>CM056205.1:63961778-64561778 GCA_029692085.1 Gymnothorax javanicus | reverse complement strand
ATAGATACTATGGGCGAGTATACTGAGCAGTTTGCACATCAGGCTTAGCTGGGGAGTTTTATTCAGGCAACTCCTGAAAAACAGGGACTGGAGTGAACTCGTCTGTATTCTAAGCCTTGTTCGGTTTGCTTGTGAATATTCAATAACTGATCCGTGTGTGCCATCTAGTGATATAATATTGTAACTGCGTGCATAAATTTGCAGCTCCATGTCCGCTGGCGGACACATCTGCACAAAGCGCTAATGATACCCAGCCGAGCACCGCTGTTCTTCTCGAACACGCCAAATCTAGATAATCCGTAAATGATGAATTAAATTCATATTTTAATGAGAAACGAGTAACTAAGTTGCCAGTGTCAAAGTAACGAAGTGAAAGAATACTTTTTATCTTTTAAATGTGTTAGAGTAAAAGTTCCGGTTTAAAAAAAATCTTAAGTAAAGTACAAATCCTCAAAAAAAAAAAAAAAAAAAAAAAACTAGACTACTTAAGTACTGTAACGAAGTACTTGTACTTCGTTACTATGCACCTTTGAAAACGGGGGTAGCCTATCATGCACCCCCCGGAGAAAATCTCACTCTAGCCGGCATTAAAAACAGCCCTTCCTCCTCTTTTTGCCTGCTCTTCGGATTAAACCGAAAAAAATAACAATTTTGTCTGCCTCAGTGTTCTGCGCATTTTGGGTCAGTCTCAGGATAGCATATGGTCTCCCTTCACAACAATGATACAATTGAGCTCTCTCTCGCGAATGAGTTTATCAGTTTACCTCAACCTGAGCTGCTGCGCATTCGCAGCGAAAGCCGTGGTATTTAAAAGCACCGTGACGTGATAGCCTACACTGCACTATGAGGATGCGGAATCGGGATCGATCGATCTCTCTCTCTCTCTCACACACACACACACACACAAACGATTTGCTGAATAAACGAGCACAGTGAGGGGAAAAATAGGTGGGGAAAAAAACGAAAATGCAGGGGCAATTAACCGAGGTCCGGACCTCGGTGTCCGCAATGGTGGTTACGGCCATGAGTATTTGTCGGCAGTTATCACCTTCTTTTCACTGAGAAAAAATACCGAGGACATGACCTCAGTGTGCTCAATGGTAGTTACGGCCCTGAGTACCGGGACTAGATAAACTCAAGTAGGCTTATTAGGAGTGCTTATTATCTATAGAGTTTGTCTCAATTTGGTATTTCATTTCTGTCAACTGAAACTATGCCCCTGTTAAAAGAGGCTTATTATCCATTTACATTGTTTCCCCACGGTTTCTATTGTGACTGCTGCTTAGGGCTTCTCAGGTTAATAAATTAATAAATTGTGGTTCCTGAGCTTCTGTCTCGGCATTAGTATTTTTCTTTTATCTAGGGTGAGCGAGGTCATTAGGTAAGGGGTTCAAAATGTGGCCAAAACTATGTGACGATTGCAGGATGATCGCACTTTTGGAAAGAGATTTCCAGGGTGGGTTTGTCTGTCACCGGTGCCAGCTAATTGAGCATCTGGAGAGCAAGATCCTTGATCTTCAGGGCCAGTTGGCGGTGCGACATAGTTAGCAATTAGGAGAGTTCCTAGAGGAACTAAGTAGTATGTCGTTTGGAGAAATGGCGTGTACGCCAAAGCAGGGTGGTGCGGGGACCCCAGAGCAGGCAGGGAGAGAAAGTTGGGTGACGGTAGGACGTCAGCGCAGGAAGGGCGTGCACACCGTACAGCGACAGCTCTTCCAGTGGTTGAGGTGTCCAACCGATTCCGGCCCTTGCAGGAACTCGAATTGGCCCCTGACCCTGAGAGGGAGGGGACTGATGAGCAGCAGGGCACCCTGTTGGCCTCTACCCCTCAGAAAAGAGAGTTAGTGATAGTGGGGACTCAATACTTAGAGGAATAGACAATTTAGTCTGTTCATGGCGACAAGGAGTCAAATGACGGTGTGTTGCCTGCCTGGTGCCCAGGTAGGAGACCTCCTGGAGCATGCGGACAGCTCCTGGCCAGTGCGGGGAGGGATCCAGTTGTCATGGTCCATGTTGGGACAAATGACATAGGTAAGGGTAGGTTTGAGGTTCTGCAAGGCAAATTTGTGGAATTAGCTGAAAAGCTTAGGAGCAGATCCTCCACGGTAGTGTTCTCCGGGATTCTACCGGTACCACGTGCAGGCAGAGGGAAGCAGAATTTTATCTGGAGGTTTAACATGTGGCTACGAACCTGGTGTAGGAAAGAGGGGTATAGGTTTATGGGGCACTGGAACTACTTTTGGGACAGGGGTGACCTGTTCAAGCCGGATGGGCTACACCTGAACCGGAGGGGTACCTTTGCACTGGGTCAGCGTATGTTGAGGGTAGCACAGAGTTATTTAAACTAGGGACTTGGGGGGCAGGGAGGTTAGAGAGTGTTACACAGAGGGAAATGCAGACTGCCCTGATGGAAGCTGACAGTGTTACATGCACTATTGATGATATATTTTTAAAGCAACAAAACGTAGTGAGGGGCTTGGAGCAGCGGGCACATGGGAAATCGAAGGGGAAGAGCGTTCGTGATAACCTGAAATGTTTTTATCTAAATGAAAGAAGCATTAAAAATAAATTTCCAGAACTTGAGGCCGTTATGATTAGTGAAGGCTATGACATGGTTGGGATTGCAGAGACATGGCTTAGTGAAGAGGATGGAGATGAATATAAAATAGAAGGTTATAAGCTCTTTAGGAAGGATAGATGCAATAGGCGAGGAGGGGGTGTAGCACTCTATGTGAACAAAAACATAAATGTGCAGGAAATTCCTGAAATTGAACATTCCTTGCCCTGCAAAGATATCGGGGTCAGGCTCATTGGCAAACACGAGACAGGTTTAAACATAGGTGTGTGCTATCGACCACCAGCTTTGGACAGTACAGTCAATGAAATGCTCTTTAAGAGGATTAAGCAAGCTTGTAGAGGAGGAGGGACTATTATTATGGGAGACTTAAGTTATCCTGGTATCGATTGGGAAATGGTGAAAGGACAGGGTAGGGGGGAGGAAGAATTTCTAGATGTTATAAATGATAATCTTTTGGTGCAGTATGTTAATAAACCTACAAGAGAGAAGGCAATTTTAGACTTAGTGCTCTGTAATGACCCAGATAGAATTAGCAATGTTCAGGTACTGGAGCCACTTGGGACAAGTGATCACTCTACTGTTAATTTTGAGGTTTCATGGGAAGTTAAAAAGGTGTCTTCAAAAACAAAAATTTTCAATTTTAGGCGAGCAAACTTTGACAGGATGCGCTCATATCTTAGTGAAATAAAATGGGAGACACTCCTGGACTGTGAGTCTGTAAATGAGATGTGAGAAAGATTTAAGGGGGTTTTACTTGATTCACAATGCAAATTCATTCCAAAGGTGTCCAAAAGTAAGCTGAAAAAGCAGAATCCTCAGTGGATGACCACAGCTATTCATAGGAGTTTGAGGGAAAAGAGGAATCTTTATAAGACGTACATAAAGGATAACAATGAGAACACTAAGGCTGAATACTGTAAAATGCGGGCTGTGGTCAAAAAAGAGCTGAGGAATGCTAGAAGACTGTATGAAAGACAAATTGCAGAGGGGGCAAAAACTAACCCTAAGCACTTCTTTCAGTACTGTAGCAGAAAAAAGAAAGTCAAAGAGCAGGTTAAATGCATAAAGAATAAAAATGGATCGCTGCTATATGATAACAAGGATATTGCGGATACCTTAAACAGTTACTTTGTTGAGAATTTTACCTCAGAGCGGGTCTTTATTCGGCCAGAGGGCATGTCCAATGCTCAAGATTATTTAGCGGAAATTGAGGTTAGGGATAACAAAGTATTAGACAAGTTGCATAAACTAAAGGCAGATAAGGCGGCGGGTCCTGATGGCCTATATCCTAGAGTGCTCAGGGAAGTTAGTGAGTGCATCTTTAAGCCGCTATCCGCCATCTTCAGATGGTCTTTAGAAACTGGAGAAATACCAAATGATTGGAAACAGGGCAATATAATACCAATATATAAGAAAGGGGACCGTACTGAGCCAGGAAATCACAGGGCAGTCAGTTTAACTTGCATTGCGTGCAAAATATTGGAATCTATCATAAAAGATGAGCTGGACTTATTTCTTGAACATAACAATATCTTGAGGGATAGCCAACATGGTTTCCGTAAGGGAAGGTCATGCCTGACAAACCTTCTGGAATTTTTTGAAGAGGCCACTAAGACTTATGACCAGAGGAGGGCTTATGACATCGCATACTTGGATTTTCAGAGAGCATTTGACACAGTACCGCATAAGAGACTAATTTTTAAAATGAGCTCCATTGGAGTTACAGGAGGTATTCTGAAGTGGATTCAAAACTGGTTGCAGGACAGAACACAAAGAGTGGTGGTCAGTGGTATCTCATCTGAGCTAGGTATGGTGGGGAGTGGTGTCCCCCAGGGATCGGTGTTGGGACCCCTGCTGTTCCTCCTCTACATTAATGACCTTGAAAGGAACATTGAGAGCAGATTAGTTAAATTTGCAGATGATACTAAATTGGGAGGTTTGGCAAATAGTTTAGAGTCCACTAAAGTGTTTCAGGATGATTTGGATAGAATCCAGAATTGGGCAGAAATGTGGCAAATTAAATTTAATGTAGCGAAATCTAAAGTTGTACACATAGGTAATAAAAACATTAGACGGGATTACTTCATGGGAGGTTTTAAACTGGAAGGTGCACCACACAAAAAAGATCTGGGAGTGATTGTTGACAAAACCCTCACAGGCTCTAGCCATTGTGCCGTAGCAGTTAAAAAAGCCAATCGGATGCTGGGATACATTGCCAAAAGTATTGAGTACAAATCCAAGGAGGTGATGCTTCTTTTGTACAACACATTTGTCAGACCACATCTGGAGTATTGTATACAGTTCTGGGGACCATACTTTAAGAAAGACATAGAGGCTCTTGAGAATGTTCAGAGAAGAGCCACTAAGCTAATTCCGGGTATAAAAGATGAAAGCCATGAGAAGAGGCTAAAGATCCTTAATCTCTTTAGTCTTAGGAAAAGGAGACTAAGGGGTGATCTGATTGAGGTCTTTAAATATGTTAAAGGGATTAACAAAGTGAATTATGTAGGATTCATTCGACTAAGTGTTGTTAGTAGAACTCGGGGTCACAAATGGAAGTTGACCAAAGGTAAATTCAGCACTGATATTTGGAAATATTTCTTCACCCAAAGAGCAATTTCGATGTGGAATAGCTTGCCTGACCATATTGTTGAGGCAGAGACCTTGGGAGTTTTCAAGAGCAGGCTTGACTTAAAGCTTGATACCATTGAGTCATTGAGTATCTGAAGTGATATATTCACAATAATATAAAGAAACTGGTGAGCCTGGTTGGGCTGAACGGCCTGTTCTCGCCATTCATGTTATGTTATGTTATGTTATGTTATGTTATCCATGTCAGCACAAGCAACAAGTGAATGCAACACCGTTTTACTGGTATCATGCAGCCATTCTAGGATGACTAGTGCCTGTTAGCTCAAATCCGCGTAGCTATTCAACTAAACCTCTATTTATCAATTTCAAAAGTTTCATACCAGGAAACCAAATTCATAAAAGCATGGTTGCTATCTTAATTGTACAGGACATCCAAGATATTGGCAAAAACAACAGGAAACACTAGCTAGCCTGGGACTACAGAATGATCGATATGTAGCTTATGCTACCACTTTTAGCTCTGTTCTTCCCTGTTAGCTAGCTAGCCGTTGATGCTCATATATTCTGTCAGTTAGCCAAGAACAATACTGTTTGCTTAGCTACGGTTTACTTGGTTTTGTGCATCTTGGGTTCGGCACAGAACCACTAATTTTCAACGGTAAGATTAAAGTTACATGAATAGCAAGAAGTAGCTTGCTGGTTAACTGGTGGAGGGTGAAAATTGTGGTCAGTGCTCCAAAAATCCTGCACCACGACACTTTTTTCGGCTATTGCGGTCTATCGTATTTTTTCCTGCCTCCATTGTTCCTCTTCAATCTGGAAAGGACAGCTTGGTCCCCTAGGTGCAGGAGTCATTGATCATTGATTTGCGTCTAGGATTCCCCCCGGCATTTGGCCTGACTCGTGAGGCTGAAGAGAAAAACATCATTTTTCGACTCCTTGCTTGAGTCCCGTTCCACTCTATTTTTCCTCCGTTCGAGCCAAAATTATTATTGACCACTCTAAGCAGTGGTCATATTTCAAGGCATAGTAGTCTGCAGTGTCATGTCTGGCTGTGGAGTGTGGTGTAGAACCCTGAGTGCCAAATACCAGAGATAAATTTAATCAAGATAGCACCCGGTTGAGGGAAACGGGAAGCCTCGTGCGATGAAAAAATCTGAAGATTTTACATGCTTACGCTAAGAATTTCGACTTGTCTGATAGGGCAAGGTGTCAGACAATATAAACTGTCTGAATCTATATTTTACATGTCCCGAACGATCGGACAAGGGTTAATCCAGGTCTAATGTAGGCCCCTACAAATTTGCATGATTATTAGACATCGACTGAATATTTTAAAATGTTTGTCACCATGTAAGAGATCTATTAGCTGTTTATAAATCAAGGACTGTTGCTGGACTGGGACGATACGCTTCTATTAATCACAGAATTGATGTCTACACTAGAGAAATTAGTAGTGCATAGGACAGAGCTCATAACAATTTTGTCACAGGCCTGTGCTTACTTGTCAAAAGGTCCCCTTCACTAGCAGGTCTGGGTGCAACTGCCACCCCTGAATCCTCAGTATTTCCACCCCTAGCATTAGCGCAATAGCTCTCTATGCTGAACCATGTATTGTGATCCAGAAACCTGCTTCAAGCATCCTGAATAGGCATGTTTATTCACTATTACTTTTTTAAATTATTCAGATTATTCTGGAGGTTGGAAACTTGTGACTTTGAATTCATCTGGTTATACTGGAAATGGGCTCCATCATTCCTTCTCAGAGAAACAGTCTCTTATATATTTTTAGGTGCACATTTAAATCAATCATAATTGCACCAACAAACAAACATCTATTAATGTCATGAGACAACCTACAATGACTCAATGATCATTAGCATCCGATAATGGTTTTATACGCACCATGGGGTGGAAAGAGGAAGACTAAAGCTTATAAATAATTTTTTCTGTATAACTGATGACTGATTATGGCTGCCTGTGGGCATGCTTATTTATGGCGTGATATTCAATGATTATTTATGTCTTTTTTTCTGGGTTTGTCATTCGTGAGCTTTGTGAGCCTTGTTCTTAGGACACCAGGATAGAGAGGTGTACCTGTGATTCAGCCCTGCAGATTTAAACCAAGAGAAACTCTCAGCACTGCACGAGTCAGAAATTCAGCCAAGACCAACTGCCTTTTATGCATAATACAAATAATGCCAATTTCGCCCAATGTGCTTGAGCCAATTTAAAGCTTTAGAAATCAGCATTTATGTCACAGAGACGGGGAAAAATATTCCAGTGAAGCAACACACTTGGAAATTCAATTACAGAATTATTTAAAATTGAATTTAAGGATTAACGGACGCTGGTGTCTGTATTTGTGCAATGGAGTTTTAAGATGCATGAAATCATGCAACTTTTTTCGCTGGTTATACAGTAGCTGATCTGTTGCTCATCATAGCAGGTTAAGATGATAGAGTCAGCTAATGGCCAAACTGGCAGACTTTCCAGTTGGGAGACTTTCCTGGTGAACGGCTCATCAACCTGCTAAAACCTGATCAAGGTGTCAAGCACAGTTTAAAGCATTGTACTTTCATTTAAAAAGCCTATTAAGCCAGTGGTTCTCAAACTCGTTCCTGGCGCCCCACTGTGTATGCTGGTTTTTGGTCCAACCACAATTGCAATCTTAGGATTTTAACAAGGTGTCGATTTGTCTTAATTAGCTGCAATCCATGTTTAGAGCGGTTATTTACCACCTTTAGCCGCATTTTTATGGACGTATCCATTGTGCCATGAAGAATAAAAACCCTCAAACATGTGCTTATTTTTCCATATGGTGAGGATTTTCAGGTAAAAACATTTCTAAACAGATCAAATTAGACTCTGAGAAAATCAGTAAGCTCCATATTGGGTTGCTGAACACAGGTGTTTTGAATTCTTTCAAAATAATTTGTCTGAACTTAGTAAAATTAACATGAAATGAAACAGGTGTGACTTGCCAAATGAATTGCTGGTTTTTGCAACCATGTGTTGACAGTTTCACCAATGAGGAACCTATTGATTATTTATGTTGATTAAGTGTTCGGTCAAATTTCCCTGTGCAGTTATTTATACTGGCTTCTAACATATCTCATTGTGGATATGAAATTTTAACTTTTCATGGCATGGGCAGATTTTTCAAATGTGGCTTAAGAGGACAAATAACTGCTCTAAACATGAATGCACATAATGAAGGCAAATCAACAGCTTGTTTAAGTCCTAAGATTGCAATTGTGGTCGGAACAAAAACAAGCACACACAGTGGGGCGCCAGGACCGAGTTTGAGAACCACTGTATTAAGCCCTGAGCCTTTGGTTCGAAAATGAAAATAACTATATGAAAACGAAATGAGTATATCTCTGCAACTACTTGATCCATTTGAATAATCTTGGCATCATAATAAAGGTAACACCTTGGGGATACTTGTCATGGTGTAAAAATCAGTATATACTGTAAGTCACTGAGTTAGAGTTAATGAAGATGGAACACAGCATAAATGAAAGATCTCATTTGCACCTAACAAAATTTTACTTTTATCCTTTTTTAAATTATTTAGTTGCAGTCTGAAACCATTAAAAATTACAGCACAGAATCTCACCATTATCTGTAACAAAGTTTATTCTAATCAAAAAAATCAGAGCAAAATTCGGGAGTTTTATGTCCAGGAATATCCAGGTGGCATCTCCAAATTGACACTGTGTACCATTTGAGATTTCTCAGGTACCAAGTCATTTAATTTCACTAATATGTCACCACAGGCATTCATTCCATCTAATTACAACAATATTTTTTTTTTTTTATTGCAACCAGTCCTGTATACATTTTCCCATTCAAAGAAAATACATACAAAGGAAATGAAGTTTGACTTCATTGGAGCAGATTTACTTTCAATAAAACAAGCAAATAAACAAAATTATTAATACAAAGTTTAGGTAAAAATGGTAAAAAGTAAAAACAACAAACACCCTAGCAATTATTTATACATGAACTATGCCCCTGCTGCTCAGAGAAAAACCTCACTCTGAGCTGAGAGTCAAAGCCCAGATCTTCCACATTTGAATACAATGCCTTAGCCGCTACTCCAGCTGATCAGACAATTTAGTACTAATATTTCAGCATTCTCTCAGTACTTCCCTGCAAAAAATGTGCTATAGGAATCCTATAGGACAGTTCAATAGAATTCTATGAACTTTAGTACCTCACGTCCTACAGAAAAAAAGTTCTATAGAAAATTTCTATAGGAAACAGTTCCATAGAAAATCTCTGGAGGACTTTTTTTTTCAGTTTGGCATCTTCAATCCCACCCAAATTTGGAAAGCAACCACAAACAAAGAAACCATTTTATATTTCTCAGCAATCCTTTCCCAACTTACATCCCTGTAGCACAATGACCACTCATGTGCTACTTTGACCGGGGCTCAAACCCAGACGCTTCTGCTCCGCAATGCGGTGCTTAAACCAAGTCAGCCATTCAGAAGCTTGTACTTTCATGGTTAGAAAAAACCCTTAGATGTATAAAGATGGCGGGAATAAGTCTCAGCAGACCTCAAATTGTATTCAAATTAATTCTAAATCTGTATATAATCTGCAATCACATGCATGTGAATGGAAAGGAATAATTTGATTGAATTTTTAAAATTAAGGGAAAAGTTCAAAAGGCCAAACTTTCAACGTAATTCTGTCTTCATAAGCAAAAGAGGAACACGAGTTTTCCATTATAGCATAATAAAGTTGTAATGCCTTACATTTATATTTTTGAATTGCTGCCGAGGAAATGGAAAGAGGTCTTCATATACCGTAACTGAAATACTGCTAAGTTGTGTGGTCAGTCAGTCAATCAATCGTCTGATCAGAGAATCAATGAGTAGGTATGTGCCTGGTACCCCATGTGCTTAAGCACACCTTAAAGTTAAAAGGGACACAATTTCCTTGCTACTTCAGTATTGTGGATATCACTGCATATTGCACATTTTCATACCATTAGTCCGGTCTCTCACTTCTAGAACCCAGGTACACATAAGATAAATTGACCCTTCGACAGAGCATTGCAAGGATTCATAAGATTTATTTTTATTTTTATTTAACCCTTATTTAAGATGTCTCTCCCATTACGCTTTTGTTCTATTAGAAGGTCCTAAAGACCATCAAAGTCCTATAGAACAGGTTTTTCAACTAGGGTGTTCTATAGGAAGGTCTTATAGAACAGCAATAATATTATAGGACTTTCTTTTCCATTGAGGTGCTCTATAGGTTTCTAGCAAATTCCTATAGAACACATGGAAAATCCTACAGAACATGCTGTTCTTCTAAAATGTTCTATAGAGTTCCATTGATGTTCTATAGAGTTCTATAGAATTCCTAGAAGTCCTATAGAACATTTTTCGCAGGGTTGCGCTAAACAGCACATGGATTCTTTCGAAAGACTACTTTGAAAAAGACTGTTGAATATTTAGCGTATAATTATATCAAAAATAATACAAACAAACCAGTTCAGCGTTTTTATTGTTGCGCAACGTGAATTGAGCATAGACTCTCAGTTCAACACACCGGGAACACAAGGCTCTATCTCAGGTTAGTTTTCTGCTATAAAGGTGATTTAGGGCTCATTGGAAACGTCAGAGCCCATAGAATCAAATGGCCACCCGCAAAGTCTTACTGACTGCATCACAAGCCGATCACAAAGAGGAAAATACATGGAGTGCAAGTGGATTGCTTGGGACCTGACATCCTTTGAGGCAGTGCCATGGAAAAAAAAAATGCATGGAGACTGGAAGATCTAGTTTCGTTATAACACGGACACATTTGGCTAACAATAGCAAGCGCAGATTTACCCTCAAACACAGTTATTATTACAAAATATCAAAGGTAAGAAAAAGTTTTTGCTCATCGCTGTACAATGTAAAGCGTATGCCTGCTGTTCTTTGAGTGTGGTGTCCATTTAAAATGACAAGGCTTATATCGTTGCATTCTGTGGACTTTGCTCTTTCATTTTATGTGTGGTTTGTATGCCTAGCACAACTTCAGTAGAAATACTAGCGATTGAGCGCTGATATTATTTTATCCTATGTTTTGCTACATGCTTATTCACTTGCTTGTTGCTTGAATTGTGTTCAGTTTAGATAAAAATGGTCATCGGCGAGTTTCTTCCCTTTACGTAGATATGGCGTATGACGATGTTGCTATTGGGAAACATGCTGTACTTATGATGTGTAATGATCGCCCCCGGTACCGAGGGCATTTGGGTTAAGAAGTTAAGCTGTAGTTTTCTGCTTAGAGGTACAGAATCTGGGTTTGTTTCACTGTGATGGATCTGGCTTCAAAAGCTGTCTTTACTTCCCTTTAGAGACGTGCTGGTTCGCAGACTTCTCATTTTGTTGAGCTATGTTTAACACCACTTTGCCTCTCTCACAGTATACTTTATACTATTTAATAACAAAACATCCAAATTGTCTCTTTTTTTCTGCAGCTTAGCAGTGCTGGATGTCAAGGATTCTGCATTGTTTGCTGAAATGATGTCATTTGATTTGAACACACAGCGATTCAGACATCCCGTCAGAAGTTCTACGCCAGTGCTTATTGGGCACTATGTGTACATGCATTTGTGTGTGTGCATGCGTGTGTGTGTGTGCGCGTGCACATGCGTATGTATGTGTGTGCCTTTGTGTGAGGAACTGCTCTGAATGATCAGCACCCCGCGCACACACAATTACCATCTTGGGACTAACAAATGGCTCATCGATTTGTCACGGACAAGGACGGAGAGACGGAGGAGCACAGAAGAATATAGATGGGGGATCTGGGAGGGCGCAGACACAGATAACATAAGGACAACTGCACTATTTTCATCGTGAGCAACAAACCAACAAACACTGGCCTGGCCTGTCTACTAGCTAAGTAGCTATGACCCGAAGAGCCACTGTAGACTGTAATGAAAGCAAGAATGCTTGGCTAAATATTAAAAATCCACACCCCTGGTCTGGACAGCTTGTCTGTGGCCTTTGCTTGCCTTGCTTGCAGACTTAAGCTCCCGACCGCATGGTTTCAGTGCAAAACGCCCCCCTCCCCCCTTCCCCAGTGATGGCAAGATGTTTGTGAGTACGTGAGCGAGGGGAGGAGGGGTTTGTGTTAGTCCTGGGGGCTGTTCTGAGTGCACATGCCCAGGCAGGGGCAATTTTCACAAGTGGCCCGCCACGTAATTTTCCCCCTATCAGCCATAAAATTAATCTGATTGAAATCGGTGGCGATTATTTACAGGGCTGATGGAGATGGCTGCACAATCACCGCGGCGCTGTTCTTTTCTCTGCTCGGCGGTCCTGGCGCGGCGGATGAAAGCTAATTACACACCGCCGGGACGAGGGGCTGTCAGGAAACAGTGGACGGACGTGGGAGGCCAGAGCGGCTAATTGAGGTGTGTGATTACATGCCACTGTGAGACTGAAGGGAAATAAGCAGTACCAGCCTCCCCTGTAATAACGCTCATCATCAGCCAACAGCCCCAGTACCCCTTTAATTACCCCTCACTCCCCAATGACAACACACCGTCCCTCTGCCTTCCATTCAAGCTGAAGAGGGCTTTACACTGGTCAGAGTGTCAGTGCCACCATTGTGTTTCTCCTTAACAGGCTCTGCCACTCTACCTCAAAATGGCTACCTGGATTGTAGCTGTCTGAAGACGGGCTTAAGCAGAGAAGGATTACAGCCTCGCATGTTTAAGATGATGTATGGCTTGTTTAGTTACTGGGCTCTTTGTAAATCCCACCACAGCTGCGGCCTGTCGCAGCATTATAAAATGTAGCTGGTATAAAATGAGTTAAATAACACCAATTATGCTTTTGACCCAGCAGTTCAAATTGTTACACGCCTAAAATGAGGTGTTTGGTCAGGCTAGTAATGGGTCCAAACACTTACGGTGAGCATTTATGATCGGCAGCGTAAAAGAAGGAGCTGCAGTGTGTGTGTGTGTGTGTGTGTGTATAAGCGAATGTATTACGCACGTGTGCTGCATCTCCTCCAATGCGTAGTTTTCACGTGTCATCAGAATCTACTGGAAATGCCCACCTGGAGGACGAAAGAGAGATTTCTCCGCTTACCTCCAGTCATTTTTACCATATTGTTGTGCCAAAAGGCCGCTCAGTTGTTGACTCGGACTCAGTGAGGAAAGCCTGGGTGGTGTTTTTATAAAATCCCATCCCAGAAAGAAAACCCAGAGAGGAGGCGATTGTGGATTTGTGGCAAACATTATTAACATAGAACGGCTGGTAACCGTAAATTAACAACTGACACGATCAATGTTTGTGAGCTAGCTAAATAGCATTCACCTTTGCTTTGACAATGAAGTTTTTTTTGTCCTTCACCTCCCACACTACAGCATTATTTACCCATCTAGATCAAAAATACATCTATCTGTACCTTTGTACGCATTCATCCTGGCGAAAGTTTAAAGGGGCAGACTCTCCAAAAGATATCTGGCTAGCTAGCTGTATGAAATGTGAAAATCGCTAAAGTGGAGCTTGGGTAATGTTAGGGACTTGGCTTGCTGTTTTTTAAAAATGAAATAAGCCCTACTGTAGCAGGTGCTGCACATAGATCACAAGTGCCTGTAACTTTGAGTTTGTTTACATTATTGTTCTTCTTTAGAGATCTAACATTGGTTCATTGGTTGAAACTTGAAAAAATAACAGGCTAATGAGGCAGTTCTGTGGAACGCCTATTACTAATCATTATAATAAAGCGTTGTTTTGTCCTCGAGGGGTATGCAGCAGTCATGCGACCGTAAACTATGGAGAGAGGGCTCTGTCTTCGAAACTGTGTCGCATTCGGGCGTACGTGTTATCTGCTCTGACAGAAGCAAGGCAGTGTGACAGCAGAACCTTGTTGAGAGATGTGGCAGTAATCGCATGTCCCTCTCGGACTAATGCTTCTTTTATCCAGCTTTTTTGTGAACTGATCAGCACAACATGCATGCTGGGGCTGGCAGGATGTCAACAGACCGCAACTGGCCTCTTGGCTGAGCCCCATGACACAGCTTAACCAGGTTGCAACTTCACTGCAAAAGATGAAAAATCAGTCCATCTTACAGAGCATCTTAGTGTTGTGATTAGACTTAAAACACGTATTCATCTCACCTTTTCTCTCAGTATGACAAAACGTCTACTAATGATATGGGATAATTTGACTCACTTCAAGATTTGCCATCAGATAAGAAAATTCGGCTTCCCAAGCCCTTGGCAAAGTATGATTACTTACTATTTTCTAGTTGAGAGGACTGAAAGACTTAAGATGGGCCATTTCTGCTGTGTTCTCAGAAAGAATTTTCACCATAGGCCAGATACACTCAGCAGTTTTACAGCAGGTGACAGTATCAGCAGTATCTTAAGTGTCTCAGGGAACTTTCTGAAGTCAGTATTGTTCTCTGCTGTAGGCTTGAGGCTGGTACAGCTTCAGGGCACCCTAAAGCTCGCATCTGATTGGTTGTACCCCTGCTCTGGGTTCAGGGAAATGGCATAAACTAGACTTAGCTCACTGAAGTCAGGGTGGCATTGTGCACCAGAGGGGAGGTGTATGACGGTATATTGTGATATAACGAGCAAAATACTTCGGCCGTGGCTTGGATTTAGCATTTTGCTCCTAACGTAGTGTCCGTGCTAAGATTTTCTTTCTTGCAAAGACAATATTGGAAAATTGCTATCATCTGGAAAAAGGAGTCTCTACCAGATTCAAAATGGAGTGAAATGGCAGCCTTGGAATTTCAATTGAGAAAACAATTATGACTAAATAAAAAAAGGCAAAAAACTAACTACATCGCAGAAAGCAAAATAAAGAGCAGAGGCAGATCAGTCCCTGCAGATGCAGCAGCACTGGCTCCTAGGCACAAGAATCAGAGGGTGCCAGATTTGGCATAGATCAAATTATTTTTTTGCTTCCAAAATTCTAGGGACGCCTCTAATGTCCTGTTTAGGCTAGGAATTTTACTCCGTCATTAAAAAAAGAAATCTCTCATCAGGGCTCCAGAAAAAACCGACGTACCGGATCCTCGAGACTATCATCATGAGCTACACACAGTAAAACTGCACATCCTACAGAGTACGCATGAGTTCAGAGGTACAGGAATTACTCCACTGTTACCATGTGACAGACCTCTGAGAGTGATGGCAGGATAAAGCCACAGCTAATTGAACACCATTGAACGTATGGGGGGAATTTTTGGGGGATTCTTTATTATCACAAAAACAGCATCTTTGCTTCAGGCTGCCCTCAGTGTGGCTATCGTTCAGTGACGTGCCGTCGAAGGTCAGTTAGGGGAGGCAGAATCCTCACTGTTAAACAAACAATAACTCTATTACTTTGCTTGATTAGCAATCTGAGGATTGATTAACTAATTTACAAGACTAAACGGCAGAATGGCGTGCCAGTTCCATCCACGACATTATTGCTCAGTGCATCGAACTTAAAATGCTCACGAGACAGCAAGTTTGTTCACATTTGCTTAGAGGAAGCTAACGCAATGCCATTAACAAATATTAAAACCTTTCTAATGCGGCGTTCAATGTGTGGCCAATATGTTTAGGATAATATTTACCCCCTTAAACACGTACTTTTTAATGCCATTTTTAAAAAATAGGGAGTTTATTTTCAGTCTTCTTTCATAATCCGATAAACAAAAGATCAAAACAATATACGGAATTAACGAGAGAGTTGAGATTTTTTCCTAATTAATTATTAAGATTTACTTCCTTGCAGTCTCGAATCAAAGCATAAAGGTAAATTAATATTTTTGTCACTATCACCTCTTAATCATTACAGGCTTAATTGTCCAGAAAAAAGGTCAAAGTGATTGATTGACAATCAGGCATAGTACGTGGAAACAGGTTGACAAAATCTAGCCTACCCTGACCACACGTCCCTGCTATAGTTAGACTCGGTGGCCTGCAATCTCTACACACTGGATGAGCCGTTGCCATAGAAGAAGGGTGTCCATCTTAGTGCTATCTGACCAACTGTAGGGCAGCATTGATTACTGCTTCATTTAAAGATTCCTTCATCTTCCCTGAAGCTTTTGTCTTTTTACTGCAGAGAATAAAGGCCGAACAGATGAATGGATGGAGGTGCAGTGAATTAGGGGCCACGGAGCACTTGGACAAAACTAAAGGTAAGGGGTCAACGCGGGGTCAGGCGAAATGTATACCTGTGGTGGCATTCATCTCTTCGCAAGAAAGGCCTTTCTTCAGTTTGAATACATTTATCTTGAGAAGGCATTATCTCTCCTTTCAGGGCCTTTCTCCGTGTCTTTGTAAATCACTCCACCTTGTGCCAGACTCTGACCTTAGGAGCCTACCGCTGTGTGCACTGAAATATTGCTCATGTCACGGACCTTTCAATAACTGCATAGACTTAGTGAGCTGATTGCTGTGTGATTACCGATGTCCTCACAAACCCCGTCAGTTCCTCGTTCGTGTTGACATATGATGTGCACTTGCAAACAATTCAGGGTGTTTGTGTGGGTGCGTGTGTGTGGAAACGGCTAAATTGATCAAATCATCTAAATACCATTGAATTCTGCAGCCTGAGTGATTGTAACTACTAGTCTCTTTTGCATTAACCAACCTCCTCCTGGTATTGTGTGAACTTACTTAGACCAATGCATATTCCTCCATGCAGCTATCATTGTTATTGGGAGAAAATGTTGAGTAAAATGCACATACATTTTTCAATTCTAGATAAATCTAATCCTTTTGCTTGATTTGGGTCAGCACAAAGCGTACAGAATGACTGCGTAAAGCAAGGCGGTTGTGAACGTTGAGGTTTGCAGGGAAAGACACCCTGCTGTTCCATCCTCCGTGGCCCTGTCCGCTGAAGATCAAGACAGACGCCGCCCCCAGGCTACAGGTGGCACAGGAGTGGATCACATCAAAGCCCTGCACACAGGCTAATGAAATGGGGCTCATCCCAGCCGCATCTTTGAACCTCCGCCTCTTCAGCTACTGGGCAGCAGCTCAATCACCCGAGATCAGACAGCGCAAAGGTGCCATCTCCTGCCTCGTCTTCACCCTCTCGATCCACCCTTTATTTCCTGTGAATTATAATCATGGGAAAGTTGGCCGCCATCCTTTTTAGCTAAAGCGTGGACAATGACACGGAATGGATGAAACGTGGTTGCTGGGGCAACGGAGTGAATATAATATGAGGGAGGCATTCATTATGATTAAAGCAACATGGAGCAGTGGTTTGATCAGCAGTGGGCATGAATGCTCAGACCTGTAGTATGGAGCAGTGGTTAGATCAGCAGGAGGAATGAATGGTCAGACCTGTAGTATGGAGCACTGGTTAGATCAGCAGTGGGCATGAATGGTCAGACCTGTAGTATGGAGCAGTGGTTACATCAGCAGTAGGAATGAATGTTCAGACCTGTAGTATGGAGCAGTGGTTAGATCAGCAGTAGGAATGAATGGTCAGACCTTTAGTATGGAGCAGTGGTTAGATCAGCTGTGGGAATGAATGGTCAGACCTGTGGTATGGAGCAGTGGTTAGATCAGCAGTAGGAATGAATGGTCAGACCTGTAGTATGGAGCAGTGGTTAGATCAGCAGTGGGAATGAATGGTCAGACCTGTGGTATGGAGCAGTGGTTAGATCAGCAGTAGGAATGAATGGTCAGGCCTGTAGTATGGAGCAGTGGTTAGATCAGCAGTAGGAATGAATGGTCAGACCTGTAGTATGGAGCAGTGGTTAGATCAGCAGTGGGAATGAATTGTCAGACCTGTGGTATGGAGCAGTGGTTAGATCAGCAGTGGGAATGAATGGTCAGGCCTGTAGTATGGAGCAGTGGTTAGATCAGCAGTAGGAATGAATGGTCAGGCCTGTAGTATGGAGCAGTGGTTAGATAAGCTTTGGGAATGAATGATCAGACCTGTTGTATGAAGCAGTGGTTAGATCAGCGGGAGGAATGAATGGTCAGGACTGTAGTATGGAGCAGTGATTAGATCAGCAGTAGGAATGAATGGTCAGGCCTGTAGTATGGAGCAGTGGTTAGATCAGCAGTGGATATGAATGATCAGACCTGTAGTATGGCGCAGTGACTAGATCAGCAGTAAGAATGAATGGTCAGGCCTGTAGTATAGAGCAGTGGTTAGATCAGCAGTAGGAATGAATGATCAGACCTGTAGTATGGAGCAGTAGTTAAATCAGCAGTGAGAATGAATGGTCAGGCCTGTAGTATGGAGCAGTGGTTAGATCAGCAGTAGGAATGAATGGTCAGGCCTGTAGTATGGAGCAGTGGTTAGATCAGCAGGAGGAATGAATGGTCAGGCCTGTAGTATGGAGCAGTGGTTAGATCAGCAGTAGGAATAAATGATCAGGCCTGTAGTATGGAGCAGTGGTGAGATCAGCAGGAGGAATGAATGGTCAGGCCTATAGTATGGAGCAGTGGTGAGATCAGCAGGAGGAATGAATGGTCAGGCCTGTAGTATGGAGCAGTGGTTAGATCAGCAGTAGGAATGAATGGTCAGGCCTGTAGTATGGAGCAGTGGCTAGACCAGCAGTGGGAATGAATGATCAGACCTGTAGTATTGCACAGTGGTTAGATCAGCAGTAGGAATGAATGGTCAGGCCTGAAGTATGGTGCAGTGGTTAGATCAGCAGTAGGAATGAATGGTCAGGCCTGTAGTATGGAGCAGTGGTTAGATCAGCAGTAGGAATGAATGGTCAGACCTTTAGTATGGAGCAGTGGTTAGATCAGCTGTGGGAATGAATGGTCAGACCTGTGGTATGGAGCAGTGGTTAGATCAGCAGTAGGAATGAATGGTCAGACCTGTAGTATGGAGCAGTGGTTAGATCAGCTGTGGGAATGAATGGTCAGACCTGTGGTATGGAGCAGTGGTTAGATCAGCAGTAGGAATGAATGGTCAGACCTGTAGTATGGAGCAGTGGTTAGATCAGCAGTGGGAATGAATGGTCAGACCTGTGGTATGGAGCAGTGGTTAGATCAGCAGTAGGAATGAATGGTCAGACCTGTAGTATGGAAGTGGTTAGATCAGTGGGAATGAATTGTCAGACCTGTGGTATGGAGCAGTGGTTAGATCAGCAGTGGGAATGAATGGTCAGGCCTGTAGTATGGAGCAGTGGTTAGATCAGCAGTAGGAATGAATGGTCAGGCCTGTAGTATGGAGCAGTGGTTAGATCAGCGTTGGGAATGAATGGAATGAATGGTCAGGACCTGAATAGGTATGGAGCAGTGGTTAGATCAGCAGTAGGAATGAATGGTCAGGCCTGTAGTATGGAGCAGTGGTTAGATCAGCAGTGGGAATGAATGATCAGACCTGTAGTATGGAGCAGTGGTTAGATCAGCAGTAAGAATGAATGGTCAGGCCTGTAGTATGGAGCAGTGGTTAGATCAGC
Source organism: Gymnothorax javanicus (assembly GCA_029692085.1). Lineage (NCBI taxonomy): Eukaryota > Metazoa > Chordata > Actinopteri > Anguilliformes > Muraenidae > Gymnothorax > Gymnothorax javanicus. Next base: position 64,542,192 of record CM056205.1, on the reverse strand, counting down.
AGTAGGAATGAATGATCAGACCTGTAGTATGGAGCAGTAGTTAAATCAGCAGTGAGAATGAATGGTCAGGCCTGTAGTATGGAGCAGTGGTTAGATCAGCAGTAGGAATGAATGGTCAGGCCTGTAGTATGGAGCAGTGGTTAGATCAGCAGGAGGAATGAATGGTCAGGCCTGTAGTATGGAGCAGTGGTTAGATCAGCAGTAGGAATAAATGATCAGGCCTGTAGTATGGAGCAGTGGTGAGATCAGCAGGAGGAATGAATGGTCAGGCCTATAGTATGGAGCAGTGGTGAGATCAGCAGGAGGAATGAATGGTCAGGCCTGTAGTATGGAGCAGTGGTTAGATCAGCAGTGGGAATGAATGGTCAGGCCTGTAGTATGGAGCAGTGGCTAGATCAGCAGTGGGAATGAATGATCAGAATGAAAATGGTCAGGCCTAGTATGGAGCAGTGGTTAGATCAGCAGTAGGAATGAATGGTCAGGCCTGTAGTATGGAGCAGTGGTTAGATCAGCAGTAGGAATGAATGGTCAGGCCTGTAGTATGGAGCAGTGGTTAGATCAGCAGTAGGAATGAATGGTCAGACCTGTAGTATGGAGCAGTGGTTAAATCAGCAGTGGGAATGAATGGTCAGACCTGTAGTATGGAGCAGTGGTTAGATCAGCAGTAGGAATAAATGGTCAGGCCTGTAGTATGGAGCAGTGGTTAGATCAGCAGTGGGAATGAATGGTCAGACCTGTAGTATGGAGCAGTGGTTAGATCAGCAGTAGGAATGAATGGTCAGGCCTGTAGTATGGAGCAGTGGTTAGATCAGCAGTAAGAATGAATGATCAGACCTGTAGTATGGAGCAGTAGTTAAATCAGCAGTGGGAATGAATGGTCAGACCTGTAGTATGGAGCAGTGGTTAGATCAGCAGGAGGAATGAATGTTCAGACCTGTAGTATGGCGCAGTGGTTAGATCAGCAGTAGGAATGAATGGTCAGGCCTGTAGTATGGAGCAGTGGTTAAATCAGCAGGAGGAATGAATGATCAGACCTGTAGTATGGAGCAGTGGTTAGATCAGCAGTAGGAATGAATGGTCAGGCCTGAAGTATGGCGCAGTGGTTAGATCAGCAGTAGGAATGAATGGTCAGGCCTGTAGTATGGAGCAGTGGTTAGATCAGCAGTAGGAATGAATGATCAGACCTGTAGTATGGAGCAGTGGTTAGATCAGCAGTAGGAATGAATGATCAGGCCTGTAGTATGGAGCAGTGGTTAGATCAGCATGAGGAATGAATGGTCAGGCCTTTAGTATGGTGCAGTGGTTAGATCAGCAGTAGGAATGAATGGTCAGGCCTGTAGTATGGAGCAGTGGTTAGATCAGCAGTGGGAATGAATGGTCAGGCCTGTAGTATGGAGCAGTGGTAAGATCAGCAGTAGGAATGAATGATCAGACCTGTAGTATGGAGCAGTGGTTTGATCAACAGTAGGAATGAATGGTCAAGCCTGTAGTATGGAGCAGCGTTTGGATCAGCAGTAAGAATGAATGGTCAGGCCTGTAGTATGGAGCAGTGGTTAGATCAGCAGTAGGAATGAATGATCAGACCTGTAGTATGGAGCAGTAGTTAAATCAGCAGTGGGAATGAATGGTCAGACCTGTAGTATGGAGCAGTGGTTAGATCAGCAGTAGGAATGAATGTTCAGACCTGTAGTATGGAGCAGTGGTTAGATCAGCAGTAGGAATGAATGGTCAGGCCTGTAGTATGGAGCAGTGGTTAGATCAGCAGTAGGAATGAATGTTCAGACCTGTAGTATGGAGCAGTGGTTAGATCAGCAGTAGGAATGAATGGTCAGGCCTGTAGTATGGAGCAGTGGTGAGATCAGCAGGAGGAATGAATGGTCAGGCCTATAGTATGGAGCAGTGGTGAGATCAGAAGGAGGAATGAATGGTCAGGCCTGTAGTATGGAGCAGTGGTTAGATCAGCAGTAGGAATGAATGGTCAGGCCTGTAGTATGGAGCAGTAGGTAGATCAGCAGTGGGAATGAATGGTCAGGCCTGTAGTATGGAGCAGTGGCTAGATCAGCAGTGGGAATGAATGATCAGACCTGTAGTATGGCACAGTGGTTAGATCAGCAGTAGGAATGAATGGTCAGGCCTGAAGTATGGCGCAGTGGTTAGATCAGCAGTAGGAATGAATGGTCAGGCCTGTAGTATGGAGCAGTGGTTAGATCAGCAGTAGGAATGAATGATCAGACCTGTAGTATGGAGCAGTAGTTAAATCAGCAGTGGGAATGAATGGTCAGACCTGTAGTATGGAGCAGTGGTTAGATCAGCAGTAGGAATGAATGATCAGGCCTGTAGTATGGAGCAGTGGTTAGATCAGCATGAGGAATGAATGGTCAGGCCTGTAGTATGGAGCAGTGGTTAGATCAGCAGTAGGAATGAATGGTCAGGCCTGTAGTATGGAGCAGTGGTTAGATCAGCAGTAGGAATGAATGGTCAGGCCTGTAGTATGGAGCAGTGGTTAGATCAGCAGTAGGAATGAATGAATGAGGAATGAATGGTCAGGCCTGTAGTATGGAGCAGATCCTGTAGAATGAATGGTATGGTATGGAGCAGTGGTTAGATCAGCAGTAGGAATGAATGGTCAGGCCTGTAGTATGGAGCAGTGGTTAGATCAGCAGTAGGAATGAATGGTCAGGCCTGTAGTATGGAGCAGTGGTTAGATCAGCAGTAGGAATGAATGGTCAGGCCTGTAGTATGGAGCAGTGGTTAGGAATCAGCAGGAATGAATGGTCAGGCCTGTAGTATGGAGCAGTGGTTAGATCAGCAGTAGGAATGAATGGTCAGGCCTGTAGTATGGAGCAGTGGTTAGATCAGCAGTAGGAATGAATGGTCAGGCCTGTAGTATGGAGCAGTGGTTAGATCAGCAGGAGGAATGAATGGTCAGGCCTGTAGTATGGAGCAGTGGTTAGATCAGCAATGGGATGAATGGTCAGGCCAGACCTGTAGTATGGAGCAGTGGTTAGATCAGCAGTAGGAATGAATGGTCAGACCTGTAGTATGGAGCAGTGGTTAGATCAGCAGTAGGAATGAATGGTCAGGCCTGTAGTATGGAGCAGTGGTTAGATCAGCAGTAGGAATGAATGATCAGACCTGTAGTATGGAGCAGTGGTTTGATCAGCAGTAGGAATGAATGGTCAGGCCTGTAGTATGGAGCAGTGGTTAGATCAGCAGTGGGAATGAATGATCAGACCTGTAGTATGGAGCAGTGGTTAGATCAGCAGTGGGAATGAATGGTCAGACCTGTAGTATGGAGCAGTGGTTAGATCAGCAGTGGGAATGAATGATCAGGCCTGTAGTATGGAGCAGTGGTTAGATCAGCAGTAGGAATGAATGGTATCAGTGTTTAGATCCTGAATGAAGTCAGACCTGTAGTATGGAGCAGTGGTTAATCAGCAATGGGAATGAAGTGACCTTAGATCAGCAGTAGGAATGAATGGTCAGGCCTGTAGTATGGAGCAGTGGTTAGATCAGCAGTGGGAATGAATGGTCAGACCTGCAGTGGTTAGATCAGCAGGAAGGAATGAATAGTATGGAGCAGTGGTTAGATCAGCAGTAGGAATGAATGGTCAGGCCTGTAGTATGGAGCAGTGGTTAGATCAGCAGTAGGAATGAATGGTCAGCCTGTAGTATGGAGCAGTGGTTAGATCAGCAGTAGGAATGAATGATCAGACCTGTAGTATGGAGCAGTGGTTAGATCAGCAGTAGGAATGAATGGTCAGGCCTGTAGTATGGAGCAGTGGTTAGATCAGCAGTAGGAATGAATGATCAGACCTGTAGTATGGTCAGGTGGTGGAGCAGTGATCAGATCAGCAGTAGAATGAATGAATGTTCAATGAATGATCAGCAGGAATGAATGGTCAGGCCTGTAGTATGGAGCAGTGGTTAGATCAGCAGGAGGAATGAATGGTCAGGCCTGTAGTATGGAGCAGTGGTTAGATCAGCAGTAGGAATGAATGGTCAGGCCTGTAGTATGGAGCAGTGGTTAGATCAGCAGGAGGAATGAATGGTCAGGCCTGTAGTATGGAGCAGTGGTTAGATCAGGTCAGGCCTGTAGTAGGAATGAATGGTCAGGCCTGTAGTATGGAGCAGTGGTTAGATCAGCAGTAGGGAATGAATGGTCAGGCCTGTAGCAGTATGGAGCAGTGGTTAGATCAGCAGTAGATCAATGGGAATGAATCAGAATGTGGTCAGAATGGATCAGACCTGTAGCAGTAGGAATGAATGGTCAGACCTGTAGTATGGAGCAGTGGTTAGATCAGCAGTGGGAATGAATGATCAGACCTGTAGTATGGAGCAGTGGTTAGATCAGCAGAAGGAATGAATGGTCAGGCCTGTAGTATGGAGCAGTGGTTAGATCAGCAGTGGGAATGAATGATCAGACCTGTAGTATGGAGCAGTAGTTAAATCAGCAGTGGGAATGAATGGTCAGACCTGTAGTATGGAGCAGTGGTTAGATCAGCAGTAGGAAATGAATGATCAGACCTGTAGTATGGAGCAGAGGTTTGATCAGCAGTAGGAATGAATGGTCAGGCCTGTAGTATGGAGCAGCGTTTAGATCAGCAGTAGGAATGAATGATCAGACCTCTAGTATGGAGCAGTAGTTAACTTAGCAATGGGAATGAATGGTCAGACCTGTAGTATGGAGCAGTGGTTAGATCAGCAGTAGGAATGAATGATCAGGCCTGTAGTATGGAGCAGTGGTTAGATCAGCAGTGAGGAATGAATGGTCAGGCCTGTAGTATGGAGCAGTGGTTAGATCAGCAGTAGTTAAATCAGCAGGGAATGAATGGTCAGACCTGTAGTATGGAGCAGTGGTTAGATCAGCAGTAGGGAATGAATGGTCAGGCCTGTAGTATGGAGCAGTGGTTAGATCAGCAGTAGGAATGAATGGTCAGGCCTGTAGTATGGAGCAGTGGTTAGATCAGCAGTAGGAATGAATGGTCAGGCCTGTAGTATGGAGCAGTGGTTAGATCAGCAGAATGGGAATGAATGAGTCAGACCTGTAGTATGGAGCAGTGGTTAGATCATGCATGGTCAGGGAATGAATGGATCAGACCTGTAGTACCTGGTTAGATAGTGAATGGAGCAGTGGTGAATGATCAGACCTGTAGTATGGAGAGTGGAATGAATGGTCAGACCTGTTGTATGGCGCAGTGGTTAGATCAGCAGTAGGAATGAATGGTCAGGCCTGTAGTATGGAGCAGTGGTTAGATCAGCAGTAGGAATGAATGGTCAGGCCTGTAGTATGGAGCAATGGTTAGATCAGCAGGAGGAATGAATGGTCAGGCCTGTAGTATGGAGCAGTGGTTAGATCAGCAGTAGGAAGGAATAGTCAGGCCTGTAGTATGGAGCAGTGGTGAGATCAGCAGGAGGAATGAATGGTCAGGCCTATAGTATCGAGCAGTGGTTAGATCAGCAGTGGGAATGAATGGTGAGCCCTGTAGTATGGAGCAGTGGTTAGATCAGCAGGATGAATGAATGGTCAGGCCTGTAGTATGGAGCAGTGGTTAGATCAGCAGTAGGAATGAATGGTCAGGCCTGTAGTATGGAGCAGTGGTTAGATCAGCAGTGGGAATGAATGATCAGACCTGTAGTATGGCGCAGTGGTTAAATTAGCAATGGGAATGAATGGTCAGACCTGTAGTATGGAGCAGTGGTTAGATCAGCAGTGGGAATGAATGATCAGGCCTGTAGTATGGAGCAGTGGTTAGATCAGCAGTAGGAATGAATGGTCAGGCCTTTAGTATGGCGCAGTGGTTAGATCAGCAGTAGGAATGAATGGTCAGGCCTGTAGTAAGGAGCAGTGGTTAGATCAGCATGAGGAATGAATGGTCAGGCCTGTAGTATAGAGCAGTGGTTAGATCAGCAGTGGGAATGAATGATCAGACCTGTAGTATGGCGCAGTGGTTAAATTAGCAATGGGAATGAATGGTCAGACCTGTAGTATGGAGCAGTGGTTAGATCAGCAGTAGGAATGAATGATCAGGCCTGTAGTATGGAGCAGTGGTTAGATCAGCAGTAGGAATGAATGGTCAGGCCTTTAGTATGGCGCAGTGGTTAGATCAGCAGTAGGAATGAATGGTCAGGCCTGTAGTAAGGAGCAGTGGTTAGATCAGCAGAGGAATGAATGGTCAGGCCTGCAGTATAGAGCAGTGGTTAGATCAGCAGTGGGAATGAATGATCAGACCTGTAGTATGGCGCAGTGGTTAAATTAGCAATGGGAATGAATGGTCAGACCTGTAGTATGGAGCAGGAATGAGTAGGAATGGTCAGGCCTGTAGTATGGAGCAGTGGTTAGATCAGCAGTAGGAATGAATGGTCAGGCCTGTAGTATGGAGCAGTGGTTAGATCAGCAGTAGGAATGAATGGTCAGGAATGAATGGTTCAGTAGGAATGAATGGTCAGGCCTGTAGTATGGAGCAGTGGTTAGATCAGCAGTAGGAATGAATGGTCAGGCCTGTAGTATGGAGCAGTGGTTAGATCAGCAGTAGGAATGAATGGTCAGGCCTGTAGTATGGAGCAGTGGTTAGATCAGCAGTAGGAATGAATGGTCAGGCCTGTAGTATGGAGCAGTGGTTAGATCAGCAGTAGGAATGAATGGTCAGGCCTGTAGTATGGAGCAGTGGTTAGATCAGCAGTAGGAATGAATGGTCAGGCCTGTAGTATGGAGCAGTGGTTAGATCAGCAGTAGGAATGAATGGTCAGGCCTGTAGTATGGAGCAGTGGTTAGATCAGCAGGAGGAATGAATGGTCAGGCCTGTAGTATGGAGCAGTGGTTAGATCAGCAGTGGGAATGAATGATCAGACCTGTAGAATGAATGGTCAGGCCAGTGGTTAGATCAGCAGTAGGAATGAATGGTCAGGCCTGTAGTATGGAGCAGTGGTTAGATCAGCAGTAGGAATGAATGGTCAGGCCTGTAGTATGGAGCAGTGGTTAGATCAGCAGTGGGAATGAATGGTCAGACCTGTAGTATGGAGCAGTGGTTAGATCAGCAGGAGGAATGAATGGTCAGACCTGTAGTATGGAGCAGTGGTTAGATCAGCAGTAGGAATGAATGGTCAGACCTGTAGTATGGAGCAGTGGTTAGATCAGCAGGAGGAATGAATGGTCAGGCCTGTAGTATGGAGCAGTGGTTAGATCAGCAGTAGGAATGAATGGTCAGGCCTGTAGTATGGAGCAGTGGTTAGATCAGCAGGAGGAATGAATGGTCAGGCCTGTAGTATGGAGCAGTGGTTAGATCAGCAGGGGGAATGAATGGTCAGGCCTGTAGTATGGAGCAGTGGTTAGATCAGCAGGAGGAATGAATGGTCAGGCCTGTAGTATGGAGCAGTGGTTAGATCAGCAGTAGGAATGAATGGTCAGGCCTGTAGTATGGAGCAGTGGTTAGATCAGCAGTAGGAATGAATGGTCAGGCCTGTAGTATGGAGCATGTGGTTAGATCAGCAGTAGGAATGAATGGTCAGGCCTGTAGTATGGAGCAGTGGTTAGATCAGCAGTAGGAATGAATGGTCAGGCCTGTAGTATGGAGCAGTGGTTAGATCAGCAGTAGGAATGAATGGTCAGGCCTGTAGTATGGAGCAGTGGTTAGATCAGCAGTAGGAATGAATGGTCAGGCCTGTAGTATGGAGCAGTGGTTAGATCAGCAGTAGGAATGAATGGTCAGGCCTGTAGTATGGAGCAGTGGTTAGATCAGCAGTAGGAATGAATGGTCAGGCCTGTAGTATGGAGCAGTGGTTTGATCAGCAGAAGGAATGAATGATCAGGCCTGTAGTATGGAAGTGAATCAGCAGGAGGAATGAATGGTCAGACCTGTAGTATGGAGCAGTGGTTAGATCAGCAGTAGGAATGAATGGTCAGGCCTGTAGTATGGAGCAGTGGTTAGATCAGCAGTGGGAATGAAGGAATGAATGGTAGATCAGTAGGCCTCAGGCCTAGTATGGAGCAGTGGTTAGATCAGCAGTAGGAAGGAATGAATGGTCAGACCTGTAGTATGGAGCAGTGGTTAGATCAGCAGTGGGAATGAATGGTCAGGCCTGTAGTATGGGAGCAGTGGTTGAATGATCAGCAGTATGGAGCAGTAGGAATGAATGGTCAGACCTGTAGTATGGAGCAGTGGTTAGATCAGCAGTAGGAATGAATGGTCAGACCTGTAGTATGGAGCAGTGGTTAGATCAGCAGTAGGAATGAATGGTCAGACCTGTAGTATGGAGCAGTGGTTAGATCAGCAGTAGGAATGAATGGTCAGGCCTGTAGTATGGAGCAGTGGTTAGATCAGCAGAGGAAATGAATGATCAGACCTGTAGTATGGAGCAGTGGTTTGATCAGCAGTAGGAATGAATGATCAGACCTCTAGTATGGAGCAGTAGTTAACTTAGCAATGGGAATGAATGGTCAGACCTGTAGTATGGAGCAGTGGTTAGATCAGCAGTAGGAATGAATGATCAGGCCTGTAGTATGGAGCAGTGGTTAGAGCAGCAGTAGGAATGAATGGTCAGGCCTGTAGTATGGCGCAGTGGTTAGATCAGCAGCGGAAATGAATGATCAGACCTGTAGTATGGTGCAGTGGTTTGATCAGCAGTAGGAATGAATGGTCAGGCCTGTAGTATGGAGCAGTGGTTAGATCAGCAGTAGGAATGAATGGTCAGGCCTGTAGTATGGAGCAGTGGTTAGATCAGCAGAAGGAATGAATGGTCAGGCCTGTAGTATGGAGCAGTGGCTAGATCAGCAGTGGGAATGAATGATCAGACCTGTAGTATGGAGCAGTGGTTAAATCAGCAGTGGGAATGAATGGTCAGACCTGTAGTATGGAGCAGTGGTTAGATCAGCAGTAGGAATGAATGGTCAGGCCTGTAGTATGGAGCAGTGGTTAGATCAGCAGTAGGAATGAATGGTCAGACCTGTAGTATGGAGCAGTGGTTAGATCAGCAGTAGGAATGAATGGTCAGGCCTGTAGTATGGCGCAGTGGTTAGATCAGCAGTAGGAATGAATGGTCAGGCCTGTAGTATGGAGCAATGGTTAGATCAGCAGGAGGAATGAATGGTCAGGCCTGTAGTATGGAGCAGTGGTTAGATCAGCAGTAGGAATGAATAGTCAGGCCTGTAGTATGGAGCAGTGGTGAGATCAGCAGGAGGAATGAATGGTCAGGCCTATAGTATGGAGCAGTGGTTAGATCAGCAGTGGGAATGAATGGTGAGCCCTGTAGTATGGAGCAGTGGTTAGATCAGCAGGATGAATGAATGGTCAGGCCTGTAGTATTGATCAGTGGTTAGATCAGCAGTAGGAATGAATGGTCAGGCCTGTAGTATGGAGCAGTGGTTAGATCAGCAGTGGGAATGAATGATCAGACCTGTAGTATGGAGCAGTGGGATCAGCAGTGGTTAAATTAGCAATGGGAATGAATGAATGGTCAGACCTGTAGTATGGAGCAGTGGTTAGATCAGCAGTAGGAATGAATGATCAGGCCTGTAGTATGGAGCAGTGGTTAGATCAGCAGTAGGAATGAATGGTCAGGCCTGTAGTATGGAGCAGTGGTTAGATCAGCAGTAGGAATGAATGGTCAGGCCTGTAGTAAGGAGCAGTGGTTAGATCAGCATGAGGAATGAATGATCAGGCCTGAGGAATGAATGGAGGCAGTGGTAGTATAGAGCAGTGGTTAGATCAGCAGTGGGAATGAATGATCAGACCTGTAGTATGGCGCAGTGGTTAAATTAGCAATGGGAATGAATGGTCAGACCTGTAGTATGGAGCAGTGGTTAGATCAGCAGTACGAATGAATGATCAGGCCTGTAGTATGGAGCAGTGGTTAGATCAGCAGTAGGAATGAATGGTCAGGCCTTTAGTATGGCGCAGTGGTTAGATCAGCAGTAGGAATGAATGGTCAGGCCTGTAGTATGGAGCAGTGGTTAGATCAGCATGAGGAATGAATGGTCAGGCCTGTAGTATAGTGCAGTGGTTAGATCAGCAGTGGGAATGAATGATCAGACCTGTAGTATGGCGCAGTGGTTAAATTAGCAATGGGAATGAATGGTCAGACCTGTAGTATGGAGCAGTGGTTAGATCAGCAGTAGGAATGAATGATCAGGCCTGTAGTATGGAGCAGTGGTTAGATCAGCAGTAGGAATGAATGGCCTTTAGTATGGCGCTGTAGCAAGGTGCAGTGGTTAGATCAGCAGTAGGAATGAATGGTCAGGCCTTTAGTATGGCGCAGTGGTTAGATCAGCAGTAGGAATGAATGGTTAGGCCTGTAGTATGGAGCAGTGGTTAGATCAGCAGTAGGAATGAATGGTCAGGCCTGTAGTTTGGAGCAGTGGTTAGATCAGCAGTGGGAATGAATGATTAGACCTGTAGTATGGAGCAGTGGTTTGATCAGCAGTAGGAATGAATGGTCAGACCTGCAGTATGGAGCAGCAGTTAGATCAGCAGTGGGAATGAATGATTAGACCTGTAGTATGGAGCAGTGGTTTGATCAGCAGTAGGAATGAATGGTCAGACCTGCAGTATGGAGCAGCAGTTAGATCAGCAGTAGGAATGAATGGTCAGGCCTGTAGTATGGAGCAGTGGTTAAATCAGCAGTAGGAATGAATGTTCAGGCCTGTAGTATGGAGCAGTGGCTAGATCAGCAGTGGGAATGAATGATCAGACCTGTAGTATGGCACAGTGGTTAGATCAGCAGGAGGAATGAATGGTCAGGCCTGTAGTATGGAGCAGTGGTTAGATCAGCAGTAGGAATGAATGGTCAGGCCTGTAGTATGGAGCAGTGGCTAGATCAGCAGTGGGAATGAATGATCAGACCTGTAGTATGGCACAGTGGTTAGATCAGCAGGAGGAATGAATGGTCAGGCCTGTAGTATGGAGCACTGGTTAGATCAGCAGTGGGAATGAATGATCAGACCTGTAGTATGGAGCAGTGGTTAGATCAGCAGTAGGAATGAATGGTCAGGCCTGTAGTATGGAGCAGTGGTTAGATCAGCAGTAGGAATGAATGGTCAGACCTGCTGTATGGAGCAGAAGTTAGACCTGCAGTGGGAATGAATGGTCAGACCTGTAGTATGGAGCAGTGGTTAGATCAGCAGTTGGAATGAATGGTCAGGCCTGTAGTATGGAGCACTGGTTAGATCAGCAGTCGGAATGAATGGTCAGACCTGTAGTATGGAGCAGTGGTTAGATCAGCAGTAGGAATGAATGGTCAGACCTGTAGTATGGAACAGTGGTTAGATCAGCAGTAGGAATGAATGGTCAGACCTGAAGTATGCAGCAGTGGTTAGATCAGCAGTAGGAATGAATGGTCCGACCTGTAGTATGGAGCAGTGGTTAGACCAGTAGTGGGAATGAATAGTCAGACCTGTAGTTTGGAGCAGTGGTTAGATCAGCAGTGTGAATGAATGGTTAGACCTTTAGTATGGAGCAGTGGTTAGATCAGCGGTGGGAATGAATGCTCAGGCCTGTAGTATGGAGCAGCGGTTAGATCAGCAGTGGGAATTAATGGTCACACCTGTAGTATGGGTCAGTGTGGAGTCGTGTTCACTCAGTCCAGTCCTTGAATTGTGTGGCTTTTAATTTAAACAGCACGTTCCTCTACTGCCTTTCTTTAAGGCCAGACCATTTCCCCTTGTATGAATGTAAAGTTAATTTTGTACGGTTAACTTTAAAATCATATTGTGGGGTATCCCAAAATATATTTTACTTTATTTATTTATTTATTTTTTTAAATTTTAATGAAAAAACTCTCTTCAATATTAAAAACAAAACAAAAACAAATACGACAACATCACGCAATTTCCGAACTTAGCCAAACCGTCACATTAATCATGGTATGAAGGTTGATCGTTCAGCTTCATTTTTGTGGTCGGGACGTTCTTTTGAAGTGTATAGATACCATACTTTACCACTAGATGTCACTACAAGATATAAGCAAAAATTACTGCATCTTGCGCTGTGGTTTACTGACATAAAAGAAAAATGCAGGAATGCAAACAATAGTTTCTTTAATGAATGTTATCGTAATATCTGCTTATTCACATAGATTCTCTTAGAATCATATCACAACGTGATTCAGCAGCCATACACCACATCATTCATCTGCCAAATCCACAGATTGTTATTATTTAATTTTGAATCTGTCAGCCACCCTTTAGTTTGGCTACAATGTGGAGCATTTGAGCAGTTGGTAATCTGGTCGTGTGTATGAAATATGTACTGACACTCAGAATTTCAGAAGCAAAGATTCATATTTTGAAATGGCATTGATAAGTCTTGACAATCAGCGTCTCGTTCTCATCAGATACAATATGCTGTTTCCCCTGCAAATGACTGGAATAGATCTTGCCAAAGAAAATGATGACAGAAAACCAGCTCTGAAATAACACTGCAGTTCCTTCCATTGATAAGCTCAGAGTGATAACTGCAACAAAACAGCCATAGAAACCTCTCCTTGATAATGTCATCACAGAGGAAGCTGAAACAAATAGCTTCTCAAACAGGGGATTGTGTATTGTCATATCCCTGCACCCTACCCCGCGCACTCATCCCAGTTTTATAATAATTATGTGCAGGTTAGCGGTGCGGTGCTGCACTGAATAGTGCTGTCGGCTGGCTGGACAGAGGCACTGAATTCTGGCGGAGGCCCATGTAATCCCAATGCCCTTGTTCTCAAAATGACAGTCCTTGTGAGCTGAGACGTGCCAGTTATCCACCCTCCCATTACCTAAGAGTCCTGTGTGATAACTGGCCAATCAATAGCAATTATTGTTCACTTAATTGTCCAAAAGGAAAGAAAACCAGTGCTGGGATTGGGTGTGAGGGCTAGATTTGGGGAGGCCTGCCCTGTACTACGTCTTAGTGGGTTTTCTCCCACAGTCTAAAGTCATTTATATATAAATGATAGTTTTGGTATTGTCCTTGGGGAATTAATGGCCCCATGAAAGGTGTGTGCCCTGTGATTGGTAGGTGGCTCGGCCAGCATGTATACCCACCTTTACCCAATGTTGATTCTGCTGGGGTAGATAACCTGATCAGGGCAAAGCAGCTCATAAAATGGACGGAGTCTTATTTCTTGAGTCTTCTTTTAAATCCCTGTTGAATGTTGTTGATATTGGTACATAGCATGCCAGGATGCAACTAAATACAAAGGGTACTGATTATAATAATAAATAATAAATAAATTTATTTATATAGCACCTTTCAAGCAATACAGCACAAAGTGCTTCACAAACAGGTAAAATACATGCACATAAAAGCAATAAAACAAAATGGGGGTAATGGGGAATTAAACATCAAAATAGGAAAAATTAAGATAATAAAAGGAGACATACATGAAAACACACCCATAATAAAAGAATTTAATTAGGTGTGGAAATCTACTCTCTCCACACAGTCTCATGCCCTCTGTATGATTAAATCAGCTTGTCTCTTTAACTGGCACATCGTCAGTTAATCCGATGTCATTTCAGTCGGTTGTATTTCTGATTAGCTGGTGTCGCATTGTATTCTAACAACCAAATCCATTATGATATTATGTTGACAGGTTATCAGGGTCTATTGTAGGAATTGAATTAACCATATAGAAAGTCCCCCTGGTTTTCCCTGCGGTTAATAACTTATGTAACTCTCGTAATCACTTGAGTAAATGTACATTGATGCCCTCTATGGCTGCACCAGTGAAATCACTGTTAAAATGTCAGATTCTGTTTCCCACATGGACAATACAAAAGCCTATACGCAAAACGCAAGGTAGAAAAGCGCCGTACAATTAACTGGCTCATACTTCAAACTACAGTCCTGTAGTCTAACGGCAATGTACAATAATCATGTCTGAATTGTTTGTTCATTTTTGTTGCAGTTGTGTTATTTGCCTTTCAGGAGTGGAACTGTATTTGAATTACATGACCTAGCTGGCAGTTCTTATTACACTAAGAGCTTTGGTTTAAACTTATTTTACATAATTTCATCAACGTATTTAAACAATGAATGCATACTGGCACATGTAAATAGGGAATCTGAAAGTTCAGCGTAGGATGCACATAATTTAGACACTTGGTCTAAATAAATGTACAGTTGGATGGATTATGACCGTTTGAAAACTGGCATAAAGTAGGTTATGTAAATTATAACCCTTGACTTTTATCAGGTGACATCAGAGGCCACTTATCAATGCCCTTGATGTGTTACATGAATATATTTCAGTCAAATAATGCCCTGAGTTTCTATGAAAAGTTCTATAATAAATTTTACTTCTGGTCTGGCAATTTAATACGCCTCTCTCAAATTTGATCAACATGTCAACAACATTTAGACCACAATAAATAATGGCAATAGTATACAATGGGTAGTGCATTGTAGTATATAGAATTATAATATAGCAATATAATGCATGCGAATTTAAATTATCACCAAATTCCGTGCTGCGAAACGTTAGCTTATTCAGAATTTTTCATTGTGAACGATAAAATGTAGATAGACTTTGGTTTTTCAGAGTGGTGATCTAGTACTAGAGAATCTTCATTGGTCAATTGCTTCATAATAAAAACAAGGAAATGGAATGGAAATTAAACCACAAAGTTGTTGCGCAGACTGTCTGCTTTAAATGAGGCTTACACTTCAGCTTTCCTTTCCATGAAAACACATTTTATGAGGATAAAAGTAATTGGAGAAATTATCATAATCAGAAAAAAGTAGTCATATTTATTTGAAAATCGTTTGAATTCATTGACAGCCGTAAGTTAGCTACTCAATTACCTTTCCCACTAAAGGTCTCCCTGACCCATTTTCAGCTCCTGTTAGCTTCTGGCCATTTTGCTTTCAGGCTTGTCTTTAGCTGGTCAAATGCATGTTTAGTTGGATTCAGGACAGAAATTTGACTCAATAATATTTCATTTTTGGCTCTGATAAATTTTTGTTGTGTTACTCTACCAGATATTCACCTTCCAGAAGGTGGAGAGGCATTCAATGAATTTTGAGACATTTGATTGTACCTGAGCTTATATGATTGGTCTTTACAGTGTAGTACAACCCCTGGAAAAAATTATGGAATAAACACACATAGAGGATGTTCATCCAGCTTTTTTACTTCATAGCAAATACAAAAATCACAGATATGACACAAAACAATATTTTGTTTATTAGGTGAACATTTAGGCCTCATGAAACATTCCTTAAATAAATTAAATTATTTTAAGTAATTGCATGTTTTTTTCATAATCAAGATGAGTAAAAAAAATTGGAATTTCTCAATGTTGTGGAATAAAATTATGGAATTACCTTGTAATTGGCATTTCTAGAAGAAATACCTGCTCAAATCTGAATATGCAAGCTAGTGTGTAGTTAAAAGAGTGTGCTAGCAGACCTTAACAAGATGATGGACTTGGCTAATTAAAAGGAAGCATGGCACCAACAAGAGAGCTGGCCAATGAAACAATGGAAAGGACTATAAATCTGCTCCTAGAGGGAAATTTAGCACAGAAAGCGGCAAACAAAGTTGATTGTCCCCAGTCAGCTTTGCCTAAAATTTGGTGCAAGTATAAATAAAATGGGAAGATTATAAAAGAGAAACATACAGGTAGACCATGAAAGATGTCAATGAGTCAGGACAGAAAATTCAAAGCAGTATGCCTTGAA
This sequence comes from Gymnothorax javanicus, assembly GCA_029692085.1. NCBI lineage: Eukaryota > Metazoa > Chordata > Actinopteri > Anguilliformes > Muraenidae > Gymnothorax > Gymnothorax javanicus. Next base: position 64,526,533 of record CM056205.1, on the reverse strand, counting down.
ATAGAAAATGCACAATAAAACAAATGAAATGGGGAGGAACACGTATAAATGTTAGTGACAGAACTATAAGAAATTAGCTGAATGAAATGGGATTTACATATAGAAAAGCCAAATGAAAACCAGAACTAACATCTAAGCATAAGAAAGCAAAGTTACAGTTGGCTGAAGAGAAGCAATAATGGAGTGTGGATGATTGGATGAGAGTGATATTCAGTGATGAATCAAAAATCTGCGTTGGCCGAGGCAATGATGCTGGAGCTTTCGTCTGGTGTCATTCCAATAAAACATATAAGGATGATGGCTTGAAGAAAACAAGAAAATTTCCCATTCATTCATGATATAGGGTCGTATGTCAGGTAAAGGACCAGAGGAAATGGTCAGCATTACCTCAACAGTCGATGTGCTAGTGTGCATTGAAATTTTGGACAATTTTCTGATTCCATCAAGAGAAAATAGGTTTGGTGAAGACGAAGCCATTTTTCAGGATGACAATGCGTCTTGCCACAGAGCAAAGAGTGCAAAAGCTTTTCTTCCAGAAGGACATATCAACTCAATGACATGGTCAGCAAACTGTCCAGATCTCAATCCAATGGAAAATTTATGGTCCATGACAAGGCTCCATCCTGCCAAGCTGATCTGTCAACTGCTATTTGATGGAGTTGGGTGCCAGCTTGTTGGAGAATGTTGCTTTTCATGAGTGAAGTCTTTGCCTCAAAGAATTCAGGCCTTCATAAAAGCCTGTGGAGGAGCAACAAAGCTCTGATTTTCTGCTGATTATTACCCAATTTTTTCCTCAACATCAAGTAATTCCATATTTTTCCCCCTCTACTTGATTATAGAAAATATGTCAATAATTAAAATATTTAATAAAAATAATTTAATCAAATGGCTCAGTAGCATAGTGGGTTGTCGGTTCAAATCCAGCCTGGGAACCATTGTCAGTGGTCTTTGGTCATCAATTAGAGACCATTTGATATTGCTGAGCTCGCAGCTATTTTGAACAACGTGCACCAAATCATTGGCAGTTATCATGTTTACATGTGCACTAATATTTATGTTTCCATGTAAGATTCTGATTTTGGTAGGGGCCGTGTGAACCACATATTCTGCTTGGACATTCAGAATTAGGCCTTGATCTGAATGTTGCATTTCCGATTACGACATGGGTTAACCCGATATTGTTATGTTTGAATGTTAGGACCATTCTTTGGACACTTATACAGTGCAGTCAGAATGTCAGTCTCAGTTACGGGGCTTTACCACAGTTTGAGACACATGGCTGCCTGCCTGTTTAGGATCCGCAAAGCCCACTTCTCTGACTGGAAAAAGAGATATAACTACTTTTAAATATTATGAACCACTTGGAAATCTATGGATATGTATGAATATTGCAGTGCAGACTTTTGCAAAAAGGTGGTTTAAGGAATGAAAGTGGTAGGTTGTGTTTGGACGGTCGAACAAGCCCCCCACCGTTGGAAAACTCAGATTTTAATCGCAGTATGCACGGCTGCGTGTCAACAGAAATATTAGTGAAATATGCATTTTCATGAACCATGTAAACAGCAGAGTAGGAATATTGTATTTTTGGAATAAGTTGATAATACTGGAATATGTTGGGCATGTAAACGTTGGCACTGACAAATACATTGGCTTGTTTGATATCGGAAGTCTCACAGACTTACTCTGAATTATCTGCTCCATTATCCGTCATATTTCAGTCCGCACATTGAGAAACAGCATCATCTGACTGAGACTCAAGATCAAACTCCCATCTTTGACTTTAAATTCAACGCATGATCTTTCTTTTGCTGTTTCGAAGCCCCACTGCTGGTCAACAAACACCTGAGCTGGCAATTGTTCAAATACTTTTTATTGCCTAAAACTGACTGAGCATATGTTAAGTCCAGTGTCATTCCTATAGCCCAGGGGTTCAGAAACTCCTGGGAGACCCACTGTATTTGTTGGTTTTCAATCCAACCACGCTCACGATCTCAGAGATGCTCATTTTTTAAAATAAATTGCTCTTCAGGCCAGAGAGACATTTCACTGTCTTAAACCGCTTTGACAAAAATGGTTAGGCACTCCATGATGTTTAAAAGTCCAACATTAATATTGTGCTTATTTTGTGACATTCCTTGTAAGGAAGCCGAGCAAATGTGGCAATAAGTTTTAAATGATCAAAATCAAGACTGTGGTGAACCAGTGAGTTGCTAATTAGACTTCTGAACCCAGATTTTCAAGTTCTTTCCAAATGGTTTTACTGTAACCAACCAGAAAAATAACGCATAACAGGTTTGATTCATTATAATTTACTTTGTCACTGAAATCTTTTTTACCCAAACAAATGGTTAGTTGTAGCGACCACATGTCCACAATTTCAACAATTAAAAGTCAACTGATTCAACAATTTCAGGATTCTCTTTTTATGCAATAAAGTTATATGTAATATAGTACAAATTTAATATGCTGCTCTTCAGCAATAGCCCAAATAGCTATTTCTGACATAATGTGGCTTAAAAGTTAAAATAATCCATACGAGTATTTGCCGCGCAGTTAAGAAAAATTTTCAATTCATGAAAATTCTGGTATTGCAATTGTATAGCCTATGGTTGACTCTATATGGATGCAAATTCCGTAAAATTAGAATTGACAGTGTGAATTTAACATCCCTTTTTTGCAATGCCCTGGCGTAAAGTGCCAAGACCACATAACTTGTGTTGACTCCAAACGCTAATGCCCCGCACATACGATCCAGTAACTTGTGCCTAATTGTCTAATCACATTCTTTAAAATTCTGACAAAAGATCTGATTGCATTGTATTTACTTCAGCTTTCCAAAAAAACATTTTGCGAGGAAAGTAAACTTCATGACTGAGCCCCCCCACTCCAGTTTTAAAGCCACCATCCTGTGTTCGTTTCCCTGCTGCCAAATTGCTAATTTGCATGTCATTCGAAACTGGAGCTCTTGACTAAAATAACACTAATTGTTGGATATTCAAATGGCCATTCTCCAGGAAACATTGCTATTTTACCGATAACAATCTGCGCGCCTTCTGGGCCGCTGCTTCGCGCTATATATTGCTACTGAAAGGGTTAGTTGGGACAGCTGAGTGGCCACGCTGGCGTTTCATATAAATTGTAATTGTAAACCTCTTCACGCGAGGCCTCAAATGCGCCGTAAAAGTAAAATTTTCACCACAGCCACTTATTATCGCTCGTGATGCATTAAAAGGTGTAATACAGTGGCGATGTAAATCGCAGTTCTTGAAAACAAATTACAGACGAAGATAATAGCGCCAGCGCTTCTCTGGTAAAGCATCAGCGAACCTCCCCATAGTTGGAGCGAACCCCCCTTCTATCAGGCAAAATTACGGAAGGCTTGTTATCACCGGTAATAGTCAGCTGTCAGACCGGTTGATTACTAGGTTATGGTGAACAATCTTTTCCAACCGCACCGCCAAGATAAAGGGATAAAAGTACCCATCAGAGCGATTCAAACAGCGCTATGCGGAGTGCAATTTATATCTGAGTAATTGACCCATCTAGGCAAGTGGTCAGTTTCTTGTATTTGCTATATAAAATCGCATCTTCTGCATGTTGAAATGTTGGACTGTAATTGCTTGCAATTAAAATGTAAGCAATGAACTTATTGGGGACAGAGTAAAGCTTGCCAATTAATGAGGTCATGCCACGTGAAAATAATAATCAACATGGCACAACAGGTGTGTTCCTTGGCGAGTCATGGAAGCAAACCGATGAAAAGGTTTTTTTTCGACTCACCGGTCCTGGGCAGCCTTTTTTTTTTTTTTTTTTTTGCCTCGCCAAGGACAAAAACCAGTGCATTTTGGGACAAGGGTTGATTGTGTTGTGCTGTTCCTTTGACACCATCAGATTTACAGATTTACCTTCCTGAATAAGTTCTTTGTGGATAACATGCATCAGCCAGTGCAATTGATATTTAATTGTTCTTTTGTATTCTTTCACCAGCCACAGCTGGTTAAAATGGTGATAAAAAAATTCTTGCTAAAATCATAGCCTTTGTGTCAAATTCAGCAAGGAACGGCTTCATAGGAAATGTGCCCTGGCATAAAGCTTGAGCAGATTTGAGCTTCCCGGCGTGGTCGTGTATTAGTACTCCCGGTGGAAGAGCCGAGGGACAGAGTAATGGTACATGGTTGCTTAAATTTAATCAAACATTTGAGGATGTTAAGAAAGCAATGGAGTTGGTATTCTCTGCAGCACAAAGCTATTGTTTGTAGGTTAAAGGTCAGAGGTGCTCAAAGGATTAATATATATGTATACACGCATAATTTATGGATTTTTTCCCCCCTCATGAAATGCCTTATCTGAAACCTAGCAATGAAAGATATTTACTGGCATGGTTTGAAATTGAAATATTTTTGCTGGTAATCTGGCTGTAAGAATTGTAGCTATAACACATGGAGAGTACTGCTCATACATTTTTATTTCAAGTGTGCCAAAATTGAGGTATGCCTTACTCGGGCCTTGTAAACTTGTAATACAATAACTTGCATTGAGATGCTGCTCTGCGGCTCACAGTTTTGGGAAGGATCCTCCTTTTGTTCTCCAGAGTAGACTATTATCAGACTGTTTTGGGCCCCTGTCCATAACTTGATGACTTCAGGTTACTTGCAAAAAGCTGGGGTTTCAACTAATTTGTAACAAATTAAGTTGGTTGTGACTGAGCGACATCAGGGGATGTAGTTGCTTCAGTGAGAGTAGCGCAGTCGTGGCTCCCCTGGCCCCTGCTGGGTTGCTGATTGCTCTGATACGGGAGCTAAGGGCGGACAAGCCTGCTTCTCTGAGCCCTCTCCCCATTAACAAACAGGCTTGCTATTGTTGCCGCGGATGCGTGGAGGTCGCAAATGGGATCCTATAAGAGGAAACAATGATGTGGGAATCGTCTCGGAGTAACCGGACCTCCGAGCAGGTGCCCCACCAGGACACTTAAATCGATGTCGTTTGTAACTTATACGACCTGTTCGGGCCAGTATCTCCGCTCCTCCCAACGTTACAGAGAGCCCCTGGAATGTCCGCGGATGGAGAGCGCGGATTAGAGAGGGCACAGCACGGCTACCTCTCCTTTACTCTTCCAGATTTGATTTCACCGCCCCCTCATCCTTGGCCTCGAAAAACGATGCCCACAAATATCCCAATTACACCAGCGCTTCATGTCATTTGCAACCGATTAGCTTCTCTTTTCTTCTTGCCCCCAGAAGCACAAAGCCTGTGATTGTCGAGTGTTCACCGTGGAGGATCTGCTTGAACACTCCTGTCGGTTCACCGGAACGACCAGGAACAGCTCAGCGGCCGTGATATGCTGGTGTGTGTGAGGCTGAAATCACACTGTCACATTGCATGTTTTGTATCTTGTTTGTTCTGGGCCCTGTGATTGGCTGGAATCAGGAGTGCACAGCCCCGATTCTCCCCAGAGCGATTGCTCTCATTTGCATACACCTGCGGTGTTGAGGGAGCCGCCACCTTTCACTGTGTGTGCATTTCCTGTCCTCTGTGTGTGCATTTCTCCCTTCCCGGTGATTTCTCATCTTATTTGCCATCATCATACCACAGTATGAACTGATGGACTACGTTCAAACACACCATTTGAGTAATACCATGCAAAACAATTTGTAAATCACCGCAAAGGAAAAAAAAAAACAACAACACTTGCACTGCTTATGACAGCTTGATATTTGAACATTTGTTTTATAGGCTACCACCTTGCAAGGTTCACATTTTTGGCACTTTGAGAAGTAGTGAACATCATTGTCACTGTCAAAAATATGCATAAATCCAAAAGACCCTGCTGTACAGTTTATCTGCTGTAGCTGTGCAAAGTATCTGATCAAACTGAAAGGCTGTTTTTTAGGTTTTCATATCTGTGAAAAAAATTTTACACAGATCCCTGCAACCTGTTAAGAGCAGCAGTGAAGGAACCAGGCGCAAATCCACTGAAAGCTGCTAGGGTGCTTTAATAAGGTACTTCAAGTCGCAATTGCCACAAAAAGAAACAAAAGCACTCAGAGAGCGCAGCACCTCCGCCACGCCAAGGCAACTCTGTGCATTAGTTATTTTCGTTGGCTGATGTAGGGTGTTGTTGCATTCCACTGCCAGGTGGTAGCAAAACCCAAAAGCACACCGATTGGAAACTGCCCATCGGAAAGACTTCAAATCTCTGCCAGCATAGCTGGATTTGAACTCTGGCCTATATCTCAGCTGTACTTTGGCCTAGATATGCCAAAGTTTAATCACTTGTTCCTCTTGTGTTACTGTAACATCCTGCAAAGTTTGGTTAAAATCTATGCGGCCGTTTTTCAGATATCCTGCAAACCGACAAACAGACAGACAAACAGACAAACGCCGGCAAAAACATACACCTCCTTGGCGGAGGTTAAAAAGCTGGAGAATGATCAGGGGATGATCGAGTTGGGTGAGGGGCGAACAGGAATTCGGCCAGCCGCTGTTGATGACTCTTCAGTACTGGGGAAGCAACCTTTGGGTAGCAAGGCACGCTGGATAGAGTCACACTTTCAAACTCAGAAGCTGAAGGGACTGGAAGGAGCCTCATTCTGAAATGGGGTGAAATCCCAAATAAATGGCTAATTGGTTTTCTTTACTAAATCTTTTACCAAAGATGGGAGATCTGAACATTAGGACTAAACGGCTTGAAGCGCAACAAAAAGTTAATCCACAACTTAAATGCACAATTCCACAATTAGCGAATGGAAAAAGGGAATGCGAGCAAGCAGAAAAAACCTGGAGGGAGGGGAATAAAACGAGACAATATCCGTTTACGGAACGAGACTGAAACTGACCCATACGGCTGGACTGAGGGGAAGAATAATTAAGAAAACTCTCGGGACATGAGAACACAAAATTTACTAAATCCACAGAGTGGAAGTACTTGAGCAATGAAGGAATTCTTGTTGTGTGACCCGACGCTTAGGGCAGCGCATACCTCCGCCACGCCATATGTCAGTATTATTGGTTCTGGATCCACAGGAATATCATCCAGATCACCAACAACTATAATCAACTCTACATTAGAGTAGATTCAGTTTAATGCTTAAATTTTATGAAAATCTGTTCATTACATAAGGGACAATCATTCTATTCAGGTGTATTTTAAATTCTTCCAAATCTAGAATCCAGAATACGTTCCGGATCACTTCAAAAATTGAATCAACTCATCCTTGGACTACCACCTACCATCTACCAAATTTTGTGCCAATCCGTTCATAATTATTTGAAGTTATCCTGTTAACAGACAGACAAATAGACAAACACAGGTGAAAACATAACCTCCTCGGCGGAGGTAATTAATATTACAAACGTGAGAATAATAGAATCAGACGGTGCAGTATGAAATGCCTACATGTAAATAGCGCCGGAGGTTGTGTTTTAGAGGCAGTGAAAATACATCATTGTATTGTGCGTAATGTGGTAAATGAAATGGCTGTATGAGAACGTCATCTAGGAGGAAGTATTAATCAGTCTCTCAGAACCATTCCACTCATTACACAAAGATCAAAGAGCATTGAATCATCATATTTTGTGAGGCACAATAGCGACAAGCAGTGAAATCATCGATCCTGGGTACATCGATCCTGGGTACATCATCGCAGTTTGTTTGACGGACCTGATTTACCTTTGTTTTGGTTCTACTCAACATCAGCATTCCAACAAAACAAACATGATGACATTGCATGTGGGGAAACCTTACCAGGGAACACAGTGCAGTCTGAACTCAGAAGCTGTGGTAGCAATTAGCGAAAGCAGAAAAATGATGGGGCAGTGGTGCTTCATGGACTAGCGTTGTCTCTGTCAAACCTCTTGCTGGGTGCAGTTAGCACAATCTGGTTTCCTTTGGGGGTTTGAAAGGGCTACACTTCTGTAAACCGTCCATTAACTATAGCTTGACCAATTTTTGTATTTTGGTTCTGCTACTGTAAGGAGTTAGCTCATGCTCTCCTAAACGACTTTATAAGGGGGCCTTCGCCTCATTCCAATGTAGTCTTGACAAAGGACCACACCTGCCGCGCAGATAGGACCTTAACTAAGTATCCACAGGCAAAAGTACGGTGCTAGCGCTGGAGTAGTCTGCAGCGGTGCATAAGGTTTGGGCACTGACACAGTGTGATTCGACCACTGTTTAATTAGTGATGGATATGCAATTGTCTCCACTTTTTTCATCAATTTAAAATGATTAGCAGATCAGAAAATAAAAGAAACAACAAAAAGTGGGAGAATGGAGAGAGTGCCATGTCAGAAATGATTCTTTTGATTCAATAACAAGACTCCTTGGTCATTTTGATTCATGGATTTAAGCAGATCTCTCGTGGGAACTCCTGAGATGTCATCTTGGATATTAGATCATTTGTCTCCTGAGGTCCTGTTCACTTGGACTTGTTCAACATGCAGGCTGTGAAACTTGCCCCCCTGTGGGGAGTTTGTTAGGACTGACTGTAGAATTAATTGGACGATTTTCAGAGTGGTAGGAGGTGGGTCAGGGATGGGGGTGCGAAAAAGGCATCACTTCATACAGGCAGACTGGAGGGGCCGTAAGTAGAAGGTAGGAGTGGGGGAAGGAGTCCTCCGATAGCGATCAGACAACAGGCAAAATTTTACGGAAGTAGAAGGTTCCAGGCTCATGTTTCCTGAAGGCTCGTCGTGTTGAATTACAAACCTAGATTGGCTTGTATATCTGAGTGTAAGGGTCACAGGAGTGTCAACATATGGTTAATGGCGATGGAGGGTGGCAGAATGCAACTAGCCTGTCACAAAAAAAGTGGGCTCAAGTCAATTTGAAGGTGCACTACTCGGACATACAAGAAATGTCCATGTCTTGTATACCAGAAGGTGGCAATAAAAAAAAAACTCACTTATTCATCTCCTAGAAATAAACATCTCTCCTATATACAAGCAATGCACCTTCAAATTGACATTATTCAAAAAGTGCAGTCTTGGTTTAAGCTTCTTTCTATAGACTATGGGAAACCCATCTCAGAAGGGAAGGGTGTTCTTTGTAATTTTCCCAGAAAAACTAGAAACTCATTACTCATTAAATTAGAGCCATCATAATGAAGGGATTTAAGAACTTTCAACCTATATTTGGGACCCTACCTTAATGCTACAACGAGGTGGACAACACACACAAACGCATTCTATACGGTGTACGCATTTTAACATCGCTGGGCAAGTTATAAGCATTGTGGCCAGAGGCTAATAATGACCTTTGCGTGAACACGTCAATATTCTTCCCTGTCCCCTTGAGTCACATCTGAAACATCCAGTCAGCATTGATATGTTTGAGTGGCACCTTAATCTTGTAATGAGAGTTAGGTGTGGTGTGTTTGTTTGCTGCAGAATGAAGCTGCTGAGTATTGACACTGTTCTTCTGATCTACACAATGTGCTGGAGAATCGGTCATGTTGTGCATTGGTTAGAGCACTGGGCTTTTCATTGCGAGGTTGCAAGTTCAAAGTTCAAACTCCCCAGCCAATGGACAATGGACAATGTGGCTGTTTCCTCAACCAAACTGCTTAACCTGAATTGATTGAGTAAAAGCTGTATGAGTGGATTGGATAGATGCTGGGTAAGTCAATAACAGTATTTATTAAATGTTAATGTAGTTACTGTAAAAAATCACGTAATTGAGCTAAATATTTGGCGTCACCTGGACTTCGAAGCTGGTGGGAGCTGAAGAGGACGAGAGGCGAGTTTCTTGATTCCTGCACTGCAGAAAAATTCTGTATGAATTTTTGCCGTCATTTTCTATTTAGTGTTAGAAAGGCATAATATACAAATGCAAGAATTTGCTGTTGACACAGACTGCATTTACACAAAAAATGTTCCAGTTTTCGCTCGTTCTGAAATACAGTATTTCTACTGAGCCATTTATATGGAGAATGAAAATGAATATTCCACTCATATTCACATTTATAGGCAGGATAGGTTCTCAGTTTTTCACCAGAGGTAGACTTGTCTGACCTTGTGACACAGCCTCCTTTTTTTATGCATTCAACCATCTTCTAAAGATCGGTGTTGCAATATTTGCATATCGCCAGAATCCTGTTGATATCCCAGTCTTCATAATGTTTTAAAGTGTGCGTGTTTCTCCTTCCAATCAGAAATGTGAGCTTTACTGACTGTAAATAGGCAACCATGTTTTGCAAGCTGCGGTAAAAACCCCAACTGAGATGCATATTGGTATTGCGCTGAACGCATGTCTAAAAAATGCTCCTTAACCCAAGTAATATGGACATATCCCACGTCTTCATCGAAAAATCCTAAATTTGGGGAAATCATACGAAGAGAGAAAGCCTGTTCAGAAAATTCAAACCAGACATGCTGTGTATATGACAAGTATCAACTTAAGAATATTTTCCTATTTGGAATAGTAGTGGAAAATGATTGTGCGTATAACCATGGTCAATGAGTGTAGCGAGAGTGGAGAAAGAGCTCTGCTTTCCCCTTAGGGGATTGTATCTCGTGAAAACATGACGTGACAGACATATGGCTAAATGTCAGAGGTCAGCTTTGCACTGGATATGCACAACAGGAAAATGACGGCAACTAGCAAACCGCCTCAAGACATTTTTCATTTCTAGACTCTATATGATACGATCTTATGTATACGCAACGAAAACTCACTGCCCCCATTCTTTGGCAGCATACTGAAACCTGGTGAGCCTGTGGAAGGATAATATACTTCAGTAAACTTAAGACACAAAAGGAGAGATTAGTCACAGGTTATAGTTGTCAAAATAAGGAAATATTGTCATGTTTCTTATCTGTTTTCTCAATTTTTTTGTTCTAAATTCTGTCTCAACAGTTTGACATTGAAGATAGATCACTGAGAGGAGATGGCTCCAAGTCTGAATTAATTATGTCCCGAACAGTTTACATTCTGATTCTATTTATTATTATTGTGTCGCCTTGAATAATCTTATATGCACAGAATCCGGGATCCTTTTAAAATGTGCATTTAAACTGGGTGTAAATACTTGCTCAATAACAAGACATAGAATTGCATTACTTTGTGTTACGTGCAAACAGTTGGGTAATATATTGGCAACAAGCAATGGCGCAGGGGTGGTTTGTAGATGCGTGAATGATGTCTGAGCATTTACTGTACATTCAAAAGTGGAACAGTGGTACAACTGGACAAATGGACATTTTGTTGCTGCCCTTGATTAGTGATACTTGGCGCCTAATCCAAATACATTGGTCAGTAATATTGGCATTGCTGGCTGGTAAAAGATCAGCAATTGCCATGGAAATGTCTTTCCTTGACTACATACTAATCTTCACACCAAAACATAGCCTCTGCTAAACCTTATTTGTTGGATGATGGCTCCAAATTCCACAGCACAGCCAAATATAAACTTTAGAGCTGAAAGCGCTGAGTGAACTTCTCAGAAATGGAATGACACCTCAGTAGTAAGAACGTCATTAAGTGCACGCTGCTCAACTGAGCCCTCCTGCTACCCAAAAAGTCACTCACATCTATAAATAACATAAATATTCATGTCTTTGCACTTATTTCACTGAGTTGTTGAGTGCTTTCCCTGCATTAATGCGTCCTGAAATGTAGCTGCAGGTTGGCGAACTGCACAACGGCTGGAGCAGAGACCGTCATCTGCGAGTTTGTAAGTGGGCTTCTGCTGCCACACTTTTGTGTTATAATTTTGCATATTTTAATGTGGTTCATTCCAAGTGTTCAGAGTATTTTTCGGATATAACTATTATTGTAGAACAAGTGTAATATTGCAGAATTATTTGATCAATGATTTCTGTGACTCAAATCTCTTCTCAGAGCTCTTTGAATGACTCGCTGGTGACAACAGCTTGTGGCCGCTGTTTCACGCATCGGGCCAACATTCTTCATATCTTCTTCTCCTTCTTCTTTGATGTTTATTGGCAGTAGGCAAACCAGCTTACACTCTTTATTTCCTTTGGCTAAAGCACTAAAATAGCGCAGAAAACTCCTTAATATAAAAAGCATTATGCATGAGTAACTAGAATATATAAATACAATGCAAAACAAAGACGAATTAGCAACTATGGAATCAGATTTTGACTTGCAGTCGAGCGGATTTACTTTGTTTGATTTCATGTTAGGCTGAACAGTTTTCAAAGTTCGGAGCATGTGCAGTAATTGTGACACAGCTCCTTTAAATTGTGGCATTATATACCCTGTTTTCCATCTAGCTAGCTAGCGTAAACATCAAATTATGCTGGCTGGGTAGGAATAACATAAGGCAAATTATTTACGAGGTACATTTTCTGACCAGATTCTCCGACCAGGTTTTCAAGTGGCATTGGCAAACTGATAGACTATAGCTTTCTGGTCGTCCTTTTGAGCTAATGGAGACGTTGCACTGGATGCAGAAACCGTGGTGTAAGTCACGTGATCCCCAAAGTAACCCAGGAAGATGGCTTTGATGGGATGGGAATGCATCGATTAATTATTATTTATTTATACAAAAAAAAAATGTATTTCCTTGCTCTGAAAGGTCGCATGTATAACCGGATATTGAACCTCAGGTCCAAATGCTCCGCCTTATCCACGACACTAGCTCAACAGACTATGTATTCACTGGTCGATTTAGCACTTGTATAGCTGTGCTGTGTTTGAACTTGAGCATGTTGATGCAAGGATTCTCAGTCATAAACCGGCTTTGAAAATAACAGTTGAATATTTAGCGGTTAATTTTCGCGAAAATACAAAAAACAAACCATTTAAGTGATTATACTGCTGAGGTCTTCCAGTGCATAGCATAATGGCGAGAGGACTCTCAGACTGGCTAAAACAATAGCAAGCGCAGATTTACCCACAAACCACTTTTATGACAAAATATCAAAGGTTAGAAAAATTTTTGTTCATCTCTGTAGCATTTAAAGTGTATGCCTGCTGTTCTTTGAGTGTGGTGTCAATTTAAAATGACAAGGCTTATATCGTTGGAATCTGTGGACTGTCCTTTTTCATTTGAGTATGGTTTGTATGCATAGCACAAATTCAGTGGAAATGCTTGCGATAGAGCACTGATCTTATTTTATTTAATGTTTTGCTAGATGCTTATGTACTTGCTTGGTACTTGAATTGTGTTCGGTTTTGGTAAAAACGGTCATCACGATCTTTTCGCCGAGTTTCTTCGCTTTAAGAGGATATGCCGCATGACGAGGTTGCTATTAGGAAACATGCTGTATTTATTATGCAAATTCATTGCCCCCGTTATGGGGGCATTCAGACTTAAGGTTAATATTTGTACTGAATGTATATTTTCCACTAATTTCTTTAAATCTTCACTTTAAAACCAGTTTTCATTGCAACAAAACCATTGACTTACTTGTGAACTTCTGGTACGTGAAGCAGCTTTTCTCGAAGTGCTCTGAGCAAAGAACTGAATGTTTTGTTGGTTTGTAAGGCTTTCTACGGTCAATTCTTCTTAATTTAACAAGCCACTCTTTCAAAAGGGCTTCATTATTTTGTGGAAATTGATGGAAACTTATTTTTACGTATTTTCCAGACGGCTGAATGGCATTATTATTGGTGCAAGCAACAGCAGCACAAGATTTCCCCATATTCACTATGCTGCGATCAACCTTTGTGCACATTTTGCTTCGGGGATCACGTGACCACCTACGTAACTTGCAACGACCTCATTGACGAAAATCAAATATGATCTTGTCATGCCCTTCCCCCTGGGCATTCAGGACTTTTGGCTACCTGCCTTCAACTAATTATTCAATTATCTCCCCTGCTCTTTCAGTAAATCTCCTGACTTGTTTGCCCTAAGTTCATTAGCACTCCCTGCTTATTTAAGCCTTAGTACTCCCCTCACAGGCAGGTAGCCTTAATATGTAAAACCCTTTTGTTTAGTGCGCTTCCTTTTCAGCTAACCCTGGAGTTTTATATGACTTCTGTTATTTCACCTTTCTTTATTTAATAAACATCCACATCCTTGCATTCGGGCCCTCCTTCCCCTTCGCTCTCCAGGCGCACTCTTTAACATCTTTGGGTGCCAGGACCTTACAGATCTCAAGTAGTGATCATTTTGATTTCAAGTGTTCATTGTAGTGCATCACTTTTGGTGTGTTGTCATATTTACTGTTTGATATGACTTAAAACGTTGCACACAGGGTGGATTAGGTATTTGTGGAGGTGCTTTTGCATGAAAATAAAACCACAGACCTCCCAGATGTTGACGACCTCTGAGGTTCGAAAGGAACCTTCCTCTACCCACCCCCCATACACCACCTAGAAATGAGATGGATCGGACGAGGCCTTCTTTAGTTATTGCGTGGAAATGAAGTTTACGGACGGACGCCCGGGCAGACGGACGGAAGGGGCGTTGACATAATGACCCCTGCTCATTCGAGGCAGGGACATAAAAAACAAAGTCTGCTGAACTGTTTTACTTTAAATGTCTATAGAAAAGTAACTATTACTGACTTCTGGGGTATTTTGTGGGTGCACATGCTGTGATATTTTAAAGCAAGCAGCCAAACATTGTTTTTTTTTCTGAAAGAGAGAGATAGAATCATTCTAATACATGTTTTTGACGCCCATTGTCACCAATGAAATGAACAGAACCAGAAAAAAAATAGCCTTCAAACACCTAACCAGAAAACTTTAAGAGAGTATTAAGCCTGCCCCAGACGGTGCAACTTTGCCTGAGGCAAGTGACAAGCGTGTGTACTGCATCAGGCAATGTTGCACCGTGGGGATGGTTTTTGCTGTGTAACTTCCTCGCGTGACAGTGCAGCAGCGTATCTAGCATGCTAGATATTTTCGCGTCATGCGAGGAAGTTACTCACCATGTGGGGGCTACTTACCGCAATGTTACACATGCTCGACCAATCACAACGTGCAGACCCATCATATGATGTGCAGACGAGTCACATGATACAGAAAAATGGCGGCACCTTCTGAAACTGTAACAGACATCCTGGCCTAGGATATATTAGTTGAACTGTAGCCATCCAGATTGTTATCAGCGCAAAGTCCAAAAGCCAGCATCTGTGATGGTATTGGGATGTGTTAGTGCCCATGGCATGGGTAACCTGCAAATCTGTGAAGGCACCATTAATGCTGAAAGGTACATACAGGTTTTGGAGCGATATATGCTGCCATCCAAGCAACGTCTTTTTCAGGGACATCCCTGCTTATTTCAGCAAGACGATATCAAGCCACATTCTGCACATGTTACAACAGCGTGGCTTCGTAGTAAAAGAGTGCGGGACATAGACTGGCCTGCCTGCAGTCCAGACCTGTGAGGTGGACGGCCTCAATCAGGGTAGTACTTCTCTATCTGCTCCTCGTTTACCTAATTCTGAGACGCGGTGGCTCTCCCCACTAAGTTGTCTCATTTGTCTGGTTCCGAGCAGTCCGTTATTTTGCTGGATATTATCGCAGTTTTTGCAGAAACTTCTCTGATGTAGTATCGCCTCTCACAGATCTTCCTCGGAAAACACAGAATTTTATTTGGTCTCCAACTTGTCAGAAAGCCTTTGATGCTGTAAAAAGCCTTTTGTGTAGTGCTCCAGTTCTGGCTGCCCCAAACTTCTTCGCACCATTCAAACTGGAGGTGGATGCTAGTGGCTCTGGTGTTGGAGCTGTGTTGCTTCCGGAGGACCATCTTGGTGTTGATCATCCAGTCTCTTATTTTTCAAAGAAATTTGCTTGTCACCAAATTGCATATTGTACCATTGAAAAAGAAGCTCTTGCGCTTCTTCTGGCACTCCAGCATTTTGAGGTGTACCTCGGCTCAAGCTCAAACCCTGTTCAGGTCTATACAGACCACAACCCCTTGTTTTTCTTCAACGCATGTGCAACTCTAATCACCGACTCATGCTTTGGTCCCTAATTGTGCAAAGTTTCAATCTGTTAATAATGCATAAGAAAGGTGCACAGAATATTGTTGCTGATGCCCTTTCACGTTGCTAACTTAAGGAAAACCTAGACCCTAGGTTTTCTCTTAAGGGTGGGGGTGTTACGACCCCTGTCGTACACTTGTGAATCTGTGCTCTGAAATCTGTTATCTTTGCTTTTCTCTGGTTCGCCTGAGGTCTGACACTTCCGTTTCCGGTTCACCCCTTGAAAAAGCACGGTCTAGTGTCAAACCGCGGAGACAAGCTCTTCCGGTTTGTACCTAGCGTTCACGACCTGTGAGTATTTTACTGCCTTCTGTGTTGACTCGGATTGCCTTTGGATTTACGATTCTCGCCGTGCCCTTTATTTGGTTTGTTTGGATTGTGGTGGTTGACCCTTGGCCTGTCCCATTTGACTTGAATTCTAGCCCTGGCGTTTTGGTCTGGTTGCTCGGTGAATTACCGGTGTTGGACCTCGGTTTCTGTATCTGACTACCCCTCTCTTCTTGCCCCTTTTGTATGCTGTTAGGTTTACTCTGGTTAGTTAGCGTGCTCCCAGCTGGCTCTCACAGTCCTTCCACCGGGGCACCTCTTTGTTATTTTGCTTTGTTATTTTTCCTTTGTTATTTTTGAAGGGATTCTGGGTGGAAACATGTTTCCATAGGGGGTACACTATTCGTTCCCTCAGTCTTTATTTGCGGACTGAGAGTTCGGGAGCTCAGTGTTTAAAAGCCGCCCCGAGCCCGGCTAACCTTTGAAGATTAGCCGTAGGATTAGTTTAGCTCTGGTTCGGCAGTTAAGGACTGGAGTAACTGAACAGCGTGCTATTCGTGCCTATTTCAGTTCTCCCCGCCCGTCCTTCCCTTACTTTCTCTACCTGTTGCTGCCTGCCCTAGACCGGGTCGTAACACCCATTGAAAATGCGTGGTGCATTAAGAAGCGTAAAACAACAACAACAGTGACCCCGTACTGTTTAGCAACTGAATTCGTACATCAAGCAAGACTGGGAAAGAATTCCACCTACAAAGCTTCTACAATTTGTGTTCTCAGTTCCCAAACGCTTATTGGGTGTTGTTAAAAGGAAAGGTGATTTAACACAGTGGTAAACATGCCCTGTCCCAGCTTCTTTGGAACGTGTTGCAGGCATCAAGTTCAAAATGAGTGAATATTTCTGAAAAAACAATAAAGTTTATCAGTTTGAACATTAAATATCTTGTCATTGTAGTGTACTCAATTGAATATAGGTCGAAAAGGATTTGCAAATCATTGTATTCTGTTTTTATTCACGTTTTACACAACGTCCCAATTTCATAGGAATTGGATTTTGTATAAGTAATTGCTGGGGTTTTTGTTCTTTTTACTTTTTACCATTTTACCTTATCTTTGTATTAATAATGTCAAAACTTCATTTTTCCCTCCGCCAAATGAAGTTGGCAGGAGGTTATGTGATCGATGCCGTTTGTTGGTTGTTGAAATCGACAAGCATGTCACTTTGTTCCGTTAGTTGTCTGTCTGTCTGTTTGTCTGTCTGTTTGTAAGCAGGATATCTCAAAAACGCCTGCATAGATTTCAACCAAACTTTGCAATATGTTACAGTAGCACAAGAGGAACAAGTGATTACATTTAGGCATATCTAGGCCAAAGTACAGCTGAGATATAGGCCAACGTACAAATCCAGCTATGCTGGCGGAGATTTGAAGTCTTTCCAATGGGCTGGATTTCCAATCGCTTTGGGGTTTTGCTGCCTGGTGGTAGAATGCCCTGAAGCAATATTATTATGCCTCGGTGCGCATGGCATGCGCAATCGAGGTATACGGTAGTTCGTTTGTGGATCATTCATTCTGTCTGTTACCGGGATAGCTGCTACGCCGGTCAAAATCAAGACCTAGAATATTAATCTATGGGTTAAATGTCATGATCTCTTGGATTTAAATTTGCCAGATATTTGAGATAGAGCTTTGTTTTCGAGTTATAGCACTATTTGATTACCACGATGGCTGCTGCGAGCGATCAAGACTTCAGCGAAGAAAAAGCTCTTCACAGTGGATCGCTTTACAACTTGTGAGTTCGATTTATATCACAGCAATAGCTACTGCTGACAGCAAAACTTGACAAATGGAGCACAAAGCTACGAGTATAATGATAATACTGTAGTACTTTAGCTGCGTTGGTGCACATGCACATGGCTGACCTCTTGGCTGTGCTGTAGCGCTGTTCGTTGGTGATCATTCTGCTTGAATTGAGACAGAGGAAGACATGTGGGATTGAAGATGAAGATTTACTCTTGTTTAAACGGGGTTTTCTGAAAATAATTTGTGTGTTAAGGCTCAAACAGTAATAGAGATTAGATGATTTGCTCCCGAGGTATAACCTTTGTCGCATTAGGGGCAGGGAGAATCTTCCTCCTTCTTTTTCCCCTTTTTCCCCCTGTAACAACTCGGTGAGCAAACAGCCAAATTAAGTCGCTAATCTGGTCAAACAAAGGCGACGGGGGTTTTTTGGGTTTTTTTGGGGGGGTTTCAGTCTCCCGGGAGCAAAGCAAAGTAAGGTAAAGTAAAATAAATTTAAACGCTAAATTTAGAGAATAAATTAAACGCTAAATAATTGTCTAACTAAGTGAATTGTGCGATATACAAAGTAAAACGGTTGTTTTTAAGGACTGAGGTACTGTCACCTGGTTTTTCTGTAGCTGATTTAGCTAACGAATCCCAGCAAGCTCTCAACGCCAAGAATATTATCGAATTACCTGGATATCTAACTATAACCCGGCTTGGTTTCATACTTGGTCGCTTGCCTTTCATACAGTCTTCTAGCAAATAAATATTGACGTTCACCGGGGTTTTTTAGTCCCCTTCGTTCTCTAACCTGACCGCATTACCGCATAAACGCATTGCCAAGCTTGAACATTAACGCGAACCGGGGTTTTTGTCTTTTTCGCATTTTATTATTACCGAAGGGCTCTTCTGATTAAACACATTGTAAATTACCCTATCTTTGCATTTTCCTCCGGTTGCTGTGCCTTGATCGGCTGATTAAAGTTTAACTGCTTGTTTCAATGCTTAGGACAGCTTGTTGGGGGAGGTACCGTGTTTAGTTCGCTCACATAGTAAACGACTTGTTTATTCGGTCTGTTTTAATTAAAGGGAACCGGGGCTTTACTCTCTTCTCGGTTACCCTTGGTTGTATTTGTGGCTAGCTAGCTAGATAAATACTGTTTGCTTTTTTGGCTGGGGATCTGAGATTTAGTATTAAGTTAGTAGGGCAGCAGTCACTTGAGTCGTCCATTCGGTTAGGTCGGAATTTAAACGGTAAGTTTTACCGGAGTGCTCCGCCTCCTCCCTCCTCCAGTTTCTCCTGGGTATTGTAGCCAGTCTGTTTTATCTGGGTTCTCAGCTAAGCTCTGTGATATTTTTAGGTTAGTATATTAATAGTACTGGGACTCGATAAACTCAAGTCGGCTTATTAGGAGTGCTTTTTACATATAGAGTTTGGCTCAATTTGGTATTTCATTTCTGTTAACTGAAACTAAGCCCCTGTTAAAAGAGGCTTATATTCCATCTACATAGTTTCCCCACAGTTTCTATTGTGACTGCTGCTTAGGGCTTCTTAGTAATTAAGAATTACATTAGTAATTAGTATTAGTATTAGTAATTAGTAATTAGTACATTAGTAATTATAATTAGGCATTAGTAATTTTCTTTTATCTAGGGTGAGCGAGGTCATTAGGTAGGGGGTTCAAAATGTGGCCAAAACTATTTCACGGTTGCAGGATGATCGCGCTTTTGGAAAGAGATTTCCAGGGTGGGTTTGTCTGTCACCGGTGCCAGCTAATTGAGCATCTGGAGAGCAAGATCCTTGATCTTCAGGGCCAGTTAATGACACGACATAGTTCTAATCAGTAGAGTTCCTAGAGGAACTAAGTAGTATGTCGTTTAGAGAAATGGTGTGTACGCCAAAGCAGGGTGGTACAGGGATCCCAGAGCAGGCAGGGAGAGAAAGTTGGGTGACTGTAGGTCGACAGCGGAGGAAAGGGCGTGCACGCCGTACAGCGACAGCTCCTCCAGTGGTTGAGGTGTCCAACCGATTCCGGCCCTTGCAGGAACTCGAATTGGCCCCTGACCCTTAGAGTGAGGGGACTGATGAGCAGCAGGGCACCCTGTTGGCCTCTACCCCTCAGAAAAGAGAGTTATTGATAGTGGGGGACTCAATACTTAGAGGAATAGATAGCTTAGTCTGTTCGCGCGACAAGGAGTCTCGTACGGTGTGTTGCCTGCCTGGTGCCCAGGTAGGAGACCTCCTGGAGCGTGCGGACAAGCTCCTGGCCAGAGCGGGGAGGGATCCAGTTGTCATGGTCCATGTTGGGACAAATGACATAGTTAAGGGTAGGTTTGAGGTTCTGCAAGGCAAATTTGTGGAATTAGCTGAGAAGCTTAGGAGCAGATCCTCAACGGTAGTGTTCTCCGGGATTCTACCGGTACCACGTGCAAGCAGAGGAAAGCAGAATTTTATCTGCAGGTTTAACACGTGGCTACGAACTTGGTGTAGGAAAGAGGGGTACAGGTTTATGGGGCACTGGAACTTTTTCTGGGACAGGGGTGACCTGTTCAAACCTGACGGGCTGCACCTGAACCGGAGGGGTACCTTTGCACTGGGTCAGCGTATGTTGAGGGTAGCACAGGATTATTTAAACTAGGGACTTGGGGGGCAGGGAGGTTAGTGAGTGTTACACATAGGGAAATGCAGACTGCCCTAATGGAAGCTGACGGCGTTACATGCACTATTGATGATATACTTTTAAAGCAACAAAGCGTAGTGGGGGGCTTGAAGCAGCGGCCGCATGGGAAATCAAGGGGGAAGAGCATTAGTAATAACCTGAAATGTTTTTATTTAAATGCAAGAAGCATTAAAAATAAATTTCCAGAGCTTGAGGCCGTTATGATTAGTGAAGGCTATGACATAGTTGGGATTACAGAGACATGGCTTAGTGAAGAGGATGGAGATGAATATAATATAGAAGGTTATAAGCTCTTTAGGAAGGATAGATGTAATAGGCGAGGAGGGGGCGTAGCAATCTATGTGAACGAAAACATAAATGTACAGGAAATTCCTGAAATTGAACATTCCTTGCCCTGTAAAGATATCTGGGTCAGGCTCATTGGCAAACACGAGACAGGTTTAAGCATAGGAGTATGCTATCGGCCACCAGCTTTGGACAGTACAGTCAATGAAATGCTTTTTAAGAGGATTACGCAAGCTTGTAGAGGTGGAGGGACTATTATTATGGGAGACTTAAATTATCCTGGTATCGAATGGGAAATGGTGAAAAGACAGGGTAGAGGGGAGGAAGTATTTCTAGATGTTATAAATGATCATTTTTTGGTGCAGTATGTTAATAAACCGATAAGAGAGAAGGCAATTTTAGACTTAGTGCTCTGTAATGACCCAGATAGAATTAGCAATGTTGAGGTACTGGAGCCACTTGGGACAAGTGATCACTCTGCTGTTAATTTTGATGTTTCATGGGAAGTTAAAAAGGTGTATTCAAAAACAAAAATTTTCAATTTTAGGCAAGCAAACTTTGATAGGATGCACTCATATCTAAGTGAAATAAATTAGGAGACACTCCTGGACTGTGAGTCTATAAATAGTGTGGGAAAGATTTAAGGGGGTTTTACTTGATTCACAATGCAAATTCATTCCAAAGGTGTCCAAAAGTAAGCTGAAAAAGCAGAATCCTCAGTGGATGACCAAAAGTATTCGTAGGATTTTGAGGGAAAAGAGGAATCTTTATAAGATGTACATAAAGGATAACAATGAGAACACTAAGGCTGAATACTGTAAAATGCGGGCTGTGGTCAAAAAAGAGCTGAGGAATGCTAGAAGACTGTATGAAAGACAAATTGCAGAGGGGGCAAAAACTAACCCTAAGTGCTTCTTTCAGTACTGTAGCAGAAAAAGGAAAGTCAAATAGCAGGTGAAGTGCATAAAGAATAAAAATGGATCGCTGCTATATGATAACAAGGATATTGCGGATGCCTTAAACAGTTACTTTGTTGAGAATTTTGCCTCAGAGTGGGTCTTTATTCGGCCAGAGGGCTTGTTAAATGCTCAAGATTATTTAGCGGAAATTGAGGTTATGGATAACGAAGTATTAGACAAGTTGCATAAACTAAAGGCAGATAAGGCGGCGGGTCCTGATGGCTTATATCCTAGAGTGCTCAGGGAAGTTGGTGAGATCATCTTTAAGCCACTATCTGCCATCTTCAGACGGTCTTTAGAAACTGGAGAAATACCAAATGATTGGAAACAGCAATATAATACCAATATATATGAAAGGGGACCGTACTGAGCCAGGAAATTACAAGCCAGTCAGTTTAACTTGCATTGCATGCAAAATATTGGAATCTATCATAAAAGATGAGCTGGTCTTATTTCTTGAATGTTACAGTATCTTGAGGGATAGCTAACATGGTTTCCGTAAGGGAAGGTCATGCCTGACAAACCTTCTGGAATTTTTTGAAGAGGCCACTAAGACTTATGACCAGAGCAGGGCTTATGACATCATATACTTGGATTTTCAGAAAGCATTTGATACAGTACCGCATAAGAGACTAGTTTTTAAAATGAGCTCCATTGGAGTTACAGGAGGTATTCTGGAGTGGATTCAAAACTGGTTACAGGACAGAACACAAAGAGTGGTGGTCAATGGTATCTCATCTGAGCTAGGTATGGTGGGGAGTGGCGTCCCCCAGGGATCGGTGTTGGGACCCCTGCTGTTCCTCATCTACATTAATGACCTTGATAGGAATATTGGGAACAGATTAGTTAAATTTGCAGATGATACTAAATTGGGGGATTTGGCAAATAGTTTAGAGTCCACTAAAGTGATTCAGGATGATTTGGATAGAATCCAGAATTGGGCAGAAATGAGGCAAATGAAATTTAATGTAGCGAAATGTAAAGTTGTACATGTAGGTAATAAAAACATTAGACAGGATTACTTCATGGGAGGTTTTAAACTGGAATGTGCTCCACACGAGAAAGATCTGGGAGTGATTGTTGACCAAACCCTCACAGGCTCTAGCCATTGTGCCGTAGCAGTTAAAAAAAGCCAATCGGATGCTGGGATACATTGCCAAAAGTATTGAGTACAAATCTAAGGAGGTGATGCTTCTTTTGTACAACACATTTGTCAGACCACATCTGGAGTATTGCGTACAGCTCTGGGGACCATACTTTAAGAAAGATATAGAGGCTCTAGAGAAAGTTCAGAGAAAAGCCACTAAGCTAATTCCAGGTATAAAACATGAAAGCTATGAGAAGAGGATGAAGATCCTTAATCTCTTTAGTCTTAGGAAAAGGAGACTAAGGGGTGATTTGATTGAGGTCTTTAAATATGTTAAAGGGATTAACAAAGTGAATTATGTAGGATTCCTTCGACCAAGTGTTGTTAGTAGAACTCGGGGTCACAAATGGAAGTTGACCAAAGGTAAATTTAGCACTGATATTCGGAAATATTTCTTCACCCAAAGAGTAATTTCGATGTGGAATAGCTTGCCTGACCATATTGCAGAGGCAGAGACCTTGGGGGTTTTCAAGAGCAGGCTTGACTTAAAGCTAGATACCATTGAGTCATTGAGTATCTGAAGGGATATATTCACAATAGTATAAAGAAACTGGCGAGCGTAGTTGGGCTGAACGGCCTGTTCTCGCCATTCATGTTATGTTATGCGCATAATTTATGTGTCAGCACGTGGCTCTGTGAATAGAGTGTGTTTCTTCTTTGCGTACATTAATGTTCATCAGACTGCCACTGGTGGGTAAATACTTGAGTATGTCAAGCATAGATGCACAGCTAGGGCACTCTGACATGTCCACACCCAATTTTATAGCTACATTAAGGGACATATTTTTCACTGCTGTAAGCACCGAGGCATCAGCACCTTTGGCGCTTTCATATTATCCAGTTGTCCTAGGCCATACATTTAAAGTTCTGAGGCAAAGGTCAAAGTACTGAGTAGCTGTTGACCACGCTACGAAATTGACCCTAGTCTCGAGTCAGACACCAGACGATTTCGACAATGGTCCCGCTACGCAGGAGTTGTTTGTTTGTTTGTCTGTTAGTTTGTGAACAAGATAACTCAGGAAGTAATGAACGGATATCTCTGAAATTTTGTGGGTGGTTCGCTATTACATCAGGGACGGACTCTATTGATTTTCACTGTGATCACTCAAACAATATGGCCGCCCCGGGAGCCATCTTGAAATCCTATGACACTCGATAACTGAACCTTGTTCCCAGATTTAGTCCAAGATTTGGACTGTGCTGCCTTGGTGGAGGTTGGAGTGCCTCTAGTCTTTGTATGCATTTTCTTTGAATGGGAAAATGTATGCAGGACTGGCAGAAATAATAATACTTTTTTTTTAATTTTAAGAATTAAAAACGTGGTTGTACTTGGATGGAATGTACACCTGTAGTGACATTTCAGTGAAATTAAATGAGTTTTACAGTTTGGTACCTGAGAAATCTAAAATTGCATACAGGGTACCCAAACTGTCAATTTGGAGAAGCCACCAAGACATTCCTCTCTAATTTTGCTCTGATTTACTTGATTAGAATAAACTTTGGCAGAGATAATAATGAGATTCTGTGTAGTAATTTTTTAGAGGTTTCAGACTGCAACTAAATAATTCACAAGGGATAGAAGTAAAACTTTATTAAGCACAAATGAGATCTTTCATTACCTCCGCCAAGGAGGTTATGTTTTTGCTTCTGTTCATTAAGTACGGCTGAGATATAGGCCAAAGTACAAATCCAGCTATGCTGGCAGAGATTTGAAGTCTCGAGTCAGACACCAGACGATTTCGACAACGGTCCCGCTAGGCAGGAGTCATTTATTTGTTTGTCTGTCTGTTAGCAGGATATCTCAAAAATGGTTGTGTAGATTTTATCCAAACTTTGTTGGATGTTAAAGGAGCACAAGAGTAATGAGTGATTAAATTTTGGCATATCTAGGCCAAAGTAGAGCTGACATATAGGCCAAAGTTCAAATCCAGCTATGCAGGCAGAGGTATGGGCTCTCGCGAGTCCAGCTCTAGTTTTTGCTGTGTTCCATCTTCATTTACCCCGACTCAGTGAAATATATACTGATTTATACATCACGACAGAAATCCCAAATGGTGTTACCTTTATTATGATACCTGTTACCTGATCCTGCTCTGTATGTCATGATTCTGCCATGTTTATTATGTTTCTGCCATTCCCTGTTATGTTTATGATTATGTTCTGTTAAGTTTTGCCATATTCTGTTCAGTTTTTGTATTTTGCCATGTTTTGTTTTTGCCATTCCCAATCCACTTTTCTGTTATAGTCCGGTCCATGTTTTGCCATGCCCTTCATTGCACTTTGTCTCCCCTGTCTGGTCTCTTGTTAAGTTACAGCTTCTCCCCAGTCTCGCGTGTCACATGCTTAGGTGATTTCATGGTTTCTGGGTTTCAAACATTCCTTCCAATCTCGTTTGCTTACTTCGCCTCTCTTTTGTACTTTACTAACCTATACTAACAGTTTGTTGTTTTTGTTATAGTTACTAACCCAGACTAACATTGTATATAATACTAACTTACTAACGAGCACTAGGGATTGTATAGCTGCACTTACTAATTGATTAACAAGCTCTCAGCACTCGCCCTGTTCTAGTCTCCGCCTCTTGCCTTCACTTAGTCTTTGCTGCAATTCAGCGGATCCTCCGCACCTGCTCCACTCTGTTCTGCCTCTCATTATCTGTGCACATTAGAACTCCCTAACCAGAGCTGTATGTCTTGTCATAGGCTGTCTCGTGTTCCCTGTCCGTGTTTTGGCTTTTGCCAATTTCATGTGGTTAGGTTCTCCCTCATGTTCCCTCCTTTGTAATTAGTCTGATCCTCATCACCTGATCCTAATCATAGCATGTGACTTCCCTTGAGTGTATTTAAGCTGTCTTCTCACTGCAGTTCCCCGTCAGAACGTTTCCCTTGTTTACCTGTGCTGCTCTTGTTTCTCGCCTTGTACTCATAGTGTTTCTCTTCTGACTGGACCGTCCGACCTTCGATTTTTGGCTCTGCTTTTTGGTACTATTGTCTGCATCTGTTTACGAACCCTTTTTGCCCGACTACGAGTTTTGTGTTTGCTGCCCTGTTAACGGTTTGGATTACGCCCACTGGATTTTGGCTTTTGCTTCTCTGACAAACCTGTGTCTGTGTACCGAACCTGTTTTTGCCCGACCACGAGTACTGTTATTGCTGCCCTGGTTTTTGACTCTGATTCTGCCCTACTGGATTGTGATTTTGGATTGTGGACTCTGTACCGTTGCCTTTTGCCCTGTGGGGGTTTACCCCCCAACTACAATAAAATCACTTTTTGCTGCAACTTCCTGGTCTCGCATTTGGTTCCAGAACGGTACCTCACAATACCAAAATTATTCAAATGGACCCAGTAGTTGCGGAGATATACTTATTTCATTTTGGGCATGTCATTTTTGAGCCAGAGGCTCAGGGTTTAAGAGGTTTTAAACAAACAAATACAGTAAAATACAACAACTTTATATACAGGACTATGCAAGTTTACAACAATTCCGTGAGGCAGAGATGCTTCCAAAATCATGAACAAACTGGTTTCTGAATTTTGAATGTACGAAATAAGACCTGTTAACTGTTAAAAAGTAAACCAAATCCATTTTTAGCGTGACTACCCTTAGCCTAAAAATTATGAAAAATGTCCCATGTCTGACAGTATTTACTATTTCACACAGTTGCGACACTTGAGGGTTGGCTTTTGGGTAAACCTTTTGCTGCTTTTGTGCAGTCAAAAGGTCCTGTAAAGTGGGTGGTATGTGGGGTGGGGTGGGGTGGGGTGGGGGTCTGAGAGGTGGGGGGAGTTAGTGGGAGCGCATCGTTGAATTACCTCATTTACCGTATGGAATACTGCGCACTGGTGGCACATCTGCTCTGGATTTACAGAGATATTTGCACTCATGTGCAGTCAGCTGTGTTCTCTCTCTGCTTCTTCCTGCCCTTCAGCACTATTTAATGCCATTAAAGTGCGTAATTGCTTATCATGGAGCCGCCAATGCGCCGGTTGCTGCTCGAAACACCTTTTCTCCAGCGCAGAGGAAGAGGAAGGAACGCGGCCATATGGTGCGGTCGAACTTATTTGCAAATGCCAGCTTTTAATAGCAGAGCGAAATGAAACCAGATCCCTTTTGTCCTGACAGTGGCTGTCATCTTATGCCAAACAAGGTGGGCCAAAGGCCAAACACGCCTTTCGGTTCAGTTTTTTTGGCAGCCACCTGGAGCCCAGTTTGAGCTAAACTGAATGAGAAGGCTTAGGTGCTGCGTAGCTCGCTCAGTTCCAGTGTCACTTGCTGAGTGAGAACCACTGTGAGTCGTACCTGGCCATGACAGTGCCAACAGAGCCCAGCAGCTTCAAGTAGGAGCCCTGATCCTCACATCACTGTCCCCCGAGGGCTAAAAACTGCAGGTTTTCCATACTCTCTTTACCTAAGTATCAGGTTTGAAGCTAGTCTGGCCACTCAGCATTGGTATTTGTTAAGTAAATTACCTTTGAGGATAGAGAACCTCGGCTGGGTTTGGATTTGAGACCCAGATCTGGGGATCCTGGACTAGCACATTACTGGTTTTGCATGGCTCAGTGATATGGAAGGGATATAGGGCTCTATCTTTCACACTGCCCTACCCGTTGCCACTACCCGCTACCCGTGAATTACGCATTTAGCAGCTTCCACTATCCCTAACGGTATCTTGCGGCCACACTACCCGCTACATATTATGCCGAATCCTTTATTTGCTACTGGAGGTGTGCCTGTGGGCGTGTTTATGCGCTTTCCCAAAAATTGCTATCCTGACCACACAGGTTAGGGAAAGCGTATAGCGGGTCCTCAGACCACCCGCTACCCATTTGGCAATTGAACACACGGCTTCTCTCCCCCTATGCGATCTAACAGTGACAAATGGGCTACATTCAGTTCAGAAAAATAATTAATTATAATTAGGTCTATGCACTAGCACGCAGCGACGTAACTTTTTTCCAGCGAGAGCGGCATTTCAGAACTCTTCTGCGAATGAAGGTAATTCTGGTGACAAGTACGTGGTTTCGTCCGTTTACATTTTCCAATCGGACAGCTGTCAATTTTTTTTTTTTTTTTACAGCAAGTTGCGCGGACGTGCTGCAAAAACAGGTGTGCGCGATTTGTCGCCGAAATTACCTTCATTCGCAAAAGAGTTGTGAAATGGCGCTCTTGCTGGAAAAAAAATTACCGTTGCTGAGTGTCAGTGCATAGACCTATTTATAATTAAATTATTTTTCTGTACTGAATGTAGCCCATTATTTTGTCGCTGTTAGATCGCATGGGGGAGAAAGGCCGTGTATTCAATTGCCACTTGAGTATTCTTGAATTGGAAAACGAGTTAATAAGGGAAAACCATCTAGAATTAGCCAGGACTAATTGTAGTCAATAAAGGGAAGGATATTTTCTCCCAAATTTTCAGGTCTAGCGTCTGCCCTGAGTATTATTTCCTACAGAACGAGAACGCATGACAAAACTGCGCCTCTCCCGTCAGGCAGTGACGGAATTATGGCACCTGGTTGCAGATGATGTTTACACCGCTGCCAGCTGTCCGTATGCCTTGCCCGTTGCTGTTAGGGTTATTGTGGCACTATTTTTCTGTGCTAGTGGGTCATTCCAACACCCACTCAGCTCAATTGGAGGCATGACCCAATCATGGTGAAACGCATTTTTTTTTCTTTTTTTGAAGTTTCAATCACAAAAGGGGTTGGCTTGATGTTTTTTTTTATTATTATTACATACCAAACATTAAACAATATGTCAATGTCAAATAATAATAATAAGTTAATCATGAATTGTATTATTTTAACAAAAACAGATCCTCCCCTGTCTGGATTTGACATCATGCACGAGCAATTTAACTTCGTCTTCGGAGAAACGTGGCGACCTTCCTCTCTCCATCACGAGTTTCGGTTTGAGGATTTGGGATAGCGCAGCCTGCTCCTAAAGGCAATGGCACCTGGCACCTGGCACACTGATTGGTTTAACTGGCGTAACGCCCAAACCACGCCTATGCATAATATAACGGGTAGCGCAGGTGTTTTAGGGATATAGGCAGGTGTGCAAGATAGCAACTTTTGCGGGGGAACGCCTCTTACGCAATGCTAAATCCCCAAATAACTGGTTTAGGGACTCTGGCGCAAGATAGGGCCCATAGTCTTCAGGGATTGAAATGTTTCTCACTCAAACAACTCTCTCTGGTCGTCCAAGCGCCAATGAGTTGCTTTTTATTAAGTATTTCAATCAGTTTTGACCTTATTGCTGTACGTAAGAGGAGTGCGAACTGAGTCAGTTGGTGACCGAGTGCAATTTTCCACTTTCCCAGCTATAGCTGCATGAACTTCATACAAAGTTGCATATACTTAGCTAATGGATTGGACATTGGAGCTTCAGGTGGAATTGAAAATATCATAAATAAATAAATAAATAAATAAATAAATAAAATGTACAGGCTTGTCAACCCCACAGCCTTTGAAGCTGCACACATCACACCTCCATTATGGTGATGGATCCTCTTCATAAATCATTCATAAGCACAAATGTATTGCCTCGTAAAGAATGACATGAAGTGTTACATTGAATATTGGCCTTATGTCTGATGTAAAACAAGATGTCATTTGGCCTTAGGTCAGCCCTCTGACCGAAATTCCAACACACATGCTCATGGGCGAATGAATGATTTATAAAGTTGTTATTTTGTGGTAATGAAGGCATTATACATGCTCCAAAAAGGCTTCTGGAATGACACTTAAGGGTAAATTTCCCAGAGTTTTCTAATATGCAGGTTTAGAGGCCACTGCTGCTCTGATAGAGGTCAGTGATCCTCAGCACTTGCTCTGGATCTGTGGGTTGGGGCCCAGTTGCGGGTCACAAGAGGCATTCGGGTTTCCTAGCACACTTAAGGAATGATGCTACACCACTCAGGCCAACTCTAGCATTGCTTTAAGCCATCCTTGTGGGAGCACTAGGACTGCTGAAACTCTAGCTTGCTCTTCCTATATCTTGAGTGCACTGCTCAAGCAAAACATTTAAATAATACAAAAAAATTTTACTGGAGTAAAATGGCGTCCCAATTAGTGCCTTCAAAAGTCCTCTCAGTGCATGCTTTAAACTTTTAGAACAGTAATCTTTAGCGCGAATATGA
Source organism: Gymnothorax javanicus (assembly GCA_029692085.1). Lineage (NCBI taxonomy): Eukaryota > Metazoa > Chordata > Actinopteri > Anguilliformes > Muraenidae > Gymnothorax > Gymnothorax javanicus. The sequence goes on along the minus strand of CM056205.1, from coordinate 64,496,371 downwards.
AGCTCTGAGGGAGGATGGTCTCTTATCCCCTTTGTGCAGAATACAAATAATTTCCAATTTTTCCTGTTATGCATGAGCCTATTTAGGCTTTATAACTCACTGTTTGTGTCACAGAGACTCTGGAAAATTATTCCACTGAAGCAAGACATTCGGAAATTCAATTACAGAATTACTTATTAATTAAATTTCCTAATTTACAGATGCCGGCGTCTATATCTGCGTAAAGGGGTTGAGAACAAAAATGGACACCTAACATGCACCTTTTTTTTTTTTTGACAACATAAAGTAGTTTTTGACACTGTGATCTGTCCTGAAAGTGATCCGGGCCATCAGATCCTGTTGAATAAAGTTTGATTTTCTGAAAATTGTTGAGGACTGATTCCGCACAACTGAGTGAAATAACTTCAAGATGAGTTTATTAATTAAATTGGCCTAAACTTATCAAAGTTAAAATTAATGAGTAAATATAACCTTTAACTTTTTTTGAGTGTGTGCTGCACCTAAACCAAACTGAATCATGAGACAATGTTTACATTTATTAATTAAATTGGCTTAAACTTATCGAAGTTTAAATTATAAAGTAAATATAATCTTTCCCCTTTTTTGAGTGTGTACGCTGCGCACAAACCAAACTGATACAGAAGAGAATGTTCCAGAATCCCCACCCGGTTCTCTTTGAAATGCCCTGCTGTTAGTGCATTTACATTGGATTAATGCACTGGTTCATCCAGAATAGTTAACTTTCTTTTTTTTGCGAATACCATAAATTTATACTGCTGGAAATGCTTGTGGGTAATTCAGGTTGTTAAGATGCTCGCTTCTGCATGAAGAGTGGTACTGCGAGTCAAGTCGACTACCTCTGCATACAAAGGCTATCTTAATAACCGTTTGACGGTTGTACTCCAATATTCACAATATTCGCTGTTGCCTGTTAATGTGGGAAATTTAACGTCAAATTCTCCGGTGATTTAGGCATCTCTCTGAGTCTCAACAAAGATGATGCAAATTGTCTTCAGATTAAGCATATTTGCAGCCCAAGAGTTGTTCATCAGCACTATAGTACTTTGTGTCTTTTGTCTCATTGTGCTCTAATGTCTCATTACTTGATTACATATTGACATTCCTTTCCTTGAGGTTCCTGACATACTCCCATTCAAAAAAAAAAAAAAAAAACTCCAGGACGGAAGCCAGCTTTTAAATAATACCTGTATGATGTGTTGAACTGATACTGTGCTCTTTTGTTGACATGAATAATAAAAGTTTCGTAGTCAATACACTGCTGCAGGTTCATGGCACTGTTTAAATGCACATGGCGACTGAATACATTTGAGTTTTGTATCTTTCTCAAGTAATGAACTCACAAAAATTGTTACATCAAATGATTTTTTTTGGAAATAAATCACATATAAAAACAGTAATAGAGACACTATTGCAGTGTTAATACATGAGAAAATTTGTCAAATATACTTAGGTGTGTGTGTGTGTGTGTGTACATGGGTTTTATAATCAAATTTTGTAAAGCATCTTGCAAATTCATCAACTTATGAATGAGAAAATCTGCTGAGCCTTTGCTGACATATTTATTTTCATTTCCTTTATTTGCATAAGAGCATCTTATTCTATTAGCAGAGCTGAAATCTGTTCTAATGTTCTGCCGAAATCACATTAATCAATAGAATTATACACAAAAATACACATAGCTTTCATCTTGTTGAAAGTGTTATTGTACAATTGTACCATATGTTTATAGTATATTATATGTTGAAATAACTTGGAAACACGTCATTCAGCTTTTCCTATGGAACAATCAAAACAGAAATTGAGAAATGATGACTTTGTTTTGGCTCAAATAAATGTAAGTATTCTCATTTAAAATTTGATGGTCTTGTCCTGTCAGTTCTGCATGTGTTTGTCTCTTTGTAATATGTGAAAATAACGAGTTTGTCTTCACTGTAAAGTGTTAATTAATGAAAGACAGCCCTCATACAATTACGGACATATTTTTTTCACTTGTTTTTCCCTGACCCAGTCTGCTGTCAGAATCAGAAGGAGACTGACTGGTGAACTCGTTTTGTCACGCGTTGGGTTTAAAATTACATCTTGGAAAAGGTGAGGAGGGAAGAATACCTGCAATGACTTGAGTTTATTTGAGTCTTACATAGGACATGATGTACTGAAAATGTGGGGGTTTGGTGTGAAGAGTGATTTGGTGCAGGGACGTATATGTGTGTGTGTGTGTGTGTGTGTGTGTGTGTGTGTGCGTGTGTGTGTGTGTTTTGGGGCGGGGGTAGTAGAGATAGCAGGCCTGATTGCAAGCTCTGAGTTAGAGTGGCTCTAGATATGGGAAGGTTTGACTGCATTAAATGCAAAAGAAGCGCATAATTAATCCAAAATGTTAATAGAAATGATTTAAATAACATGCCTTATGTAAATGATTCCTTCCTCAATGATTTTATCAGTATGACAATAGCACGTAAAATGTGATGCTAAACAAGTATAAGGGCACTTTATTCAAATCTGGCAAATATATTCATTTTTAGAATTTCAGGCAAAATGTCATACACATTTTTATTCTTTAGACATTAAAATATATTAATTATTTATGTTATTTAAATTTCTAGTCCTAAAGCAAATACCTTGCACACTATTTATATTATTCCTGGTTGTAATGAGGAAAATACTTTAAAAATAATAAGTAAAACACAAAAGCATTTGTGACGAACACGATGAGCTTCAGCTATTGCCGAAGACTGTTTGATGATAGACTTCTGTATTTGACTAGGACATAGAGAACGCTTGAGTTTAAAATATAAATTAGACTTTATGTGTCATATTTCAGTGATTGTTTAATGATTTGATTTACTTAAACAGGCTTTTATGGGCTGTTTTTGCGTAGATGTGCAGAGTAGAAGATTGAGATGTTTATATTCTGAGGACAGCACAGGCTCATTTATTATTACTTAAAATCTCTTGGTGATTCTATCATTTCCCTGCAGTCACAGCTAGTGGCATCCTGTGTGTGTGTGTGTGTGTGTGTGTGTGTGTGTGTGTGCGCTCACCTGTGTGTGCCTGGGATGGTCGTGCATACTGTCCGATGGTGAAATTGGGTGGGTATTCACGTCGGTTAGTGTTAAAATTTTTCAGTTTAAGAGTGTCTGTCATTCTCCAGTGGAGGGAGGCCTGTGGTTTTGCGAGCCCTTTGCTGTGGCTGGTGCTCCAGCCTCCCCTCCCGCCCAGTCAGATTTATACTGATCACTGACAGGGTCAGGAAACATACAGGTGCCCCTGCCGGCCCAGAGACTGGCCTGCCAGTCAGGAGGTGACCACAGTCCAGTTTCCTTCTGCCAGCTGGGTTTGTAACACATGCTGTCATAGAGCGAGAGAGATAGAGAGAAATTGAGAGTTTGAGAGAGAGAGCGTTTGAATGTGTGTGCGTGCGTAGGAGTGTGTGTGTGTGTGTGTGTGTGTGTGTGTTTGTACATGCGTCTGAGAAAGAGACAGTGACAGCCACACTTTGTCAACCTTGCCGTAGTCTTCTGAATGCCACACCATTAATGGAACAGCAGCCTGCCTGCATCCGAACCACCTTAATTAGCAATTCTGTGCCTTATTTTTGTTTGGTTTCCCCTCTGGCTGCTAATTAATGCTTAATCGAAACTGCTGAGCTGAGCTTGAGAAGGGCTCATGAATATTAAAATTAGCCCCAACAATTTTTTAGGGGGAATAGTGCCATTTGTGTTTGTTTCAGTCAAGCGATACATGCACAATTGAATTGCATTTTTTTATTTCTGTAAATAATAATAATAATAATAATAATAATGATAAAGTGATATAATGAGGAACGATCATTTGAATCAAACTGCAGGGAGAATGAGGAGATTTAACACCATTGCTTCCCAGCACATACCATAAGATAACAGATCATTCCTGGGCCTCACCTAGTACTGCAGTCCTCATTTTTATTGTAGTACTGTATTTTGGTCCAAAACTTTCCTGTAAGCACTCAATTACTGGATAAATGGCAATCATGACCAGGTTGGGCTGGACATGTTATAAAATGCATTACTTGGTTGTGATGAATGAAAAATATGTCAATAGTGTTTAACATTGTAAAAAATATAATGTATTACAACCCTCGTGTGACTGCCTTTTGTGTCTCCTCCCATTCAGCAACTTGCGTGCCTATTAGACGAAATGTCTCCTTTGATTGGTTTGCATCTTGCATGCTCTTCTAATCCTCGGCTGTGTCTTGGTTCATAGTTACGCCGCCTCTTGTATGTGTGATGTACTTATTATAGTTGCACGTTGCTGGATTGTAATTTGCTATGTGTGCTAGGAGTCAGTCAGTATTTACAAGTAAATCTCTTTGTCTTTTGAAAGTAAAACATAAAATTTGTTGTTTGTAATTTATGGAAGTTTCCTTCGTTGTTCAGTTAATAGGAACAAGCGCTCAAACCTCATGGTCTCCAGGATTGGGAGCCAGGGTTTATGTTAGCCGGCTATTGCTGGTTTTTGGCTGGTAAGATCTGTTCATGTCTGAGAAATTTTTAGCTCACCGGTCAAAATGTCCACTTGTCTAGTCCATGGGATTAACCAAATGCACCCTATTATAGCAATAGATGATGCTGTTAACTATGGGCCTGAGAAACGCGCATTGTTTCCTTCTCTGACCATTCAAACCTGCTAGCCCTCCGCGGTTGAATCAGCGACAAATTAATAAAGTCTGTGGCTGTTCCGGAGGAGAATATGACATGGATAATGGCCTTTACATGTTGGTAAGAGACATAAGGTAAAATTTCATGTTGGCTGCAGGGCGTATTGTTGGCAAACAAAAAATGATAAATTAAAATGCTTAACTGTGGTCTGTGCAAAATGTTTTATTTGTTGGTGCAACAAAATTTAATGAGCAAGTTAATAGTGCAGTAGCAAGCTTAAAAGGCCCATATTCATTTCATCCTTTTGGATAAACATTTTATTTGAACACAGTAGCCTACTGCCGGTGGCATCAAAGGCCGATTGTAGTGCGCCTCCTTCCATCCTCCAAAAAAGCACATATGTAGGGAGACAAAATGTTGCTCTGCACAGTGATTCCAAAATAACACTAAATTGCACACAAGTGTTTTTGAAAAGGTAATTTTTAAGTAGGTGAAAATGAATGGGAGTCTACGTGATGCTTCACTTGAGCGTATCCTATCAGCAATCTAGTGTTCTATAATATATATCTATGATTATTACCCCTGCCAAGGACATTATGTTTTCACCCTTGTTTGTTTGTTCATTTGTTAGTCTGTCTGTGAACAGGATAGCTCAAAAAGTTATTAACGGTTTGGCAGGAAATTTGGCACGGTGGTACTAGGGGGTTGTCCAAAGAAGAGTTGACTTAATTTTGGGAGTGATCCGGAACACTGTATTCTGCAACCAAAAGAACAGATACATGGCTTGGCGGAGGTATGAGTTCTACCGAGTGCCCTCTAGTCGTTAATTGCTTCACAAAGTTATGAGGCATGTGCTACTCACATTCATGGTGACATACCATGTCAGTGTTTTTCGAGGATTCTAAAGACATGTTGCTCATGACTCAGACTTGTGTTAATCTGTTTCACCTCTGTGTTTGGTGGGGTTTATTCCTCCTTCAAATGCATTCTGTCAATTCTGGAAAAATCTTTTTAAAAAAGTGCCACCTTAAGATACCATAGGCATGCGCTGCTGAAAAAATAGTTAAGAGCCATTCCGTGAGATAATGGCACTTTTTGTAGAAGCTGAGGAGTTGACCCCCCTGGAATTGAATGAAACTTGGCACATAGGTAGATATGGTATCCCATGGAAAAAGCCAAATTTTTAGGTCCGTATCTCACTTAGTCTGCCGGTGGCGCCAGCTGGAAGCCACTAAAGTGGCTCAGTTTTGCTTTTGACACCACATTTTACATAAATTATTATGACTTAATGGTACACAGTACCATATGTGTTATACTTTTATCATGACTTGTGACACTTCAAGTCTAGATAAACATCAGCACCACATCGGCCCCAAGCTGGGGAACGATGTTGTTGAGCCAGAATTATTTGAGAAATCACAGTAAATTTGAGAATGGGAATAAAATAATATCCCAGACATATACCAATCAAGAATGCTTTATAATGTGTTTACTCAAAACAAAACTATCATTTTCAGTTACTAGTACCTTGGTATCTTGCTGTATTAGTGCAATGGATGGCCGGAAAGATGGTCGAAATTGATTTTTGGTGCATGTTTGCAGTATATTTCCTCAGTAATCCAGATTTGTACTGTGAGAGTAAATGCTGTTTGTTGTGCTTTTGGAACTCTATTTTCAGGAATATCAAGCATTTCTTTGATAGTATCTACACTTTCAAGCCAGACGGAGCCAAAGTTGGAGGAAAACTCAAAACGGACCATTTCATAGAGGATTGTGCCTATGTTTAGGCGGCATTATTTTGTTTACCCTGCAAGATGGAGATCTGAAATATTCTGGATACATAGACCCTTTGGGGTACATTACAGCATTAGTAAAATCTCAATGGTAGTATTTTCAGAGTAGATGATATTAAACATTAAAAGTCAGAGAAATTCACCTCCAGGGGGCACTGTAGGCTGGATGCAAGTATTTGCCATCCCCAGCAATGTACCAAAAATTTTTTTTTGAACTGCGATACACAGTCACAGCTAGTTTTCTCAGAAAGTGAAGAGCTTGGTTTGGTACTATGCTGGGTGGATAGCTTTCTGACTAAAGGTGGCGCTCTAAAGAGCTAATGTTCTACCGACCTAATATTCCATATTCCCAGACATATACCAAAGGTCTGTCTTTTGAAATATATGAAGTACATGCACAAAGTACATGTGAAATCCATACCACCATAAGTACGTCTGCAGACATGCATCAACAGTATACGTACACTTACATAAAATAACAGTCCATAATTTGAACTCTAAAAAAGAATCTTCGTCACACAATCGTGTACATGAAGACAGAATGTATAGTACAAAAGTTAAAACTGTCTTATACTTTTCATGTTATCCAAAGGGAAATGATGTCAACACAGCATGTGACTAGTTCTATCAGTTTTTGGAATTTGATTGTGGGCTGGCGGCACCTAGTGGTGCGCACCAGAGGTTCTCTTCGGCCTTGGCCCTGAGCAGCCATCCATGGCCTTCTTCATTCGATCCGGGGTCGATGTTACCCGCGGAGCCAGTCGAGCCCAAGGCAAGCCCAACTACACTGCATCCTAGGTCTCTACTGGGCAGCTTACAGGCCGTTGATAGTCAGCTTGTCTGTCTCTGAATTAAATAGCAGGCTCCAGCCTATATGGCGCAATAGTTGCGTCAACACCCATGGCTTGGTACGCACGGAAATGGGAAGTCTGTAAAAGAAACCCCGCCCTCCCAACCAGCGGGCATCTCGTAGGCTAGACATCATGGGTAGGTGTTAGGAATGAAGGCATGCAACTTACCACTACAAACGAACGGCCCTTTTCTTGGCAGGGTGCTGCTTGCTTGCTAGGACCTCCATGCCCTTTATCAGGACAACCACTCACTGGACACGACTGCTGTGCCCTTTTTCATACCCAAGCACCATACCCTAGGGAAATCCTAGAATTAATGCTGAAGCCTGCTCTCCAATTCTAATAGTAAAGTAAAAATGCAGAGAATTTGATATTTTCTGAAAAGGCACCAACACTACAAAACTTTACACTGTACTGACTACTGGTAAAAGTCTTGCATGTTGACACAATGCTACAATCACCACCAACATTCTTTTCCAATTTACAACCAGCCAAGCTTTATACCAAAGAGATTACAAATTTTATGTATAACTGTGCATGTACTTTATATCTGTCAAAAGACAGAACTTTTTCTGTATATGTCTGGGAATATGGAATATTTGGTCGGTAGAACATTAGCTCTTTAGAGCACCACCTTTGGTCAAATAGCTGTCCATCCAGAAGAGTACCAAGCTAAACTCTTTATTTTCAGAGAAAACTAGCTGTGTGCATCAAAATTCAAAAACAATTTATTTGGTACATTGCTGGGGATAGCCAGTATTTGCATCCAGTCTACAGCGCCCCTGGTGGCAAAATTTTCCGACGCTTGATGATGAATATCGTCTACACTGAAAATACTACCATTGAGATTTTACTAATGCCGTAATATACCACAAAGGGACCATGTATCCAGAGAGTTTCAGATCTCTATCTTTCTGGGTAAACAAAATAATGCCACCTTAACATAAGCACAATCTGCTATGAAATGGTCCATTTTGAGTTTTCCTCCAACTTTGGCTTTGTCTAGCTTGAAAGTGTAGATACTACCAAAGAAATGCTTGATATTCCCGAAAATAGAGTTCCAAAAGCACAACAAACAGCATTTACTCACACAGTACAAATCTGGATTACAGAGGAAATGTACCACAAACATGCACCAAAAATGAATTTCGACCATCTTTCTGGCCGTCCATTTCACAAACACAGCAAGATACCAATGTACTATTCACTGAAAATGATAGTCTTGTTGTGAGTAAACACATCATAAAGCATTCTAGTTTGGTATATGTCTGGGATATTATTTTATTCCCATTCCCATTTTCAATTTTTATTGTTATTTCTCAAATAATTTTGGCTCAATAACGCAGTTTTCCAGCTTGGCGCTAATGTGGTGCTGAAGTCCATCCGGACTTGAAGTTTCACAGGTCATGATAAAAGTGTGACATATTTGGTACTGTGTACGCTTAAGTCATGATAGTTGATGTAAAATGTGGAGCCAACAGCAAAACTGAGCCACTTAAGTGGCTTCCAGGTGGCGCTATCGGCAGGCAAAGTCAGATACGGACCTAAAAATTTGGCTTTTTCTGTGAGACACCCATATCAACCTATGTCCCACGTTTCATTCAATTCCAGGGGGGTCAACTGCGCACCGAATGTCAATTTCTCATGGAATGGCTCTTAAACGAGAGATATAATCCAGAGAAAGTTTAGCACAATATTCTTTTCAGATTATTGCCATCTTTACAGTTTAGTGGCTGTCATGTTAAATACAGCCAATAAGCAATCACGTTGTTATCATTCCTAGATTATTATTGGCTACATACTGGTCTTGATTATTAGGCTAACATAAACAAATTCCTTGATTGTTGATCCGACAAACAAAAATGAGAAGTGGGTGACTCTAATCAAATGCTAAAATGTGAGAATAATGCAAGCATTTTTTGCATGAGTGCACTTGAAATAACCCCAGAGAAAGTATAAGTGAAAATATGTTCAATAAAAAATCACATTGATTTTACGATCATTATCATTTTGAGTCAACCTGAAGAGTACATAATTTTTGCAAATACCAACATAACAGTATGGTCTGGATCATGACAGTGAAGATACTAAGCCTGATTAACCCCCTGAGGTGTGCGGATTGGTCAGCCGGAGGAAGAACTCTGACAGCTTCATCAGTCCATTGGAGCCCTCTGCAATCAACTGGTGGCTATAAAGGATATGTCTTGTGACTCTGCCTACACCTCTCAAGCAGCCAACTCCATTCTGCTGTGGACCTTCCCTCAGGCGCTAGCACATTGGGAGCCAAACCCTGCGGTTCTGGATTCCTGTAGCGGTGACCACCCCACCTGTCACAGTTTCCTGGCTCAGTGCATGATGGTCTTCAAACTACAGCCATTTCCATTCCCCACTGAACGTCGCAGAGCTCTACTTGCCATCACTCGCCTTTCTGGACATGCCGGGGTTTGGGCTGCCACCTGTTGGGAGGCGGGGTATCCTGCAATGTCATCGTTAGCAGCCTTCATCTGAGAGATGAAGGAGGTGTTTGAACAGTCCCACTCATGACAGGCCACTGCCTGGAAGTAAATCCAGCTGCGTCAAGGCAACATTTTGGTGTCGGAATATTCTATCTATCCCGTACTCTGGCTGCCACTACCTGCTGGGATACCTGGGCATTGTACAACACCTACTTGTTTGGGTAGGCAGAGTGGATCCTGGGGGAGTTAACCACCTGCGTCCTTGCCCCAGTGCTCAGAATTGATATCCAGCTGCAGGAGTAGTGGTCAGAGAAGCAAGCGAGGTTATAGTTGTTTTTCCTGCCTGCATCCCAGGATGCTCAGCCCAGAGCTTAATCCCACCTGGCTCCTCTGGTATCCATGGCTGTTGACCAGGCTCAGCCCCGCAAATTGCCCCATGAAGAATGGCTGCACAGGATAAGGTTGAATCTATTGCAGTACTTCGGAAGTACCACCCATGCCACTGCTCAATGCCCTGTTCGGGATACGCGAGTGACATCAGATAGAGAGGTGCTGTCTGGAACTGCCATTTCAACTACTTATCCACTCCTTTCTGTTCACCTGACCTGTCACGTGGCCCTATTCTTAAACAGGCTTTGGCTAACTCAGGTGCTGATGGGAACTTTAGCCATTCTGGTCTTGTTTTCTGACTGAGGGTCTGGACTGCACTACTGTCGGTACCCCTCCAGTCCCAGGGTCTCGCAGGAATTGCCCCTCCTGACGTCACTGAGGTAACTTGGTAAGTGCTCATGCTGACTTCTAGTAACCACACCAAAGAGTTGGCGTTTTTCATCATGCAGTCACTGCATGCCCTAGTGGTGCTGGGAAGTCCCTGGCTTGAACATCATAACCCTTGTGTGGATTGACCCTTTTGATCTATTCTGGGGTGGAGTTCATCATGTTCACAGTCTTGTCTTCATGCAGCTTCCTGCCTCACTGCGCCTCCATCTTCCGACCACCAGGAGGAGCCACCGAAGCTGAAGGGTGTTCCCCCATTTATCATGACATGACTATGGGTTGATGGTATGGCATATGTCCACTTAGTCATCCAAAGGCTTCTGGAGAAATAACTTTACCTGAAATCAGAAAAGTGCAAATTCCATTGCACCACTGGCCCCTGTCTGGGCTTTGTAGTAACACAGAGCGCTTTGGAAATGGATCACCAGTGCTGGACTGGCCGTACCCTAAAGATCGCAAGGAGCTGCAAAGATTCCTTGGGTTTGCCAACTTCTACCGGCGATTTATTCGGGAGTACTGTACTGTTGCTGTCCTCATTACAAACCTGATGTCCACCAAGTTTCCTTATGCCTGGACCCCCTGGGCAGCCTCCACCTTTAACCATCTCAAGATGCTGTTCACCACTGTTCCCTTCCTCAAGCTCCCAGACCCCTAGCACCCCCAGTTCATTGTGAAAGTCGTTGCCTTCAATGTGGGTGCTGGGGCTGTCCTCTTGCAGCGAGCTGACGATGGAAAATTATATCCCTGTGCCTGCTTCTTTTGTCAGATGTCTACTGCTGAGATTAACAAAATCAGCGACCGGTGGTGAAGCTGGCCTTTCAAAAGTGGAGACACTGGTTGAAGGGGTCTAGGCTCCCCTTCTTTGTCTCTACGGACTAACCTGGAGTACCTCTCTATGGCAAATCCCAGGCATGGTCCTTCTCCTTTGCAAGATTTAACTTTGTCTTAACGTACCGACTCAGTACTACAAATACTAAGCCTGTCTCCCCTTTTTGTCTGTATTGTTTGGTGCCTGAAGATCCACCAGACACCATCCTTGCAGGGAAGTCTCCTGGCAGTGGACAGTAGAGAATGCGGCTGCAGAGGTGTTGCAGTCATGTCCCTCTCTGCCGGACTTTCTACCTAATTGTCTCTTCATCCCTGAGAGAATAAGAGGCGAGGTCTTAGCCTGACGTCATGCCTCTCAGTTGAAATGACATCCTGGCATCTTTCGCCCTCTCTCCCTTGTTTGTCAGTATTTTTGGTGGCCAACCATCTGCAACGACACCTGGACATTTGTCGCAGCCTGTATTGTGTTCTCCTGCTCCAAATCAAGTAACCAACACCGTGCAGTCTGCTGGAGCCCTTAGAAGTTGCCAACTGATCTTAGGCTTGCCATGGATTTTTTTACGAGATTGACTCCCTCTGAGGGGTTTATGGTCATCCTCTATATGGTTGAGCAGTTCTCTAAGGTAGCCTGCTTTGTTCCACTGGCCAAGCTGCTCACTGCCGAGTAGATAGCTAAACTCCTCCTCTAACATGTGGTTAACCTTCACGGTGGGCTCCAAGAGATGGTCTCTGACTGGGGTCCCCAATTAGCCAGTTGCTTCTGGAAGGACTTCTGTGTCCTCGTGGGTGCAACTCCGTGCCTCTCCTTGGGGTTTCACCCAGAGGCCAGCGGCCTGGTGGCAAGGCAGAACTAGGAGCTAGGCAAGACTCTTCGTTGCCTGACAGAATGTGTCCCCACCAGGTAGTCTCGTCTGTTAACTTGGGTGGTGCTGGCTCACAATTAATTACTGATGGCTGATTTGGGCATGTCTCTTTTTCGGTGTTGTCTGGGTTACCAACTGCCTAATTCCAGTCTGAGGAGAGAGAGGTAGGAGTTCCCTCTGCTCAGGTTCTGGTTCAATGTGCCCACCAGGGCTGGATAAGGGCTCATGATTTATTACTCCAGCACGCTTCCGCCTTTCAGAAGCAATTGTCGTCACAGGCCAGTTCCTGCCTACTAGATGGAACAGAAGCTTTCGCTTGCCACGAAAGATATCTTGTTCCGGCGGACATCAAAGAAGCTTGATGTCAACCCCTTGGTTCACTGGCTCATTCACCATGTCAGGAATCCTATCCTCATCTGTTGTCAGGCTCCTCCTTCCCTATTAGCCTCATTATATTCACCCTGTGTTTCATGTCTCGAGAATTAAACCTGTGCCTTTGTCTCTGCAGTCGTCCCTCCTGCTCTCCTGCTGCCCCGAAGCTCATCCATGGTGGCCCCGTCTTCACCATGTGCCAGATCCTGGGCATACGGCATTAGGGACATGGACACCAATTGCTGGTGGACTGGGAGGGGTATGGGCCCGAGGAGCCTTCCTGGATCCCGAAGCAGAAAATCTTAGACTCCTCCCTAGTTCACGATTTCCCACGCTGGCGGCCGGGGTCCACCACTAGGCCGCCAGGCAGCGCCCATCGGGGGGGATACTAACACACTTTGTATGAATGCGTTCTGGCATTCTGTGTCTCCTCCCATTCAGCAACTTGTGTGTTTATTAGAAATAATGTCTCCTTTGATTGGTTTGCGTTTTGTGTGCTCTCCTGATCCCCGGCTGCGTCTTGTTTCATAGTTACCCCACTTCTTTTGTTTTTGACTTATTTATTCCCCATCTTTTGAGTTGCAAGTCGCTGGATTGTAATTTGCTATGAGTGCTTAGAACCAGTCAGTATTTCTTGTAAAACTCTTTGCCTTTTTGCAGTAAAATGTGACCTTCAATGATAGTAATTTACAAAAGTTTCCTTCCTGGTTCAGGCAATAGGAACAAGCTCTCACAGTCTCAAGGATTGTTAATGCTTTCCCTGTATGTTCCTCTGTCCCTTTTATTAGGAACAAGCTTCCAATCCATCTATGGTCATCAGGATTAGAACCGCATTCCACCTAAGCTACTCCATCCTGCTTACAGACAGTTCGGCTCTGGCTAAGGGAGCACTCCACCTGACAGTCATCCCAGAAAGCCACTGGGCGGAGATTGGCAATGTCTACACTGCTTTGCCCAAAACATCTTAGCTGAACTGTGCCTTCTTCTTCTGGGCTCTATCCCATTGTTACCGTATTACCATCAATAAACCTTACCATTGGATTGTACTCTACCTCCGCACTTGATTCCTGGTCTGGATCATAACAATAATGAACTACACTTTCCTCAATTTTTATGACTGGATAATTTTGCATATTGTTTTCTTTTTTGTGAACAATATTTTATTGTAAATAAGATAAGAGAGGAACAAGATTGGGAATACAGCTTATGATACATTAAAATCAAATCATTGCATATACAAATTGCACTCAGAATTTATTACCTGGACTTACACAAAACATGCATACACAAAATATGTTACACCAGCAGTTCTCTAATGGATCCAATAATTGTGGTCCATGTCTTAACCATTTTGCATATTGTGTGAGAAATTAAATGGATTTGTTTTTACTTTTGTACTTACTAAGGTGGAGGTCAAGGATGTCTCTAAATATGATGCTGTTGCATTGATTTTCCTCAGGTCGTTACTTTCTTGAAACTTTTGGTACATTAGTAAGAATTGTAAGTTTTTTTTTTCTCTCTCCCCAATAAATCTGCAGAGAGGAAGTCCCCTTTCCCAACTCCCATTTGACCTCATTCTCATGCATGAAGTTCACTTCTCAATTGTGATTTTGCTCCTTGGTCGCTCTTAATGCAACATGATTATTAATGATTCCTTGCAGAAAAAGCATGTCATCTGCCTTTATGGAATGCGCCTCAATGCGCGGAAAATAATTTAAAAATATGCTTCAACTGCTGCTGTTTTCCATATTTTATTAAAAACATGAAATTGAAATGCATTTATTCAAATGTCAAACATTTTCATTGTGTTATTATTCAAATGTTCATACGGGTGTTGCTTATTAAACTTAATTTAAATAGCATTTATGACAAAACAATCATGCATAGTTTTTGAACACATAGCAAACACAAGCAGGAGACTCTTATCTCAGTTGACTGCATCATCAGTGGTGGTTTTGGGGGAAGTAGGGCTGGGGCACCATTTTAAACAGTGTTCAGGTTGTAATCCTGAAGTTTTTGTATGGATAATTCCAACTAATTGTGACTTAAATTTGGTTTAGGGGTGGGGAGTACAGTGTTCATGGACCATGAACGATGTATCAGAGCATTCAGAGCATGACTATCACTGAAACCTAAATTAGCATAATGACAACGCTTTCATTTCTGCCAGCAATCGCATCAGAAATCTGCCTCAGGAGTTGCAGAGGAATAGAGCGAGAGAAACATGTATCTGTGTGAGGTAAACAAACCCCGTTCCACCCCTCGGGAAAACCGTAGGTGTCCCTGATGCCTGACCTATTCACCACTGAGAGGCTGCACTGAGCAGCTTGAGTTCCCGCCTGTACTTTGAACATCATGCAACGCTACAGGCAAACCACCAGAAAGTTTACTAACTTTACAACAAGCCTGATCTTAACACTACCCAACCACGTTAGCTTTGTATGTGATCAACTCATTTTACAGATTACAACACACCTTTGTTGAGATTTGGTGACTTTTTGCAGAATTCCCGAAATGACTGCCACGGATACATCATTAGACTTTGCACTGCATTGTTTCTTGAATTGTGTACTCAGTTGGACTACATCCCTGACTCCTGACAGTTATAACTTCCCTGTTGCACAATGCTGGTTTAGAACAGGATGCAGTCAGCAGCTCTTCACTCAGTTCCAGCCATCCAAAGTTCCCCATGATCCTAAGTCTCAGAGAACCATAGTAACTATAATTTTTGTTGAGCACCTGAAGTCAATCCACAGTTTAGACCCAATAAATCAGGCAGAGAACTTAATATTGACGCATTAAATGTGAGTAAGAACCAAAGCCAGTAAAATGCATAGGGCTCTATGTTGAAAATCCCTGTCCTTATAGACAATATGTGAGCCTTGAGGTGCTATCAGCAAATTTACTCCCTGCAATATCCAGACTTCTCTATCCTCAACTTCCAATTTCAAAACAGTCCTACACTTTTTTCCTTTTGCTCATAAAATGCATTTTTAAGTTACCACCTATTCCAGCTGGAAGCAAATAAACAAATATACTGATCTTGTTTGTATGGCCTGGAGAAATAGCTTTGGTGCGGGAAAATATTAATTTGCTTTCTGAAATAGGGTGTAGAGATGGGATTACTGGATTCACTCACAGGGCAGTGCACAGATATTTTGGGGCAGCTGGGACTTCAGCAAAAAAGACACTTCTTCCTCACTTCTATTCCTTTCATTCTACTTTCATTTCCATTCACAGATAGAACTAGAGGGCACTCGGTATAGCGCATACCTCCACCACGCCATTCATCTGTTCTTTTGGTCACAGAATATGTACCGGATCACTTCCAAAATTAAATCAACTCATCCATGGACTACCACTACTACCACCTATCATCCTGCCAAATTTTGTGCCAAACTGTTCATATCTTTTTGAGTTATCTGGTCAGAAATATCACACTGACCAACTTTAGACAGATATGTTGCTATTCTTCTGGATCCAGAATGCAGAGTATGTTTCGGATCACTTTCAAAATTGAATCAGCTCATCCATGGACTACCAACTATTATCCTACAAAATTTCGTGCTAAACTGTTCATAACTTTTTGAGTTTTCTGGTCTGAAATATCACGCAGACTCGCGTTAGATGTTTTTTAATTCTGCCAGATCTAGAATCCAAAATATGTTCTGGATCACTTCTAAAATTGAATGAACTCGTCCTTGGACTACCACCTACCATCCTACCAAATGTTGTGCCAATCCGTTCATAACTTTTTGAGTTATCCTGCTGACAGACAGACAGACAAACAGACAAACAAACAAACGGGGTGAAAACATAAAGCGGAGGTAAAAAAAAAAGTGAGTCTGAAAAAAAGAAAACCAGCTTACTTTTATGCCTCCTTAAAGAGGCACTCATTCAGATGTTTTTATGTTAGACGTTCACGTCATTACACTTTGTCTGCAGCACTGCTAACTGGCTTTATCCAGCCGCTGCTGTGGAATGGCTGCTGTATCTTCCTCTCCCTTCATTCCCTCTCTCCGTGGCCTTGCACTGCAATCAGCAAATAGGCAAAACTAATGCTGTGGGATACATGTTCATTACTGTATGGTGATAGACGCTGTATTATTAAAAACAAACCACAAGCCCTTATGTGAACAGCAACTCTCATAAAGCCTTTTCTTGTGTTGTCAAAAAAGTGTGTGATATTTTAAAAACATGGCACATACAGTATCTAACTTTAAGGACAATAGATTAACTGTAATACTGAGATAAAGCCAAAGCAGCTTTTTGATTTAGTGATTTAGCATCAGGAGAGTGATAAGAAACCACACACACACAGGCACGCACACAGGCACACACACACACACACACACACACACACACACACCAACTCTTCCAAAAAAAGAGTTTATCTATTTTAATCCTTGTTTGTCCAGTCATAATGATTTTTATGCAGATTTTTTTACATATATATACAACTTGTAACTTTAGTAAGATTAAATAAACTATTTCTCTTTCAAATATGAATTTGCTTCAAGTCTCCTTACGTAAGGAGTCAGGTAAAGCTGAGTAGCCAAGGCCAGAATTGCATTTGACATTCAGCGGGCTACAACAAATGCAATGGTTTTATTGGCATGTTTAAGCATCTTGAGAGAACTACAAAATGGGCTCGATAGAGCACACACCTTAGCCAAAGATGCAGACGATGTATTAGGTGAAATTATATCTAAGTTGATTGGCTTAAAAATTTCACAAATTCCTGCATGGATAAAGACCACCAAACTTCATGTAAATAAGTTTAAAACTTTCATTCACACCATTACACTGCATTTATTCGGTGGCCTTTTTTTTTTCTCCAAAGCAATATACAGTAAGTTCATAACAATTCCATATTATTATCTAAATATGCATGTATACTTTGAATACCACGGTTTGAATATAATGTGAATACACAATTCATGCCCACGTGTAAATTGCATCAAAAAATACAAGTAAAATAAGACTCAAGCAATTTCCAGTTTGCAGAAGTTTGCAAAATAGCTAATGATCTTACTATGTATATTTCAGTTCACATGAGTTTTTTATTCTTTCAAGAGAAGTCTGTAGGTACACCTGACAACTGCGGAGCAAGAGTTTCAAGGTGTAAAAACCAATTATCAGTCAGCCCCGCCAAGAAAACATCCATGCCGCGTGAACTGGTGCTTCTTTAATTCTTAAGATGGCAGACATTTTTACTTATTTATTTTCCCTCCACTGAAGATTTTGAGTCCTGAGTCAGTTGAACTGTCTAGGCAAAAATGCTTAGCGCCTGTTATACATTCAAAGAGACAACTCCACATTCCTTATACAGACATACAAGAGCGGACATACATACTGAAATACCAAAAAAAAAAAAAAAAAAAAGGGACTTACCACTGAAAACAGTGAAATGCCTCACAGCTTGATCTGCCTTTCCTTTATGAAGCAATCTGTTTTACTGAAGTCCAACAAAGACTTCAGTAAACTGCACATTTCCTGGTATTCGCACTTTAATGTGAGCATTGTTTCAGCAAA
The DNA here is from genome assembly GCA_029692085.1 of Gymnothorax javanicus. NCBI lineage: Eukaryota > Metazoa > Chordata > Actinopteri > Anguilliformes > Muraenidae > Gymnothorax > Gymnothorax javanicus. The sequence continues at coordinate 64,478,241 of CM056205.1, read as the reverse complement.
AGCCACTACTGTCTCTGCCATGCTACTTGTCTGGGTGAAACTTTTGAAAATACTTTGTTGCCTTCATAGTCTTGAGTTGATTCATGCACTGCATTGTTTGACTTGCTAATTATACAATTATGCTGAGTGGGATTGACTTTTATAAAATACAATAAATACAATGAAAATGTGGAAATTAACACCTAATTAGAATATAAGAATATTCTCTGCTTAAGTCTAGAAGGGTCAGTGAATGTGCTGCTACTTAGATGGTGAATGAATATGTACATTTATTCATGTATTATGTATTGTTGTCCAGGTATAAACGGCTTATTAGTGTAGTTGCTCAATTGAATATGGGTCAGTGTTCCTTTATTACTTTATAAATATGAGTAGTTATGCTGTTGAACATGATCTCTTACACAGAATTGAGTTACTCATGCTTTTGGGGCTTTGGTGCTTCTGTAGTGATGAACTGAAGCTTGTGCTGGCAGATAAGCTTGTTACCTCTGCCAAGGAGGTTATGTTATGGCCCCTGTTTGTTTGTTTGTTTGTTTGTTCATCTGACTGTTAACAGGATAACTCAAAAAGATTTGGACGGTTTGGCACAAAATTTGTTAGGATGATAGGAGGTAGTCCAAGGAAGAGTTGATGTAATTTTGGAGGCGATCTGGAACATATTCTGTAACCAAAAGAACAGATATATGGTGTGGCAGAGGTATGCGCTCTACCGAGTGCCCTCTAGTCATCTTAAGTTTTTCCTCCTAGTTCAGTTTGTTATGACGCACGACAGAAATCTGCCTATAATTTCTGAAAGTATTTTGAGGGATCAAAACTAGCGAAGCCTCCATGCTCATTTACTCCTTTCTCAGCAGCTCCTCAAATAAATCATGACTGAAACTTGAAGAATAGTTTTCTGGAAAGTTTTTTTTTCTTCAAAATTTTAGTCCATAATGTAAAAAGAACTGATGAATCATTAGGGAGACAAAGATGCACTAACTTCGGTTGGCGTGTCTGGAAAAACTTCACTGAAGTGGGACAACATGAAACCAAGGTTTTGCGGCAGTTAATTTTAATTTTGATACATAAACATTATTTAAAACATCTGTCAAGCCCTGTTAAATATATCCTACGTGGTTCATTAGGTTTGGGAACTGAGGGCAAAGAATATTTAATTATTGCGCTAACTGAATAATCAAAAAGTCAATTTTCTTACAGCCCTCTGAATGCAAAAGACAATTGAATTTTTGAAAATATGCGTACACAATCGCCCCCCCCAACCCCCATCCCCACCCCCCAGAGTTTGCTTTCCGCCTTACAGGAGAAAAGTAATACATTAAGATAGCACTGCAATCCGCTCCCCTCCCTCCCTGTAATTCACTTGTCCTTACCGCTAATTAGATTGTTTTATCAGCCTAGTATTAACACAGAGATGGATTGCATGACTTGTGTTACACTAGCATTTAAGTGGGCTGCATTGATCCGATTAAAGTGGAGATGCCAATGAAAATTAATTATCCAATAATTAATCATTAGCTTGTTGTAAACAGCAGCAGGCTCGAGAGGCTCAAGGGATCACATCTCTGACATACTCTCTTGCTCTTTGGAAGGCAATGATAAGGACGACTTCTTCTCAAACCAAGGATAGTCATGGCCGCTTTTGGAAGAAAGGACATTTTTACCCTTAGTCTAAACCTATGTTTTGGTGCACTTGTGGAATAAGTTTCATGTTTACTTATTGGTGTTGCACATGTGAGTGGCAGTATAATCATTACAGATATTACATTTTACCCAAAACATTTTTTTATTTTAAGAAATTAGTTTACTGTTCTTTTGCAATATTATGCCAAAATTCCTTCAGTGAATAATAAAATTATGCTGACGAAATGTCAGAACATACAAGTGATTCTGGAATTACTTAGCTGTGATTCATCTGTAGCTAAAACACAGTAAGATCTTATATACACTCTACAGAAATTGGGTGCTAGATCGCACAGGGTCTGCCTGGAGTTTGTAATGTGTAATATCAGGCCGTGTGTGTGTACAGTATAGATTGTCAGACTCTGGAGTTTGTAATGTGTAATATCAGGATCAGGCCCTGTGTGAGTGTGTGTGTGTGTGTGTACAGTATATCGTCAGACTCTGGACTTTGTAATGTGGAATATCAGGCCCTGTGTGTGTGTGTGTGTGTGTGTGTGTACAGTATATCGTCAGACTCTGGACTTTGTAATGTGGAATATCAGGCCTTGCGAAAGTTCTGTGTGGAATATCAGGCCCAGGAAATAAGCAATCTGCAAGAGTGCAGTATGAACTCTCAGGCTCTTGAGCCCTAGAATGTGTAATGTGGCTGATCAATCAGAGACGTCGTAGCTGGGCCGCAGCATTTGGCTGACTTCCTTGTGCACCACTCGGCTAATTCTGGCTACCTGTACGGTTTTATTTTGGTGAGCAGAACACTGTCTCGTGACCTTAGGTGATAAATAATGATGCCTAAAAATGCCTTAGAATGTTTCTTAATTTTGTCATGTTTCTGAAAACAACTCTGTCCTGAAACTAGAGTAGAATACTAGTATACTCTGAATGACAAAATGTGTGAAGTGGTATGAAACGAGGTACAGTAGAGGCTGGGCAAAATTATTGAGATGTGATGTACTCTATTTTATTTAGGGGCATCCAATAAAATATTAATTAAATATATTTTTGCACTACTTATTTGATTTCACTGTCAGGCATATCTTATGTAAACCTGAAACTCGTTTCTCGTAGAATTGACCCAACTCGGTTAAAACCTAGTCTGACTGGACTATTTATGGTCTATGTGCAAAAAAGTGGGGAATAAGCAACGGCCAATGGGGAAGCACACTCGGCCTGCCGACCAATAGTGAAATTTCATCACTCAATCACTCCGTCACTCAGTCACTCACTCACTCAGCCACAGACATCCACAAATGTACGACCAGATTGTGCCAGTCCTGGGGAAAAAAAAAAAAAAAAAAAGTAGACTCTGAAAACATCACAGTAACGCATACAATAGCACTGTTGCTCTATCTTCTTGTACTCTAATTTGTCATGCATAATGGTGTGGTATTGTTTCTGTAAAGAGATGTTGTCTTGGCTGGTTGGCATTTATATCTTTAAAAACATTAGAGTTCTTAAAAATGCCCTGGGTACACGGCGGTTTCTCAGTGTCTGCTGAGAGATTATTGCTTATGTGTTAGCGATCATGGCTGTGCGCATATTGGTTTTTTTGGTCATTAATCTTTTAGGGGATATTGAGATATGTTAGGCCAACCCCCATTAGTTTGCTGGGGTCGTTAAGGATATTTTTCTTTTTCTAGGTTTTTTAAGTTTTTGAAATGTCTTTTCAGAGGTCATTGAGCCAAGTAATATGACAGGTTAAACAGATAAAAATATCTCGTGGTGTCCTGGTTTGAATTAAAAGCCGTGTGAGGTCTCGGGTTACATTTTGAGTATCTTCTTTGTATTTTTATTCAGTTTGAGATTGTTATTAATGTACTGTATGTCTTCGGGGACTTGTACTGTTGTACTTTCTCCACATCCTAGTTTTGTTCTATTAAAAGATAGAATACAGTGAGCCCGATGATACTGAAAGGTCAACACAAAACTGTGTCCCGTCACTTCTCATGGCTCCGAGAGAAGACGAGGGGTGCTGAGGGAATTCATTCAGTTTCCGAGGGGTGATTTAGGCAGATCTCTGCAGCTCCTTAAAAGGAGCACACAGCACTTCCACTCAACACTGCAATTATGAGTGAGATGGAGGACCACAGGTGCACATAAACAGGTTGCTGAAGTTTGTCATTATTCAGCTTTTTGACAAGGTTTAGGAAGTTTGCTGAAGAACAGCACTGAGTAAAACCCAGCACAGCTCTTTTCACGCAAGCCTTAATTTCAGAATCAGAGCCTCCCTGGTTTTATGCAGCATAACTCAGCTAACTCCTGCTAACTCAGTAATGCATGCTTTGTGAAACCTGGATCAGTGCTGATTCACTCTATCAGTCACAGACTTGAGTAACGTCTATCTTTCAGCAATCTCTACATGATTAACTCATGACATTCCTTTCCAAGATCAGTTGACACGCAAATGTTTTCAAAATGCCCAAGGGAGGCATTTCTAAAATCTGTATCTCTCCATTTTGTGCTCTCTGACGATGTACCATTCAGTGAATTGATTGGTTAAAGCCTTGGTTGCTCAGATAATTAGAGAGCGGTGTTCTGATGTCTTTTATTTGGGCTTAGTTCACAGAAACTGCCAGAATATTTAAGAACAGACTGCTTAAAATAATTTAATTCTGATGATTGGATATGGACTTGTATCTCTTTTGCTCTGGTGGTGCTGTTTCTTTTAAGAGTCCGTGCTCACATTTTTCGGACAGTCACCCACTGTATTGCATGGTGGTTTGCAGCATTTGTAAGTTCTGTGCCAGAGCAGCCAGGGTCATGTAAAACAGAAGGGAATTACCTTTGCGTCCCGTGTCAGTGCATTACCATAGCAGCAAGCACTTTGGTATGATTATGTCCTTAAACGCACCGTGCTCTATTGGTGCTGGTGGTGCGTTGGTGGATGGACACCCTCACATATGCAGTGTGTAGGGCGGTGTTCTCCTAACTGAGAGAATTTCTTTTTAATTAATATTGGGGAAAGATCATGGAAAAAAAAAAAGAAATTAATTTGGAGCATATTTTTCCCCCTTCATAACCCTTGCTGGCCACTTTTAAAAATATGTTTATATGTTGAAAGCAATTTGTTAACCCCATAATACCCACAGATCCATATGTGGGTTTGTCAAATGCAGCTGCTTTATTCAAACCTGTGGAAGTTTTTAGCCTATTTTAAATTATAGTGGAGATCTCAAGGTTTCCAAAGATCCCAAATATGTCCTGCTGAATTACAGGGAAATAAGTATAAAATGATGCACAACATAGATTTTTTTTTTTCATTTGATGTTGTGCTGCAGCCATAAAAACAAGGCATCCCAGTTTTGAAAATTACATCAGTCTAATTGTCATGGAGCTTCAGTGAAGTGCTGCAATCAGCAGATACAGATTATGTATGTGACATTGTCCAACAATAAAGAAAATATGCTATTTTTTCTCTTTTTTAAAAGTAATTTTGCAAGTAATTCCATCTCGAATTTGTACGTTGCGTTCTCTTAGAGGTGAAAAGCCATTTTACATTTTTGCCGCTAGATGGCAATATGTGTCAACGGTCTCAGTAAGAGACTTGAGTGTCAGGAATTCCGTAGCCGAGACTGCAGTGGCATCGAAGTTGCATACTCAGTAACGCTTCGCATTTTCCACCACATTTGGCATTTTACAAGTTTCACATGCAACTATTTTTCAGAAGTTAGGAAATACGCCAAAAAATTTCAATTACTGTTCCTTGAGTAAGTTTATGAATGAAATTGAAATTCCTACATACTTTATATGTAAATACAAATAGAAATCTACATCTAAATGTTATAGAAAAAAATTATACAATGTATGTTTGGAATATATTTCCACTGGTATGTGTCTTTAGTGTTCAGCGTCATCTTCTGTATGCAGGAGAGTGGCCTGAGCCACAAGCTGCACGTGAGACAGATGCATCATGGGTGTGAGTCGAGGAAAATTAGTTGAATTGAGCTGTGAATATTTGCAGCTGGAGTAAAGACTGCAACCAGCAATAGAATAAATTTTAAAATTAGTTTGTCTGTGCCTCTCACTATTTTTCAGTGTAAATTTGGCATGAAACTCAAGTTCACATTATCTCATACAGCCTGATGACAGTGTTGCATGACAAAGCTGTCCAATGGGAGTGGAGGTAGGGAGTAGGCTCTGGGTTGAAAGTTAAGGCTTAGGTTTGATTAGCGTAAGATCAGTATTGGTTTAAAATCCCACGAGCAGTCAAGTACATTTCAATTGTACATCAATAACGAGTCATAAAAATGTGATGTCATATTTTATTTGTACTATCTGTTGAGTATACCTTTTGTAAACATTTTGCTTACAAATGCGTTTTGCGTCAGCCTAAGATTTTGTTTAATGGCATGTATTATATACTTGGAGTCAAAAGTAACAGAAGCATAACTTTTCTTTTACATATGTACAGAAATACTGATAAATATGATGACGGCATGTTTATAATTTGAATTAGCCTCAATAAGGTTCATTTAAAGTTAGCCTAGCCCCTGACAGTTTGGGGAAAGCCTGGCTTGAGTGATGAATTTGTAGAACCATTGTTTATCAAATTTATCACTGTAAATGATGTTTTAATTATCAAAATTTTGACATTTCTGTCTAAATGCATAAATAGGTGACCCAAAATATAGCCTCTACATGTTATTTTTTCCCACTTCCTGATGCCAAATATGGAAACCCTGCCATGCACATTCTACATCTCCCCCTGATTTAATCCTTCGGATTCAGGTGATCAGCTCATTAGTGGAGCACTTAATAATGGGCACTTAATCAGCTGAACCTGGTGTGTCAGATTTCGGGAGATGCATAAAATATGCAGGGCAGAGTTACTCCAGGAGCAGGTTTGGGAAATGGTACTCTACAGAGTGAGGAGATTTTTAAAACACATATGTTGCCCAGTAAGCTAAGGCTCATCTAATTCTTGGTCTTCAAAGACTGTTCATCTCATTCTTTGGTTCATCAACACAGGTAAAGTGTACCTATCCAGAGATAAGTTGACAAGGAGAAAAGAAAAAGACAGCTCATGGTGCGTAGTTGCACTCTAGATTATTTACCTTCTTAAGTGTATGGTAAGGAGAATTAATGTCCCCTGCTGTCAGTTTTTCCATGGGTTTTTCTAATTGAATTCGTCCTTCTGTTGAACTCCGAATAAAGCCTCATTTTCCGCCCTCACACTGCACTGCTGACAGATATTGGCAGGAGTTTGGACGCTTATGAAGTTGAAGTTTTTCTGGGAGAGCCTACTGAAGTACCAACGGTCTGACCTCGGCTTCTGCTTCAAAGCTCACTGAGTTCCCCTCCCTGCTAGTGTTTGCCTGATACAGGCTCTCCTCAGAAGCTTCCGGATCGCAGTCTGAAAGGTCCTGGAGAAGAGGGGGCGCAGTGGACCCCAGATGAAACAGCTCGGGCCCCCTCTCCAGCGTGGAGAGTGGCTGGCTGTGTATGTGCTGGCTTTGAAGAGCCGGCATGGAGCTCAGCCACTGGAGCAGCTTGGAGGAAACGCATGCAAATAATCTCTCTCTCTCTCTCTCTCTCTCTCTCTCTCTCTCTCTCTCTCTCTCTCTCTCTCTCTCTCTCTCTCTCTCTCTCTCTCTCTCTCTCTCTCTCTCCCTCTCTCCCTCTCTCTCCCTCTCTCCCATTTCTCCCATTTCTCATTCACCACCCTCTCTCTTCTCTATCATCTTCCCTGTGTTGTCCTTCAGTATTTTCTCTTTCCGCCTCTTGACATTGAAATCATTTTCCTGTTTATGTTCATGACTAGGTATCTCTGAGATGCACAGTGGAGGGAAATTGAATCAAACAAATTGCTTTAACAGCAAACAAGATCCACCCCTCTCCCCAAACCAACTGATTTTTGCTCCATACATGATGCATGTTGCTTCTGGATTAATACTGGATGTTCTTCTATTTAGTTAAGGCGTCAATTTAGCACAAGCAGTAGAGCTCCCTGGTACTTTGTTTTTATTTTTTTTTTTTTTTTTTTTTTGGGGGGACTTTGATCTGTTCTAATCTTTTTTTATTCTGTTTTCAGATTTTTATTTTTAATGAAGTTCATGGGACCAATAAAGCTTACAGGACTAGGAAATTACTTGAAATGAAGGAGTAACCTTCTGTAAATAATCATTTTCTCTTTGGAAACACAACCTGGCTAACAAGTGAATTATGATTGTCAAGGCGACAGGAGGATGGCCACACTGTCATAATATTATGAACACGGCTATTTGGACTTCCCTTCTGTGACTGAACAAATACACCCATTTACACCTGGTTTCAAAAATTCAGTCTGTATCAGGACACTTTATTCAGAAAACAAACATTCTTGCCCTCGCACTAATGCCTGGTATTGTAAGTGGGTTCTTGTTATCCTCACCGAGATCGGCTGTCTGTGCTTCAGAGTACAACCTGTGAGTGAGTAACGTGAGCGACGGATCTGTACTAAGTGTCAACATGGCAGGTGTAAAATCACCAGAGATGCCATTATTGTACCGCCTGTTTCTACTCTCTCTCTGTTTAAGCCGCTTTCACACCGGAAGCGAAACGAATTTTCCGCACAACAGATTACATTCAAAGTCAATGCAAAGACGCGAATATACGCATTTCCCGTGTATTCACGTCTTCGCATTGACTTAGAATGTAAAATGCCCCGCAGAAAATTCGTTTCGCGTCCGGTGTGAAAGCAGCTTTAGGAAGGGCTGATTTTCAGTGTCTTTCTGTTTGGAGCGAACCAAAAGGGAGACTGACCCTGTTAGCAGCAATTGCATTCGCTACACTGTAAATGCTGTTACAGTGAACCGTCTCTGTAGATGAGAGACGATAGTAATGAGAGGTGAGAGCATATTGTCTCGGGGTCTTTTGGCAAAGATGACTGGATAGCAAACTTCAGAATAAGCCTAGATTTGTTTGACTACAATTGTTCACCCACTCAGTTGTGCTTCAAGCTGTTGTTGACCACCTATGTAGGTAAATATTGTGTCTCTACTATAGGTAAATGGTGATGAAAATTGTATATAACACAGCTATTTTTATAACCTAAACAACAAATTCATGCAAGACTGCACAAGTCAGTCGTGCAACTACCTGCTCAATGCGCTCCAAAGATGATTTAGAGGGAGGCAAGTGTTGTAACTTCGTTCAAAATGAATAGGCGAGTAGGTTCGAATGCCAGCATGCTGCACAGATTGTGTTTACACCTACCTAAAATCTAGACACAAACACAAACCTGCCTACCTCCAGATGTGGTCAGGCAGATTCAATCACAATCCGATCGCAGTGCGTTTACATCTTGCCCGAACGTGCATTTTTCCTTATCGTGTACAGATACAGATTGCATTTTAATCGGCTACCAAGTGCATATGGGTTATTGCTTATCATTTGTCCTGCTCCAGCATTGTGACAATATTACACTTTTACAGCAAGTCCCAAGGAGAAAAACCCATGCAGTTTATGTGTAGGTTATTACACTGTGTGTGACAATTATTTACAGGACTGATGGTATAAACAATGTATGAAGTTAGTAACAGCTGATTATGGGAATGTTATTGTCCGTGATGATGATGACAGTGGTAATGGTGAATATAATGGCGTTGAGGTGTGTCACACAGTTCTGTAGAGATTGGTCCTGAATGCCGGTGATCCTTTTAGAGAAGCAGGGCACCGGCTGATCACTCAGGCAGTGTGCTGTCGGTCTCTCTTCGCTATGGCTGCATTAGCATGCAGCAGCACATTAAACTGCTGCCGCTATTACTGTCGTTACTGCGACAGGGACTCGCCCGCCGTCAAAACCAGAGCCGAACTGCATGTGTTTAATGCTTTTATATTATATAATGTGGCACAACACACTGATGTACCAGTTTTGAAACAAAAATGTACTACGGTTCTGTAATCTCCAAAATGGCAGCACATGCTTTAACAATACATTCAGTTCAAATAATGGAAAAAGCACAACTGTGTAAGTATGAGATACAGTACAAGAGGAAGTGATGTTATGGACTGCCATATTATGGACTGGTCTCAGTTATTGCCTGGGTATTTTAGTCTCTGGAGCGATTTCCCTGCTGTCATATTGTAGGTCAGCGATTCAGTGCTGTAATGACTCAAGTCAGCTAAGCACCTAGTCTCACCTTTTTAAAATTCATGATGAAACTCACTCTGATAAATAAATAAATAAATAAATAAATAAATACCTTAACAATGACCAGGCCTGTTGACATAATGACCTCCAGATTTTGCATTCACTGATCCTTTTTGGATTTATTTGAGACATAGACAAATGTACATTAAATGTTTAAACCCTTTTGATTCTGGTCCCTCCATATTTATGCAATTCATGTTTTTATTCAGTTTTCATATTCAGAATTCAGTCCAATTTTTGAATGTCCCTCAATTAATTGCACACCCTATATCCCTCTACTTGCTTTCCGATGTGTAATGGTGATGTGACCCCAGGGACCATTTCTCTGTAGCATGCTATACATCAGATCATCTCCAGTTCTATATTCTTCTGAACTCACATCTCTGCCGCCAGCTCCTTTAAACTGGTATTGCTGTTCCAACATATCCCAGAACACAGAACAGAAGTTACGCACTTAGTAAGCTGACTCTAATGGCCGGTCAGTTTCAGTGACGGTTGTGTGTAAAGACTGCAATGGTGGCAGATTTGTGGTGTGATGGTCATGCGCTGTGGAAGCCTGATGTTTGTCTGCCGTTTGACAGGGGATATCAGGATTAACGGTGGATGGGTGCGTTTAGCTCCCAACCAGATTGCTTTCAATCTTGTCTAGAACCATTAAAAACCTGTTGGGATCAGTGTTTCATTTCCTCTGAGGTCAAGTGGACAATATATAAAGTATCAAATGTGTTTTTGTATTCAGTGTAATAAAAACAGGTCCTCTATTTGACGAAAGAGTACAGTGAGCCATTAGCATGGTACAACACTTGACACTCTCACTGAAGCTCAGATTATATCCCTGAGTTTTTGGGGATATTATGGATTCACCTTAACTCTGCTGCAGCAGATCCTCTGTGTTGGCACAGCAACTAGAACAGTTTTTGAGGGAATCACTTGAAACTTCTTGCGTTCATTCCCGGTACATAGAGTTTGGACCATATTCTTTTATGTTACCCTTTGACATTTCAGGTTGCGCCATCACCGAAAGAAACTTTCATTTTGAAACTCAGTAACTCACAATGTTGATGGGAGTCATGTGACACTACTTTTGATCGTTCGATAACTTGAGCAGCTTTACAGGGAATCATGTCAGATGTACTTTCAACATTCCTGGTGCGTAGAAGAGGATATCATTGATTGTGGTGGCTCTGTAATGTTTTGTGCTACCGCCAGGTCAAACAGTTGATTTCCAAATGCAATAACTCAAACAGTTTTGATGGGAGTCATGCCACACTCCTTATGATTGTTTCTGGTGCATAGAGGACGGTTGTTATCAATGTTGGTCATGGTAGGATCTTTGCTGTACTGTTACCACCAGGCCAAACTTTTCTTTTGAAAATTTCAATAACTCAAACAGCTTTACTTGGTATCATGTCAAATCTGCCTTCAGCATTCCTAGTGCATAGAGGAGGAAGTTATTACTTGTGGTGGCTCTGTAATGTTTCCTGTGGCACCACAACTTGGTAAAATTTAACCTTTCCTAATAACTTGGACAGTTTTAATGGGAATAATATCAGACCCTCCGTAATTACTCCTGGCAGATTGTGGTGATGTCAGTGACCCTATGATCTTCCTGTGGCGTCACCACCAGGCCAAACTCTGCATTTTTAAAAATGCCATAACTCAAATAGGATAGATAGGAGTCCTGTCACGCATGCTAGCAACATTTCCGGTGCATGGAGGAGGGACACTTTTGATTTTACTGTAGCTCCACCAATTAAAACATTTTCAAGAATAAAATAAGTCAGATGGACAAATTTTGTTGTGAACATTTCTGGAAAATAAAGCAGTTCCCCTGATTTTCTGGACCCTAAACCAAGGGCGTAAGTTTGCATATGGAAGGTAAAGCGAACTTGTTCTCATTATCTTTCCAGATAAGCCATATTAGACCCGGTTGTGGAGGCTACTTCTCCAAGACAACCCATTTACGCATTCTAGCATTTGATTGGTTGAAAGGGAGGGGCTACCTGAAGGCTAAAAGTCAAGTGTAAATTGACCACTCTATTCAGGTCTTGAAAATTCATTTTTGTCCAACCGGCTTTGATTACATGGTGTTTGCAATGGCTTGCCTGTTGAAGAGAACCGTATTTTGGCATTTGTTCCAGATTTTTCTTCATCATGCGACTAAAGCACTTTTCCCATGGCCCAACTCATGTCATGTATTTGATATTACCTAAGGTACATATTACTTTTACGGAAATTTAATTGTCTGAGAGCGTGAGAAAAAAAAATATCGTTCCATGCAATGCTATTAATATTCAGCCAAACTGAATGCCAAGTGTAATGTTGGGAACTTGAATCGGTGCGGCTTAGCACTGTAGCAGGCTAGCTAACTGCCACTCTCATAACTAAGTGTGCTTGCAGTACCAAGTTATCGTAAATCGTAAATCTAACATGATCCAGTCTGATAAAATGCTCGGTTTGCGGCTTCTCCAATTCAGATAGTCAGTGGTCCATTTTGAAGTGTTTATCTGAGCTGCAGTCGCACTACCGCACTGAGAGATGCTTCATAGACTGAAATTGCCTGTAATGATTTTAACATTATCTAATAATAAAACATATCATTATGTAATTAAGAAACTTATGAATTGGTAAGAGTATTTCAATTGTTCGCTATTGCTAACCTTCATAATAAATGTTCATAATATTAGTAACAGTTGTAAACTTGCATTCAAAAATCAAATCAAAAGTATTTGTATGGCTACAAAATAGAAACGGAAGTATCTATGAAGATATGGTGGTAGTTTGCTTAGCATCATGAAAGAAACAAAGAAACACTCATTCGGATAATCTCCGTACACAGAAAAGGCAGCATCTGCACTCAGATTTGCAAAAATTTTCCTGCTCGCATGCTCGCACTACATATCGTCGGCCTGCTGATAAAACCTCGTATCTCCAATTTGATAAGAAACAAAACCTTGTATGTCCACAATAACATAAACATTGCAAAATACAAAATTTTATTGATTGGATATATTCTTGGAAGAAAAATAGTCATCCTACCCGAACACAGCTCAACTGCATTCTTACATGCAAAATTAAACATTTTTTTATGCTCTCCTGTAAAGTTTATTATTTTGAAGATACAAGGTTTTATCAGCAGGCCGACGATATGCATCCCTACCAATTGTCACATTAAACCTACGCCCTTGCCCTAAACCCTTTTCTGTAGCGCCACCACTGGGCCAAACTCTTTTTAGTTGTGGCAATAGACTGTGCTGTCGTCCACTGACAGCATTTGTCTAGTTACATCTTGTTTTTGCGTGTGTGAGAGAGGTTGCATATGGATTTTTTGTGAAATTTTTTATAGTGACAATTTTGAAATTGCCTTTTTTGGCAGTTCGATCTCCATCCTGTCTCATGTCAAAGCCAACTGCATCATGGGTAATGTGCCTGAGTTCCACCCATTAAGTTCTCCTAATTAAAATGGGGTGGTGGGAACTGGAACATGGGCGGTCATGTGGCTCGTCTTTTTATTGAAATCTCGCCCTCTTCTCTTCTCCTGCTCCATAGATAGGGTTATTCTAAAGGTTTCTCTGGAACACGGATGTACTGTGAGGCCTTCGAACATTTTTAAACGAGGAATGGGGGCTGGAGACGTACTCTGTAGTTGAGCCAAGGCTGCATTACACATCATTAGCCCCCACCCCACAGACGAGTCCCCTCCATTAATTACTGGAGCTCTTGGCATAATCTGGGTCTCATGTACCAGCTCAATCCCATTATCCACAGCCTCTCCCTATAGCCCCCGAGCTTGGCGGTGTGTTTTGGCTTTTATGGGTAAAAGGGGGAGCTGCGGCATTATTGAGAGCCCCTCTAACTGCTCTAACACCCCCCCCCACCCCCCTTTTAAAAGTGAAGCTCCTCCCCTCAGGGGCGGTTCTGGCCTGGCTGGCTGTTCAAGCGTGTCGCAAGGGGGGAGGGGGTAAAGGGGGATTTTTGAAGGAATCTGGGTTGCCATTTTTTTACAGAATTTCCATTGTAGGGGTGGCTGGCTCCTCACGGGAGTCGCCCCTGAGCCATAAATTACCAGTCAGATGTCAGTTAGCGGCCACAAAGCTGGGACACTGAATTTGAATATTCCTGGGGGCCTGAGAAGTGGTTTGGGGGGGGGGGTGGGGGGTGGGGGGGGGTTCTGTGCACTCTGTGTCACTGTCATTGCCAACCACTTGGCACATGTTCAGTCTGTGGGCATGACAGTGCCCATCTGGTGGTGTGGCATGTGCTCTGAGGAGGGGTACGGGCAGGAGACTGGGCAGTGGGGTGGGGGGGTGACGGGTGCGAGACCCTCTTCCAAATTCAGCCGGGGCTCCAGCTTTGACGCTGGACCTGGCAACCCTCCACCAAAACAGCAGGAGTACCACAGGCGTGCGGTCCCTTCCTGACTCCCTGCTGGCGTCCACTGACATTCCTCTCTGTCCATCTCTCTTCCTTTCATATCCCCACCCTCTCCTGTCTACACTGGCTCTCCTACACAGCTGCTGTTTGGCCAAATAATAAATTATTTACATTTTGGTATGCACTGATGACTGCTATGACAGAGAACTCAAAAAGTCACCAAATTAACTGATGAAAAAAAGAATCAGTAGTCTTCTGCTGTACACTTAAGATTAAATCTTCTAGTCACGGTGACCATGTTGGTTTCTGTCCATACTCTCATAATTACTGTTTTTATTCTTTCCAGGTCTGTGCCTCTCTCTCTCTGTCCGTCTGCCTCTTTCTCTTTTCTCTCTCCCTTTCTTCCCCTTGTACCATTTTTTCAGGTTTTCATAAAACAAACACCATTAATGAACCACCGTGCTGACACACGCAGGAACTCAGCAGCTAAATTTATGCATGAGCGAGTTCTGAAATCTTGGCCTTCCCTGTGTCATTCACAGCATCTCAAAGAGAATACATAACTACCAGGGAAAGGAGAGAGCGAAGGAGGGGGAGGACAGGAGAGAACCACCGACTCTCAGACGCGCCTTTGAAGCGCTCGGATATTGATATAAATAATTTTAATAATTATTCTGATTGCGTCAAATGCACACTGTGCTTTGATACCCTGGATTCTGGCTTATCCTTTCCATAATGTGCCTGGTATTAAAGGAGATAAGGCAGGCATTAATGGAGAATGCACGCACACATATGGAGAGAGTAATTCTGTTTTTATTAGCGTTTCAAGGAGAAAATACACTTGGCTTTTTTTTTCTGAAGTTTTAGTAATTACTGGAGCTGGTGTGTTGTGAAGGAGTGGGCTTTGGAGGGGGGGGGGTTGTTGTGCTGTAAATTGATTTCAGGGGAGATGTGATGGATGAATAGAAAATGAACATCTTCATCAGTGACCTCGCTGTCACCGCGACGCCGCTGCCTATCCGGAGCGGCACAGTGATTGACAGGCCCCCTAACGAGCTCTGGCTGCGGCCGCCAAGTAATTCACCTGCGCCGATCGCGCCAGCCGTCCCGCCCTGCCCTCACAGCCCAGTAACGAGATCCTCTGGGCGTCTGGCCGAGGAAAATAAGGAAGAAAGGAGTGAAGGAGGGAAGAATGAAAGAGAGAGATAATGAGGGGGAGGGGATGCCAAAAGGGATTGCACTCTCCCCTCTCTTCTGGGTACAAATCTCTCGGGGTTTAAACTCAAAGGTGGGAATCCATTTTTTATGGGTATAATGCTGTTTGTGCAGATTGTAAGAAGATTTTGAAGGAGTGTTGAGTGACCCCTTGAAACCCTGCCCATTCTAAAATAAGTGTTGAGTAACCCTATGAAACCTGGCCCGTTCTAAAAGGAGTGTCGAGTTACCGTATGAAACCCAGCCTGTTCTAAAAGGAGTGTTGAGTTGCTGTATGAAAGTCGGCCCGTTCTAAAAGGAGTGTTCAGTTAAGGTATAAAACCTGGCCTGTTCTAGAAGGAGTGTTGAGTTACCATAGGAAACTCAGCCTGTTCCAAAATAAGTGTTTAGTTACCTTATGACACCCGGCCCGTTCTAAAAGGAGTGTTCAGTTAATGTATAAAACCTGGCCCATTCTAAAAGGAGTGTTGAGTAAAGGCATGAAACCCGGCCTGTTCTAAAAGGAGCGTTGAGTTAACGTACAAATCCTCGCCCGTTCTAAAACAAGTGTTGAGTTACCGTATGAAACCCAGCCTGTTCTGAAAAGAGTGAATGAATGTATGATTTTTGAATGATTTTTATTTATTTGATTCATTTAAAATCGACAAAATAAAGATATGAAGACAAAAAAAGAAAAAAGAAGTTCAGAAAACCTTCTGAATTCCCAGTAGTGAACCAAAAGGGTGTAGGCTGAAGCAAAGCTTATTATACACCTACCCCTCCTACCTTACAAAATCATAATCATCACAATAGGAAAACATAGTTTATGGCAACAGTGGTGCAGAAAACTTGATGTTGACATTTTGATCATAACCATCATTGACATACTTACATTAACTTGTTATTATTTTTCCTCATGGTGTATTGCATAATGCAGTCTTTCTTATAAAGTTTTTTGAGCTTGACCAATGTACTGCATGTTTTAATATTTACAGAACAAGCATTCCACAGACTTACTCCCCTGACAGACAGACAATGATTTTTTACATTTGTTCGTGCCTTTGGTTTTTTGAACATGAATTTTTCTCGCAGACTGCATTGGCTGACCCTCATTTTAAACAACTTCTGGATACCTGGAGGTAATTGTCCATTTTTAGCTTTGTACATGATTTGTATTACATTGTAATCTACTAAATTTTTAAATTTTAATACATTAAGCTGAATGAATAGTGGGTTAGTTGGCTCATGATAGGGTTTTTTACTTAAAATTCGTATGGCTCTTTTTTGCAGTAAAAAAATTTGGTTAATATTTGTTTTATATGTATTTCCCCATACCTCTACACAATAAGTCATATATGGAGCAATGAGAGAGTAGTCCAATGAGTATAAGGATTTCTGAGTTAGAAAATCTTGAGCTTTATATAGTATTGCAATAGATTTTGCCATTTTGGTCTTGACATGATTTATGTGGGACTTCCAAATTAATTTGTTGTCAATTATTACTCCTAGAAATGTTGTTTCGAGCACTGTATCAATTTCAACATCATTAATTCTAATATTTCTTTGAGAATTTGATGGCCTATTTCTGAATTCAATACACATGGTTTTTCCAAAGTGAAGAAATAATTTATTGGCATCAAACCATTTTTTTATTATCTGCAGTTCTTCCTCCACAGTATCCAGAGGTTGTTCCAAATGTTCCCCACTGCAGAATAAAGTAGAATCATCTGCAAATAGATTACATTTCAATGACCTTGAAACCAAATATATGTCATTAATATGCAAAATGAGCAGCAATGGTCCAAGAATTGATCCTTGTGGCACCCCACATGTAACCTTCAAAAAGTTTGAATTAGAATTTTTAACATGGACATACCGATACCTATCTTCCAAATAACTAGCTAGCCAATCACATGCCAGTCCTCTGATGCCATACCTCTGTCATTTGGATAATAATTATTTATGATCAAGTGTCAAATGCTTTTTGTAAATCGAGAAAAATCCCTACTGTATATTCATTTCTCTCAATCGCATTTGTTATTTGCTCAACAAAGTCCATAAGTGCTAGTGAGGTGGTCCGGTTTTTTCTGAATCCATATTGCTGTTCACAGTGTATTTTATATTTAGAAATAAAACTGTTAAGCCTCTTTACAAAAATCTTTTCTAAAATTTTTGAAAACTGTGGCAGAAGTGCAATTGGCCTGTAGTTGGAGAAAACGCATTTATCACCAGATTTGAACAGTGGAATAACTTTATCTATTTTACTTTAGCTTTAGCTGCCATCAGAGACTGGCTACAAATATAATTTAGGGGTGTAACTATACAGTCAATAATTTTTTTAATCATGAACATATCATGACCATTCCAGTCTGTTGATTTTTTATTTTTAAAATTGTGTACAATATCAATAATTTCAGTTTCATCCATTTCTGTGACAAATATTGAATGAGTATTTATGTTGCTAACGCTACTCTTTACTTCATCTTTACCATTTGGAAGTGCAATAGAGTTTGCAAAATTTTTTCCCTACATTAACAAAGTGTCCATTAAACTTATCTGCAATCAATTTATCTTCTTTGATAACAGTATCATTGTTGGAGTAAAAGTAGTGAGGGTAGTTTCTCGTGGTCTTTCCCTTTTTAATGATTTCATGAGTGTTAATGAGTGTTGAGTTACCCTATGAAACTCGGCCCATTCTAAAAGGAGTTTTCAGTTGACGTATAAAACCTGGCCCGTTCTAAAAGGAGTGTTGAGTAAATGCATGAAACCCAGCCCATTCTAAAAGGAGTGTTGAGTTAACTTATGAAACCCGGACTGTTCTAAAAGGAGTGTTCAGTTAACGTATGAAACCCAGCCCACTCTAAAGTAAGTGTGGAGTTACCATTTGAAACTCGACTCATTCTAAAAGGAGTGTTCAGTTAACGTATAAAACCTGGCCCGTTCTAAAAGGAGTGTTGAGTAAATGCATAAAACCTAGCCCGTTCTAAAAGGAGTATTGAGTTACCATAGGAAACTCTGCCTGTTCTAAAAGGAGTGTTCAGTTAACTTATGAAAACCGGCCTGTTCAGAAAGGAGTGTTGAGTTAGTTTTTTTCAATCGCTTTACCTCCTCTGTCAACTCAGAAACCATGGTATCAAAACAATAAATACATAGGCCTAATGAGAGGCACTCTGCCCAAAATAACACATTTTGTTTGCAAAAGGCTCTTACCATGGCAAAACATTTCAAACATGCAGCAAAAGCACATTTGGTCACCACCCAATACAACTTGCAGTCAAGGGAGTTAATCCAGCCACTCACTCACTTCATACTCAATACCGAAATGCAACATACCCCTTTCAGTCTGAACAGGTTCAACCTTACCTTTTACTGTGCGCATTGCAGTCATTTTTTTGACAATATACATAGTTACATATTGTAAAGCAAGTAGCAAAATATATCCCTCAAACAACTCAACTTATGCCCAAATGAGTATATTCTTTCAATCAGCTATACTGTACTGTAACACAGTTGACAACAGAATACAAAACACAGCTATCAGTTTGAACAAGGGTCTCCTGTGTGCTACACATTCAAATGTGAACTTACAGTAAAAGAATTGCATCCAAACTCAGAAAGACTTTTAAGTGAAATTTTAATGTATTGATGGCAAAAACTGAAATACTGTAATTCACAGACAGTATTACACAGAAAAACTCAAAGGAGTTGAAAAAAAAAAAAAATACAGAAGACAATTTATAGGCCCTACTGTAATCAATAGGCTACATGTGCTCACGGCAAAAGGGCCACAAGTTTTCATCCACATCACATTGTATGTCCTCCCTACGAATACAACGGGGGAAAAACCTCTTCGAATGCCTTATACATCCCTGGCATTCATCAGCTCCAATTTGCTGGGCAGCAGCAATCATGGCTTCCATCAAACCCATTTGGACATAGGGGTGATGGTCATACACTCTCCATCGCCACGCACTGAAGAACTGCTCAATAGGACTGAGAGACGGGGAGTAGGTCAGTAAGAATCGCACCATCAACTGGGGATGTTCAGCAAACCATTGATTCACAATGCGAGGGTGGTGGAAGGCCACATTTTCCCGGATGATGACGACGAACCTGTCCGGCATCTGCAGCTCTCTCTCCTCTGGCGAGATCAGCCTCTCGTGTAGTGCAGTGGGGAAAGTGATGAGCCGCTCTGAGCTGTATGGGCCAACAGCTGGAATAGAGCACAGGACACCATCTGCTGATATTGCCGCACACATTGTGATGTTCGCTCCCCTCTGTCCTGGTACTGTTATGGTCGCCCGGTGCCCAATGACATTCCTTCCACGCCTCCTCACTCTGTTCAGATTTAACCCGGCCTCATCAACATAAATGAAAATATGGTCCCCTTCAGCTTCAAGTTCCATGATTCTCTATATACAACACACACACACACACACACACACACACACACACACACACACACACACACACACACACACACACACACACACACACACACACACACACACACACACACACACACACACACACACACACACACACACACACACACACACACACACACACACACACACACACACACACACACACACACACACACACACACACACAAAGAATGTCATAAAGTAGTATCACAAAGAATACTACAGTTCTGTAATATAATTACCTGCACATAATGGTATCTGGCCTCCCTCACATTGGCTTCATTCCTCTGGAAGGGAACCCTGTACAATCGCTTCATTGCCATATGATGTCTTTAGAACCCTGGCTATAGTTGATATACTGACATTGTTTGTATTTGCAAAGGTGCCCTGATCATCAATAATTGCAGCCAGAATTTCACAGATTCTGATGGCATTGTTTGCCACCACCATGTCCACAATGGCAGCCTCCTGCTCTGCACTGAAAATCTTCCCCCTCCTCCCTGCATGTGGGAGCCTATTGATTCTATAAAGAGAGATGAGAGAACAATCACAGTACTTCTGTAAAGACAGTGACAGTACTGTATTGTAACATTTTTACAGTATTGTATGTATACAGTAATGTGCAGTACTGTAATATACTGTAATGTTACATTACTACTGTAACTTACCGGTTCTGATTTAGAAAAATTCGAACAATGGAAGCAACAGTGCTCTGCCTTAGAACTGGTTGAACCCGTTGTCCTGCCTCTCTGTAGGACAGGCCATGATTGATCACATGGTCTATGATAGAGGCCCGGATTTCATCTGAAACCTGTGTTCGCCGTACACCGCC
Source organism: Gymnothorax javanicus (assembly GCA_029692085.1). Classification (NCBI taxonomy): domain Eukaryota; kingdom Metazoa; phylum Chordata; class Actinopteri; order Anguilliformes; family Muraenidae; genus Gymnothorax; species Gymnothorax javanicus. The sequence goes on along the minus strand of CM056205.1, from coordinate 64,457,606 downwards.
ACCATATACACGCACTCTTCTGCGGACACTCCACCTCTTATCCTCACTCGCCCTCTCACTTGCTCCAGACCTCTGGGATCCATGCTTGCCAACAGCAACACAAAACTGCCCCTTTTTTGTTGGTGCATACTGACTGATTGGTGATTGGTGATTTGTGGAAAGGGTAGTGATGCAGGTGCACTCGTGATCTCACAGTGATGCAGGTAATTTCTATCAGCTGTGAGCAGTTGTTTTGCTTTTGACTACCATAGTGAAGTCAATGGAGTCCGGGCCATGTAAATGACACATGTGAGAAGTGTTGTGCAAAAGAGCGCGAAAAATGTGTGAATCCAATGAAAAGGTATGAACACATTTGCAAAAGAAAACTTTTGCTGTGGTTTGGAGGTGAAGATGATGACAAAGTGGATCCCAGTTTCATTATACTGGAAAAAGCGATTGAAAAAAACTAACATATGAAAGACAACCCATAATTAAGGAAGTGTTGAGTAACCCTATTAAAAGTAAAAGGACTGTTGACTATCTCCATAAAACCCACTCATTATAAAATGATTGACCTACCTTATCAAACCCAGCCTATGTGTTTTGAGTGAACCTATAGAGTCTAGTCAATCCTAAAGGGAGAGTTGACTAATTCTATCAAACTGGAGTTGACACATTCTGAAAGGAGTGTTGGGTAACCCAACGAAACTCAGCCCTTTACACAAGGAGTGTTGAGTGACCAAAAAAATCCTGACCCATTCTAAAAGTTCTGCACATTAAAACCTGCCCTCTTATTAAGCAATTGTAAGGTAGCATGATAAAAACCTGTTATCGCAGGACTTTGAGAAATCCCTTTACTACATACTGATGATAGGGACAGTAATGGTGGTGCTTTCTCAGAATGGGTCAATCAGGTCAGTGACTGAGGGGCACAAAAATTGACCCCTTCTCTGACCCCCCCTAACTGAGCCCCAGATGCCTTTGGCCCTTCAGCCTTTTAGCAAAACAGTCTCGTTGTCGGGGTCATGGACGTAATTAGACGGGGTCCTTGCCTCACTGAGCCCTGGTGCAGGTGGAGGGGAGGGGGAAAAATCTATTAGCCAGGAGTGTTAATTCCCGTCACTGTTCAATGTGACCTGCGGTGTGCATGAAGGGAGCGGACATATGGCAGGAGGCATATGGTGACAACTACAGGATGGTGTGCATTGCGTAAGTGTATTCTTAATGCCACCGATACGATGCCTGCTTCTGTAATCACGTGTAGAGCTGTTCCGCACACTGGTGCAATCAAGCCGAGGAACATAGATTGAGAGCACAATTTTCTCCTGGTGAATTCAATATGGTGTGTGTGCGTGTTTGTATGTTTGTGTGTCTGGTTGTGTTCATGTGCATATTCACATTTTTTTTATTGTAAAAGTATGCTTGCATGAGTATTTGTAATATTTGTATTTTTTGTTTCTTTGTTTATGAAAGAGAGGGGATAGTCAAAGGGGAGAGACAGTGGCAGTGATAGTTTTCATTGTGTTGTCATCTCAAAAATCAGTGGATATTTACTCTATCATGGAGGGATGCCGTTGTGTTGTTGAGGATCTTGGCAGTTAATCAGTGCATTGGAATGACTTTAACCTTGATTAGAGCATCAGAATGATAATATTATCTCTCATTAAAGAGTTAGTCTTTGATTCCATTTTTAGCAGGTCTTTGTTTTGGAGTTGACTCCTCTGGTAAGCACATCCCATCCTGAGCACCAGACCACACATAGCGCTGATTCTGCCTGTGGATACGAATAATTTTGTGAGATCTGACCTTGTCTAGTCATGTTTATGTGCATTTTGTATTTTTATTCATTATTTTTAATGTTCCCTGGTTTATTTTAGCAGTTTATTGTGTTAGTGTAGCATTTGCGGTCAACTGCCATTTCCCACGTGTTTTCTCTTTTCACTCCCATACTTGCACCACCCCTTTGTTCATTGCTCAATCGTTTGGTTGTTCCCTCATTTGTAGCTGCAGCTCTCTGCATGTTCCTCAGCTCCACACACCAGGACCTAATGTGATTAGGCCCTTAGCATACCTCTATAGCGCCCCATTCAGATCATTCCAGTGCGAGTTTACCGATGGTTCCTTACAAGTGGTTTCTGATTCCTGGTCATGATTTGGGATTTTTGGTTGTCGAAATCAATGACCATGTCACTTCGTCCCGTTAGTCATCTGTCTGTTTATCTGTTTGTTAGCAGGATATCTCATAAACGACTGCATAGATTTCAGCCAAACTTTGCAGGGTGTTACAGTAACACAAGAAGAACAAGTGATTAAATTTAATCTAGGCCAAAGTACGGCTGAGATATAGGCCAAAGTACAAATCCAGCCATGCTGGCGGAGATTTGAAGTCTCAAGTCAGACACCAGACTATTTCGACAACGGTCCCGCTAGACGGGTTTTTTTTTTTTTTTGATTTGTTTATGATTCAGCCCTGTTCCATGTGTTTGATTGATTACCCATGTTTGATTTCTGATTGGCTTTTTGGTTTTCAATTGTTTTTGAGGTTTGCACAATTATGGCCCATTATAAAAATTCCCATTGTACAATTTTTTTGTATAGTCATAAGTATTTTGACATTGACACAATTTTAATTATTTTGGCTCTGTATGTCACCAAAAGTAATTTGTGATGAAACAATCCAGATGCACCTGAAGTGTTGATTTTCAGATTTAATGGTTTTTTCAAAAATATTATGTAAAACTTTTTTTATACTAAACTCAAAAGTAATTATACAACCTAACAGAATCATATATTAAATCACCATTTGAAATACTTGCAAATTCTTTGTTATGAATTCCTAAGGTCTGGAACCCCCAGACACTAGGCTTCTCCCTGATGATGCTCTGCAAGGCTTCCACAGCGGCTGTCTTCAGTTCCTGCTTGTTATTGGAGCATTTGCCCTTGAGTTTCACCGTATGCAAGTGCAGTTTGTGCTGGATTGGATTGAGGTGACTTGATCACTGTAGAAGTGACCACTCCTTTGACGTATAATCTTGGGTAACTTTGTGTCATTGTCCACCGGGGTTATGAAGTGTCATCCAACACGTTTTGAAGCATTTTCAGAGCAGGTGATATGGCCTAGTACTGTTCAGAATCAATCTCGCTGCATTTGTCAGTAATAACATCAATAAATACAAAGAAACCAGTCCCATTGGCAGCCATACATTAGTACATTCAGCCCATGCCATAACACAAGCTCCGCCGTGATTCTTTGTAACATGAACAGAGCCTCACATTCTCCATTCTGTTCCCATTCATACATTGTCTCATCTATCCATGGGATGGTGTTCTGTAATTGTTCAAGTGGTTTGTACCCCACAGCCCTTATGGACTGATGGGATATTGTTATACCCATCTGGGCAGGTGGGTGGGCGGAAGGTCTAAAATCTGTCTGGGCCATATCTCCAAAAGTGCTGGCCACAGGGGCTTCAAATTTGGTCTGCAGGTTCTTTGTGAGGGATAAGTGTGCAATGTAAGGGTCATTAGTGGATCTGACCTTTGACCTTGGGACATTGACCTTGAACTTAAAAATTTTGTCCAGGGGGCGCCCCGGTGGCTCATCGGTCTAAGTGTGCGTACCATAAAGGCTGTGTCCTTCCCGCAGCGACCTGGATTCGATTCCGGCTCAGGTCATTTGCTGCATGTCTTCCCCCATTCTTCTTCCCAACTTTCCTGTCTCTCTACACTGTACAACTGTCAAATAAAGGAAAAATTCCCAAAAAAAAATCTTTAAAAAAAAAAAAAAAAAATTTGTCCAGGCCATATTTCCAAAAGTATGAACTACAGCAGCTTCAAATTTGATATGCAGGTTCCTTGTGAGGGTTTCGGAGAGTAAGGTAAGGGTCTTTAGTTGATTTGATCCGTGACCTTGGCACAGTGACCTTGAACTTGAAAGTTTTGTCTGGGCCATATTTCCAAAAGTATGAACTACAGCAGCTTGAATTTTGGTATGCACATTCCTTGTGAGGGGCAGGTGCGCAATGTAAGGGTCAGTAGTGGATTTGACTTTTGACCTTGGCACAGAGACCTGTGCCTTGCCATAGGTGTAGGCCGCTATTTATTAATAATAAGTTAAGGGCTGTGGGGTTCTCTCAGCGCTTAGTGTCAGCTTGTTATGTTTTGCAACAAATTTGAATCTGGTCTTCTTGTTTTTGGAGCTTATCGCAAACTGAATTTACTCTGGTGAAGATTTCTTCTGATTGTTGACTTTGAAACAGATGCATCTACCACCCGGAGGGTCTTCTTGATCTGGCTAACAGACAGCATTTGTGAAGGGGTTTGTCTTCACTAGGGCAGGAATTCTTCCGTCATCTTCCACAGATGTTATCTATGCTCTTCTGGGTCTTTTGTTGCTCCTGAGCTCACCTGTGCAGTCTTTGTCTTTACAAATGCACCAAATAGTTGTTTGGCCACACCAAGCCCTTTGGACTTCATATTAAAGGTAAATTGCAACAGATTCCAAACACAAATGTCTCACTTGACATCACATCTACAATCATTAATCATTTAAACCCTAAATTCATTGAACATAGTATGAAGACAACATGTCAAATATTAAAACTGAAAAAAAATTCTTGTTTTTTGAAGAATACCTGCTCATTTTGAATTTTATGAGACAGGCTTGCAGACCTTTTATCTGCCCACTTGTAAATGAAATAATGAAGGAAAAACACATACAGTATTTGGCTGTCCAATTAATTTTGGTCCCTTTAAAAGGAGGATCCACTTAGAAAAGGGGCCATAATTCCAACACTGTTAATTTGATTTGGACAAAAATGCCTTCAAGCTGAAAAGGCTGCACCTTGAGTCCAAAATCATGATTTAATGATAACTGTATTATGCTTTGGCAGACAGCTAAAATAACAATAACACTGTCAGTTCAAAATATTTACAGACCTGACCTGACCTTTGATATCCATAGGTCACAAATAACTCTGTCTACAATAGTTCAAAGTGCAATCAAAATATTTTTATTTTTCTTTCGGCTTAGGTTGCCAATTATGCATTGATACTAAATGATGGAGTGGCCTTATCTGCTAAACATAACATGTTCTACAAAAAATAAAGCTGCATACTGTATTTCTATATGGTGAAGCAAAAGAAAGTATTGTATGAGTAATTGTGTAGGGAAACAGAAATGTGGATGTTTGCAGTGAGATGTGCGACTTCAGCATTGCCTGAAGATGTTTCCCCTCTTAGATGTATGACAGGGAACAGTAAAAATGATTTTCCATATTTTTTGTTCCTTGGCACATGGTTGTGGAAACCTTGATTTCCAATACAATCAAATGGAGTTACTCTCAAATGAAATTCACCTCTTGTCAAACACCGGATTGCTGTTTTGATTTGTATTACTGGTTTATGGTCTATGACTTTGCATAAGCACTGTTCATAAGCCAGTATAGATGTACCTGCCATCTTCTCTCAGTAAGAGTATCTGCTTTACTGTAAACACAAGTGAAAAATATATTTAAGGCTATGAAGTACTGCACACATGCTGTTGTGTAGAAACTTTCCTCAGTATTTAAAGAGGCATTGTCGTGGCCGAGCATGCATAGTGGATGCTCATGTGTTTTCAGAGAGATTATTCAACTGTCCACATCAACAGCCAGACATAGCTGCTCACAAACAAACATGTCAAAGTTTGCACAAACAAAATGGATGTTTAAAATAACCACACTATAATGTGCTGACCTACCCTAAGCAATTAAATTGTTTTTGGAAAGAACTGCTATAATTAACAGCAATGATTGACCATCACCATAATATAACACTGAGCTAGCAATTTCCAACAAAGACAAACTTGAAAAAATTTGAATAGTTTCTTTTTAAGTTTTCTATGCATGCATGCTATCTGTTATCACGCAACAATTATTTTTGCTTATCAAAATCATGCCTCAAAACTGAAGCATAGTAAAATATTTATTTACTGAAATATTTCTTTAAATTTTGCTGCTGAACCATTCCTTTAATTTTGTCTGAAAAATAGAGCAGAAGATACAGCATCTTTGATGCTGCTTGAATTTGTTCGGGACGTGTATACATCAAAAATTCCTGTCATTTGAAAGTGAACGCAGGGCATTGAAGGAAAAAAATTGGCAGCTGTCAAGCAAAATTTGAAAGTGTTCCTTGTTTTTTCGACCAGCTGTAAATGAATCTGACAGGCTTTTGTTCCCTTTTCAACCAACTGCATGCAGACCAGGGGATACAGGACATATTGACCTGGCTGTTTAACCTATTATTATTAATGGTATTAAAGGTTTTGATGTATTAATATCTTCCGAGGGCTTTGCAGATATGCTTCCAGAAGCAGGCTCTCGGATAACATCCCTGCTCATTGCTGCATTAGCTCTACACCCTGTACATTTCAGTGCATTAACCCCTTCATGCAGTTGTAGAATGCAGTATTTGCTCTGCAGATTAATATGCGTATATCAGTGTTTTGCTCTTTGCTGGGGTTTGATTAGCCCTGACAAGTCTTCAGGTTGCCCTGATTTAGGAATGCCTCAGGGCGCGGAGAGGAAGAGTGTCCGTAGAGTGGGGTAACCCCGGGATGTTTGGTTTTGGGGTGGAGGTGCAGGGGGATAATCACTTGCAGGTGATTTGCTCTCGTTAATGTAATGGGTTCTGTGTGAGCTGAGATGGGTCTTAATCGAAGCGTGCACACACACACACGCACACACACTGCAGCCATTATGGGCTACCCTATCCGCAGCTTTTGGCAAGAAAAAAAAATCCTACCTATTTGTCTTTTCTTTCAAGGCCAGGAATCTTTCAACATGTGCCCACACCTCCCGGTTTATGCTGAAACACTAATTCTGTACTGGATACACTGCTAATAGTTGACAGCCTCTCACACCCAGCTGTCAGCAACCTGGAACTGACGTGGATTCACTTTGGGCCATTTATTTTTCATCTATGTAGCTGAGGGCTCTTATAAAAATTGGTGCTGTTTCTTTTTGCTATCTGAAGTTTCTGATTAATAGACAGCTCTATCCTGAGTGACTTGTGTAATTAAAATTTCTAGTTAGTGTCTAAATATACTTGTGAGTATTTATTGTTACAACACTGATTAAGTCTTGTAAAAATATACCGCATGGAATCTTTACTGATGCTTTTAAAAGACCAGCTCTTCAACCCCTTCCCTCCGCAAACCCACTCTTTTTATTGGTCGGACATTATGTTACCATGGTTACAGACACGTTGGGCTAGTATCTTTTAAAAGCTTAACTATTTAAGATTTCAAATGTATACACTTACAGTATAACTACTTTAAACTTAACCTATAGGAATGTTCTGCAAACTTGAAAAAACAAGTAAAACAGTCTAGGTGCTAAACTGGCTTGCCTGCAGTCCAGACTTGTCACCCACTGAAGACCTCTGATGCATTATGAAGCAAAAAATACGACAAAGGTGGCCGAGATGAGTTGAGCCAGTGAAATCCAACATCAATACTGAATGTGAAAACATTTGGCCTTCAAAATGTTCTGCAAACTTGCAACTGGGAAAACTCTGGAGGGAAAGGGTTAAGAATCTCACTGGTCAAGTGAACAGTTAGATACTATGGATTCTGCACAAACTGAGAGGTATTGATCACTTTAAGAGACCCCAAATAATGTACTTCCCCCCGAGCAGAATGCTTAGCCCAACAAATTCAGTGGACAAGAGGCCGTGTTTGAGAGAGCTCCTGCAGTGCACTAATGGCTGCCAGCATACTGTGTGCGCCTCGGCCCACCAGCTGAGAGACCTCCTGCTGCAATGTGTTCCAAAGTAAACGTGTACATGTGTACATGTGAGCACTGACCCGCGCTCTGGGCCTCTGTGCTCCGTCCCGGCTCACCTGCCGGGCCCTGTTTCCCCGGCTGACGGCCCGGTGTGAGCAGGTCTGGGAGGGAGGTGCTGAAGCGTTTTCTGTCGTAGGGGAACTCTGCAGGTGTGCTGCAGGGGGCTTGTTGTGTGTTCATGCTGTCAGTTTGGATGGGTGTTGTGCAAACAGAATGTGATGGATAGGTGCACATACACGCGCACACACACATGCTCGCACACACACACACACACACACACACACACACACACGCAGTAGGATTTGTATCAGACGATTAGTATCTGGTTTTGAAGGCACTTATTCCGCACCATCAGGGACAGATAGGGCGTGTGTTTTGGGGAATATTTTTTAAGGTTAAATGCCTCAGTCAGATTTTGACCCTTGAAGTTTCCTGGTACAGTCTTGTACAGTGTGTGTCACAAAAAGCGCTGGTGCTGGGTTACTACATGTTTCTTGCATGTTTCCTCTTTGACCCTTTTTGTATCGTAGAGGATTGTTTATTGGTGTCTTATAGGGGACATAGAACAGTGTACTAATGAATGTACAGTATATTTTACCAAGTACCAAGCTAAATTTAAAGCAGTGGAGAGAAATGTCCAGCTTCCACAGAAATGAGACCATGGAAGAGAGAATCTGCTGCCTTTTGGTAGTGGATGGATGGTATAATTCTGCAGTGAATGTTGATAAATGCACTGCTCTTTTGTTTGTGGCAGCAGCTGTGACGCAGGCAAACTTGGACATTTTGTCTCATCGTAATGAGCATCATCACCCTCTTTCTTTTAGATTGCAGCCTTGTTTGTTGTTAAAGAAGGCTTGTGTTGTGAAAGATGCCTGTTTGTGTGGTTTATATTGCAGACATCCTGCCACAAAACAGGTTGGTAATAAAACACACCTGAGAAATGGCTGCTTTCCTCCTTTGCATGTTCCCCTTGCCATAAACCCCACTCATTTTGGCAAAACAAGAGCCAAAATGGCACCTCAATGCCGTACTTTCTTTGGTTGACCTAAAAAGTCTTCCTTTGATTTTACTCCTCCTACTAGAGTCTCTCTCTGCCTTATTTTCCTCTTGGCCCGGTGCAGAAAGGTGGTGAGATGAACTGGTGGTCCAGTGATTATTTAGTACCTGTGCTACAGAGGTTCCAGATCCTTCCTCCCTGTGTAGAGTTTGCATACTTTCCCCTCATTCTGGTGTCCTTGTACAGCCAAAATGTGAGCCAAGGTCCACAGTCCTTGGCTAACTCTGGAATATTTCCAGCAATGTTCATTAAAGGGGACCTATTATGCTGATCCTTCTTTTAATACATATTAGTAATGTTACATTGTTGGTTGTCCATGCTCAACCTCTGAAAAGTTTCTAAACATAAGATACAGGGGTTTGCCATAATCCAAGAACGTGATTTTGTGAGCGTGATTTCCTCTCTGAACAGCTCCTCCCGAGATCTTCACGAGATCTGGGCAAAACCTGATGTCAGGTTGTGCCGTCCAATTAGTACAGACCTAGCCAGAGCCAACCACTGCGCTGGACCTGCCCACACCGGAAACTATTCTAGCAGGCACTAACAACGGCAGATCATACTATACCTTAGTAACGTGCACACTTTTGGAAATACAAAAGAAGAACCGCAGATCATTTGAGGTGCAATTTTGTTAGTATCTCTCCCAAAGCTACTTGTCCGTTTACTTTTGGACGCGAAGAAAAACAAGTATTTCTCTTCGAAAAGTCGATGCCACCAGAAATCAGTGGGTAGCTTTTTTTGTTTGCTGGCAGCAAATAGCCACGGCCAAAGGGAATGTTAGCTGTTTGTGCTCAGCATTTCATCAAAGACAGCTTTGTCAATAAAGGATAATTCGACACAGGATAAGCGTTTCAGCTGCTTCTCAAACCTGAGGCAGCTGCATCAATCAAGCGTTCGGAGCCACAAGCTGTAAGTAACCATATAACAGCAAATAATGTAAGTAAAGCTAACGTGTTACGGGTGGCTAGCAGGACCGCTAACGATAGTTAGCACTAACAACTGGCCTCAAAGGCAGGCTTGGTAAAATATCTGAAGATAAAGCCTGTATCGGTCGCGACTGTCCCTGACTCACAGACGCAGAAGCTGTAAGCTGCTTTTACTGCATAAGCCATCCTAACGTGATAGCCAGTTGATTGTGGCTGTAGTACAGCTGCTAACGTAGCCAAGTTACTGTTGCTAATGTTTGTGTCCTAAATATGCAAGAGTGATATCAGGGGAAATTCTACAGAAGGTGTGTGAACATAAACCTCATTCGAAGCTAACTTTTAATACTTGTTTGTAATTTGGATGCTTGGTACAACTGTTCACAGTAACAGAACTTGCTGTCTGTAAAACCTGTATTGCAAGGGTTTGTCTCTGTGGTTGTTATGACCGCTCGGTTACCAGCTACTGCATGTTAGTTCGCGTGCTCTGCAAATTAAAAATGCTTCTGGTTAACTTATATGCAGCAATTATGATCGGTATGCTTGTGTTACTTCGGTAAGCATCAATGTGACAGTTTCATTATAACGTTGCCTGATTGTAGCCACTACAGTTGAAGCTAAACGGAGAGGTGCTGTATGTGTCTGCTGAGTTGGGCTGCAGTTAGACCAGACGTAGATTTTGCAGAGCTTGGGGTGCGTTTTTGGGTGCTTATGAAACGATAGCTTTACTTATCCATGACCGGGGTCAGCCTGATACATCTCCAATGTCTGGGCAAGCTCTCTGATGCTACCGTGAAAGCAATAGGAAGCGCACAGGCTATAACGTGTCCGGAAATAACGATTTCTTTGCATTGCCATCGATTGAATATTAAATTCTTTCCTGTAAAAGTGATCGATTCGCTAGCTCCACATAAGCAACGGTTCGCGCAGATTGAATTTACGGTTTGTAAAACCTGTATTATGTTCATGACATAACCGGAGCTCTATCTAGCTCTCGCACGCTATCCATAATGCGCCCATTTTCCACGAGGAAAAGCTGGTCATTCCGAAGCAATAAGTAAACCATTACCACGGGCAATTTCCGAAAAGGCCCTTTAGCTTGGAGCTTTCGCCCCTCCGTCATATACCAGCGCAGAAGCTGTTCGTTTCTCCACGCTAACAACTCACCACAGCGATGCACACGAACCAGCAGGTCCTAATACAAACCGAAGCAGTCCATAAGCTGTTGGTCCACTTTTAGCTGCTCCTCACTGTCCATGTTTCCCTCTAAACTCAGACCCACCGGATTTCTACGGTCTCCGGTCTACACTTAGGCATGTTGACCCATTCTACAAATGTGTCTATATGGGGTGGATTCTAGCTTTCCCTGCATCCTAGCTATAAAGTAAAAAAAAACCGCTGTACTCACCACTGTCGCTGTAGCAAACTGCAGCAAATTTGAGCTTGAGCTGCCAGATTTTCGCTTTGCGTCCTCCACTTTCGCCGCGCTGCGTTTGTTAGAACAAGTTCATTTCATTAGATCTATATTCAAGTATCAGGTTAGATTGCAGAATTTTCCCCGCCGCTTCCTTATCAGATTGCAGACGTGTCTCGCGTTTCACTCTGGCGAGCCAGACCCGGAAAACTGCGTTCTGCAGCCTCGTCCCGCCCAACTCCGCCCTCCACAGAGCTGGCCAGTCAGAAGAAAGTGGGTACACGGGGAGTGGGGGCCATAGCGGAAGAGCCACCCCAATGGGGTGTTTCAGGCAGAGACCACAATCGACTACAAATGGGGTTTTTTGAGGATGGCAGTATGAGCTAAATAAGGACCCTGTTTGGGCTTTGAACGATAAGGAGTACTCTAGGGGAGTCCAAGATCAAAATATAACCTTGGAAATACAGCATCCGAGGTCCCCTTTAATGTCCACTGAACTTGTCAAAGGAAAGGAAAAGAAACATAAACCGTAAAGTTCGCAAAAAGCTGAGTTGTAAATATGAAATTAATTGCAGGGCAAATTTATAATTATAAGAAAATTCTGGATGGACAGTGAGTTCGCGGCATTGCAGCAATGGCTCTGAGAAAAAATCATGATGATCCAGGGAAAGACAATCAATGTGCCTGTTTTGCAGGAGAGATGGTAAGATGTTTCAGGTGCTGAAGGAGCGCATCCTGTTTTTGTGAAGTGGGGTTAGTGAAAGGAAAGACTGCAGGTATTTATCTGGCCTGCCCCTCCTCTTATGCAGGTCTTCATCAGAGACAGCAGGGGTGAGTGAACCTCATTTCCACACAAAACACAAGAGCCCTGTATTTTACTAAAACACCTTCTGATCATAGTGCAATCACGGTGCGTGTCTTTCTGTGTCTGCGTGCGTGTGTGTGTGTGTGTGTGTGTGTGTGTGTGTGTGTGTGTGTGTCGCACGTCTGAGTTTATGTGTGTGGAGAGCATTTGTGCTCTAACCTAGATGCAAAAGATAGGTGTTTTTCTGAGTGCACACCAGGGAACCATTTTCTCAAAGCAATTCCCTTTTTTATCTTAGCAGAGCTCTCATGTTTTATGTTGGTCTTCCCGAAAAATATGGAAATATGGAACAGTTCCCAGAACCTGGCAGAAAAGTGTTTGTGTGTGTGTGTGTGTGTGTGTGTGTGTGTGTGTGTGTGTATGTGTGTGTGTTCATAAAAAGAGGTCAAGGGGTATGTCTTTACCAGACTGCCTCTAGTGGCGGTTCAGAGAACTACTGACAGTTTGGAGTCAGGTGATAAATATTTGACCAATGGGATTGGTTTTGGACCTATCGGTTCAAATTTTCTTCTGGCAGTGCCAGATGATAGGAAGTTATGGGTTTAAGGTTCTGGTGCAACTCAGACTGGAGACATTTACCACACAGAGAATGCTCGTGCGTCAGCAGCTAAGGCACAATTTCTGAATCTTCCCCCAGGCTGATTTCCTGTTGATGGAAAATACGAGGATAAGCTTAACTCGGGTTAATGAGTGTTCTGACTAACAAACACACATTACCTTAGAAGACATTACAGTTTTACCACAGGCGAGAATGAAAGTATTTGAAGGAAAATTTAGCCATCCCCACTCATATATATTTCTCTAAAATCTCACCTGAGAAGCGATAGTTCTTTCCACCATTTCCCATGTATCTCTGGGCCTGTGTAGACGCAGTGGACTCTGTGCCCCTCGGTCAATAACGAAGGGGGTGGGAGGGTTTCAGGGTCGGCTGTCCCTGTCTGGCGCTCGATGGTCCGCAGGGGACGATCCGTCAGCTGGTTAAGGCAGGATTGACAGGCCAGATGTCTCCTGTCCCTCAGATAAGCCTCTGTCTCAGAGGTTAGCGTGGCTTACAGCCCCTCCCTCTGTCGGGACAAGGGGAAGGTCAGGGATGCAATCACTGTCTGGGGGAAACCCTGGGCTGGACAGGAGGCCTCAATTGAACTCCAGGGCACAGACAGGGACCCCTTTGAGACCCATGATATCTGCTTCACCTTAATCATTCACCCTTTGTGAGACAAGAAGCTTTCATTAGTATGGAGCCCACATTGTTGATTTTATATCGTCGGGCTGCACATATCAATACTAGAGTCCTACGGCCTATTCCACAAATCAGGATTACATAGTTAGCTGGATGACTGCACCGAGTAAAACCTAGAAACCTCTCAAATCTGGAGCATGGACTGAAGTATTGGGTTTCCTTTGAGCAGGTATCTGGCTAACTTAGCAATCCTGCTTTGTGGAACTGGCTCCTGGTCCTCAAATTATGGCAACGTTACCCAAGGTTCGAGAACTGCCGGTTTTCCAACCTCCTTTTTCCTGGGAGTCAGGTGTGATGACAGTCTGGTTAATTCGCTGCGCTAAGTGTTCATATACTTAAGTGGGATGAAAGCCAATCAGGGCAAGATTTAGATTCGTGGGCCAGTTTGAAAACAGTAATGGGAGGTTTGCAGTATAAATCCTCAAAAAATTGCACGTGACCTGATGAGCGATTCAAAAAGGAGAAATTTATAAATTAAATGAGAATCCACTAGGGCAAATCCACTGAAGATTAACTTCTCACTTACAGCCAATCAAACAAATGTAAGCAGAAATAAGCATTTTTATCATGGTGGAAGGCAGTGAAATATGGTGTAACTGTAACAGCTTTGTTACAGTGTGAATAATAATAGCAATTTTATTGGGAACGCACATTAGGTATTTATTTGTTCTCCAAGGTGAGAGGGCATTACTTCCTGTGGCTGTTTGGGGATATGGTAATGGTATCGATTTCCTCCTCCGCATCACTCTTCTTCTCACGGACACTGGATCCATACCTTCATCATAGCATCTCCCTGTCCCGCCAATATAGCTAATTTGATCGCTGCCATTTCATTCCCCTCAAATATCAATAATTAGTTTCTGCATTTGAACTTTGGTCAGCTAGATAAAACTTCACACTTTTTGATTATTTTTGATACAGTATGTTGATGTAGGTGTTGCTGTACCTCTCTTATGATCTTTAACCCCTGAGTGGAGGTCCAACCAATATAACCTGTGTTCATGATTTAAAAAAAAAAACTTCGTGATAAAATAGTGTTATGTTTAAAATCTGGAGGCGCACAGCTTATTGCATATGTGCCACATGTGAGAGAGCTTGTTATCAGTGACCCCCAATGGTTCACCTGTTCTACAAATGTTATGTCAAGAAACAGAAACTGAGCAAAATGAACAACGTTAGGTAATGAATGACTTGTCATGTACAGAAGTTCTGCACGAGCCAGCAAACTTACAGAGACTGAACCAGGTAAATTCCATGTGTGCATTTGATCTCTCACTGTTAGATTGAACTGCATTGAAGTGAAGCTCGGTGAAGTAAAAGTAGCACAATTTATGCATTATTTTGACAATAGAGAAGACCAGGGGAAAACATATTGAGTAATTATCACCAGGATTCTGCCAGATTCTATTTTGAAACCATCCAAAAAAAAGACTAACTGACATGATTTCATTCAGAAAAGACAGTCATGACAACTTTATTTCTAAATGTTCATTTATTTCAAATGATTATTTCAAATGTATTTCATTTATTTCATAGATTCAACCTAAACAACAACAACATGATCATAAAGTTCATGCATTCAAGAGTATGTGTGTGTGTGAGTGTGTGTGTGTGCACGTGTGTGTGTGTGTGTGTGTGTGTGTGTGTGTGCTCATGCGTGTGATGGGGTTGTTGTTGTTGGTGAAATGCGCACACACAAGAAAGGCCTTCGTTCTCACGCAATGAGTCCCACCACTGTTTCCCACGAATTGTGTGATTAAAGCTCCTTATCTAAGCCTGCCCCTCATTGAATTCAGTGGTCACTTAACGCCTCAAACAGCCTCTCCTGGAAATGCAGTCATTTTTGTGGTTTGCTCAGGTTTATTTGCGTAAGGCACAGCTATAGCTCATGGCCTTGTGAAAAGTCCAATTGTAGTCAGTATTAACTTTCCATGGTGATTAAAAGAAATTGACGGGGCCTAAAGAAAGAGTTTGTGAACCCTTAGGTAACAGCAAATTAAGTTGCGTATTCTCAACTGCGCATCTTTTAATTATGAGAACGCATTGAAAAAAAACGCGACTAAAACCAAACCAGTAGTGCTCAGGTTACACTTAAGAGATGGAAAGGCTATGCAGATATGGACACTGGTCAGTCTGTATGGAACCGCATTGGAGGATTCCTTAAGCCCGACAGTATTTATTCTCCAGGAGGAAGTCTATGAAGAGTTTTTCACTTTGGAATGTGAGTATGCCTATTGTTACGTGGAGTATATATTACTTATAGCAAGATAGCTGGCTCGCTATTTTTATTTTCTGTTTGCCGCCGTTGCCATGATTATCATACTGTTGCAGTAGGTAGTCACATTAGTTATTATCAGTAACCAATAGCCTTTGCAAATAATACTGGGTATTGTGGCATTTTGCTCAATGCGAGGATCTGTTTTACATTCTGAATGCAACCAAATATAATGCCTAGGTTTACACAAGTTTAAAATGCGGACTGCTCGAGGACTACATGTTTCTTGCACTGATTCTGTTCAATCTAGGGTAGCATATTGCCTGCTTTGCCCTGATAGTGGAATATCTGTGTAGCCCAGGCTAAAATACCTTATTTCAGACTGATAAATATGAGTAAGTAATTAAAATAAATATGTTCATAAAAAGAGTTAAAATGTTAAAATGACATTTAGTTGTACTCAGTGTTAAAAACAGTTCGTAATTGATTAAAAACAGTGCTGTAGGCAGACTAATGAATCTTTGTCAGTGTTTAAATAAGGTTCATTGAAATTCAAACAAGTTTTTACTGTGAACAAATTTCCAAGTGCATTAAGTTGTTCATCTTCTGTTTCTCTTAATTGCATTGGTAGTTATGATCTTGTCAGCCCTATCAGAAAAGTAGAGGGGCGGGATATATTGGCGACCTCGTAGACGGAAGCCAGGGGTTAAATGTGAAGATAATAGACAAACAATGTGAAAAGCTGAAGAATTAAGTCCAAAACTTTGGTAAATGCAGAGTTTACCAACAAGTAACGGACACTGAGATGCATACGTAAGGTAAATACTTTCGTTTGTATATTTTGTACTGCTTCATCGCGATGTGAAAGAGGAGATTCTAAGTGTAATTCGCACATTAGCGAGCTAGCGCCATTAGCCTTAATTTGCAATGAGTAGCAGCTAATGTTACTATGTGTTGTTAAATTGAGCAAATGCAACCTGCTAGTTTAAAGCTCAAACAGACTCAGAATGAAGAATAAATGAGTTTGTGGATTTAGTAAAGGAGACTAATAGATCTGTGAATGTATGCAGTGGACCAGGAAAAACTCTTTGACCCGCTGGACAAGTAGAAGTCTCCCATTCAGCCACCGCTTTGTTTAGACTGTTGCTGCCAGCCAGTAACTTCGTGGCCAGGCTGTTCTGTCAAGGTATTATTCCCGCCGGATGCCAAAAGCAATCTGGTGGGCACTTAGACCATGGGCCAAGAAAAAGGAGAAACTCAAATGCCAAGACCAGTGTAAAGAAACTGAATTTAATTAAAACAAACTCCAAAAACAGCAGGTTTAAAAATAACAGGGAGCAGCAAACAAACTAGGAGAAAAGAAAGGAAAAATGTAGCAGCAACAGGGCTGGTACCTGCCAGCCCTATATACTCTGCTAACACCTTCACCTTAATGGGCTCCACCTGTGGCCCATCAAGGTGGAGGTGAAAGAATGAGAGAGGGGAGGGGCTGTAAGGACCAAACCCTTACATGTTCGCCTTGACAACTGTCGCCTCGCTCCTTCCGTTCACCGCACTACAGATGCAAACTGACGGATTCGTGAGTAAAACCTTAACCAATGCACATGCAAACTTTTATTTTCTTGGCTTGCATTCGCAAGTGAAACGGCCATTTGTTTTCGGTCACACCGCTCCCAAGCAACAATTCAGGCCTGCAACGGTGTTCATTTTGGTTAAAGGACATAATTTAATTTTGGGTTGTGAAACTGGGTGATTGTGAGTATAAATGTGCAATTATGCATTTAAGGGTCAGAGGCTCATGACACGCCATTGAAAATCCCGTAATGCCGGAGTTACCACTAGGGGAATGTTGGCCTTGAGGGTGTTAAATAAGTTTGAGTTCATTATCCAATCGCAGATCGCCCCAGAATCCTTTGTAGGAGAAGAAGGAAGAAAACAGCAAATTTGCGGGTACAGCACGTTGGACGATTGACTGACACTGTTCAATTTATAGCCTAGTGCTCAGTTAATTCTGTTCATAGTGTGGTTGTGTATGTGCGTTCATATTACTGTAAGTAGAGCTTTCTTTTTTCAGATGTTTTATCCTGTTTAAACTGCATAATATCATATGCTAACACGATTGCTTGCTGTTGTTGCCATGCTAGCAGTAACAATGAAATACACAACCATGGTAAAGGTAATATGCCATATTAAAACAAATGTTTATTTATGAGTTCAAATGTTGTTTATGGATATATGTATATTGTAAGAATGCATAAGAATGTATATTGGTAAATATCGACAAAGTTAGCCGAGTTGCGATAATTATGGCCTCCAGCTTCATGCAAGTAGATTAGCACAGATAGGAGGTAACCTATTCAGTAAAGTATGAGACGTAATACAAACCAATATCCACTGATATATTTTGAAACCGCAAGAGCCAGTGGTAGAACTCCAACTCGCCCAGACACCAATGGTGCAACT
This sequence comes from Gymnothorax javanicus, assembly GCA_029692085.1. Taxonomy (NCBI): domain Eukaryota; kingdom Metazoa; phylum Chordata; class Actinopteri; order Anguilliformes; family Muraenidae; genus Gymnothorax; species Gymnothorax javanicus. The sequence goes on along the minus strand of CM056205.1, from coordinate 64,439,627 downwards.
CCATCACAGTGCTGCTCAGTCAGTGTGTCACGGACATTCACGTGTGATAGGCTGGGCCTACTATTGGGGCCCTACCAAAATCAGACACTCTCAACCCCAGTGCTGCCTTATCTGTCAGCCCCACCAGTGAGTGCATCTACCAATGCTGCGCAAAGCCTTACTGCCTCGATGTTAGGGGCACCAAACATCCATCCTCCACAAAATCCAGCCGCATCATTCTCCAGCTAGCCTCTGCCACGTCTGTTTCGAACTTAAATATAGATAGCCCATTCCAGCCAATTTTAAGAACTTATCTCAAGGGCCCATTTGGACAAATTGAGAAGCATTAGTGCGAGCTACTACTAGTCTCAACATGGCTAAAATATTCTGTCTTGCATGAGGCCTGTTTTTGCTTTGCCTGTCACAAATTAGGTGTTTCCAATTTCGAATGAGAGTAAACATTTACAAAACGAAGATACTTTTGAAGAACTGAAAGAATGCGCTTTTGGAAGACAGTGATTTTCCTAGTATTCCTCACGTTAGAGCGAAGTTTGCATGGCAGAAATACCAGCGTCACTCAGAGACTGGGGAAAGTATCGTATCGTACTGGGTCAAACCTGTATTCAGGAAGTAGGTTTTGTTTTTTAATTGCTCTATAAGCAAACAGAACATTTCTTCATACTGTCTCCTTTCTAGCTTATTCACCTATATACAAATACAAAACAAATGAAAATAAATATTTGAAATTTTGTGCACATTATTATAGTGTTTTAAGATCTAAACCAAAATTGGATCAAAAGTTCTCCTCTCTTGCTCATCATACAATTTCCTCATAAAATCATAATTTTATTTTATTTTATTTTTTTTCCTCAGGGCAGGCTAATGGCCCCAGACCTCCGTGCAATGAGTAGATTCGTTAAATTCACAGATTTGTAGTTTTTATTTATTATATTTATTGTTTTCTTTTTGATCTCCTCACAAAAAAAAAAAAAAAAACTACACCCTTGTTTGCTTTGACTGTTTCGGAAAAGCAAAATTTTTGTTGCTGCGCACCCAATCAGTCCGAATGCCCACCCAAAGATAACATCTTAGTAATACCAGTGACTCACAGAGATTTTACACTTCACCTACCACCCAATCGTGCTGCAGGATAGCCTAATTAAATAATTCAGATTGCACACCTTTGCTGATAGGTGCAATGGTTGGCCTACAATTTGAACCCACAATCCGACAATCACCATCGATCCCATAACCTCTCACACAAGTACTTCCTGTTTTAATCCGTTGTGACTGATTTACCCCTGTCCGCCTTCACTCCAACACACACATGCATGCAAGCTGACATGCTCATATATACACAAACGCGCACTCATATATCCCCACAGATGTCTGCACAAACACACACACACACATGCACACGCTCATGTGTACCCCAATAAGCGCACACACACTCACACAAACACTAGTTTATCTGCACACACACATGCACACAGACCTGCACAAACAGCACACCGTGATATGCACACTCACTCACACAAGAAAACTCACTACATGCAAGTACATGTAACAGCTGCTGTAGTGTTTTGCCCTGTGTTACCTCTGAATTGAGCAGTACCCTGTTGTCAGCACACTGCTCAAATTGATCCTCCCCAGTGAAGTTTCCCTTGGTGACAGATAGATTCTTCTGCACATATATTGTATATTTCCCCCTCTTTTTCAGCATTTGTCGTGTGCGGTGATTTACTGCCGATGCCCTATTAGTCAGCAGGTCTTTCTATGCCTGCTCTGGAAAAATGTGAAACTTCACTGTACACCACATTACTCACTAACCTGTCTCTCACTCTGGCTTCCCTCTCCGTCTGTCTCTCTGCATCTCTCACTCTTTCTCCATCTCTCTCTCTCTCTCTCACTCTGCAGTCTGACACTGGGATATACAGTCTTTACCTCAGTACCGTGGAACATGTGTGTCAGGTAGTTTAAGAGACGTGGCCCTGTCTGATACAGAGGCTTGTTCACCGAGGGTATCAGACATGCTGGGAGCGCAGCTGTCTCTGTTTGAGCAAGCCGCCATTACGGGACACGGTGTGTGCCCCTCTTTGACAACCCCCCCCCACCCCAACCCCCGTCAACAACCCCACTCCCATCCTGCTGTGAGCCTGGAGGGTTCCTTCAGATGGGGGGGGCATGATTGATAATGATATTCAGTGGGTAATGATCTTCAGCGCTAGCCTTGTCTGGCACTCCACATTTCCCCTCTTTCGTACGCTACCGCTATCGCTACGGCGACAGGTGGGGAGAAGGAGATGAGAACCGTGATGTCATAATGGCATGGCTCTCTCCCTCCAGATTGAGATTCCCACTGGCCCGTTATTGTAAACGGTTTGTTTTTCAGAGTTTTTGGGATGATTGGACGAGCAGGTTTGTCCCGTCCCCTGCTCATGACCCTGGCTCCGCCCTCCTGTCAGGCGGGTGGTGATGAGGGGGCGGGGCAGTATCTAATTCCTCCCACAGCATCCCTCCTCCAATCCGGGACCCGATAGGGAGGGAGATTGACAGAACAGCCCCCCCCAGGAGCAGCTGGGCTTGAAAAGAGTCAGTCACTTTGATCCGAGGGGATTTGAGACGGGGAGGGAGGAATAAAAAATGATTTAAACACAAAAGGCTGTGCGGCTGGGGCTGTCGAAAGGGATTTGGGGGAATTTCAATGCCCCCCTCCCCGCCCTTCTAACCCCAGAAGCTCTGTACTACCGCCGCCTCCATATTGTGCCGTTACAGTAACACTCGCCTGGCCGCGCTCCGTCCTCCGGGTCTTTATCACTGTTCTCTGGTGTGTGATCGTCCAGCCATTTTTACAGCTTTCTGGTGCTGCTTGCTCTTTAAAAAATGAAAGGAAACATGCTTGGAGGTTTTGGGGTGTCCCACGGCTGATGAGAGACTGCATTGCACCTGCCTTCTCCGTGCAAATAAACCTAAATGTCAGTGTAAAAATACAGTAAATAACCCCAAATGTTAGTGTAAAAATACAGTAAATAACCCTAAATGTTAGTGTAAAAGTACAGTTCCCCCACCCCAGCACATTTCCTCCTCTGTTCCCCCGTCTCTCGCTGCTCTTACGGGTCTATGGCTCATGATGGGGTTACAGCCCCAGGTTTGAGGTGCTGGCTTGTGTGAGGAGGAGCTGTGCTGATGCTCTCACTGTCACCAAAATCACTGTGGGCTTCTGTCTGTCTGTCTGCATGTCTGTGTGTCTGACTGCTTGCATGATGGAGACAATCTTTCTTTTTCTCTCTCTCTCTTTCCTGCTCCCCCTCTCATTCTCTTTTCTCATCTTTCTGTCATGGTGTCTTCAAAGGCAGCTGGGAAGACCTCTCAAGAGCTGCATGGCCTTTGTGGAGCGGGGGGGGTCTTGTTTTCCTGGTGAAGACGAAGCAGAGGATCTTTGCAGAAAGAAGGTGAGTATTTCAGAGAACTCCTGAGGATTTTGAGATGCGGATTAGGGCAGATTATTCTGTGTCAGGTGCCTCTCGGTCTGCACGTGAGCGTGCTCAAATCCCTCCTCTCCTCACACGTCCCGGCCTTCCGAAAATCCTGCCAAGAGGGGTCGCTAGCATCTCACCAAATCCCTGGAAATTTGCATTGCACTGGAGCGCACACACACACACACACACACACACACACACACACACACACACACACACACACACACACACACACACACACTGGCACACGCTCACACACACACACACACACACACACACACACACACATACACATGCACACGCTCACACACACACACACACACACACACACACATGCATGCAAACAAACACAAACACACACACGCATACGCACTGACACACATGCACACGCCCGGACACACACGCACACACACACACACGCACACACACTCACGTGCACACACGCATGTGCACACACAAACACATGAATGCACACAAACGCACACACATAAACCATAACACACTCACAGACAGACAGACTCACGGACAGGAGCACATCCCTGCAGCTCTCCCTGCACGGTGTAAGTCACACCCTGGTCTGAAGCTGTTCCCCTGTATCTGCAGTTTGTCACACAGGGTTTGTCTGGATCTGCCTCCACAGGGCTGATTAGCACAGCAGCATGCTTGTGACAAGGGGTTTACACCCCCCGCCAATCACCCCCAAACTCCTCCCCTTCCTCTTCCTTCCCTCCACCCCTAGATAAATCACACCATGTAAATGAGCTCCATCCAGATGGGGGGGGGGGGCAGTGTATGGCCAAAAAGCAGGTCTGCCCCCTTTTCCCAGTCATTGCCCCAAACCCACCCCCCTCCCCCAGAGCATTCATAAACTGTCTCACACCTACAGCGCGAAATGCCACCCCGAGCTGAACGCTCATCTCCCTCAGCCAAAACCCACATTTCCTTAAATCTCAATTCGCGCTGGGAGCACAAACTTCTCTGTACATTATCAAAGCAGTTAGTGGTTAATAACATTCACAATAATCACCAGCTGCTTACACTAAGACTGATCCATTTAAACTGCTATGGCTAGACACAATAATTGCTCCTTTTTATTTACAATTGAAAAGACTTTGATTCATTTTCTGTGTATATTATATCATATTTGAATAATGAATAATCAAATATTTTATCACATTGAAGGTCTTTTCCCTAATTTAATTGAGGGAACACTGTTCAATCTTATTGGTAATTTTTTAGGAGAAGAATTAAATTTTGCTCTTTTTCCTGAATTTACTGGCTTGAATTTCAATCGATTTGAGGCCCTGAGGGAGTAATGCTTCTATTAATGTTTTGACATATTATCATTTATCTTGTGGCAGGAGAGCTTTTTTTTTTTTGGTTTTCAGTATTATCCAACAATAATGATCATGTGATGAATATGAGTAATTATTGGGCTATATTCTTTTCAGGAAATAAAAAATTGCGGTTTCCTTGTATCTATCATCATTTTTGAATTGTACTTCCTTTATGTACTATTATTGTAATTCCTAAAGCATGAATGGTCTCACGCTCCTTTTTCTTTTGTAGCTCATTTTACAATTGAATATCAATATGAAATATAATCTTGACATTTATCAGTATTTATTATTACATATGTGCTACTCCATTTCCATAAAGGTTGGGACGCTGTGTAAAATGTAAATAAAAATAGAATGCAATGATTTTCAAATAATTTAAACTGTATGTTTAATTGAAAATAATACTAAGACAACATATCAGACGTTGAAACAGAGAGACTGTTTTGTTTTTTGAAAAAAATATATGCTCATTTTGAATTTTATGCCTGAAACTTTTTTCAAAAAAGTTAAACCAGGGGAGTGTTTGCCATTGTGTTGTACCACCGCTCTTCTAACAATGGGATGCTGTTGTAATATGTGCAGAATATGGTGTTTGGCATTGTGTTCCTGGAATAAGCAAGACCTTCCCTGAAATAGACTTTAGGATAGCAGGATATATTGCTCCACAACCTAAATATAACGTTGAGCATTAATGGTGTTGTCAAAGATGTACAAGTTACCCATGCCGTGTGCTCTAATGCGCCGTCATACTATCATGGATGCTGGCTTTTGAACAGTGTGCTGATAACAGGCTGGATGGTCCTTCTCTTTAAGCTGGAGGACGTGGCTTCTTTGATTTCCTAAAATAATTTTATATTTTGTTTGGTCAGACAACAGGACAGTTTTCCTCTCCACCTCAGTCCATCTTATTTAATTAATTAATTATAATTTATTTGTATTATCCTGAATGAGCTCAGGCCCAGAGAAGGCGGCAGCGTTTTTGAATCTTGTATATACTGTTTAAACTTTACAGGGCAGAATTTTAACGTGCATTTGTGGATGCAGCGTCAAACTGTGTTCACTGAAGGTGGTTTACAGAAGTGTTTCTGAGCCCATACAGCGATTTCCACTACAGAACCCCGTCTGTTTTAAATTCAGTGCTGCCTGAGGGCCTGAAGGTCATGGTCATTTAACCCCTTAACTGTCACTGGGCCCTAATTAGGGCCGGGCCAAATGTGAGAAAATGCAGGCGGCAGTTAAGGGATTAATATTGGTTTTCAGTCTTGTCCCTTGCATACAAAGATTCTCTGAATTTTTGATATTATGTACTGTAGAGAATTTGAAATCCTCAAATTCTTCGTATTTTAACATTGAGAGATGTTATTTATACATATTTTAACTATTTGGCCATGCAGTCTTTCACAGTGATGAAGCCCTGGCCATTTTTTGCCTCGAAAGACTGTTTCCACCCAATCATGTTGCTGACCTGTTGTGAATTAACCTAATTAACCATGAGATATTCCAACAGGTGTGTTTTTTTAGTGTCATACAACCTTTCCAGTCTTTGATTCCCCCTGTCCCAACTTGTTTGCACGTTTTGCTGGCATGAAATTCAAAATCAGCAGATATTTTTCAAAAAACAACATTTCTTAGTTTCAACATTTGATATGTTGTCTTTGTACTATTTTCAATGGAATGTACAGTTTAAGTGATTCCCAAATGATTGCCTTCTGTTTTATTTACATTTTTCACAGTGTCCCAACTTTTTTGGAAATGGGGTTGTATATATAGCTAAATCTCCCGAGTCAATCATGTGCTACTTTTCTGTAGTGGGATATTCCAGTATTTGTCTGTGTCGAGAGTGTAGGGTAGTACTGTGTGGGCTAACATCTCCCCACAGACAGGGCCTTGGTCACTGCTGGCATCTCCTGTGTTTTAGAAAAGCCACATCAGATGAGAATATTTTTTGAAATGGCGAGCTTGTCTCCACTATTCATTTCGCCAGATACTTTCTCTCCCTTTCCAGACTTCCCCATCCCTCCCTCCTCATGACACTATTCTCTCTGTCCCTCTGTGTTCTCTTTCTTCAGCCGATACAGCAGTCTTCTCTCACTCCACCTCCATGGCAAGAAACTAACGCAGTCATTTTAAAAACTTTCTTTCGTTTAACTGGTTCTGTGATTCTAAAATCAAGAATCCGGTAGAATATAATAAGTACAGTACTGTTCTGCAAAAGAGGGAGATGGAGAAAACATTGCCTGAAATCTTTCACTCTCTATCTGCCATTTTTTTACATTGTAATTTTGTGAAAAACACATTTGTATTATAACTGATGATTGTTATGGCCTGGTTGGGAAGTGGCTCGCTCGTCCACTTCCAAATACTTGTAGAATGAATGTGGAGTCTTGATGAAATGAATGAAATCAAATGTTTGGGGTTTACTTTGAGCATCTATGCTGTAATTGATTTGGTGGGACCTGCAGCATCTCAGCATCCTGAAGAGTAAAACAGTGGGTAGAAGGCCATATTTTATTCATGCCACATAAGATGGAAGCTTATTCCTGATTCAGCAGTTCTGTAAACAAGACTTATTACACACACCCCATCCTATTAACATATATTTTATCAGTTATTATTCAGAATAAAATGGAATTTAAAGGAAATATGACATACAGTTGGGACCATAAGTATTTGGACAGTGACACTATTTTCATCTTTAAACCCTCGATATCTGCTTAAAGCTGGGGATATTCCCTCTTCTCCAGAATGAGCCGGTGTGGGTGCAGGCTTTCATTCTAACCAACCTGTCACACACCTGATTCTACTAATCAAAGGTCTATGGCAAAAGCTTGAAGGATTGATCAGTAGAATCAGGTGTGGGATTGGTTGGTTAGAATGAAAGCCTGTACCCACACCGGCTCATTCTGGAAAAGAGTGAGTATCCCCGGCTTAAAGTTTCGACTTTAAGCTTTAATTCCCAGGTTTTTTGTTTTTTTTTTTGAAAAGTGTGTAGGTATTACAACCCTGTTTTACATAGTCCCTTCCCCCCATTTTTGGTGTGCTCAAAAGTAGTTGGATGAAATAACATTATAATTTTTTGAATTTTCATTTTTAATACTTGGTCGCTAAGCCTTTACTTTGGACTGCCTGAAGTCTGGAAACCCCTGATATCACCATCATTCTTCTTCAAGCTGGTCATTATCCGTCCATTAGATATTGTTCCAGAACGGCACAGATTTTTTTTTTTTTTCACAAACCTGTGGTACACCATATTTAGTCAGGTGAAGTCTTCTCTTTAGAAGAAGAGAAGCCTTCCCATTGGAGAGTGTCCTTCATCTGATCAATTGTTGTGGAGGGTTTTTCTTCACCAAGCAAATAATTGCATAGTTGTGCACCACAGTTGTTATCTGTGGGCTTCCAGATCTTTGGGTCTTCCTATGGTCACCAGGATGCTTTTTCCTTTACAAAAGAATTTGGCCGCACCTGATGTTTTTGCTAATTGCATCCCCCTCAGAACATACTGTTGCATACAATAAAATGATATGCCACTGCCTTCATGTCCTCCATGGCAGCGATTCCCCAGTGATTGATCTAGAGCAAACAAATTTTCCCCAATTGATTTAAAATTTGGTGTGGACCTTGCTTGTGATAAGAGGACAAAGCCAAGCGATTTTGGGAAAAAATTTAATCGTTACTAATAATAGAAATTAGTACTTTATTTATGTGCCGTGATAGCAAAAATAAAAATAGCTCCGTGAATGTTCAAATATGTGTGGTTCACACTGTAAATTAAAGGTTTGCGCCCCTTTGGAAAACCATTGTCAAAAGCAATCTCCGTTTTTTATTTCTGTTTGTCATAAGCAAATGCAGTGAGTCGCTCTCTCACCACTGTCAATCAGTGCTGCTTACAGTCCGTTTCTGGACTGAGCCAAACCATTAATGTTAGCTGTACTGAGTGTGATATGATGTTCTTATGAATGCTGTTTCCTTGTTCATAACAGGCGGGACAGAGAACAAATAGGATCAGGAATTGCTTCACTAAATAACAGAGATGTGATCAGTGCACTGTATGCCTTTATTGATGCGCAGAGTATATACACTGAGCACTGTGTGACGATGACAGGTTTTCTGCTAAGCTTCTGGTATTTGTGTACGATACGATGGATGCTGTGCAATGTAATGGAGTTTACTTTCATCTCCAGGAATCCTGTGAAAATGCCAGGGGTCTAGCCTGCTTTAGAGTCCTTGCGTGCACTGCCTCTGTTATTAATTTTATATGAACGAGTTATAAATTACAGTTGATAGCAAAATTATCAAGTGAATAGAATTTCCCACGTCTGTCTGCTCAGTGAGAAGGCCGATCTTTCGTGTCACTGTGCATCACACCCTGCCTGTAATCTCACCTCCTTTTAGAATGAGTCAGAAATAACTTCTCAGATATCAGGAATATTGCAGGGGTTGAAAGTAAATGGGACCTCACAGTTCAGGAACTTGACCAGAGAATCTCAGTGCCATGCTGCAGATGAAGCGGAAAGTGACTCCTTTATTTCATTACGCTAACTGGTCCTGTGATGCTGGAAACATGTTTTACAGAACTATGTCGTTTCCCTCAGTTCCCTAGTCTCCAGACCCGCTTCCCTTAGATTCCCTGCTGAAAAAGGCTCTCCGTTTCCCTTCGATTTGTCAGGGGGGCGTTAAGCTGCGTATCTGGTGAGCCGTGTGCTTCCCGCCTTTTCCAGAGGGGAGTTGAGGGCGGCGCAGAGCGCATTGCTAGCACTGAGGAGTTAAAGGAGCTGTGTTTTGCATGGCACACAGGGGAGGTAAATGAAGTGCAGTGCACTTACCACTCCTGGCTGTGGAGAGCTGAAGTAGCACAAATGCCTGTGCTTTCGAGGTGAGGGTTCTTTGCTGTGGGAAGTAGAGGAGGAAAAAAGAATTGCAGCAAAACGCTACTTTCAGAGCCTTCCGGAGCTCTCCGCGGCTATACCTCAGACTACAGGGGCTGCACTTGTCGTAAAGGTCAGGACTGGCCTCGAGGGTCGAGCTTTGCTAGGACCTGAGGGAGAGTTTTCTCATGTTTTGTCAGAGGAACAGAGGGAGAAACAAAAAAGAGTGAGGATCTAAAACAGAAAAGTGAAAGCTCTTTTAGTGAGGACAGGCGCAGAGCCACCAGGGGCCTTATTACCGCCGTCACTCTGAGCTGGCCTTCCCTACCCCGCTTTCATGCAGGTTTCAGATGTAAAAATCCTCAAATGCTCAAACCGTGGGTCATTTTCAGGTGCATAATGATGCCCCAGCATTCCCGATGGCCACCTCACTGCCCAGGCCTGCCCTATGATTTATTAATGTAGCGCTTTTGTCAATATGACTGCGAGCGAGAGGGAAGACTAACGGAGCCCACAGCAAGGGTTTGTTGGCCACAAAAGTAATAGCAGTTTTACCGCACTCTTTGTGAGTTCCGTGTGTGTTTTTTTTTTTTTTTTGTGTGTGAGTGTGTATATGAGTGGTTTTAGTATGTCCAAGCTTTGTATAATATCCCTTATGAAAATATCCTATATTATTCCTACTATGCAAACTATAGTATAACTATAGTTTGCATAGTATAACTATAATAGTACTACAGCCATCACATTATAACTATAGTATTAGCACAGTCAACAGTGCAATGATATTACTATAGTCCACACAACTGTATTGCTGTAGTTTGGTTAACTATAGTATCACTATAGCAATACTACACTATGGAGGCGAAAATACCATCTATTTACTGTAGGATAACTATAGCTTGGAACTATAGCAATTTCTCATAAGGGATATGGTGTGCACATGGTGGATGTTTGTGTGCGTGTGAGTGTGTTTGTGGGTAGAGTTCGCATGTACTGTACACACGTACGAGGATATGTGTTTGTGAGTGTGCATTTATTATATGAACGGTGCATATGGGTGTGGGTGTATACGTGTGTGTATGTGTAGCATGTGTGCTTGCGTTGGCAGTATGTGTGTGTGTGTGTGTGTGTGTGAGTGAGATGAGGGAAAGGTCTGATTAATTATCGCGGGGCTGCAGTCTGTTCACTCGCCTGCTTCAGCTGGCTGATCCTGCCCTGGGCTGTGTCAGTGGGGCTCATTACAGCTCCCCCATGGGAACTGACAGAAATTGTTAGCGGTCCGTGATGGCCGGTAGTGCTGACCACCCCCCTGCCTAATCCCCCAAAAAAAAACACACACACACACACACACACACACCACTCAGGACAGGAGTGAAGATTTCCTCCACTCCCCCGAAACAGCCCTAACGAGGCTTCGAGAGCCACACCTGTAATCAGCTCCTTCCAAAAAGCACCCAGGGAGCGCACTCTGCCCGGGCCTTGATTGGACCGCGGCCGACCCACTGCTGGGCCCATGCATTATTTATGCATGTGCACAATTACGGGCCTCAAGGCATCTCCAAAAGTGTTGCACAAGCTTGCCCGGAGGATTGTTAAATTTTAACAGGCATTGCATAAAATCAAGGTTAGCTTGTTTGATATGTACGGTACGTGAAGAAAAAAACGAGCTTCTCTGGGCTTGCTGGCTCACAGGGTCAGCTGTTCACTGTATAGCCATTTGTAGTGAGCCTGCAGTTTAAAGTAACGGCAATGTTAGATTCGAATTTAGGCAATAATTTTATGCGACAGCTATCCTTAATTTTTCCCACTAACTCTCACATTTTTTGCCGTGGGTTAATTTCATAGTTTACAACTGTTTTTCACATCTTTGAAAATGTATCCTATAAAAATTTACCAGCTAGCCACAATTTCTCAGAATTTATTTTCCATCATTTGAATCATTTTTTTCTTGTGAAATGTAGCTCTTTTAACATCATTATCTCTTGGCAAACGCTATTTTAGCAGCTTTTTAGGATGTTTAAATCCTTTATTCATGCCGGTTTGCAGCTGCACTTCTGCGCTGCAGTGAAGTGTTTTATTGCCTATTTATTAGTTGTAATAGCATTGTATAAATGGATGGGTTTTCAAAGGACAGAATAAGATGATTTTACTACGCTCCACAAGAGGTTGAAAATGGCAGGTAAAAACATCCATGTCTACCTTGGTTTTTCCTCTTGTGTTTGGTGTGTTTGGGAAAGTTAGCCCTTCCTTTGTATTTCTTTTTCTGTTTTTCACATAGAAAAGTACAAAAAACCCAAGAAAATTCTGGATCAATTGGAAGGGGCCTTGGAAAAGCAGCAAATTCCCGGAGCGTGAGGTCACGCACGTCAGCGTTTCCAAAGGAACACTTGAACACGAGCCTTTTCCTCACAATGGCTAATTTATGCAGGAATAAAGAGGCGATTGATAGCAAGGCCATGGCATGAGCATTCTGCCTTCCTTCGCTCCGTTCAGCGAAATTATCAGTGGCGGTCAGATTTACATCAATCCTGCTCTCAGCCAAGAGGGAGAGAGAGAGGGAGAGAGAGAGAGAGAAAGAGAAAGAGAGAGAGAGAGAAGTGGTTCACGTTAAAACTAATAAAACAAAACTTTGGCTTCATTCTCATGTTGATATATAGCAGAGAAACACCCATCATCTTATATCACCCTGTAGCCCAGATACGACCAGGGAAATTTATGGAGTAAAAATGTCTAGTTTTAAATGAACGATATGATTGGCAAAGTAATGGAATTCTGGGACAGGTAACCCTGCAAATTAGCTCAAAGTTATAATGGTATTTATGCCTAAAACTTATTTTTGAATTAAGTTTGAAAACAGATGGAAGTATCAGTATTCTTCAGCTGTCCCTGTGCACTTCAGCTACGCAAAAGCCAACCCTTCCTAGTACATTGGCAAGAATTTAACAGTATCTGTTTTGAAGTATTACTTAAAGGATAAGGGGAAAAAAGTATAGCACTACTTGACCTTTCTGCTGGTAATTGCTCTTGATTTGATGGCAAAAGTTTGGATAAGATTTTTTTTTATTTTAAAAAGAGATGATTGCAAATTTAGTTTATCTTCGATCACTCCTGCTAATGATGAGTCCTCAACGCAAAGTACTGTATTGCAATCACAGGTCATGACATAAGAGAGGAAGCGATTTAAAGTAACAATCTTCCTCCTCTGAGGTTATTTCGTTTCTGTTACTCGCTGTATTGGCATCAGTTTTTTTTTTTTTGTTTTTGTTTTTTTGCAATACTTCAATTGAAGCATTGTAAAAGTGCTGACTTGAATTTCGGGTATGGAGGGTTAGACAAAGATGGCGGGTTGAATCCTCTCTCTAGCTTTGGCTTGCTGTTCTGCTCTGGTTTTTTCTCTGCAGGTGAGTGTTTGTGATAAGAGACTTTCATGTAGTCTGTCCGCATCCCTGCTGCCTTACCTCGTTCTCTCCGCTGGAAATCCCAACGGCCAGAGCCCATACTTCCTGAACTCCAACTCACTCTCCGTATGTTTCTCGCTGTAGTACATCATCTACTGGTACTATGAAAATACTTATTTTTCTGTTGTATACAAAAACGGTTACAACCAACCAATATGGTGACCAGCTCCAGCTATTAATTACCCTCTGATCAGGGGGGTCCTCCCTCCCTGAGTTTTTATCCCCCGCCACGGAGCTGGTGCCAGGAGTATAGAGTTGGGTTTTGTCCGTCCATCTGTCCTTCTGTCCGTCACACTTTCAGTGGAGACAAGTAATCTCCACTATGTATGTATGACAGTTACATGGGTCAAATTTTTTATGCTTTATAAGCTGGTCATGATCTATTTTGAGTTCAAAAATAGATGTCGAAGGATATTTATTAAGGAGTTATGGCCCTTGATCATTGTGGGGGACAGTGATAACACTGTCATCTTGTTTATGATTGATAAGGGTCCGGAGAACAGAAACTCCTTTTGAGAGACCGCATGACTGAGGACAGAGGAGATAAGAAGAATATAGAAGACAGTATAGGAAACGGACAGAGGGAAGAGAGATAAGGATTTGGGAGAGGGAACAGGAAAAGAGGAAAAAAAGCCTTTCCGTCACAAAGGACTGGAGGAAGAGGTGGGATTTTTTATGTTTTCGTGCTAATATTAGACTAAAGACTTCATTGCCCTTATTTTTACACAGCCATGTACACACATTTTATTTTTATTGATCAATTATTTTCACTCACCTGAGTGTCTGTGCGCAGAACCCAAGATTTTTACTCCTGTAGAATCCCAGTATTATTGCATGGCAGTTTTGGAGTTTGTGAGCTGGAGTTAATAACCAAATATTGCAGTCAGTTTAGCTTATCCTTACGCAGTTTATTCCTGTGAAATAACTGGTGTTCTTATTAGCCCAGATAGGCCTTCTGTGAAATTCCTAATGTTTGGGCCATCAAGGACTGCTTTTATTGCTCAGCAAACAGGCGAACGGGACAGGGCTGTAACCAGCTCATTTGTATTTGCTGCTACAGCAGGTGCTGTCTGTTTCCTCTTTTTTAAAACTTGACCTCCAGGAGGTGTACTTTGTGCAAATTCTGGAGAGCATCAATATTTTAGCCTCTTGGGTCCTTTCATCATTAGTCACTGAGAGTTTGATTCAAGTTCAGGTTTTTGAAATTCATTTTAGCAGCTTGGTGGAAAAAGTCAGTACATTTTAAAAGATTCGATCAAGAGCTGGTTGTTGGGACGTCTGTAACGCAATGAATGATTGGCAAACTGCATAGACTGGCACTGACTTTCATGCTCACATAGGCCTATAAAATGTATTGACTTTTTTTTTTTTTTTTTTTAACAGTATTGGATTTCAGCGTGTATATTGAAACATTGTTTATTTATTTACTAGAAGCCCAATAATAGAAGGTTTGAAAGAGGATTCAAATGTATTTTTTTGGGGGAAAATCATTGCTCCAAATACAAATAGGCTAAAGTAAAATGCAAATAAAAATGGAATGCAATGATTTGTAAATCATTTATAGTCTATATTTAATTGATAATAGTATAAAGACAACAATAAGATGTTGAAAATGAGAATTTTTACTGTTTTTTGAAAAAAAAGCATGTATTTTGAATTTGATGACCGCAATACTTTTCCAAAAAGTGTCATGTTTACACTGTGTTGCATCACGTACTCCTCTGCCAACACTCCGTAAGCGTTTGGTACCTGAAGACAACAATTGCTGTAGTTTTGAAGGCAAAATGTTTTTCCATTTGTGCTTAATGTAGGATTTCATCTGCTCAACACTTTGCAGCCTCCTTTGTCATAATTTATGTTCCATAACATGCAAAATTTTTTCACTAGGTGACAGGTCTTTCCTGCTGGCAGGCCAGTTTAGCACATGGCCTCTTTTACTATGGCGGCACATGTTGTAATATGGGCAGACTGTGGTTTGGTATTGCCTTACTGAAATAAGCACGGCCTTCCCTTGAAAAAATGTTGTCTGAATGGTAGAATATTTTGGTCCAAAACCTGTATATCGTTCAGCATTAATGATGACTTCAAAGATGTGCAAGTTACCTATGCCACATGCACTTAGGTCCCCCTGTAGCATCACAGATGCAAGCTTTCGAGCTGAGCTTTGATAACTGGATGGTCTGCTCCTTTTTAGCCTGAGGCATGCGGCATCCATGATTTCCAAAAAAAATCACATTTTCATTGGTCAGTTTTCCCTTTGCCACAGTCCATTTTTTTTTTTTTTTTTTAATTTGGCATCTCCAATCCCACCCGAATCTGGAATGCCCAATTGGTGAACTATGTACAAGGCTTGCTCAGTATGCGACCCCTTGCTGCCAATTCAGGAGAGTGTAGACAGTTCGGCTCTCTCCTCCGAACGCGCCTGTCAACCACCTTCTTATATACTCATTGGTTGAATCTTCGCAAGTTCAGAACGAGGGCGGAGGATACCCAGACATGACCAGGCTTAGAATCTTCCTGACGAGCGCCTGTCTGGCCAACAGGAGGCGCTTTGAGCAACGAACAAGGCAACTATTGTAATCCCTTCCGCAGTCCCTTCCCAATTTGCAACCCTGTAGCGCTATAGCCAATTGTGCGCTACTCTGAAAAAGCTGCCGACCACTGCCAGCTGGTACGAAGCGGGGCTCGAACCCGCGACGTGATAGTCACTTCTGCTTCGCAACACGATGCTTTACTGAGTGAGCTATCCGGCAGCTCCGCCACAGTCCATCTTAAAAGAGCTTGAGCCCAGAGAGGAGGGCAGCATATTTGGATCTCGTTTAAATATGTTTTCATCTTTACAGTTCTTACTTGCATCTGAGGATGCAGCAATGAGCTGTGTTTTCTGTTCCTGCAGCCATGCAGTGATTTCCACTGCAAAATCCTGTCTGTTTTCAATGCAGTGCTGCCTGTTGGCCTTTCAAATGCCTCATGACCATTCAAAATTGTTTTTCAGCCTTGTGCCTTGCATACTGAGATCTGTCTAGATTTTCTGAATCTTTTAATGACATTATGTACCATAGATGATGAAACCCCCAAATTCTTTGCATTTTTATATTAGGAACATTATTCTTAAATTGTTGAACTGTTTGCCAATGCAGTTTTTTGTTACTTATCACTCAGAGATGCTCTTTTTATACCCAATCATGTTACTGCCCTATTGCCAATTAACCTATTTAGCTGTGAAATGTTCCACCAAATGTTTTTTTTTTTAAATCATGCAACTTTTCCAGTCTTTTGTTGCTCCTGTCCCGGTTTTATAGAAATGTGTTGCGGGCATCAGATTCAAATGAAAAGATATTTTTCAGATAACAATTAAATTTCCTATTTAAACATTTTATATGCTGTCTTTGCACTAATATCAATTAAATAGAGGGTTTAAATGAACTCATTGAATTCTGTATTTATTTACATTTTACACAACATCCCAACGTTTTGGGAAAAGGGGTTTCATCGTATTACTTTTTCATTGCAGCTAAAGTATGCTGCTGTACTAGCCATAGTGATTTGCTTGCTTTTTTGACATAAACAACATTGATACAGCTGGATATCTGCTGGAGAGATTTAAATTTCCCTCTTTGCTTAAGTTGCAACAGGAGGATCCTTGATGGGAATCAGCCCTGCTGTTTCGATGCCCTGTTCTTACGCACTTCAACCCAAGCAGTGAAGAGACAAACTGGATATCAGCAGCACTGTTGGAAAGGGTAAACAGTTTAAATAAGAAATACAGTTCCCATATGATTCATGTGCCTAAAACATAATTTGTCCAGAACTGCAAGTGTGTATGATGCTCGTTAGCTCTGCTCTTCTCGCGGTGTGAAGGCGAAGCAAATGTGCAGGTGAAAACGGACCTTTTCCCTGCAGCATGGTCCGCGTATCGCTGCCTCCAGAGGAGGGCCCATCTGCTAGCACTTAGCCATGCCAGCCGCACCACACATCTCTGATTGACAGCCTTGTTTTTTTGGACCCTTTACGCATTTCTGAAATCTGTAAAGAATTAAAAAAAAAGAAAAAGAAAGATACTTGAGATTCATGTGGCTTATGTGGCCCACTTGGTCAATAATCGGGATTTTTTTTGTTTTTCGTTTTTCTTGTGAACATTAAACTTTGCCCCACTCTGTTGTCTTGTAAAAAAATATAATGTAGTTTTTTTGGGGGGGTGGGGGGGCACTGGGTTAGTATTCACTAATAGAATACAATAGTTTTATTTCGTTTGGCTACTCTGCTAGCTGAAATCAGAAAGAGTGCTGGCCCTGGACTTTCAGCTTAGCCTTTGGTGGAGGGAGGAGGAGGAGGGTGGAGTTGAAGAGCGGGGCCGGGCGAAGGGTAGCAGAAGCGAGAGGTAGATGCTGGCTTGGTCTTTCGTGCGCAGCCTGGCCAGCTTGTTCTTCCACTGTACAGCATTTACAATTCAATGAGGTGCACCGAAGAATAACAAGGAGCTGGGCCAGATGCTACATAACTAGAGCAGTCAATCTGTCTTTCCCTCCCTCTGCCTTTCTCCTTCCCTCTCTCCGTGCGCCGAGTCTCTCGCAGAGCAAATCCCCACTCCTTTGTTACTTTTGAGTGATTCTGATAAATGAAGGGCCTCATGGCTGACAGCCCTTTGTAAATAAAATGGAGACCTCCGTGAAGCCGAAGTTTCAGTACCTGCACGGAGCAAAAGATGTCGTACAGCAGTCATTCACCTCAACTGTTCTAACTGCTAATCTGCTAATCATGGGCATCAACACTAACCCTCAGAACAAGCTATTTACTTTTAATTTGTTGCTTTTTTAAAATTTATTTATTTTTTACGATGGAATTCAGCTGACCTGTGTAGTGCTCCAGTATTTCAGTAATTAATTCAGAGTTGAACTGTTTTCTTTGACAATTCTTTCCCCAA
Source organism: Gymnothorax javanicus (assembly GCA_029692085.1). Classification (NCBI taxonomy): domain Eukaryota; kingdom Metazoa; phylum Chordata; class Actinopteri; order Anguilliformes; family Muraenidae; genus Gymnothorax; species Gymnothorax javanicus. Next base: position 64,421,582 of record CM056205.1, on the reverse strand, counting down.
AGTTTCAATTTTCAGAACAGTTGGTGATTGGCGAGCATTTTTCTATGTGTTTTGGCCTTTCGTCTGCATACAAACAGCATTTTACGGTCACTAAAACAGAGATTCTTAAAAATACCTTTTAAAGAGAATTTTTTTTAGAGCTCCAGGTTCTGTTTATCCATATGGATATGTAAAATAAAGCATTTGGGAAACAAATGAAGTCAAAACTGCTTTGGATACTGTTCTTCCTGCTATGTATGAGCCTATTTAGGCTTTATAACTAAGTTTTTGTGTCACAGAGACTGGAAAATTATTCCAGTGCAGCAAGACATTTGGAAATTCAATTACAGAATTATTTCGGAATTAAGTGTTGGAATTTACGGACACTGGCGTCTATATCTGCGCAAAGGGGTTAATATACATATTGTTACTTGAATTTTATTGCCGCCTCCTGGCTTAGCATACTTGGTTCTCGTGTGTCCGGAGATATTTTGTAAAACGAGGTTATGTGGACAGAATTTGAAAAGAAAAAACAGAGGTGGAAAATATACCTCTAAAAATATTCGTATTTGTGTGGCCAAGGCCTAATACTCGTTTAACTTTGTTTTGACTGCAGAAAAAATTTACTCTGGTTATTCTTCACAGTCCACCTAAGGGGTCTTCAGGATAAAAATTTCAATTTTTTTTTTGAAAATTTCAATAATTTTTAATTTTCACAAAATAAATAAAATAAATAAAGGAATGCAGTGAGATGCCAGTAAACACTAAGAATCTGTTTTTTTTCTCTGCCTCAATTGTTATTTGTGACTTTAAATGAAAATTATCGAAAATCACAATTTTGACTGATTTTCAACCTTGTGGCATTCATAAAATCATTAATATTCATTTGATTGACTTGAAATTTGGACTGAAGTTGTATCTGTTGGAGATCTATGAAATAAAATTGTATTTTCTTGATAGATGCATCCCTAGGGGGTTAATTGTGAAAATGAAGCAAGTTGATGATAACGATCTTCGTTATGGTTACATAACATAGCTCATAAAATATTCATAAATGTTCCAAACAAAAAAATCCCAAAAAAAGTCATTTACTTTAAACCTTTCATATGAGACTAATTTGAGTAAAATCTGACAGTAGGTTATTGAAATATCAGTGCGACAAAATATTTTCAGATTTTGTCATTAAAATGCCGTTTCCATGACAACCATGTTAATTTTTATCAAAATACTACATTTTGTAAAGTTAAAATCATGTTGAGTATGTTTATTTCTTAGTTTTTACATTATTATTTCTACACTTTACCCTGAAGACCCCTTAATACCAAGAAAATGATCTGAACATTTACATTTTCTTGAAAATTCAGGCATAAACTAGGTAGTATTTTTACTTGTTAAAAACAAATATCCAACCCCCCCCCGCCCCACCACCCTTCAGGAACCCCAAAATACCAGTGGGCAGCAGTTTGGTAGCTGATCACTGCACCTACAAAATTTGGTGGAGAGATATCGAGCAGTTTCTGAGTTACGGTCCTTAAACACTTTGGGAACGTCGACGCTGACACTGACAGGAACCGAGCCAAAAACATTATGTCCCCCAATCAGTCATGGGTGTGGCTCTAGTGGTTCAGAGGACAGAGCAGGTCACCTCAGTTTGATTTAAGGAAAGAAAAAGGCTTAGTGAATAGGTCTTGTGTGCTTGTTCAATGCACGGATAAACTGATTTATAACTTCGGTGTTAAGTCATTATTTTCCCAAGAGCAGCCCAGTTAGAGAGACAGGTGTGGAGTGAGAGGCTGAGAAGGTAACTTTTAATTAAAAGGCTAAAGCAGATTATGCCTCCTGGAAAGTCTAAGGAAGGTCAAGCTTGTTTGCAATTAAAGCCTCTGCCTTGAGTTTAAAGCTTTTAAATGTTGGTTGCAGTGAGGCAGAAGTAATCCTCTGATGATGGGTTCCGATGTGAGAGAATCGGACAGATGGATGGAGAGACACCAGCATCAGGAGTGGACAATCTTCGGACAGAACCACCTCATATTTTCTAAGCTGTGTTATTCCACCCCTGGGATCCACCCCCTGCCATGTTCTGGGCTACGCACTGTATGTTAAGTATTGCCCCCCCAACACCCTACTCCCAGCACACACAGGCACACACACACGGACACACACAAACACACACACACACACACACACACACACATACACGTGCATGCATCGCCACCACCACAGCTGTCACAGAGAGGTCACTTTTGTGTTAAACACCAACACTGCTTGTTTTCCTATCATTCATCAAACGTGTGTCAGAAGTAGGGCCTTGGCAGACGGCTGTGTTAAATGATGGGCAGAGGGGAAACCATGATTAATGGTGCAGGCTGATTAGATGTGATTTCTGTTTCCTGGTCAGTGTGCGGTCATAGACCCGCGTGTACGTTTCGCAGTGCTGGAGCCATTCATCACCAAACAGGAAGAAAATCTGCATACTTACACTGCCTTTCATGCCTACCAATAAACTTCCTTGATCAGATAAATGTCAACATCCAACAAGCACAAAATCTGTCTCAAAAAATTATTCAAGATGGATATGAAGAGCTTGTTTCCAAAACGCAATATATCCCTTTTACTCGTTTTGAGTTAATCAGCTTTTTCTATGTTGGTGCCTATTGCATTTTATAGAAAAACAGAAACTTTGATCATGAAAAAAAAATACACCCAATGGTATGAATTTCTAAAAAATGGATTTTTGCACCATGTGTAAGAAGCGCAGGGCTATCGGTCTATGGTATTATCTCAATTTTTGTAATTTTAGCACATTTTGGAAGCAAACTCTTCATATGTTAATGGTTCTGCCTCTCTTAGCTGCCAGATTTAAGGAGGATTTGGGAACTAATTAAATTCTAAATAAGTGGTGAGACACGAGAGTCCAATTTAAGCCCAGTAACTTTGAAATTTTCAAACTACACAAATATATTACTAACATTGCAAAGTATAGAACTTCCCCTGATTACAGTATTGAAGTTGTGGCGCAATAAAATCTGATAGGCATTGCATTACTTTAAAAATATCACTATGAAATAAAAATTTGACATGTAAAGCTTGGCTTGAGTGGTGAGTTTTTACCATTTTTGGGGTTTATTTTGTACACGCAGATCTTTCCCCAGTCCCTTCTTCAAGAAGTACTCAAGGTGCCCTCAGGAACTGCTTTGGGATATAGACCATGCCCAAGGCCATTGTTTCCTCCTTTATATTTGGGTTGCTGCTTTCTCTGAAACAAACCATTACGCCATGGTACGAGCATTGTGGCCAAAGTATCCCAACTGCTGCGAAGGTGGTCACTGATCCACAAGAAATCAATTAAATTGAGAAAGACTCTGAACTTCAAGGGCTCTTGACAACAGATCAAAGGCTGTTAGCCATTCATTTCCCTTCACATGTTTATAGGAACTATTTCAGAAGAATTCTGCCATTCACACTGAACTGAAAGGCTTCAGGTTACACTCCTTTGCAATTATGTTTAATACATTTTTTATTCTTTTTCTTAAGCCTTTTTTGAATTAGCTAAGTTCTCCCAAAGTGCAACAACCCCTTGTGTCATTTCAAAGGGTTAACTGTGCTGCTATTCGCAACGTCCCGAAATACAGTGTGGTCATCGATAAAATACTATTCAGCTGCTCACATTTTTATCGGTACGGGTCAGAAATGCTGAAGAAACTCAATACAAAAAGCTGCCTTGGATGATACAGCTTTTATTGCATTGAAAAAAAAACCAAAAACTAGAAAATCACATTAGCACATTAGCATATTGGGAATTATGACTGAAGAAGGTTTCACTGCAGCGTGCATCTTCAATCAGCTTATTTCTCAGCTGTGTGCAGATGCCCCTCATTGTTTCAATAACCCAGACGGATGTGGGGAATTATTCATGTGGATTCTCGGGCACAAGCTGCTTCAAAACAGGCTTCAGCTGCTGAAGTTGTAGAAAGTCCCAAAACCTTCGACATGCAGCAGCGGCACCAGACCAGAAACTCAGGGAGCTAAATGTTGCTCGTTGTGTTTCAGTTTATAGTAAGAATAGCCATCCAGATATGGGCTTAAAACCAGGGACTCAAATGTGCTCAGCCAGATAGCTCTCCAGGAACAAAATACACGCTCAACAGGTACAAATTTAGATGCCTCCTTCTTTATGGAATTATGCCCAGTGTTCGTCTGGCTGAGGACTGGGTTAAGTGTATTGTCGGACAGAAATGATATAAATAGATACAGAAGCACGTTGACAGTTCGTATTTATACGATACATCGGCGTTAGCCAGCTTTCACATTACTTTGGCGGCTTTATCAATCGCTTTTATCTTGCCTTCACAGGGAACCTCAATATAGCTAATTCATTGGATGATATTGCTTACAGCTTCTGAACTAGATATGATGAATACGATATCTTGCCACACTTCGTTATTGAAACAATTTTTAATCTGAATGCTTGCAGTGTTTTATTTATTTATTTATTACCTTTATTGCAGGGGAGCCCTGATTACAAAGAAAACATTTACAATGGAAATTCGGTGACAAACAAAACAGTTAAAAATTCACAAAATTCACAAACAGCAAGTGCAGATAAAAGGTAAAACAAATTTTAAAAATAGTATAAAAAACAATAATAAATAAATAAAAACATAAAAGGACACAGGACAGAGAATAATGATGTGTATGTCCTACATTAAAACTAAAGGCAAGTACAAATGGCCTCCTTTAGTATCATATCCAAAGCTCATTCCTTGTAGGACTCGAATGGGATGAGGCAATCTAGCTTCAGAGTATCTTGACAATTATTCCACAGACAGGGTGAAAATGTGCTAAATCTGGTACCGTCCAGATTTGTTCTAATCCTGGGAGCCTCTAACATAATCTGCTCATGTGATCTGGTATGCTGACTTGTGATTTTAATTGACAAAAGCCTAGTGAGATAGGAAGGAAGTTTGCCTAGCAATGCTTTATAAATTAATAAAATACAATGTAACTTCCTTCTATGATGAATGGAAAACCACCCTACTGAACTATATAAAGCACTGTGATGAGCGATGCCATTGTAAGACTTAGGCCTCGCGCCCAAGTTGATTTAATAGGGAAAAAAAAGATTTTAACATGCAGAGCTCAAGCAAAAAAAAAACTACTGCCACTCTGTGGATGCGCAGCCCCCGCTAATATGAACTTGCACTTTACTGAAAGAAAAAAATTACCATGCAGCCATTTTGGTGGCAGTGGAGTACATCAGTCTTTGCAAATGTTTTGGAAATTTGAGATTCAGTGGACTTTATGCAAAACTCGGAGATGTGGCGGGCGCTGTTGGTCATTGCTTCACGTTAGCTGACTTCGCAAACTGGAGAGATGAAATGAGTCCTGGCTTTGTAGCTCTCTGGAAAAGAGGGAAGGCACTCAGGAGCGCGCTTAAATGTCCATTTACACGTCAGCAATATAAAGTGATTAATACATGTAAAAAAGTTGCACACAGCACCTCAAAAAGGGGAAATAAATTTAATAGTACATGGATAGTGTAATAAAAAGGAACCAACAACTTCTGGGATTGAAATTGTGCTGCTTGGAATAAAAGCGGTCCGGCTCAATTTTTTTCATTTTTCATTTTGGACCACAGTTGCACTGAGATCTTTATGCATTCCTGTAGTGTTGGCTCATATGGCCAACCTATTGTATAGCACTGGAACTACACTGAGTTAATCCATTATTGCACTAAACAGATTGGTTAATTTGGAATCATGTTAAGATTAGAACATAAAAAGACAAATATGGAGTTAGACCATTCTTGTTCTCAGGGGCTCAATTGTTACAAAAATCAGGATATAAACTGGTCCCCCAACACTAAGTTTGAGAGCCATATTTCTAAGGAAATCAACCAGTGAATTTCAATGTACAGGTTCAACCTGGTCCTCTTCACATGATGAAGGTAATGAATCACAATGCACAGATGATAAATAAGCTGCCCACAAGAATCTCCTGTGTTTGTACACCTCAGCTTCCCTCCATCAATACATAGAGTGCCTGACAAAAGTCTTGTCGCATAAGGACGTAGTAACTAAAAATAGCATATAACTTTATTTCTAACCAATCGTTACAATAAATGGTCCATTTTAATGTCAAGGGCTTTCACATTAATAATTTGGTGCAAAATGAAACCGTCAAAAAGTGTTCTGATGTTCACAGCTTGGCTAAGCCCATAACATCTGTTTTTGCTAGGACAAAAGTCTTGTTGTCTCTTCAGATGATGCAACAAATCGCAGATTAGAGTTTAACCTATGACAAATACTGTAATTAACACATTCCCAGATGTGTATAGAAATAACCCCAGCACACCAGACTTTCATATGAGGTGCGACTAGACCTCTGACAACATACCAAAGATTCAACCACAGACCAAAGTGCTGATCATCAAGAGCCTGAAGACTGAGTCTGCTGCTGAGGTGGCAGACATCTTTAATGTATCCAAATGTCAAGTGGAGGGGATAAGAAAAAGATTTGAAGAAACTGGTGACGTTCATGGCAAGCGCAGGTCAGACAGACCCCGCTATGACAACTGTTTGAAAGGACCGTTTGTTGCTTCAACTGTACAAGGCTAGCCCTTCTTCAACTACAGCGAAGCTACATGAGGAAATGTCACCAAAAATCCCGGTATCTACAAGCAGAGTTTGTCAAATTCTCTCTCAAAGCGGTTTTCTTAGCCGAATTAGTACACAGAAGCCTGCATTAAACAGAAAACAAAAAACCTGCATTGCATTTGCCAAGGCCCACAGCTTGCGGAAAGGATTGACACTGGAAAAGTGGCTGAAAGTTTATTTTTCTGGTGAATCATCCATTGAACTGCATCCCAGTCGCCGTACAAGACCTGTTGGAACCCTCATGGACCCAAGATTCTCCCAGAAAACAATCATGTTTGGTGGAGGAAAAATCATAGTCTGTTGTTACATCCAGTATGGGGGTGTGAGAAAGATCTGCAGAGTGGATGGCAACATCAACAACCTGAAATATCAAGAAGTTCTTGCTGCCCTACTTATACTGCTGCTCCTTCTCATACTTCTGTCTCCACATCACAGTTCCTGAAAGCGAAGAAGGTGAAGGTACTCCAGGATTGGCCAACCCAGTCACCTGACATGAACATTATTGAGCATTTCAGGGGTAAGATGAAGGAGGAGGCTTGGAAGATGAAACCATAGAATCTTGATGAACTCTGGGAGTCCTGCAAGACTGCTTTTATGCCATTCCAGATGATTTCATCATCAAGTTATCTCAGTCATTGCCAAGACGTATGGATGCAGTCCTCCAAGCTCATGGGAGTCATATTTAATATTAATTTTTTTTTCCAAGGCACCATGGCTTTATGTTCTGATATTATAGTGGCATATTTGTGTATTCAAAATAAAGTGTATGTATAATTTCCACATTTTTTTTCAATGCGACAAGACTTTTGTCCAAGCAAAATCTGACCTTTCTGTACTAATTAAATAATAAAAATCAATGAATGACACAAAACTCTATTTTGTTATATTTCACATAATCTAGAGGGCTTTGCCTTTCATATAAGCCATTTTTGATTCCAATTGATCAACTACAAGTCAGGTTATTATTTGTTGTTCCTACAACTTGGATAAGCGACAAGACTTTTGTCAGGCACTGTAGAGCCCTGCTTCTTACTTGGGCTCCTTGGTTAAAGACTGTCATCAATCGGCAACGTCATGACCTCAGTCAATTGATAAAATGCCATAATCATCCATTTCAGCCTCTTTAAGGAAGCAGACTCTATTTAGCTTAATGCTATAATGCTGAATACTCGCGACCAGTCACAATCTGATGCAAAAATGAAATCTGTGTGCATTCGAGTGATGAAGATCAATCTTGGGAGTATGCTATTAGAAAATCTGAGCAGGAGTTTAAAATATCCAATTATGAGATTCCCCTTCAGTGAGACAGACAATTTTGAAAAACGCAGCCATTTATTAGTATCACTAGAGCAATAAGAACTTCAGACTTGGATGACTGGAATAACAATGGCCCCGAATTAAGATTAAGGTTGATTTGTTTGTGACGATTTCCTGTTATCTAAATGGTAAAATTGAAGGATAGCAGAATGTGATTCTCGAAATAAGCTTTAACTATGAAAACAAAGTGCAATTGTTTCCTGAATATTTGTTCTTGTCTATTTGTTTTTTCATATAACAATTTTCATTTGTTCAGCCTGTCTTGTTTCAGCCTTGATTGTACTGTATATTACACTTAATGGAAAATTCTTCTGAAATCCTGGATTTATTTTCCTTCCAAACTTGAAATCTGAAGGCATCTGCTTGAAGATACTGTACATATGGCATATCTGCCGCATGTTCCATCTCCATATATTTATGGACACCTTGTTATTTTCATTCAGAGCAGAACTTTCAAGAAATCGTAGTGCAGGAATATAAACTGCCCATCCAAAAAAAAAAAGTAGCCATTTAGATTTAAATAAGCAAATACTCAAGAGCCTATGATGAAATCATTATTATAGAGGTGAATATGTTTCAGGGGGTAATAATTATTTTAGACGTATCTCATGGTCGTTGAAAAGATTACTGGCCAGCATCAAGTAAAGAAATCAGCTAAGGAGATTGCTGAAGTCACTAGAATTGGGTCATGAACTTTCCAACAATTTATTAAAACCTGTAAGGATAATGGTGAACCATCAACTTCAGGGAAGAAACAGGTTGGTGAAAAATCACGACTGATCCTGATCGGAGATCACTAAAATGCTTGGTGAAATCTCATCTTTAAAAAATCAGCAGTAGAACTCATGGCTATGCTAAATTATGAAGGTAAGAGCATTTCCAAAAACACGATGCAACAAGAACTTGAAGGATTGGGACTAAACAGCTGCTTGGCCACAAGAAAGCCTGTTGTTAGTCAGTCTAATTTGGGAAAAACAAGTATTTGTCACAGAGTGACACGCTGCGACCTTGAAAATGAGGTCAAGGTCACCAAAATTGACTGGCATCGGGGGTCCTCATACTAGGCCTTTTCGTGAAATTTGATCAAGTTTGGATCACTGGTCCTTGAGATATCATGCCAACAAGTCGACTGGATGGACAGCCGGACGGACTGGAAGTATGGATGGATGGACGGTCGGTCATGAATACTATGTCCCGCACCGCAGCAGGAGACAGCAAAAACAAGTTTAATATGCAAGGGAGCGTAAAGATTGGACTGAGGAGCAATGGAAAAAGGTCATGTGGTCTAATGGGTCCAGATTTATCCGATTCCGGAATGATGGGCACATCAGGGTAAGATAGGAAGCCCATGAAGTGATGCACCCGTCATGCATAGTGTCCACTGTACAGCCTCTGGAGGTAGTGTCATCATCTGGGGTTGCTTCAATTGGTCAGTTCCAGGCTCAGCACTGTTCTGCAGCAATAAAATGAATTCAGCAGACTACCTGTATATACTGAATGACCAGCGACTCATCAATGGACTTTTGAATCCCTGCTGGTACACGGATACACCAGCATGACAATGCCAAGATTCATTAAGCTCAAATTGTGAGAGAGTGATTCGTCGAACTTGAACTCCTCAACACGCCCAGATTTTAAGTGACTGTCACCCTCAGTAAAAATATGTGTGTCATTGTCTTTACATTATTAAGAATGTTGCTCACTGACACCATGGAGAAGAGCTACGGTTGCCACGATGCTGTTATGGCACATGGAATGTTACATCACTTTCCAGCAAACTAGACTATCCATGTAAATTACTAAGACATAAAATATGGCTATAAATCAGAAAAACCATGTTTCAAAAACATTTCAGAAATTTAGGTTACAATGTGTAATCCATGAATCAATGATAAGCCAGGGGTTTGAGGAAAGCCATGGTGGTTTTTAAAAGACGGTTGTGACTTTCAGCTGAAAATTTGTCAGTGGATTCTATAGCCTATATATATATATATATACTATTCAAAAAAAGTAGGGGATATTTTATTTTGAGATCAAAATTTTCACATATACAAAGGGATACGAAACCATGTTGTATAGTTCCTTACTGAGGAAGCATTTCCAAAGAAATTCATCACCCAAACACATCAATGACACTCTCACGATCTGCACGGGATGCTATTGATGATCAAGGGGTTGTGCCACATATTTGCATGACTCTGAATTGGAAGGTTAGAGCCACTGTAAAGGAAGATTTTGAAGAGTAAGCATCAGATTATCAGTGGTTGAAGTCGTTAATTAAACAGAGACCATGCGCCGTCTAACACAGGAGGAGGAGAGGTTACTACAGTGCCCTTGGCATGCTCACAGGATTTGGTCCAGACACAAGACAGGGTCGTTGTGGCAAGGGCAATGAATGTTTCCCTTGAGAAGTCTGTCATCAGCAGATTATGGTCCAGACATCAGGAATGCTGCACAGAGGGTCTGTTCAGGATAGACCACGATCCGGTGGGATAACCATGGGCAAGCAACTCAGGTTCAGGACAGATTCATCCGCACTATTGTCTTGAGAAATCGTATGGTAACAGCAAATCAGATAAGGTCTCAACTTCAAAGGGATACAGGAATGGAATAACAGATTCCCCAAAATGACCTGGGACGTCTCGGACCTTTCCCCATCGAGCAGGAGTATGCCAACAACCTCCTGCCAATGTCCAAGAACTTGTCTAGCCAAACGTTCCCCGACCTGGGGGTTTTACCCGCTACTGACTCTGTTTCACAATGGTGGTAAATTTGCTGTGTGACCCTGTGTTTGTGTCGACCCTTATTCTGGAGAATCTGTCCTTTACTGACTGTACACAGGGTTTCGAATAAATTGACAAATGTTTCCTTAATGTTTTTATGTCATTTGTTTCCTTCCTGACCTCATGATCTGCATTTCATGGTACTTGTAAATCCAATATCTCCTACTTTTTTTGAATAGTTATATATATATATATAGTTTTTATTTCATGTTGTATATTTTTGTTGGTCTTTGAAAGAGGTAGAATGTGCATTTATTAATCTGTGTTAACTGAAGACCCAGCCTGCAGATTTTTAATTTGTTCCTCCCTCCTCTTTCTTTTAGCCAATGAGCTATATGTTTCTGTCGAGGGGAAGGGTTTAAACTGACTGATTGTGTCCAATGCTGCAATCACTCTGAGGAAGACCATGTGTGTCGAAACGTTAGTGAATGCTTGCGCATAAATAAACTAATATATTTTTTAAGATGATCCATTGAGCTCCAGTCTTCTTTCCTTTTTGAAGTTTTTGTGGTCCTGGTCTGTGAGTGCCGGCTTTCATCTGGGAAATTGGTTTAGCACGTGAAACCTTCTTAAATGTCATTTTTTGTAAAGGGTGAAATAACACATCCTTATTCAGCGTGTGATGCCAGATGTGATATAACTGACAATGTCACTTAGCTACTGGCTAAATGCTATAAAGGGCGACATTGTTAGCTCAGTGACATTGCCATTATCACATCTGGCATCACATGCTGAATAAGGATGTGTTATTTATGTGTTATGTATGATTTATGAAGACATTATGTCTCATTTATGAAGGCACTATACATGCTATATAAAGCCTTTATGAGCAACACTTCATCTAATGTGTGACCGAACTAGCTTCCAAGCCTAATTAGGGTCCAGGATTGGGACTTGTTAGCCCTTCCATATATGTTCCTGGGTCTAGTTTGTTAGGAACAAGCTCCCAATCCTTCTACAGTCATCAGGATTGGAACTGAGTTCCCCTCCAGCAACTCCATCCTCCTGTGGGACAGTTCAGCTCTGGCAAAGTGTGCACCACACCTGGCTGTTATCCTAGAAGCCACCGGCCAGGGATTGGCAGCCCAACTTTGCCTATAACATTTGTGTTGAACTGTGCTCTCTTCCTTTGTGACACCGGCACCAACTCTTCCTCTGAGTTCGGTCCCCAGTCATACCGTACTGCCGCCAACAGACCTACCTACTGGACTGTAATCTACAATCGCACTTGATTCCCTGGTCTGGGACATAACAATTTGGAGATAAACCTACAGTTTTTTTCAAACATGAGGTATTTATCGTAGGATAGATACTTGGAAATTTCATTTGAAACCGAGCGCTTGCGCGAGGTCTCAAATGTAAATTTCCAGGTATCTAGCCTACGATAAATACCGAGTGCTCGAAAACAACGGTAGGTTTATCTCCATACTACCATTCCGAAGTCGAAGTTTGAAGTGGGAATGTCAGACGCCATAGCGGTCGCCTTTTTTGGACACGGAAATTAATAGCCTACGTTTTCTATTGAAGCAGCTCCATAATCAAGCGAGAGCTCTTCACGCAGCGCGAGGTCTTGACCCAGTGCGAGGTAGTTTACCGGTGAATAGATACCTGGTGTTAACCAATCAAAATGCTGAATTCGCTGGAATGAATGGTAGAATTATTATTAATTGGAATTTTAATTTCATGAAACTTGTTCAAATAGAAACAAAACCCAGTCGAATAGTACACGAAGTATACACAGACACTGAATTGACTTTCACTGAAATACATGGTAAAATGGTAACACTGGATGCAAAATGTCTTTCCCTGGTGTCAACAGAGGAAAATTTTAAATTGAAGAGATAAAACTACATTTAAATGTGCTTTTCAGGAATCGTTTTACTATTTTTATGAGCACAATTACTCCTTCTGTCATTCACAGCGTGATTAGAGGCAGATAAATTGCGGCTGAAAATCGCAGACCTTTTGTTTAATTTGCCGGAAAAGTGAGAGAAGATGAGGTTTGGTTGACTTGACACCATCCGTCTCAGGCATTAAATTGTTTTTGGGTTCAGTGGCGAGCCTTGACCCGCTATTCTGGGCGAGTGTCTGGACGAAAATGTCAGTTGAAATGGTGAATAAAGTATGACAGTAGCGTATTAATTTAGAGAATTGGGCCCCAGCGAGACAGTGTCTCCCCGGTGCCAGACGGAGTTCTCTCCCCTCACTGTGTGATGTGTAATAATTCAGTCCATTAACCTCGATATTAGATCCTCACGGAGTTTCCCTGCAATGACAGCGCCTGCTCTCTCAGGGTGAGCAGGAGGGAGATAAGAATAATAAGCATAATAAAATGTGGCTTTTATAAAATGAGGTTTTTTTTTTTTTGAAAAACCAAAACAGGAGTAATGTAACATTCTGATGGAGATGAGTGCGGTAGCAAAAGAGATGGAGAGATTAATGAAGGAATGAGGGGGATGTGTACGGATGACCACTGCCTCCAAGTGACTCCTTACCCCAACCAGTCAAATCCAACCTCACCCTAACCCTTACCCAGTCATTTTCCAGCACATTATTTTACCAGCTGAGTCACACCCACCACACTTTAACCTGGAGCAAATCAGATTTGAGCCCCATCTAACCTCGTGGGAATCACAGCGGAGGCCTCCTTCTCCCCTTAGCAATCATTTCCAACACCTTCCTAATCTGTACACAATCATGTGCCACCACATCATAATGCCCATGCACACAATCACATTCCACCACACGCTAACCCCAACCAGATCACATTCGAACCCAACCTAACCCCCACGAATCACATTGCACACCACCCTTGACCACCCTTGATCAATATTATCCAACCCCACTCAAACCCATACCAATCATGTGTTGACCCACAAAAACCTCCACCCAATGATATTCATCTTCATCATACCCACCTTCACTTTAATAACCCAAATACCCTCTCTACAGGATTTCCTCTGTTTGTGCTCTTTCTGGGTCCTGCGCAGGGGTTGCCAGAGTAATTTTCATCCATCACAAATGGGGAAGAGGGGATTTGGTGCCAGAAGCACGAAGGTCCGCTCTGAATATTCATTTACAACTGTGGTGGGACGTGGCACGTTTCCCTGGTGCAGTTTTGAGTGTCGCGCCAGGAAACGTGTCACATCCCACCACATCCTGGCGAAGCGCTCAAATCTGCACTGTCAGGCTGCTCGGGAGAGGGAGCTGGGGTGAAGAGCCGTGACCAATCAGATTAGGCAGCGCTGACGGACTGAATTGGACTCAGTAATGATTTAATATGTTTTTTTAACAGTCATTCCAGATTGTGAGCTTTACACATTTGCGCAGTGAAAGGACTCAAAACGCTCTGCCGAATCAAGTTTCTTATATCTCCAAAGAAGGGCTTCTTTGAGTCTCTCTTCCGTTAAATTTAATTCTCAAATTGTTATTGGAAGCATTCCTTTCTTTCCCCATTTTGTGTGATTTGGGATACTGAGCTTTTAAGGGGCAGCATGTGGGGGTGATGGAGGGGGGGGGAGGGGGTTGTGGGGGGGAGGGGTTAATACTGTGTAATCGGCACAGACAGACTGGCACGCATGTGGACCTCCAGAAATCCTCTCTGGGCCATTGTGCTCCAATCCCCTCTTTGTTGACGCGTGTCAGGCGCCAGCTGGCACTGGCCTGGCATCACCGCGGCGGCAGCTCTGCCGAACCTGCTGCTATTCTCCGGAAGCAGTGGCTTGGCGGTAAGGGAACCCCTGCCCTCTTAGAAAGGTGCAGGTATGGCTGCCAATGCCTTTGGTATGTATGACAGAAGGAGGGGCTCTTTTCCTCTGAGTGTGTTTGCCTTGTGTCGCTTCTGCAAAGTCAATCAGGTATAACAACATCATCATTATACATTAAACTGAGTCAGTACAGCAGGTGTCAGGTGACAGCTTCACAGTGTTATACAGTAACACCAGAATTTCAGGTTTTCCTATATTCTAAGTAAGTCAAGGAGAGGCAGCAAAAATATCTCAATATCAAAACTAAGATAAAATTTTTCATTTATATCTATTTTATCCAATAAATGAATAAAAATTGGTGTGATACAACCCATGAGATACAGGTTTGGTATCACATGCATGTGACACAGCTTTCTCCTGTTGCGATTGGTCAGATTCTGCTCACTGACAAATGTTGACTGTTAAGATCGCAAAGGCAACTTTAACTAATTTTGCTGGTAACTGTTCACCATCACTGGCATTAGCTAGCGTCTAATTGACAGTTTATTCAATTCAATTAATGAATGATTTGTTAGCTAGCACGCTAACACTTTCGGCCAGTAGAGTAATAAGTTACACATGTAACTGTTGTTGTAGATACTTGGATTTATGGTGAAAAGTGTTAGCATGCTAGTGTATTATTCATCCCATTGACTTGAATAGGCTGCCAACCAGAAGCCAACATAAACTCTATTTTTCCATTTTCCAAATAATACAACGCTGGCATTTATGAGATAAATTGGATCTCAAATTCATGAGCCTGAGATATCAAATTTATGAAACTCGAGTGGTAATTTTAACTTATTCCTCGACGGCTCGGAATAAATGAAAGTTACGACTCTTCTTTGCATAAATTTGATATCTCGGGCTCACTCATTGGAGATCCTCTATGTATAGATGTCAGGGTGAGTGGGATTGTTTTTTGCTTTTTATAACTCAGTGTGATCTTATTTCATTTCATTGTGACAACAAATAAAAAAATTGATCATAATAAAACAGACAATAATGAAAAATGAAATTCCATGTAAATTCCTGTACAATAAATATTGCCCATTGTGTTTGCCTGCTACTGTACACACTGTCTCCCCTATGCTGCCTGACTCCCATTTAGGGAAAGTTATTAAAATAACTAACATCTCATAAAAATATGATAACATGGCATAAATATTGATCATTTCCAATAAGAGTTGATCATTCGTGTGTGAGTGTATTAAGGCAGGTAATGGCAGAGCTTTCTCTGCTCATGATAAAGTTGCTGTGCGAATGATTGTTCTCTAATATTACAGATGTTCCTACAGATGAGCAGGGAGCAGGATTTCTGTCACATTTAAGGGAGGAAAGCTTCCATGAACAGTGTCTGCCATGTTTTCCCAGCAGAACACACACTTTCCCCGATTCTGCCCATAGATTAGGGCGAGAGTACTGGGGAGTTAGGCCCAAAGGGTGTGTGTGTGTGTGTGTGTGTGTGTGAGCGAGTCTGTGGGTCTGTTTGTGAATGTGTAAGATGGTGTGTGTCTGTAGCTGTGACTGTGTGAGATGGTCCGTTTATGGAAGTGTGTGTATCCATATGTGATTGCGTATGAATGTGATAGCTTCCAGGAGTGAGTGAATATGTGCTATCCTGGTTTTGTGGCAAGTTTAGTGAGAAACTAATGACCTCTTGACCTCCGTGCTCCAACAATACACAAAAACTCAGATGCATGCAATGGCCTTTTCACGCCAGGCTCGGCTTGATAAGTTACCTAATTAGCTCATATAAAGGTAGCTGCAACCCCGCAGTTTTTTGTCTGTGGCTGTACAAACAAATTATACCAGCAAGGCAGGGACCTGTTACTCTGAGTATTATCATGGAGGACGTGGGCTTTTTGCTTAGAAAATCAAGCCCTTCAGCTGTCCACTCTTCTCATGGGGCCTGCTGTCCTGGGCCTGGTGACTGGTGTTTGTGATGGTGAGAGATGCTATCCCTGACCGCTTCAGGTCCTCTCGGCTCAGCTGCTCTGTGCTGCCTCCCAGCTGAATCGCTCAATTATTTTAACATTTCGTGATTGTTGTAAGGATGTAGTCTGCTGGGTAATAAAATCTCTGTAAGAGCTGGATCCACTTCTGTCGAGTGCTTTTCAAGAACAGAGTTCAAATCCTTGGAGGGTCTATGCCATCCTTGAGCAAAATACTTAACTTCAACTCACTGGTGCATGCTCCACTGTGTAAATGTGTTATATGTTAGCTAATGCCAGTTGGAGTTAATAGCAGACAAATCATATCATGATGATGATTAGTCTCTTAGCGATGTGGGCTAGGTGTCTGAGTGTGTCGGGAGAGTGA
The DNA here is from genome assembly GCA_029692085.1 of Gymnothorax javanicus. Taxonomy (NCBI): domain Eukaryota; kingdom Metazoa; phylum Chordata; class Actinopteri; order Anguilliformes; family Muraenidae; genus Gymnothorax; species Gymnothorax javanicus. The sequence continues at coordinate 64,404,779 of CM056205.1, read as the reverse complement.
GAGGTGCTGAAACACACACTGGTCTGAAAGTGCTTTTCCTGTACTGAGAAAAACCTTCCTTTTACCAGCTCAGATGTTCACATTAGGTAAGGTTTAGCCCAGTGCACCTGTGCTACTACAGTCTTACCTGCACTGAGTCAAATAATGAACAGCTGCAGGTGTTGTGCTCTATCTGAGCAGCGCAAACTGCCTTGGATATTCATCCCCTTTGATCAAATTGCAGCAATCCTAGCAGTTCTAGTGCCAGTATTCAAAATAAATAGATAGATAGATAAATAAATAAATAAATAAAATAAAATAAAAAAAACAGAGTTTTTAAGGCTTGTGATTGGCATACTTTTTTTTTTGCGTCTACATGTGGATGGTCATTTTTTTGCAATACGAAGGAAGAAAAACCCCATTTTCACAAACACAGGTGTACATATGAACTACGCCTGATTTCAAAAGCCAAAAACTCAGTTTTCTCTGTCCACACGCAAACAGTGAAAACGAAGTTTCTCGTGAACTTCAGCATGGAGGGCATTTTTCAAAAGGTGTAAACGAAAGGCCAAAAGGCACAGAACATGCTATGTTTTCAAAACCATCCGTGTACACATGGACAAGGTATAGTTAGTTTTAGTGACCGTGTGTCCACAATTTCACTCATTTGAAATTGCCCATTACAAATAGCCTGTTGAGAAAAAGACAGTTGATTCTTTAATTTGAAAAGTAACAATTTTTTTCCCTCTTTGGTGCAAAATTATTATCAATATGGCACAGTAAGAATATGAAACTTTTATTCTTTGTGGCATGCAGAGTTATTTTGAGCAAGACGTGGCTTCAAAGGGTTACTCATCCCTACTCCCTGGAGTAATGAAATTAAGAAAAAAAGAAACTGGATAAAATTCTGGGATTGGAACTGAGGTTGAAACAAAAACGAGCATACACAATAGTCCCCAAAATTTGAGAACCAGTCAGTTAATTCATTGAAAAAATATTATTAACTACAAGTATTTATACATTCAATCATCTACCACTGAAAATGGTATTGTTATTAAATCTATACATTTGATACATTTTCATGCTTTCCTCTTAAATGTAAAATAATATCACATAATTTGTTCATGAAAATCCCTGAAGTATTTCTTAAATTGGACAGATTTCAAAACAGGTGGGGTGAAGGACATTGACGCCCTCACACATCAATCCACTGTTTCATCACATAATAAGCATTGCAATTGATTCAGAATTTTTAAATTGAAAACGTGCAAAAAAAAAAAAAAAAAAATTCCTACCTTACTTATTTGACTGGCTTTCCGACACATGAAAATTTCAGAAAATATCTTTAACAATTTTGGAATGAAAAAAATAATTAATGTCCACAAATTTTTAGCATTTAGATTGGCCTGAATTTGAACCAGATTTTTCATGTTGATAAGTGTCTCCCTCTACCTATTAAAAATCTTAATGCAAATTAATGTACCTTAACCTGTCATTTTTTTTTTTTTACCACATCCTGGCTGGCCTGTTGTTGTCTCAGTCCCCCCCTCAACCAAGTTCCCCTGCCCCCCCCTTCTCCCAAGGCGTTTGACTGGCCGCCAGATCTGCACCGCGAAGGGTAATAGAATCAGGCCTGGTGTTTCTGCTGTTGCCACGGCGACAAGATATTACCAGGCATGTCATGCGCGTGCATCTGGGGCGACAGAGCAGGACGCGGAAGCTCCATGTGTCTGCCATTAAAAAAATAAATAAAGAAAGAGAGAAGAGCGCTCTCCACAGTCAGTCTGTCAGAGAGGAAGTCATCTGTCATAAAGATGACCCCCTCAGTCACAGCGCTCGGGCTGTCTCTCTCCCTCTATTCTTTCTGTTCAATAGCACCGCATTACCATCATAAAGACCTGGGATGTGCAGGGCTTCATTCACAAAAATCGCCCCAGTGGGAAACGCTGGAGGTATAAGCTGGTGAAAATCCCTGGACTCTGCGGCTGTACACCCAATCACTGAGCTATCCTTGAGACCCAAAAATAAATACATAAAAACTGCAGACCATCGTAAGCGTCTTTAGTCCAGCCCTCTTCGGTTTGCTCATCTTACAAAAACGTGATTTGCTAGTATATAATACAACCCCCTTTCCAAATAAGTTGGGACGCTGTGTTTAATGTAAATAAAAACAGAATACAATCATTTGCAAATCATTTCACCTCTTTATTTAACCCCATAAAACCTATGGTCCCATGTATGGGTCTATCAAATGCAGCTGCTGTATTCAAACCTGTGGAACTTCAGGCCTATTGTAAATTCTAGAGGCGATCCCAAGGTTTCCAAAAATTCCAAATGCGTCCTGTTGAATCAAATGGAAATGTGCATAAAATGATGTACAAGATATAGATATTTTCCATTTAATGTAATGCTGTGGCCATAAAAACATGACATCCTGGGTTTGAATATTTCTCTCAGTATAAGTGTGATGCACCTTCAGTGAAGCGCTGCGACTAGCTGATACAGAATATGCACGTTGAATCTACTTGAGGGAAAACTTAAGTGAAAAATTCAGTCTATGGGGTAAATTGAATATGGTACAAAGACAGCATATCATTTGTTGAAACTGATGAAGTTTACTGATTTTTTAAAAAAAATTTATGTTTGAATTGAATTTCATGCCAGCAACACTTTTCAAAAAAGTTGGGACAGAGGCAGGTTTACCACTGTGTTGCATCACCTCTTTAAACAACACTGTACACGTTTGCAACCGAGTAGTTATGAAACCAAAAAGTTTTCCTATTCTTGCTTGGTGTAGGATTTCAACTGCTTAACACTTTGGGGCCTCTTTTGTCATATTTTTCTTTTCATAATGTGCCAAATATTTTCAGTGGATGAGAGGTTTAGACTGCAGGCAGGTCAGTTTAGCACCCAGACTGTTGTACCATGGAGCCATATTGTTGTAATACATAAAGAATGTAGTTTCGCATTGTCTTGCTGAAATAAGAAAGTCCTTCCCTGAAAAAGACAATGTCCAGTAAGCCGCATATGTTGCTCCAAAACTTGTCATCCAGCATTAATGTTGCCTTTACAGATGCAGGTTACCTATGCCATGTGCGCTAATGCACTCCCATACTATCAGGGATGCTGGCTTTAGAACTGGGCACTGATAACAAGCCAGATGGTCCATTTCCTCTTTAGCCTGGAGGATGTGACGTGCATGATTTCAAGCACAAATTTCACATTTTTATGGCTCAGACCACTGGACGGTTTTTTACTTTGCCTGAGGCAATCTTAAATGAGCTCGGGCCCAGAGAAGTCGGCAGCGTTTCTGGATCTTGTTAATACCTGTATATAGTTTTATCTTTACCTGGCAGATTTTTAACTAACACTTGTGTTCATTGTGTTCGACTGTGTTCACTGACAGTGGATCTCAGAAGTGATCCCATGCAGTAACTTCCACAACCAAATCCAGGGCCTGAAGATCACAGCCATTAAGCATTGTTTTCTGCCTTGTCCCTTGCATACTGGGATTTCTCTGGGTTCTCTGAATCTTTTAACGATATTATCAGTGCTATAGATGATGAAATCTACAAATTTTTTGCAATTTTACATTCAGAAACATTCTTAAATTGTTCAAATATTTACCAATGCAGTCTTTCGCCGAGTTTGGAAGCCCTCTCCATCTTTACTCCCAAAAGACTCAGCTTCTCTGGGATGCTCTTTTTATACCCAGTCATGTACTGACCTGTTGCCAGTTAACCTAATTAGCAGTGAGATGTTCCACCAGGTGTATTTTAGCATCATACAACTTTCCCAGTCTTTTGCCACCCCTGTCCCAACTATTTTGAGATGTGTTGCAGGCATTACATTTAACATGAGCTGATATTAAAAAAAAAATAAAAAAAAACAATAGAATTTCTGTTTCAACATTTGGCATGTTGACTTTCTATGATTTTCAATTAATATAGCATTTAAATTATTTGCATATCAATGCAGTCTGTTTTCATTTACATTTTACACGCTGTCCCGACTGTTTGAAAAATGTGGATGTATATACAACTACTTCAATATGTTTTTAGACTGCCTGCTAATATGAAACAAATGAATGGTTTTCAAATAATGGCTCAGAGGACTACATATAATAACTGAGGATGCAGAAAATATTAGAATTCCAACTGTGGTTTGGACCTCAGTGGAGAATGATTTAAGCGCAAATAAATTAACGTGCCCAAACTGAATAATAGACGCAGCGTGTGTGTAAAAACTGTGGCACTGTGGGCAGGGAGCCTGACATTGTGGGTACCAAGCACGGCATTGTGGGTAAGCAAGCATACGCTGTTTGTGATAATGTGCACAGTGTAATGTGCACTCAGTCAGGGGCATACATCACTCATGGTGTGCTGTTGAACACGATGAGCTGGCAGCAGACTTGTGAAGGCGTGCCATTAACTGATTCCAACTTTCAACATTCTTCACTTCTCTTGCAATTTTTCCTTTCTCATAGTCAGACCCATATGTTTGCTGTAACGTACGGGTTCGAGTCAGCATGTTTGGCTCAGGTCCAGGTCTGTGGAGATGTATGTGCGTGCACATGTTCATTTGTGTGCATGTGAGTATTTCTGACTGCTTAATAATCAGGGCTTTGGTGAGCACTTGCTGTATGCTTATGTGTGATTGTAGTTGCTGTTCTTTTTGTTTGTGAACTTGCATGTAGTTCCTAGATGTGTGTTTAAGCTGGGACGGACCGGCGTGTCTCTCCTTCAGCGCAGGCAGAAATGTGGCAGGTCCACATCATAGAGAGAGACGTCTGTGGAGCTGCTGTTTGACTTTTTATTAAACTGTGATGTCCGTGGCAGTATCATACTTCCAGACAATGTTAGAGACTTCTTTGCAGGGCATTTGAAGCCATTCATGTATATTCCTAGGCTGAAAAAAAAAAAAAAAAAAACTGGAAAAACTTGCCCGTTATGGAAGTTCTGCTTTCCTGTACCAGTAATATGTGCCTTTGCAAATTCTCTAGCATACTGAGTTGTCTAATGTCTTAAGTGTGGGAAAAGGATGTTAGCAAAACCCTGCTCTAATATGCAGATCTTTCATTGTTCTAGTAGGTGTTTAAACCCATGGCGACAGAGTGAAAGTGTTTTAATCAAATACTGAGGCCTTGTTTGTTTAATAATCCATTCATCTCAGCTCATCTCAGTTCTGCCCACACAACAGCAACTGCCAGATAAAACTGCTGCAGGTACAGCCCTGCGATGTTGGCATGACCACCCAGCTGGGTTTTATTTTCGGTTGTTTTGTTCTACTGGGACAAGCATGTACTGATGGCTGCTATCGCTGTATCTTACTACATAATTTCAGTCAGCCAATGTGTTTCAGTAGCTTTTTTCTCTCGCTGAATCCCCTGAAATGAGATGTCTGAGTCATGTAGTCCTTTTTATACTGTTACTTTAAGGCCATTCTAAGCCCGGAAGTAGTGAATGTTGTAATTTATAGTCGACCTCCGGGTATCAAAGAATTTAAACCTCTCTGTCCATTTCTCTTTGAAGTCTGCCTGTTCAACTGAAAAAATGCCATGGATTTCCCCAAGGCAGTGTGCACTTCTTACGTAAAGTATTGATGTTCTCTAAACAATGTAGTCTACAGAAGACGACCCAATGTGGTAGTCTTCAGGTAGCGAGATGACTGCGCATGCATACCTCCTCATAACCTTCACAAGTAGTCTCGGGCTTCTGATCCTCGGCAGATATATACAGTACTTTCCCTGCAAAGTGTTAACAGTGTTAATTCAGCTTTAACAGTTCTCTAAGGCCAGTAGGCGTCACATGTACTCTACTGGAGTAAAGCATACTCCATCAGATTCAACGCTGAATATTTTATTGCGTCTATGGATACAGCAGCCAAAAAAATCTGCAAACTGTTTAGACAAACACAATTTTCAGCTTGTGTGTTGCGTGTAATTCACAATCAACCATCATCCCCTCCCTAACCACCCCCTCACATCATTTTCACATGCAAATAGGAGTGCCGCCATCGGAAGAGAGTCTGTGAGTGTATGAAAGTTACACACTATCGCTATATGTGTGTGTGTGTGTGTGTGTGTGTGTGTGCGCGCGCGTGTGTGTATGTCTGGCCTTGTAATGAATGGTAGAAACACCAGGAATAGAGGCAAGGTTGAAATGTGAAGGTAGGGTCTTCTTTAGTTTACTTATTTTATTATATGCCGGAGTTAAGGTAAACTCCGGACAAACAGGGGTAGACAAACAGAGTACAAAAGCTAAATACAAAGGGGAAATATATTATTTCCCAAGTATGTGAGCTAAAGAGCTAAGTGTAAGTAAAGGCAAGTAACAAACGAGACTTTGCATAGGACAGAGGGAGAGAGGAGTATAAATGCAAACTGAGCTATTGAGCTAACAATGAACAGGTGAGGATAATAATGACTGCAGGAGTTGAAGCAGGCCGGTGATAATGAGCATTACGGCCCGGCGTCACAGGACTGCATCAAAGACCATGGATCACATAGGAAGCCCTTTTTTTGGGTAGGTTTGGGGTTCAAATTGATTCCGCCAAATCCAAAGTATGTTTACAATACTTTTTATATCTGCTTGGTTTTTGGAAATAAACTTTTTTTTTCAGGAAGATTAGAACGTGTCCTTTTTCCTTAGAGAAAGTTTCACATTCCCTGTACAGTTGTGTTCAAAATAATAGCAGTGTGTTTTAAAACGTGAGTAAAGCTCAAAATCCTTTTGATATTTTTATTTCCATTCATTGGGAACACTGCGCATTATATTTTACATCAAAACATGAAGAAAAATGTATCAATATTTTAATTACTTTACAGAAAATAGAGGAAAATATGATATTGGGCTGTTCAAAAAAAATAGCAGTGTCTGCATTTTTCATTACAAACTCAATATTTACTCAATAAACTGAAAAAAATGTTAAGATTTAGCATTCCTGTGAATCACTAAACTAATATTTAGTTGTATAACCACTGTTTTTGAGAACTGCTTGACATCTTTGCTGCATGGAGTCGACCAACTTCTGGCACCTGTAAACAGGTATTCCAGCCCAGGATGATTTGACAACCTTCCACAATTCCTCTGCATTTCTTGGTTTTGCCTCAGACACAGCTTTTTTGATGTCACCCCGCAAGTTTTCTATTGGATTAAGGTCCGGGGATTGGGCAGGTCCCCTCCATAACCTTAATTTTGTTGGTCTGGAACCAAGATGCTGCTCGCTTACTGGTGTGTTTGGGGTCGTTGTCTTGTTGAAACACCCATTTCAAGGGCATTTCCTCTTCAGCATAAGGCAGCATGACCTCTTCAAGTATTTTGATATAAGCAAATTGATCCATGATCCCTGGTATGCGATAAATAGCAAGAGAAACAGCCCCATATCATGATGCTTGCACCACCATGCTTCACGGTCTTCAGAGTGTACTGTGGCTTGAATTCAGTGTTTGGGGGCCGTCTGACAAACTGTCTGCGGCCCTTGGACCCAAAAAGAACAATCTTACTTTCATCAGTCCACAAAATGTTTCTCCATTTCTCTTTAGGCCAGTCGATATGTTCTTTGGCAAATTGTATCCTCTTCATCACGTCTTTTTTTTAACAGTGGGACTTTGCGGGGGTGTCTTGCCGATAGATTAGCCTCACACAAGCGTCTTCTAATTGTCACAGTACTCACAGGTAACTTCAGACCATCTTTGATCTCCCTGGAGCTGATCATTGGCTGAGTCTTTGCCATTCTGGCTATTGTTCGATCCATTTGAATTGTAGTCTTCCGTTTTCTTCCACGTCTCTCTGGTTTTGCTTTCCATTTCAAAGCATTGGAGATCATTTTAGCCGAGCAGCCTATCATTTTCTGCACGCCTTTATTCGTTTTCCCCTCTCCAATCAGCGTTTTAATTAAAGCACGTTGTTCTTCTGAACAGTGTCTTGAACGACCCATCTTTCTTAGGTTTTCAGAGAGAATTGCATATAAAACGTGCTGGCTTCATCCTTACATAAGGGCCACCTGAATGACACCTGTTTCTTCGCATAATGAATGACCTCACTGATTGAACTCCACACTGCTATTATTTTGAACACGCCCCTTTCAATTAATTATTCAATTACACAGACTCAGGAGCATGCATATCATGAATGTTGGGCCTGTTGGTTTCTCAGTCTCTACTACATCTACTGGTAAATTATTTGCCATGTAATAATGTAATTTCTACCAAAAACAGTGACTGATATGGTTAGTCATGTTGGACTGCTATTATTTTGAACACAACTGTATGTCTCTAACAGGCTGATATTTTTTTGTAACCTTGCATCTCATCATGACATCGAGCAGAAACTCGTATTTTACCTTATGGAAAACTTAAATGCCAATGCTGATTTACTGGACCATAACAAATAATTTTAAAAATGTAAGTCTAAAGTAATAAGACATGCCTTGGAACTTAAGACCCCCTCGGCGTATGTTTTTTAGAGTCCCTTTCTAGGGAGAGTTGCAACAACTTAAGATTTGGTGCCATTTTGATTCCATAGTGCAGAACCGAGCGATTTCACACAATGGAAATTGTGGGATTTTTTTTGTTCTTTTCTTTTCATTCTTGTGTTGCAGCTCTCAGTATAAAGGGACTCTAATGTTTGTTTTAACCCCGAGCGATGCGAACAGGCATTTCAGCGCGTCTGTGCAGTCTGTAAGTTTTTTATGGACACACACACACACACACACACACACACGCAAAGATGGACATGACAACAATTCTCCTTCAGAAAACTGTTTTCAGAGAGGGTAAAAATATGGCTCTGATAGTGCATTTATTCATTTCCATACATTTAATTGTTTAACTTACACAAAAAAAGTCAATTAAAGGCTTTACTGAAATAAGTAGCCTGTTCTTCTTTGCTTTTTAGTCATCTTTTTGGTTTCTATGAGTTCAGACCGTTAAAGATTACCTGAATACGCTGACTAAAGCTGCTTTCACACCAGACGTGAAATGAATTTTTCGCACGACAGGTTACATCCAAAGTCAATGCAAAGACGCGAATAGGGGAGACCGAGGTTACTTCGGCCACGGGGTTAGGTTTGTCACCCCGGTTTTTTTCATTGCAAACGCACTGACGGGAAAACGAAAATGTGCAAATTATGTGACATCCCAGCGATGTCATCTCTTGGAAGGAAGAAGGACTGGTAGTGTCATGTAAGTGTTTTCTGCTTAAATAACTGAATTTTGGCTCAAATTCCAAACTGAAAGTTTCTGAAAGAAATGTGTCTAGCTTCTTTGAAGACAAAGATTTCCACGGTGTTTTTACTGTTTCATAAACGTATGTAACTAGATTAACAACCCATGAGATAAAGGCCTGCTGCGATCATGAGATGAGAGATGCGGTCTGATTTCCAAAATAGCCGCACGGGGCTACACCGGCCAAGCAGCATGGGGTTAGTTTGTCAGGGTTAGTAGCCCCAGGTATGCCAAAGTTGCCCCACTTGTACACAACTTAGCTGTCGGGAAGCCTCAACCAGCCTCTCTTGCCTGAGCAACGGCCTTCAGCGAACACTCAGTTCGTGATTTCTTCACCAAGTTGGGTGAGCTGTATGACGAGCACAAATTTGAACCCAAAGACATATGGGTGACAGACGAAACTGGTGTTACAACGGTACAACAGCCTGGGTACGTAACCTTGTGAATAAACTGTAGTGTAAAATGTTACCCATGCACAAGATGATAATAATAATAATAATAATAATGAAAATAATAATAATCATAATAATAATAATAATACCAAATAATAGTAATCATAGGCGTCAGTTTAGGGGGGACGGGGGGGGACGTGTCCCCACCACTTTTTGTCAGAAGTCATTTTGTCCCCCCCACTTTATCTCGCAGTGTTTTTTTTTTTTAATTCAATGAAAAAAAAAAAAATCGTCATACATATTATTTTAAAGGAGAGACCACAAACGGCCACTAAATGTGCCTGCATAGAAACAGGACTGGCTGCGTGCATATTGCAACATCGTAACAACTTCAGCCGGAGTAACACAGTTGCATAGACCCGGACAGACTAGAGTAAAGAGTTCAGACTAGAATTTCAGCAACAAAGTAACTGCCAGGATGAGGACAAGAAATTCATACATGTCAGCTGACGTCATAGACGCACGTGACCGCTCTCAAACTCTAGGCGCCGCCATTTTGGGTACTGACTTACAACAGGCTGTCTATCTGTCGCCCCGTGGGCTGTGATAAGAAGTCTCACAAAAAGAGTGGATTAACATTTTTTATGATACGGCTCTTTTGAATGCTGCATTTTGATTCATGAATTACACTCTGATTCTACATTTTACGGTCTTTTATTTCTGTATAACAGACTGTTGCTAAGTGAAACAGGCCATTGCTAGGGACGCTGCTCTGATTGGAGAAGACAGAGAAGAACTATGCAGGATATTTACCTTATGTTTCATTTTTACCTTCATTAAACAGCTTTGGACTAATTGTGATGTTAGATAAATGACTTGTAACTTGTTACAGGGAGAGTGGAGGCTCCTTCCACGTTGCGGCTGGAAACCAAAACTGCAATCAGAGCCACGGACCCGGTGTCACAGCTCTCGTCTACGAGGCATGTATGTCCGTGTTAATTCTTTACCTCAAAGTTTCAAACACGTTTAGCTATGTCAGTAGCGCAGCCAGAACTTAAAATTGCATGGGCAATAAATATCTCTTTAAAACAATTAGTTCTGCCTCGATCGCAATCATTTTTTTCTGATTAACTATGCCTTCAATACGATAACACTCCGCAATATCAGGTGTTGCTTGTTCACCTCGTTCAGGCAAAACGACCCACCAAACAAGAATACGTCCAAACGACGTCTTTTTGAGGTCTTCCAAAACGTCTACATGACGTACCCTGAGGAGCCAGAATGAAAGTTTTTATGATGTCTTTTTACGACATCTTCTGGACGTCCCGTATTAACGTCCACCAAACCTCTGCACAAGGTTAAAAATTAGTTCAAATGAGGTCGTTCTGGGCGTATTTTCAACATCAACTGCACACCTATTTTAGAGATACTTGACGAAAAAAAGAAATACAGCTTATGTCTCCTCCCTCGCGATGCCTCCCTATCTCTCCGACTGCTTTAATAGCTTTTAGATGTTGCGCTTGAGCAATTGTTATGACAATTCTTGTGGTAGTGAGAGAATTCAATCGTTAGAACGGTTAATCACTGAGCTACACTCGCTACTGACTGTGCCACGAAGATAGGTGAAAAGCACTGCATAGTTAAGATGTGTTTCCCAACGACTACTCTCCATGGGTCATGAAACGAAGTCATAACGACTTGTATCCATAATATGAAAAATAATGTACAAGACTTATAGTATTATAGTGTTGGGAAAATAAAACAACTAAGAAAATTATCAACATGAAATTTTGTGTTTTATTGTTATCAAAGTCTTCTGTTTTTTTTTTGTTTTGTTGAAAGTGGCGACTCGCCCCGCAGCGGGGTTAATTGGGGGAAAGAGATCGGCTATCTGCGGTGCCGACAAGAGAAGCAGTTCTGCTATTGGCACCGTGGCGGGGCGGATAAAAGAAGCACTTCCGCTATTTTCCCCACGACTGGGCCAATAAGAGATTTCATTTTATTATCCGCCCCAGTCTTTGAACTTGCCGTAGCAATCGAGTTTCGTTAGGTTTTTAAGGTTTATTATTAACAAACAAACAAGGAAGCAGCTATTTGTCCCGTAGCGCTGCGGCGCCAAAGTTCAAAGTTCATTTAATAACCCGTGGAAAGTAGTGGTCGCGAAACACATCTTAACTACGCCACGCTCTAATCCTAACTTCGTGGCGCAGTCAGTAGCGAGGGTAGCTCAGTGATTCATAGTTCGGAGGATCGAATCTCCTCATTACCGCCAAAAGGAGCTTTGCTTGTCATAACAATTGTTTAAATGCGACATCTAAGAGCTAATAAAGCAGTCGGAGAGATAGGGAGGCATCGCAAAGGAGGTGGAGGGAAGGGATAGAAATTATATTTTTTTTTTACATCAAGTATCTCTAAAATAAGTGTGCAGTTGACGTTGAAAAAACGCCAAGAACAACCTCATTTGAACTAATTTTTAACCTTGTGCAGAAATCTGGTGGACGTTAATACGGGACGTCCAGAAGATGTCGTAAAAAGACGTCATAAAAACTTTCATTCTGGCTCCTCAGGGGACGTCATGTAGACGTTTTGGAAGACCTCAAAAGGACGTTGTTTGGACGTATTCTTGCTTGGTGGGGACAATCATTCATTTGGATGCGCTATTTTGTGCATTTCAAATCTCTGTCTTTGGTTCAGTTTGAATAATTCAATCGATCATGAAGCACAGGTTAGATCACCTGATGAGCCGAAAAGGTAGCGCGGAAGTTCCAGAACAGTTTACCTCTCGAAAAGCATTATTAAAATAAGCACAACTTATGAGTAACTTATTTTGCTGAACTGAATTATTCCTATTGATTAGTCGCCCTTAGATCGCACCACGAAAGAAGCCGTGTCTCTTTTTGCCAGTTGATTATTCATATAAATGGAAATTGCTTTAACAAAGGAAAATGGCTGAGAACAAGTTAGGTATAATAATTGTAATTAACCGATGTTGTGTGGCCGCTCAATTTTCAGGTGTGGCTACGCCACTGATATGAAAAGCACAAAATTGCGCATCCAAGTGAATGATTGTCTTTTGCCTGAATGAGGTGAATAAGCAACACCTGATAGTGCGGAGTGTTTTCGGATTGAATGTATAGTTAATTAGAAAAAAATGACTGCGATCGAGTCAGAACGAATAAATGTTTGAAAGAGATGTTCAGTGCCCACCCAATTTTAAGTTCTGGCTACGCCACTGATTTACGTACACTCAAGAAAGAAAGACTGAGAAACAGAAAGATAACTTGCAACGAAAAGCTCGTTCGAGGTGGGATTTCATTGTCAACTCACGAACGTTGGATGGACTGATCAGGTATTTTACGAATACGATATTTTACTTTCCAAATGTATTTTCCAAATTAACTTACTATATCAAAGTGTACGGATGTCCAACTGATGTCATTATTATCATTAATAGTAAGTATTTCATTATTCCATCATAACAATGCCATCGTCAAAACTCAAAATCATATCTGCACCTCTGAATTTCCCATTTCCTCATTATCATCATCATTTGATAATTATTCCATCAACTTCAATCGTTACCGAATACCGAATCGCCGTATTCATCATCACTATTACTATCAACCGGGACTATTAATCACAACGACAATAAATATATTATGTATTTTGTATCAATATCATCAAAATTCATCATCATAACTATTGAAAAGAAAAAGAAAAAAATACCCATGACGCCGATGAGATCGAAAGGCAGCGAGCGAGCGCAAGCTGACTAGACCAAGGAGGTAGGGATAAATACATTCTTGATTAAAACCTCCAAATTGACACTGATTGATTCTCCATCTGTTTCCCATTCAAGTAAGTTGATAAGCTAATCATTGGCGCACGACAGTCGTGAGCTACAGGAATAAATAATGCAGCCTACATAAGCGAATGTCTGGGTGATGCCATTAATGATTACCCATCATTTTATCGTGTGCACAATCAATGTACTGATTTTCGGGAAACGGGTATTGTAATTTTCTTCCCAGGACCCGAACCTTTGGGGCGGGACCCGGGTACCTGGTTTTCAGTCACAGGCCAACACACAACCGAGGAGGGTGAGCAAAACAGCGAAGTGACAGGACTTGCAGATTTGCGAAATGATACAATTTATAAATCGATAAAAGTCGTATTTTGATCAACATTACGTCTGAAATTAATAATTTCACTCATAAGCTATGTAATAAGCGAGATAATGTAGAGTTAGTCTGTTGTTATGGAGAAATAAAGACTGAGACATCCTTCATCGTAGCCCATACAGCCTACGGTTGTAGCTGTGCCTCGGTCCCTGGTAGGTACTCAAGATGGCACTCACAACAAAAACGTCACGTGACTGAAATCCATGAATAGGCATGTTCTCATCAGAGTGGAGTTTTAAACTAGCGCGCTATTTTGCGGTTTTGAAATTAGCCCAATGTCAAATTAGCTAGCTATTCTTGCTGTTTGAAGACACGAATAGCGCGCTATTTGATCGGGAAAATTTCCCCCAAAATCTTGGACTCATTCCCGAAATAGTCTGCGAATTCGGGAACTCGCCAATCAGCCAGTCAGCCAATTTGTATTTCGTCTTCATAAGAATTAAGATATCTCGATACCATTCATGCTCTATAATTAGCATGAATCTTACACTCAGATATGTCATAACTTCTCCATATAACGAATCAAGCCTACATGGAGAACGATATGATTTAACCCACTCTCCTTCGTATATTGCCAGTGAAATTCTGGATATCAACCCCCATGAAGCCAAGCCTATCTCTATCATGGGTTTTTTACTAACAATAATTCGTAGCATTTTATGACAAAGTTACACACTTAATCTACACACGTTTTAAAAAATATGAATTAAATTAACAATTTTCTTATTTTATTTGATTTTATTTTTTATTTTTCTTTCATACTGATTTGCAAATGTATCAAGGTGATTGCTGGGTAATGTGTTGTCCAATGTCAAGTCTGTATTAGATTTGATTCAATTCAATTCAATTCAATTCAATTTTATTTGTATAGTGCTTTTCACAGGCAGGCTGTCTCAAGGACGCTTTACAGAGAGAAAAGGGCAGACCCCAGACAAATCCCTAATCCCCAAATAGCAGGCAAAAAAAACTCCCTGTAGGGAGAAAAAAAGCCTCTAACTGTGGTGAGAAAAAACTCCTCAGTGATAAGAAATCTCAGGAGGAACCTGGCTATTGTGGGGAAGCCCATCCTCTGCTGGCTGGCTAATTAATTGATGATAGTAAATTAAAATCCAAAGTTCTTTAAACAATAAGGTGTCCAAGCAGTGACATCTGTCGCTCCAGGAAGTGGAGAGGCGGGGATGAGGGGATCAGGACAGCAGGAAGACAGCAGTCGATGACCATTAGGTAGTGACAGGGCTTAGGTGGTCCAAGGACTGAGTTCCGGGGGGCGGAGTTCCTCAGAGAAAACACAAAAACAAAAGAGGGTTAGGTACTGGATAAACTAATACATACTACACAAAATGTTGTCCTGTGTCGGGTATCAAGTTACGCTAAAATACTACAACTCAGGGGTAACCAGTATAGAGCAGTCAACTCTCCTTCATCCACTTATTGCAGCACAGAGGCCCTGAACTTCATCCGACTAATGCTGCGTAGTTTTTCAATTAGACACCACCAACACCATGTGGACCTACCCGGTGACTAAGGCTGTAGCAAGCCCCACCGGTGCCGTGTAAGTGCAATCTCAGTGCCACGGGTTCCACATGGATTTAAGCAATTTTGACGACCAAAACCTTGTATCCTTCGTCCACTTATTGCAGCACAGAGGCCCTGAAATTCCATCCGACTAAGGCTGCGTAGATTTTCAATTAGACACCACAAACACCATGTGGACCTACCCGGTGACTAAGGCCGTAGCAAGCCCCACCGGTGCCGTGTAAGTGCAATCTCAGTGCCACCGGTTCCACATGGATTTATACAATTTTAACAACCAAAACCTTGTCACAAGAAGTGAGCATACCCAGAAACTAGGCAGTCTCCCTAAAAACAGGTAGTATAAATGCTCATAATGTGTTAAGTATAGGCTTGATTAAAGAGGTATGTTTTCAGCCGACTCTTGAATACAGAGAGTGTGTCTGAGGCCCGAATGTTTGTTGGGAGATAGTTCCACAAGACTGGGGCTTTGTAAGAGAATGCTCTGCCTCCCAATGTAACTCTGGATATATTTGGAATTTTCAAATATCCAGCATCTTGCGAACGAAGTAATATTGGAGGGGAGTAAGGAATGAGAAGTGCACTAAGATATTCTGGGGCCAAATCATTTAAGGCTTTGTAGGTAAGCAGTAGAATTTTATATTCAATTCTAAATTTGACAGGCAGCCAGTGAAGATTTTTGAGTACTGGGCTAATGTGGTCATATTTCTTCGTCCTGGTCAGAACCCTAGCAGCAGCATTCTGCACTATTTGAAGGCGATTTAGGGTAGAACTAGAGCAGCCTGACAGTAAAAAAGTTACAGTAATCCAGCTGAGAGGACACAAATGCATGAACCATTTTTTCGGCATCCTGAAGAGACAACATTTTTCTCAGTTTTGATATGTTTCTAAGATGGAAGAAAGCCACTCTTATAATGTTGTTAATATGACAGTGGAGAGAGGGTTCTGAATCAGGGGTGACATCAAGGTTTTTGACGACAGCTTTGGCAGGAACCGGGAGTCCATCAACGTTGAGAGAAAAATTGAGGAATGTGTCTCTGAGCGTTTTGGAACCAATTACCAATATTTCAGTCTTATCTGGATTTAATGAGAGAAAATTCTTTGTCATCCATGCCTTAACAGCTTTAAGACACATCTCTAATCTAGTTAGTGGATCAATTACACCTGGTTTAAAAGATATATAAAGCTGTGTGTCGTCTGCATAACAGTGGTACTTCACATCATATTTACTTATGATGCTTCCAAGGGGAAGCATGTATAAAGAAAACAGCAAAGGGCCCAGAACAGATCCTTGAGGTATTCCAAAGTTTACCTTGGAATACTCGGATGAATTGCTATTTACCCTAACAAACTGACATCTGTCGGAAAGATAAGACTTAAACCATGAAAGGGCAAGTCCAGAAATACCAACCAGATTTTCTAGCCTGTAAAGAAGAATATGGTGGTCAATCGTATCGAAGGCAGCACTTAGATCAAGTAGGACAAGGACAGAGATTTGGCCACAGTCCATGGAGAGAAGTAGATCATTCATTACTACAGTGAGGGCTGTTTCAGTGCTATGATGTTTTCTATAGACTGACTGAAACCTCTCATGTACCTTATTCATTTGCAAGAAGAAAGTAAGCTGTTGGGCAACACATTTCTCAAGGATCTTAGAAAAAAATGGAAGGTTTGAGATCGGCCTATAATTAGCCAAGACTGTGGGATCTAAATTTGGTTTTTTGAGTAGAGGCTTAATTTCAGCCATCTTAAATGAGGTCGGAACCAAACCCGAGATCAGGGAAGAACTGATTATGTGCAGAATTGGACCGCCAAGAGTGGGCAGGAGTTCCTTCACTAACTTAGTTGGGATGGGATGTAAAAGAGAAGTTGTTGATTTGGAATAAGTGACTAATTTGGCAAGTTCGCTCAGGGATATGGGAGAGAATGAATCAAACTGGTTTATATGCATAGCACAAGGTTTTATGCTAAGGCCTTCACCATCTGCAAGGGAAGCAGTGATCTTTTCTCTAATTCCAATTATTTTTCCACTAAAGAATTTTAAAAAAATCATCACTGCTGCAGGAGGCTGGAATTTGAGGGGAACTTGCAGCATGGTTATTCGTTAATTTGGCCACTGTTTTGAACAAGAATCGAGGGTTATTTTTATTTTCCTGTATAAGATTTGCAAAAGAAGACCTAGCACCAGAGAGAGTGTGTTTATATGCAACAAGGCTCTCTTTCCAAGCACAATGGAACACCTGGAGTTTAGTGGACCGCCATTTGCGTTCTAGTTGACAAGATTTTTGCTTTAGAGTCCGCGTCTGGTCAGTGTACCATGGGGCTGGTCCCTACTTCTGAGTAGCCTTTTTAAATTTCAATGGGGCAACTACATCGAGGGTACTACAGAGAGCATTAGCAAACTTATCTGCCATTTCGTCAATACAGAGGGGGCTGACTGGATAATCAAGATAAGTTGGTGGTGCTTCAATGAATTGTGAAGATGTTGTGGCAGTAAAAGAACGACTTGTGTACATCCTAGTTTCTGATAATACAGGGGGGGCCAATTTTAGACAGGATGTTATAAGAAAATGGTCTGATAAACTGGGATTGTGTGAATGGATGTCAACCTTGTCAATCTCAACACCAAAGCTTAAAATCGGGTCTAAAGTGTGACCATGAATGTGTGTTGGGCCGATGACACTCTGAGTGAAGCCAACCAACTCCACGACATTAGTGAAGATGGATGTTGAATTATCTACCATCTCGATTTTATCATGTGACCAGGGTGACAGCTGATAGTTCGAGCGCAAAATGTGAAGATCCGACTTACTAGCAAATTTTCTAACTTCCATTCAAACATAAAGCAGAAGTCAATAAAGAAAAGAAAATAAACAACAAGAGGAGAGGGTAGCAAAGCTGCTAAAACTAAGTTAATTCGGCTTTCTTACAAGCAGTTGCCGCACCACGGACGACCCTCCGTCAAGCAACGATGCAGCCAGCTGGTAACAGATCAAGCTAAGATAGCGTTTGACCTAAATAATGATAACTTTCATGGCTATTGTATAAGTTTCAAGACAAGTCGAGGAATTTGCTCTACGCAAAGCTTGCCAAATGCCATTCAAATAGCCTAGGTAAGTAGGCCTATAAATGACTTTTGTTTTAGTCCAGAGTCGATTTTACATATTGGATATGTGGCAGAAATAAGGCTGTCTGTGCAGTAAATTGATCATTTTATGGGGTTTATGCCAACAGTGTTCAGCTGGGCCGTTTGGGGGACATAGTGGCATTGTTTCCAATATATTTAAATATTGTCAAATATTGCAGCTTTCGTCCATCTCGTCGTGTGATTTTTCAAGTCACTATCATATCCTGCCTTTATGTCAAATAATGCTCTCGTGAGGTAGCTGCACAAAAATACAACTTTTCGGATGTTTTAAGTGACCCAAATATCGCGGTAGAGGAGGAAGTTGCGCATGCCCTAGCTACCTGATATGTCATCTGTAACATGGCTGTTGCTATTAAATGCTATTACCGCGTACAGCAGCACTAGAAATTAAACTCTAAATTTTCTTTACTGGATGTAGTCAACACACGCGAATGCTCCTCTGGGTACTCAAACATCAAGGTGAGCCGAAAAAGTACTGATTTAATTTGATATTGGTTGAATATGGAATTCCTTCCCAGTTGATGACCAATTTCGTTCTTGCTTTTTTCCCAGAAATCTGACGTTCGCTTGTGCCTCAATGAAATATTACCAGCGGTATTAACTGCTAACAATGGTATTCGTGCAATATATTTCGCAGTAACCCTGTTAATGACCGGGCTGGTACACACTTGTATTTATGCGCGTGCATGTGACCTGGTTTAGTAGTGGTGCCCACCGGAAAATGGGGCTCCCCAGAAAGCCAATGTGTAATTCGAACCCTGATAGTAACTGTTACTCCTTTCCTACTACAAACTGCGTAACCCAGGGATATGCCACCCCGCGTTAAGCTTTTCCTACCCCAGGGCCCGTTAACTCCGATGTGTGTTCCCAATACTACTCATTACTCCGGCGTTTCGGTGTTCGGCACAGAGCCGGGCAGATCCGGAGCGGAGGTGCTTGCTCTCTGGGATAATTTTTATAAATAGACCTTGCACATTAAACATGTTCACAGTCACTTTTGGAACATTTGAAGCCAATTAAAATGTTTAAAACAAATGCCTGGCTGTTTTTGCTTCTGTTTTAACGAGAAATTTAAAAAAGATTCCAGTAAATTTGATCACGTTACTTTTGCCCTGCCCGTGCATTACTTTCATCCCGGCTGGATGGGTCGAAAGAAGCAATCCGCAACTTCCGTTCGACGTCAAACTATGCCGAAGTCAATATATATGGTGATGATTTAGCACCTGAAATTGACAGAGCACACACGAAAGTAGTTAATCGCTCCGAAATTTTGTTTCGGTCTGTAACGTTATCTTTTAAAATGACGTCCATGTGAAAAATGTAACTTTCGTACCAGCTCTCCCCTAATGCCTAATAATAATAATAATAATAATAATAATAATAATAATAATAAGCTTCAGCCTCAGCTGATTACCAACTATGACGATTTTACCCCACCCATCTGACGAAGTAACCCCGGGTATGGGGTTGTTTCGGCATGTTTGTGATATATCGAAAATTGAATATTGTGACGTAAATATATGCTATATTGAGATTGTATCAATACAAGTTTTGTAGGCGACATTCTGCACAACACATATACCGTAAAGGTATTTCTCTAAGTTTTAGCAACAAAGAGTTATGGAGCCAAATACAAAATAATGACGAGGTAACCCCGGTCTCCCCTACACGCGAAACGAGTGTATTCGCGTCTTTGCATTGACTTTGAATGTAATCTGTCGTGCGAAAAATTCGTTTCGCGTCCGGTGTGAAAGCAGTTTAACAGTGTTAAGACCACTCCTGCACAGCATCATTTTGCACACCTACGCCAGTCTTGTCCTCCAAGCAGATTTAATCATTTTTCATCATGCCCGCTTGATGGATTATTCTGATTTTAGATCAGAGCTCTGACAAGGAAAGAGAGAAAAAATAGGAAAAGGAGGTTTTTTTTGAGCCGTGCGAGTCATTTGCAGATAGGTCATAAATCTTCAGAGGGCATCATTTTACACTAAACCAGCCCACAGCGCTTGTTGAAGGTGAACCCGTGTATAGATTTAATTTGCTTTTCAGATGCGAGAGCAAAACACGGCCATTGGCCAAAACACTCACTTCCCGCAAAATTATTGATGGCTCATGTGTTCAATCATAGAATAAAGAAACTCATTCCATGAGATGGTGGAACAGTTTAAAGTGACTGGAAACGGCCCAGTACTGAAAATGAATGTGATGTATGTGATTTGATGCGCTGAATATTATTTCCATCACTGAACTATGTTTGTAATAGACGTAGTGCATTATCAAGTGTGAACAGGGCTTAAATTAAATCTCCAAATTCATTTTACTACTAGGAAATGGAACACAAAATCTTTTTTCTTGCTTGGTAAATATGAGTCATTTCTTATACAAATATACTGTATTCTGGACAAATTAGTGAATAAGCAAAATTAATGAATGAGTGAGTTTACCGTGTTGTTTGATTGCGTTTGATAGTGCGCTTGAGAGCCCAGCATGAGGTGAGTAGGACAGGTGAAAGCCTGTCACAAAGAGGGACCCATCCTGCTCGTACGTGGCACTTGAAAGAGTGACGCAGAAGTTTGAATTTACCATAAGAATTTAATTTTCAAAGATCCTTTTGTGCCCGAGATGAATACTGTTGAAATGAGGAGAAGAAAGAGACACTGTTGAAGGAGGTGATGCTGCTTCCTGTCTGCACACTTGAGGCTTTATTAATGAAGGGCTTTTATTTTCCTGTGTGAAGAGGAGTGGACGCAGACAGAGATGCGAAAGGTTATCATGCTCTCTTGTGCGCGCATCTGGCCGCAGATGCAGTGTTTATGTGAGCAGTGAGGTGAGAGAAGCTCAGGTCGGGTGGATCCCCACACTGTGCTCTCAGACCGCAAACCTCCATCAACTTCATGTTTGTAGAATAATGCTACAGTCCAGACCAGGATCCAAGAGTGGAGGCAGAGTACAGTCCAATAGCAGTTGGGACGGGACCCCAGAAGAAGAAGTGGGGAGGGAATTCTGGATTGGGATAGCACAGTTCAGTACAGATGTTGTGGGTGAAGCTGAGCTGTCAATCACCGGCCAGTGGCTTCCAGGATAGCAGCCAGGTGTGGTGCACATTTCACCAGCACCAGACTATCCCAAAGGAGGAGAGAGTAGCTTGAAGGGAACTTGTGTCCAATCCTGATGATCGTAGAAGGATTGGGAGCTTGTTCCTAACAAACTGGACAGAGCAATAAAATTGGAAGACTTAACAAGAACATGGTCCCAATCCTGGATCCTGGCTTGGGTGCTTGTTGCTACTAAACTGGACTGACAAACTGACTTGAGCTGGGTTGACTTGAACAGGGTGCCAATCCTGGATCCTGAATTGGCTTCAAGTTAACAAAGTAAAGAAGAAAGCTTCCAGAAACAGCTGTCATTAAAGTACACAATTACACTTAACAAAGATGAAGGGTTTCTGCCAGGAGTACTGACTGGTTTTAAGCATAAAGAGAAAATTACAATCCAGCAACTTGCAACACGAAGCAGGGGGTTTACATACCGGCTACATGGTCATCAAAGAATAACCATGAAACGAGACACAGCTTAGCAAGCACGAAAAACGTAAACCAATCAAAGGAGACATACTTCTAATACACACGCAAGTCGCTCAATAGAAAGAGACACGAAACGCATTCATGCAACGGTTACGACACGGTGTATAAAATAGCATGTTAATGCGCATTGAGTGTGACATGTAACCTAGTAATGACTGTCAATTTCCCTCTGGAAACTGCGACTGGATTGGGAGCATGAGTGCGGACTAGTTTTTAGTTTTAACAGTGACAAGAGGGTAAACATTCTAAAATGGCTGCTTACACCTTCTGTTATTCCAACTTATTTTAAGTTGTCAATTAAATTCAAGAGCAATTATTTCAACACTTCAAGGACTTCAAGTTGAGTTGATTTTTGTTGACTTGAAGACTAAACTGTGTTGATATAATGTGTGCTGTCATTATTTCATTTGAGTTGCAAAAACTCATGTCGTATAAAATATGACCCTTCGAAAAACAGGTGATGAAATTTACTCACAATTTCATATCTGTGAGTTGCAGTTTACTGGCTGTTTACTCATCAGTTTCCTGTGGGATCCGCTGTTAATTTAAAAAAAACCTGGCTGACTGAACTAATGAACTTCAGCCAAGAGTTTAAGTAAGCCTTTGTTTAAAAGCCAGCCCAGTATGGCCAAATAGAATAGTCCAAGAATTATAGATGATAAGAATTGAAACTGCGGTCAGGCAGGCAGTCGATTAGCTTGGCAGTGTAAACATGAGACACACGCTCGCATATACGCCCACACAGATACTGGCACGACTTCCAAAATGCCAAAATGCACGTATTTTTTTCATGAGTTTTAAAATTGTTTGACATATTTTCTTTACTGGCTTTGCTCCAAGATCTTCCCATTTTTAAATTCAGAGGTTTTTTTGGAAAATAAATCATGTTTATTTCTTTTTTTTTTTTTTTTTTGGTTTAAGATGGATAATCGCCGCATTGTATGCGAGACACCAGCCTGTCTGTGTTGGGGCTCCCGCAAATCTGACCCAGCAAGTATTATCCTGCAACTCTGCTAATGAATTACAAACAGCAGATGGAAATTCAAGATATGTTGCCATTATTTATTTCTTAATTGAGTTCTGTATTTATTCCATTAAAATGGGACACAGTGTGGATGGATTTTAATTGTTGCCCACAAGCATTTGGAAAGCGATCCATCCAGCAGGCATTTTGGGCTGTATGCAGCAATAATGTGAAATTCATGGCACCCAGTCTGGATGGAGCAGCAGTGAGGCCTTGTCCTGCCCTTTACTGCTTCATTATAAAAATATGTAACTCAGGACAGCATAGTGGTGCTGTGGGCTGCACTGTCACCTCTCGGCAACGTGGACGTGGGTTTATGTTTGGCCGACACCCCTCTGTGTGGAGTTTGCACGTTCTCCCCTTGTTCATGTATGTTATCCCTGGTTTCCTCTCACAGTCAAGATTCTGTCAGGCTAATCAAAGACTCTGAATTTCTGTCAGGTGTGAGTGTATCAGTGAATGGCGTATGATCCCTGGAGATGAATTGGTGAATCACCCAGGATGTATGTATACCTGCCTCTTGCCTATTTTATGCTTGGTTAGGTCCCAGCCTCTGGCCTCACCTAACCTAGGGTTGCAAGACTTAAAGTTTTCAACCAGCAAATCCTGTTTTCAGATGGTTTGTCTGGGTCTGATCAGAGGAATTGGCTGAACACCTCTATGCCGCGTAAAGTCAGAAAGCCTCAAATTCTTTGTCTGTTTATGTAAATTAATTAGCTTTACGACCCACTTCTGATTTCCTTACCTGTGATAGCTTTGTTGCTGCGCTTACCTAAATGCACACCGCTTCGGTGCCTTCCCTTGCAGGAGCTCTTTTAAACAAGTTGCCACATGATAGGTTTTCAACAGCGTCTGATTTTGATATCTTACATCATTGGGCAACTATAGTTTCCCACGGCGCTGAAAGGGTTAATATGAACAACTGCCTTGTGATGCAGAAGCAGCTGAACTGAGTGACTAGACTATAAGCTGAGGTCAGTAAACTGAGGAAGCAATAAAAGTACCTACAAGCAAAGGTTATAGGGGCACTATGACCACACTCGCATGTGTGAACTTTAATAATACAAACTCATTGAATTACCGGGAAAATCTGGAGGATATTTTAAACTACTGTTTGAAAGGATTTTGAAAATTCTTTGCGGTTCAGTTTCCCCTAACTATAATAATAATACAACCATATAAATTTGCTTTGAACGAATGGTGAGGAACAAGGAGACGATTCCAAACGGGACAACTCAGGTTTAGTTCTTTTCACTGCTGAAAAATTAGCTTTTTTTGGCTTACTTCCTTGCAAAGCTAAAAGTGATAAAGATACTATTACCTCAGGGAAGAATTGGAATTCATGAACAGGGTCGGACCCCGAAATAAAAAAACAGCTCAAAAATACAAAACAATTCTCAATTCAAATGACAACACTGCTGAAATATTCTAGAGTGCAAGGATTGTAATGATAATGCTCAATAAATGAGAATCCTCAAAATTCTGTTGAAAACGTAAGGTCCACAAATTCAATAGTGGAGCAAAGATTTGCGCATGTGGTAATAGTGCTCTTTTAAGTGCAGTGTTCTGGAGAGCCTCTGCTACCACTTCCACCATTTTCACTGAGGAGAGGAATCCCTTCCATATGAATGATTCTTTGAATTTGGTGAATAAAGATTAAATGAGAAAGTGTGGATCTTGTCTGCTGTTTGTGCACTTAAGCCCGCTGTGTGTCAGTCTGATGCAGATACATGTTGTATATACAGTATAAAATGAATAAATATTGAAATAAATAAATGAATAACTTTGTAAATATGCTACCGAGTGTGGTGATTGTGTAATATACAGTATTGTGCCGTCACGTGCAAACAAATATCTGGTTTTACTGAAATAGCAATCTACAACACATTCTCATCCCGAACTCGTCATATCTTGACGCTACCTGCCCAAACGTCGATATACAAGGCAGAAGGAAGCTTTTTGCGTCATTATTTGAGGGTTAGGGTTCGGGTTAAGGGTTAGGGGTTAGGGAGTAGGGTTCGTTTTACACTGGCATCGATAAAGGATGCTAAAACTGACCTTTTGCCTCGTATATCGACGCTTGGTCAGGTAGCGTCAATATATGACGCGTCGGAATGAGAATGGGCTCCAATCTACGAACCCGAGCAAATGCCCAACCAAAACGATTGATTGATTGACTGATTGATGTGTGGAAGGATGTGTAGTCTCCTGATTTGGGAATACTCCCTGCACTTACAGGCCAAGAACAACAAACTAGATGGAGGTGTTACAGGGCTCCCAGTGTACTGACGCTGGGAACAAAAAAATAAGTGTCTCATACTAACTGGATGTCATTTGGGTCTCAGTTCCAGGCATAACAGCAGCATTAGCCATCATACCTCATTCTGTAATCACAGATGTGCTGAAATTCTATGCCTCAGTAACAACTGCACATTTTAAAGACTTATGAGAAATATTGATTAAAATAGTTTTAATTCATTGGGAAATAAATACAGTTATTCTTCCTCACTATCACCCCTGTCTATGTATTTCTCAACAGGAAAAATATCCAGTTTGATAAGGGAAAATAATAGAGAAACTATTCTTAATTATTCCTTGACATTTTAAAATGAGAACAGTTTGTCTTTCGGTAATTTGCCTGGGAAAATTAATCCGTAAACAAACTAGTCACAGTTTTGTTTAATGGACTGTTTCACTGTTTATTACACTGGAATATCTGAATAAACACATTATATCCTGATCTATTTCATCTTCTGAGCTGTACTATCAGAAAAAACACATGCTGGGTTGTTGCCAGGTTACCAATGGCTAGCATGCAAACAGGAACTAATGTGGCAGCTCATACTACTTGTTTCTCTCATCACGCTGTATCCCATCCTGCAAAATAAGTTCACTATGGAGGCGGATGGTTTTGAACAAGAGTATGGCTCATTCATAGTGGATGCAAAATACTGACTAATCCAATTGTTTAGCTGTGTAATGTTCAGATTAATGCGTGTAATGCATGCTGGCCAAGTATCTCTCTCTCACTCTCTCTCTCTTCAGAGCCTGAGAAATGACACATTATAAAACATCATCAGATGTAATCATGGGGGGAGAAATTTTAAAAATTACTGATACCCTTTGTCCTCGAATATTTGCCCAATCATTACCATGCCACATTGATATTATAGAAGTTTGATCACATCTGATTGGTTGGTTTGCCCTAATATAAATGGATACATTGTGGGGAGAGCGGTTACTTTGCTATTTCACTTCGTTACTACTCAGTTGCTTGTACAATGTAGCTTCACATTTAAACTGAAAATATGATAGTTGACTAAAATATAAATCGAGTTTATTTTCTGCGTCAGTCTCGCAGCAGAATACCATTAGACTTCTGCGATGCTGATGTCAAGGATGGCCTACAAATGAAGTCATCCCGAGGGCAATAAAACAGCAGCAGTTGGTGTCCAGTCAACATCTGCTACTGCCCCTCCGATCCGAGCAGTGCAGACCCGCCCGATGCGGGAGGGAGGGGAGAGCACAAGGACCTGAGCAACTTTGGCAACAAGGGCAAAATTTTCATAATCAGATTACCGAATGGGATTACCTCTGATAAGACAAGGCTTGTAGGTGCTGTCTGTCAGCTGTGGCGAGTGCCTGCAGAAACCGGTCTGAGACGGAACAAACCACAAACCGGCTACAGGTTGTTTAGCGCCCAAGACTCATCAATGTGTGAGGGCAGCAAACGCTAACCCTTTCAATCCCAACCAACAGAAGAACTAACTGTGACATAAATAGCAGAAAATTCAGTGATGTTTAGCACATCACACCCTGTTATGTAGCTGGAGTGCGTAGCTGCAGACTGGTCAGAGTGCTAATGCAAACTCCTGTCCACCATTGAAATGATCACAATGGGCATATGAGCATCCAATCTGGACATTGCACCAATGGAAAAGGATTGCCTGCTCCGGTTCGTCTCATTTTCTTCGACATCATGTGGACGACCAGGCACATGTGCACCATTTACCTGGGGGAGAGATGGCACCAGGATGCATTGTGGTAAGAACCAAGCTGGTTGAGGGAGTGTGATGCTCTAAGTAGTGTTCTGCTGGGATGTCCTGGGTCCAGGCATTCTTGCAGACATCAATTTGACATGTGCAACCTACACTACAGGCTAGAAGTTTGGAAGCAAGGCCAATACAGGTCAAAAATTTGGAAGCAACTTCATGTTTCTGTTCACAAAGCCTTTCTTAAAAACCAGCATGAAATCTATGGATTTTGGGATGTATTTACTGCATGATTAGACTTTTCTTTCATTGATATGCACCATTTTCCTCTATTTACCTTCAGGTACTGTATACATTGATGTTACCAGACCATTGCTGAATAAATGTTAACAAAAGAAAGGAGGGGCTTAGTTTTTGGGTTGAGAAGATTTGCAAGAGTCACAACTTTAGTAAAAAAGTAAAAAACAAATCACAGTTTGCAATATTCACTTTTTGTCATGGTTTACAGCCCACCGGATGCCAACGGCAATCCGGCGGGCACTAGGACCATGGGCCTAGTAATATGGGCCTGATAATTTGAGTAAAAATGTATTCTGATAAGTGACTCTTTGTATAATAATCATGTTTATTTTGTTGCAAAGTATGCCAATGAAACTATGATCTTTTTTGTACAAATTTGAGTTTGTTTCCAAACTTTTGGCCTGTAGTGTACCTAAGCATCACTGTGAATCAGGTGCGCCACTTTTAGCCATGATATTCACCGATGGCAGCGGCCTCCTTTGGCAGGATAATGTTCCCCCTTCCACATTCAGGACTGGATTATGGAGCTTAATGCAAAGAACGCATTGCTTCCTTGGCTCCCATATTCCCCAGTTCTCAATCCTATTGAGTATCTGAGGTACAGAATATGCTAGAAAAACCAGTCCGATCTGATGAGGTTCCACCTTGCGACTTGCAGGACTGAGAGGATCTGCTGCTAACGTCTTGATAACAGATACCACAGCACACATTCAGATGTCATGTGGAGCCGTGCCTCGGCGGGTCAGAGCTATTTTGGTTGCACGCAGACAACCAACAGCATATTAGGTAGGTGGTTGTAATGTTTAGGCACAAGGGGGTACATATCTGCAAAAATTGATTGCGGTGTTCTGGCTCTGAACCACAGTCTCTTTGAGCGAAACGAAAGAACTCCAGTCTCAATCATCAGCGTGCTAACGCTAATAATAACACAGTTGTAATTTTCTTGTCTGGGATGTGGAGGACTGGACCCGGTGAATTGAATCAGTTTGATTGGCTCCTGCTGTGGGGATCAGTAGGGGCCAATAGAGTGCCACCATGGTGACGTGTCACTTTACCTGAGAGAAATTATTATGAATGGAACAGCAATGATTCCAGTAATGCACTCCTCACTTCAACAGTGATATTCGACAGAGGGAGACAAAGATAATTATCGCAGCAGGCCCCAGTCGAACTATGGACTGATGCAAAAAAAAAAGACATTTTAAAGTCTGCGTAAGATATCGCAGTAGTATTGCAATGTCGTAGATAGTGCATTCTGTTTCAGATTGTATGGCTCTATTTTTATATATGCCAGTGTAATTTACAAGTCAGGCCCTAAAAAGCAAAACAAACAGAGAAATTAATTCTGACATAAAATTCAGAGCCCTTCTCTGCTGTAGTAACAGTCTCAATGCCCTTTGTGAAGAGGAGAATTCCTGTTCACCGCTCTGAAAACATCTACAGTAAAAATGGTTTCATCCTACCCCATAGGATAAATTAAACATCATGTGGTAACAAATGTGCTATTTTGACGCGCTTCTCTCCTGCCCCGCTCCAAATATTTACCAGCAACCACCCCCAGATTCTTGTGTCATTATAAGGAATTGCTATGCCATCTCACCCACCTTCCTGACCAAACTTAGGCACCTCGACTTTGCCTGCTCAAGGCCACCCAGAATGACAGCTTGTATTAGCCCAGCAATGTACTCTATGCACCATCTGATATCCCCATGTAAGCCTAGTTCTGAAATCAACAAAATCATGTTCATCCATTATTGTCCACCAGTGAATAGCAGCTCTGTTATGATGATGTCTGGAAACCATAAAGGCTTTACAAAGATGCGTAGGACATGGTTAGCAAGGATGTCGGCTTGCAGTTTGAACCAGCAAAATCCCTTAAAGGTCCGCTATTATGCCACCAGGTGCGCAGCTAATTAGCCATTATGAGCCAGTTCAAAATCTCCCCTTCCTGACATCACAAAGGGGAGTGACCACCCAGAATAATGAAATCTGATTGAAAGCTGGGCTGAAGTTGATCAGCTGTTCATGCCTCTGGCTGGTTACCTCCCTATGTGATTTCAAGAGGGGAAAGATTTTGAAATGGCTTGTAATAACTAATTGGCTGTGCACCTGGTGACATAATTGGGGACCTTTAAGGTGAGGGATTTTAGGCTAAAAGTGATATGCGTCACAACCGTTGTGTGTCCTTACTTGGTCCCTCCCCCTTTCCAGCAGCTTACATGTGTTTTGTGGTTTTGTCTCCTTTAATTGATTTATTGTCTCATTTCCCCCCTTGTTCCCAGGTGTTGTCATCCGTATGACCTGCTCCTTTTGAGAAGGTCTGGTCTGTATAAGTTCATTTTGTATTCAGCATGGTTGCTGGATTGTAACACTTCATTCCCGACAAAGCCTACCAGTCAGTTTGCATTCTCTAGTTCTGAGTTAAACTGTCTTTTTGTGTGTTTTTGGTAAATGAATAATACAGACAAAAAAAATGACTCTTTGGAGTCATATAAATAGGAACAAGCTCTCAAGCTTTTATATCAGTCTACAGGAGTGGAACCATGTTTTTAAATCTTCTGTTCCAGTCTGTTCTGCTGAGTTAGTTTATTAAACCTACCAAGCTCGTCGCGAAAAATAGAAGATTCAGCCTGTTCTTGTTTACTGCCACTGGTCCACTATGAACTGAGTCCGGTGCTGAAATGAAGGTTTGTTCACAGAATACCCAGCTGCCCAGTGTCCCTGGCTCTGCGTTGAATAAAGTGAAAATTCTGGCTATTGAGTGAGTGAGCTAGAGGTCATCAAGTCGGTTCGGGGAAGCCCACAGCTGTGGGATCAGCACAATATTGATGTTAGTATAGTACTCAATATTGGGTAATTATCTTTGAATTATCTATGAAAAAGGTCTTTGCCAGCAGTGAAGCCAAAGTATAACTAGAAAGCACATAGGGAGCGCATACCTCTGCCAACACATTTGGAACTTTACTACCGTCTCGTGGATTGTAAGATACATGGCATTTATTCCGATCCTGCAACCCCAAAATAGTGAAGAATCCTTGAAAAAATTCCAGGATCTATGGTGATCCAGATCCCCACATAAATCCAGTGGATTGTTTCTTGGGCCATGCCCCACATGTCCACAAAATGTCATTGAAATTGATTCTGAAATTTGAGACATACTGTCTGGACAAACAGAAGAACAGACAAACAGACATGGGTGTGCACATAACCTCTGCCCAATTTTGCTGGTTGGGGGAGGAAACAAAGGACTCTCACACACTGTCTACTTCAATTGCAATCAAAAAATTCTTTATTGGGCACAATTATTTAGAATGACGATTCCGTACAAAGACCTTCATCAGGTAATTTTACTTCATCAGGCACTGAAGACACCGTCCGGACACTGTTTGACTGTATGCTTCCAAACATTTGTAGTTCTTAAACTAATTGGTCTTTTAATAGCTAACTTGTTTGTAGGACCAAGTAACCAAACAAATCGAACTGTTCTATTCGTAGCAAATATTAGGTAATGGCTTAGCTGCTCACCTGGGGTATTGATCGGCTCATTACCAACAACAGAAACCTAAGGAAAGTATCAAACCTTCATGTGGCTTTCCAAGGAAGCTGCATAATTACAAAGCTCCCGTGCTTCCTGTGTTTTACCTGAGTCCTTCTATCTCATTTTCACCCTCTTCCGAGGAAAAGTTGATCTTAAATTCACAGAATAGAGCAAAGAATGCAATGAGTCTAAAGAAAAGGCCTATTATTATTATTATTATTATACAATTCACAAGTCTTGGGAACAAAAGATTGTTAAGTTACCACACACAATTTGTCAAGGTATTCGGTTTCCACATAACATTCGAGTGTACCACACTATTTGCGTTTACAGTGTAATTGTCCATGCCCATGAAGTAACATCCTGTGCTAGAAAACAGCTAAAGACAGTGGGGTCATTCATTGCTTGACCTGTTTAGGCACTCGGTCAGAGCGCAACCCCGTCTGTAGGTCTGAAATCCACGCAGTGCCAAGCGGCTACAAGAACCAGCTGGCCCTGGGTAACAGACAATTGGCTCCAACCTCTCCAAATTTGGGAGAAAAGTGAAAAGGAATGAAGTCGAATGAGGAAAAACATCATTATTGGGATGGGACGTCAGGGGCTTCCCCAAAATCTCTGGCACATTTATGCTCAATATCAACCTGATGGGAATGTACAGTAACAAAGCACATGTCAGCACTGTAGACTCAAGTGGAAAAAACCAAACTCATGAATCGCTGTACTTTAAGTGGGTCTCATTCAGTAGTGAACGGATTTTACTTCTTGCTAAATTATGCGTGCAAAAGGCTCAAGGTTTCTGACTCCTGATCTTAACACAGTGCACGGACATGCCTGGTATTTAAATGAGCTGGTTATTTAAAGGTAAGCGCAGTCCCGGGAGTGTTTGTTCCCCGGGAGGCGCGCGGGCTCCTCCGAGCTCCGCTCGGGGCTGTGAGAATTTGTTGGAGTGGAGGTGCTGCGTTTGAGCCGATGGGAGAGACGCCTCATTCAAAGCTATTTCTGCCGAGTCCCGAGGTGCAGCCGTGGGGAGGGTGCAGAGCGAGGCCACTCGCGTGGGTGCAGCGATTCGTGACGTATTGGGGGCTCATAACGGCTGCGTTCAGTTTGATCTTACAGAGCAGGTCTGACTTCTGTTTTCTGACACATAAACATGCATTAAACTCTGTTTCATATTAAGAACTTGTGGGAGTTTGTGGGAACAGAGAGGATTTCTCTTTTTTTTGATGAAATTAGTAAATGGTCTTATAGGCACAGACACACATACCCCTCCAGTTGCAATTACAGTTAAATTTTGTTTCTTTGGGGAAATTATCTAAAGAATTTTAACTCTAATGACATAACATTGCATTATAACCCCTGTGCAAGCACTCATATCCAGAGTGACAAAGGTACATTAATCTTCCAATATTTCATTGGGGGAAAAGAGAGTGTTTAGAACAATGTGTAGGGAGTACAGGAACAGAATACCCCCACCTCTTACTACCCCCTCACCTCCTCCTTTAAAATACCCACTGGGGTAACTGAAATTACCACCCCACATCTGCCCGCTGTGCCCGATATAGCCCAGGTGATGGATTCTGCATGAGGGCGAGCTGCCATCCTGATACAGGCTCGCCCAGCATCGGGGTTATGACTTAATGACGTACTGGACGTGGTTTACGCTGTGTAGGAGTGCACACACACACACACACACACTGTGGAGCAAACACTCTAATTACCACGACTCTAAAATCTGCTCCCTAATGACCGGCTGACATTGTTGTTTATTTTCCTGATTAAACTGTGAAATCTGCATTTTCTCCTCAGGCCTGTATTTTGTCTCCATGTGAGTTTGTGCCGCCTGTGGAAAACTGCAGAAGGAGATCCTCTGCCACTGACTCAGCCTGCCTCTGTCCCACTGCCGCACTGCCCTGTACTTTAACCCCTGGAATATGCAGCAGTTGGTTTAATTTTCTATGATTGCATTGGTTGACTGCCCATCATATATTAATGGCCAGAGAAGGTAGCCTGAAAGTATGGGGGGCTGGGGTCTTTTTGCCCTGTTGGGTGGTTGCCCCTTCACGATTGGCATAGTCAGGAGTCTTTATTAGAACATGAAACTGGATGAAAGACAAATAACTTTGTGCAGATGAAATGCAGGACATGACCTTTTCTTTCAGGGCAAATATACATACTGTGTATTACTTAAGTACAAACCCATTTCCAGAAAAGTTGGGATGCTGTGTAAAATGTAAATAAAAACAGAATGCAATGATTTGCACATCATTTAAACCCGATGTTTGATCAAAAATGGTTCAAAGACAATATACCAAATGTTGAAACTAAGAAATGTATTGTTTTTAGAAAAAATATTTTCACATTTTGAATTTGATGCCTGCAACATGTTTCAAAAAAGTTGGTACAGGGGCAACAAAAGATTGGAAATGTTTTATAATGTTAAAAAATGCAGCTGGTGGAACATCTCAGAGCTAATTAAATTAATTGGTAACGAGTCAGTGACATGAATGGGTGTGAAAAGAGTATCTCAGAGAGGCTGAGTCTTTCAGAAGATGGTGAGGGTGTCACCACACAGTGACAGACTGCAGGGGAAATTGTTCAACAATTTAAGAATGAAATTGCAAAAAGCTGAGGATTTAATCATCCATGGTATGTAATATCATAAAATTATTCAGAGAGTCCGGAGAAATCTCTGTATGCAAGGGACAAGGCCAAAAACCAATATTGAATGGCCGTGATCTTCAGGCCCTCAGGTGGCACTGCATTAAAAACAAACAGGATTCTGTTGTGGAAATCAATGTATGGGCTCTGGAACACTTCTGAAAACCATTCTCAGTGAGCACAGTTTGTTACTGCACCCCCAAATGCAAGTTAAAACTTTACTCGGTAAAGAAAAAAACCATAAAAACAAGATCCAGAAGTGCTGCCACCTTCTCTGGGCCTAAGCTCGTTTATGATGGCCTGAGACAAAGCGGAAAACTATCCTGTGGTCTGACCAATCAAAATCAGACATTTTTTTTGGAAAGTAAGGATGCCACGTCCTCTGGGCTCAGAAGGAAGGGGAACATCCAACTTTTCATCAGCGCACAGTTCAGAAGCCAGCATCCATGACAGTATGGGGCTGCAGTAGTGCACATGGAATACACATGCACTTGCACATCTGTGAAGACAACATTAATGCTGAACAATATACTATACAAGTTTTTGAGCAACATATACAGCCATCCAGACATCTTTTTTCTGGTAAGGCGTCACATATTTCAGCAATCGAATGCCGAACCACATTGTGCAGTGGTTAAAACATCATGGATCCGCAGTGAAAGAGTCCAGGTACTAAACTGGCCTGCCTGCAGTCCAGACAGGTCACCCACTGAAAAATTGGTGCTCGAATGTGACAAAAGAGTCTGCAAAAATGTTGAGAAGCTGAAATCTAAAATCAAGCAAGACTGAGAAAACATTTTGCTTTGAATACTACAGTGACTGGTCTCCTCAGTTCCAAAACACTTACAGGCTGTTGTTAAAAAAAGAGATGATTTAATACAGAGGTAAACATGGCCCCGTCCCAACTTTTTTGATACATGTTGGTGGCTTCGAATTCAAAATGAGCAGATTTTGTTCAAAAACAATAAAATTTCTCAGTTTCAACATTTGATGTTGTTTTTGTACTATTTTCAATTTATTACAGAGTTTAAATGATTTGCCAAACGTTGCAGTCTGTTTTTATTTACATTTTACACAACGTCCCAACTTTTCTGAAAATGAGGTTGAATTTGAGCAGTGGTACTCATGTGATAAGGCCGCAGTTCGAACAAGGTTTCCGCAATGCAGTCGTGAATATTCTAAATTTAAAGCTGACAGTCTCTATTTTAACATAGTTTTGAATGATTTCATATCCAATGTGCTGGAGTGAAAAGCTTGAATTTGTGTTGCTGTTCTAATACAACCCCAGTTCCGAAATAGTTGGGACAAAGAGTA
Organism: Gymnothorax javanicus; assembly: GCA_029692085.1. Taxonomy (NCBI): domain Eukaryota; kingdom Metazoa; phylum Chordata; class Actinopteri; order Anguilliformes; family Muraenidae; genus Gymnothorax; species Gymnothorax javanicus. Next base: position 64,369,910 of record CM056205.1, on the reverse strand, counting down.
AATTGTGAATAAAATCAAAACGCAATGACTTTTAAATCACACCAGCCAGTGTTTCACGATTGAACAGAGATAACATCGCCAATGTTGAAACTGAGAAATTTTACAATGTTATCCGCAAAATGAGCTCATTTCAAATTCGACGGCTGCTACAGGTCTCAAAAAAGTTGGGACAGGGGCTTGTTTACCATGGCGTAGCATCCCCTCTTCTTTTTAACACAGGGTGGGGGCGTCTGGGCATTGAGGGAACAAGTTTCTTGAGTTTAGCCATTGGAATTTGATCCCACTCTTGGTTAATACAGGCTTCTATCTGCTAGAGAGTTTTGGGTCTCCTTTAACAGACTTTTCGTTTAATTATGCGCCAATTGTTCTCAATCGGTGAAAAATCTGGACTGCAGGCAGGCCAGTTTAGCACACAGACTCTTCTACTACGAAGTCATGCTGTTGTAATAGCTGCAGTATGTGGTTTTGCATTGTCCTGCTGAAATAAACAAGGCCTTCCCTGGAATAGACGTCATCTGGAGGGGAGCGTATGTTGCTCTAAAACCTTTATATACCTTTCAGCATTCATGGTGCTTTTTAAAACATGCAAGTGTCCCACATCATATGCACTAATGCATCCCCATACCATCAGAGATGCTGGCTTTTGAACTGAACGCTGATAACAGGAGGGGTGGTCTTTCTCCTCTTTAGCCCGGAGGACAAGACGCCCATGATTTCCAACAAGAATGTCAAATTTGGACTCGTCTGACCACAGGACACTTTGCCACTTTGCTACAGTCCATTTTAAATGAGCCTTGGCCCACAGAACAAGGCGGCACCTCTGGATCATGCTCAACGATGGCTTCCTTTTTGCATGATAGAGTTTTAGGTGGCATCTGTGGATGGCACGGCGGACTGTGTTTACAGACAGTGGTTTCTTGAAGTATTCCTGGGCATATTTAGTAATGTCAATGACAGAATCATGCCGGTGAGTGATGCAGTTGGCGGCTGAGGGCCCGAAAATCACGGGCATCCAGTAAAGGTCTTCGGCCTTGTCCCTTACGCACAGAGATTTTCCAGTTTCTCTGAATCTTTTGATGATGTTATGCACTTTTGGTGGTGAGACCTTCAAAGCCTTTGCAATTTGACGTTCAGGAACATTGTTTTTAAAGTATTCCACATTTTTTTTACGCAAGCCTTCACAGGTTGGAGAGCCTCTGGCCATCTTTACTTCTGAGAGACTCAGCCTCTCTAAGACATCCCTTTTATAGCCAATCATGTTACAAACCTGATGCCAGTTAACTTAATTACTTGCTAAATGTTCTTTCAGCTGATTCTCTGATATATTAATTGCTTTTTCAGCCCTTTTTTGCCTGTGTCCCAACTTTTTTGAGACCTGTTGCAGCCAGAAAAATTGAAATAAGCTCATTTTGTGGATAAAAATGTAAAATGTCTCAGTTTCAACATGTGAAATGTTATCTGTGTTCTATTGTAAATAACATATTGGCTCGTGTGATCTGAAAGTCATTGCATTTTGATTTTATTCACAATTTACACTTCGTCCCAACTATTTCGGAATTGGGGTTCTACTTATGGACTGCATTGCTTGCCACCCCCTCTCTGTACGGCTGTGGTACTGCAGTAAAGAGTATGACCGCCTTATCTGCTGGACTGTTATTGGCTGATTGATCCATGAACAAATGTGATTTTTCTGGTAAAATCTTTCTGTCCATTCAGAGTTTATCGTTTAAGGTCACACATTTAGCAGATGTTTATTGTTCTGTACATACTTTTGTGTGTGTGTGTGTGTGTGTTTGGGGGGGAATCATTTTAAATGACCACTTCTCCAGACATTGTGCCGCATCAGAAATTCTAAGTAAATAGCTAGCTATATAATGGGATTTTCTGTTGAAAATCGTAAAAAGAGAGTCAGTCTAGATTAGAGCATGAGCTAAATGTCTTGGAAGGTGAAAATTGAATTCAACTGACTTAGACATGCAGCTCTTGAAAATATAATTGTAAAGCCATATAAAAAAATTAGGACGGGGAAGGGTCAATGCTTTCTTTGTGCTCTTTCAACTGTTCCCTAAATGGCACTGAAAAAACTCATCTTTGTCCAGTGCCGATGCCTTAAAGCCGGTCTTGGCAGTAAATAATGCATGTGCGGGTGATGGCAGGTCTCTGGCGCGGCCCAGGGCTCAGCTCCCAGGCTCACCTTTATTTAAAACACCTTCTTTGTTGGCTGGCCAACGTAGTTAAATGGCGGTTCGGCGCGGAGTGTGCTTTTCAAGGCCTTTGATGAGAGAGGGCAGAGAGACCGTTGCGGCCCTGACGTGAGCATAAAGAGGCCCGCGTCCTGGCGGCGCGTGCTTTTGTTCCGCCCGAGCGCTATATAAAGTGTGGCGTGGGAATATGAGAGAGGAAGGGAAATGGGCGCGCTCTCATTGTCCTGCGTTTGAACACGATGACCCTTTAAAATGTAAATGCCACTTTCCCCTGCCGTTTCCTCCCGGTTCAGGACCCTGTGTTCTGTGCACACAGGTGCATTCTGGGTAGCTGTTTAGTCACTGGGCAGCAACTTCACAGGTTTGTGCGAGCAGAATACCAACGAGCCTCAGAACGAATGTGGAATATAAATACGGAGGGTGGATCCTGGCGCCCTTAATCGCGCACCTGTGGGAGCAGCTGAGCATGGACTCAGTGTCTGTCTTTCACTTCAAGAGAGGATTATGGGTGTTCTTGTTCTCTGTGAGATGATCTATCAGGTGTTAAACAGTGGAACATGAAGCTCCATCCGCACCGAATAAACCGTATATATATTTTCGAACATACATTTGTAACTGATCTACAATGCCTGACAAAAGTCTTGTCGCATAAGGACATAGTAACTAAAAATAGCATATAACTTTATTTCTAACCAATCAATTGTTACAATAAATGGTCCATTTTAATGTCAAGGGCTTTCACATTAATAATTTGGTGCAAAATGAAACCGTCAAAAAGTGTTCTGATGTTCACTGCTTGGCTAAGCCCATAACATCTGTTTTTGCTAGGACAAAAGTCTTGTCGTCTCTTCAGATGATGCAACAAATCGCAGATTAGAGTTTAACCTATGACAAATACTGTAATTAACACATTCCCAGATGTGTGTAGAAATAACCCCAGCACACCAGACTTTCATATGAGGTGCGACTAGACCTCTGACAACATACCAAAGATTCAACCACAGACCAAAGTGCTGATCATCAAGAGCCTGAAGACTGAGTCTGCTGCTGAGGTGGCAGACATCTTTAATGTATCCAAATGTCAAGTGGAGGGGATGAGAAAAAGATTTGAAGAAACTGGTGACGTTCATGGCAAGCGCAGGTAAGACAGACCCCGGTATGACAACTGTTTGAAAGGACCGTTTGTTGCTTCAACTGTACAAGGCCAGCCCTTCTTCAACTACAGCGAAGCTACATGAGGAAATGTCACCAAAAATCCCGGTATCTACAAGAAGAGTTTGTCAAATTCTCTCTCAAACTGGTTTTCATAGCCAAATTAGTACACAGAAGTCTGTATTAAACAGAAAATAAAAAACCTGCATTGCATTTGCCAAGGCCCACAGCTCGCAGAAAGGATTGATACTGGAAAAGTGGCTGAAAGTTTATTTTTCTGGTGAATCATCCATTGAACTGCATGCCAGTCGCCGTACAAGACCTGTTGGAACCCTCATGGACCCAAGATTCTCCCAGAAAACAATCATGTTTGGTGGAGGAAAAATCATGGTTTGTTGTTACATCCAGCATGGGGGTGTGAGAAAGATCTGCAGAGTGGATGGCAACATCAACAGCCTGAAATATCAAGAAGTTCTTGCTGCCCTACTTATACTGCTGCTCCTTCTCATTCTTCTGCCTCCATGTCACAGTTCCTGAAAGCGAAGAAGGTGAAGGTACTCCAGGATTGCCAACCCAGTCACCTGACATGAACATTATTGAGCATTTCAGGGGTAAGATGAAGGAAGAGGCTTGGAAGATGAAACCATAGAATCTTGATGAACTCTGGGAATCCTGCAAGACTGCTTTCTATGCCATTCCAGATGATTTCATCATCAAGTTATCTCAGTCATTGCCAAGACGTATGGATGCAGTCCTCCAAGCTCATGGGAGTCATATGCAATATTAATTTTTTTTTTCCAAGGCACCATGGCTTTATGTTCTGATATTATAGTGGCATATTTGTGTATTCAAAATAAAGTGTATGTATAATTTCCACATTTTTTTTCAATGCGACAAGACTTTTGTCCAAGCAAAATCTGACCTTTCTGCACAAATTAAATTATAAAACTCAATCAATGACACAAAACTCTATTTTGGTATATTTTGCATAATCTAGAGGGCTTTGCCTTTCATATAAGCCATTTTTGATTCCAATTGATCAACTACAAGTCAGGTTATTATTTGTTGTTCCTACAACTTGGATAAGCGATAAGACTTTTGTCAGGCACTGTATAACCAAGCAGATCTGCAACTGCGCATATTGTCATTATCCCTGGGTTAACGAGGCTCTGGATGTGCTGGCTGACCTTTGATGGTGTGACCAGATCAGTATTTGCTGGAGCTACAGTGGGTATCTATTTCATGTGACCTTGTCTTGTTTTAATGGGCATGAGGCGGGGCCAGGGGCGGGGCCTGAGGGAAGACAAATGGCTGAACGGTGGCTCTGGATTGCTAGCATACTAACCTGTTGTTGCTGAGCGGATGTGGAGGTCATATCGCTGCTGTGACAGTGATGAAGCCCATCTTCACTGCAGAGTTCTCCTGGGTTCCTGAGGGGACTGAAGGCCTGAGGTTCCATGGTGTTTAAACAGCAATCCCTGAAGAAGACTAAAGGAGCAGAGCAGGAGTGAACGGTTGGGATGAGGATACATACTCTGAAAAAAAGCAGGAAGCTCTCTGAGAGGAAATAGAGAGAGAAGAGACACAGCAGATACTTGGCCTCCTGCCGGCTGGTGAGCCGACTTCGGCGGGCCCGACGAGTATGCAGCAAAACCGCGATGTACCGCTGACCCGCGTGGGAACGCTTTAGAAACGCCCGTGGAGAGCGGCAAGGCAATACATCAATCCATTAGCAATTAGCGCGCTGCTAATGGGCCCTCCCTGGCCTATACCAGGCCCCAGCGCAGTCACACTATTGGCAGCATCAATTAAATGCTGGAGGTGTGCCTGCTCCGCTTCCCTTGGTAACAGGGGGGAGGCGTACTGTAGGACTGAACTGTAATGTACGGCTTAATTGTGCGCCTGTTGTTTCGTATTTAAGCTCCCAGTCCTCTCTCAGCCGTGATTCCGTCACACAGTTTTATCGGCTGGCAGGATTCGCCTGGTCCTCCTGGGGAAGAAGCAGTGTGACGCGAGTGACTATTCCTGAGAGTAGAAGAAGAGTCACAGACAAATAGAAGTTAGTATATCAACCCTTATGTCCAGCTTTACTTTTATTATCAGATGACTCTGATATAACACTCAGTTTAAAACAGAAAGAGATATTGATGACGGCATTGTCTGCTTCCAAAAAATTGTCTGCCTCAAAAAACAATTTTGAGAAGTTGGTTTGAACCAAATATTCAGAAGTAAAAAAGATCAGCGCACCAAAAGAAGCTCCCATTGAGATTTTATTGCTGTCGTGACGTTTCCAGCTAACTACAGCGGTTTAAAAAGAGCGTTAGCTCGAAACGTCACAACAGCAATAAAATCTCAATGGGAGCTTTTTTGGTGTACAGATCTTTTTTACTTCTTCGTCTTTTCTTGATGGATCTAGCACCTATTTTGATGGACCCTTGGATATGCCTGTCTTATTTTTGTTTCCTTTTCCCCTTGAACCAAATATCACCTGTTTTCTTTCTAGCTTTCTTGTCTTTTAGATATTTTAATTTTGGAGCATGCTACTGCCAGATTTCATAAAGCAACATTTCAAACAATCAATTATCGGGCAGCTGTTATAGTTTATTTCAAAGATTTAAGAAAGTCAGTATTGTGGGGTGTATTTTTTTCTCTCCCTCTCCTTTCTTCTCTCGGCCATGAATCAGTAGCAAAACTGATGAGTTGATGTGAGCTGTATGATCTCTCCCCCCAAAGCTTTGTTGTTACCCTTTTTTAAATGTACAATTGTCTTTGATCAGTGTAAGAAGTGAATTAATAAAAAGTAATTAACAAAAATAAGGTAATTCATCAGGCCGTATGGAGGTGCACATACCCTGCTCGCATAGGTCGGTGCTGGTACGGCTCGGCCCGGAGTGTTCACACTGCAGTCTCTGCTCAGGTTGCTCGTCAGCCTGTAAAGCACAGAATCACCTCATCATTAGAAAGGCAAAAATGCATTCTGTTTTTGACTCAAATGGAACAGGACGCGTTTAGTTATTACTGAGTATCAATCCCCGCGCTCAGCTCTGTGATTGAAAGAATACTTCAACAAAAACAAAAATCTGCCATCACTGGACATAACATTTTCACTCATTCATGCATAATCATCTGACTTACACATACGCTGGACTCGTTCACAAACATGAATGTGACAAACTCACACAGAGGTTTATAGCTCTTTACAGACTTAGCATCAGGAGTATAAGATCTGCCACGCAATCTCGTGTCAAATTATAACAAGCTGGGAATATGACACGACAGTGCACCAGCTGCACTGCTATGAGAAAGATGTTTTTTCGGGATTCATACATTTGTGTGAAGTTAAAATTCACATCAAAGCCAGTGGATTTGAAGGCTCGCTGTGGTTCAGCAATGAGGATCTCTCTTTCCGGTTGGACACCTCTGCGGTAGTAGCTTCCAGAAGCTGAATCGTTGTACCGTGAGCTCGCGAATCAAGTGGTGGCCCTTTCACGACGGGTGTAATCATTCACACCAAAAGGGGAGGGTGTTTGTGCTGTGTTGGCGGAGTTGCAGCTGATGATTTGTGTTCGCCGGCGAAGTGATGAGCGGTCTGGTAATCAGGGGTGATTGCAGGAGTTGGCGGTTGATGAGGGCCTCTGTGCTCTGATGCTGACGCCGTCATTAAAGCTGATTTGAAAGCGATTTCGGCATCGAGCGCCTGAGATGATTCAGAGGTACGCTCTGTGGAAGGAGCCGCAGGAGCGGGAGACGTAAAGGGCCTGATGGTGCATCCTACCTCACCCCCCTCGGCTCCCCTCCTTCCCCACTTCCCACCGCCCACAAGCCCACCCAACCCCCCCGCCACGCCCCTCAATGCAGCGTGGAGGCCTGAATATACTCCGAGGCGATAGTTTGTATGGACAGCTGTGGTAACCAGGGATGCGAGGTAATTCTTTTTGTACTTTCTGAACTCTGCTCAGAGGACACTTTCCACACATGCGCAGTAGATTGGCGTCTACAGTTGGTGCCCTTGTAGTGTAGCAAAGTGGCTCTGGCGTCTTGTCACAGAAAAATTTAACATAAGTAAATGTGCGCTCAGAGCCTTTGCGTACATCCAGTGGCATAGCCAGAATTGAAAATTGGGTGGGCACAGAGCATCCCTTTACAACAATTATTAGTCCTGATCAGAGGCGGCCCGTCAGCAGTAACGAAGGCCTTCAGAAACCTCACCTTTCAATACTAATCACAGAAGCCTCTCACAGTTTACTTTTCCCGATTAGCCACTGTTGCTTGGACTAATTGCTTGAATGACAGTCAAATTTATTTTTGATAGCGTTGTAATACATTGCACCACAAAATTTTTTGGCGTTTTCTTCCGCAAATAAATGGCGACTTGAAATATCAATATGTCTTTATAAATTCTGCACTCATTTAGCTTGTGAAACAGCTCAGATTTGGGTAAATTGGTTTGCGAGGCTCATAAAGCAATACGCCATGATAATCCGTTCTATATTCTGAATGTAATCACAGCTAACGGGAGTTGTTAGGTACAATGCAGAGCTGAGTGACAATTGTAAGAATGATGAAAATAAATGCTGCGATGTCAGCGAAAGTTTTAAATTTTTTGCATTTATATTGCCATCTTTACAATGCCATATCAATTATACTGTATAAATGTAGGCAATAGGCATTCACTTTTTCATTATCATGTTATAGGTCTTGGTTGTTCAGTCGATAAATTGTTTGATTGTTAATCAGGTGAACTTAAACGAGAACAGCTTAAGGGCAATCGAGCGGTGAAATGTGTGGTTACTGAAGGCCCTCAGAACACCTGACGGCACGCTGCTGGTCCTGATGTTCTCAGGCATTTTCGTTTATTAATACATTTTCAAACTATAAGAATAATCCATTGGCAATTAAAGATGCAGCCTCTTCCTTAATGTGATCTCAGGGCAACAAAATAATAGGCTAAATTCAGCTCATAGGCCTATGCTTTATGAAAGGTAAAGTGCTCCAGGACTTCCGCGTTACCTTTCTGGAACATTAGGTGATCTTATGTGTGCCTCATAATCGTTTAATGCTGAAATTAAATCAAAGACAGAGATCAGAAACATCTTAGCGCAATTTTGAATAAGGCTGATTGAATTGCCCAAAATTGCTTGTCCAAATGAACGATTATCATTTTACCATAAAGAGCAGAACCAGCGACACCTGACAGTGTTGAGTGTTTTTGGTGAAAATGAATTGTTATGACTGAGAACAAGTCAGCAATAATTGTAGTTGTTCTGTGCCCACCGAATTTTCAGCTCTGGCTACACTACTGCGTACACCCTATGATGATGAAGTGTGCATCATACAATCTCTAGCGGATCTTTGCTCACTCACAAATGCAGAAATTACATACTACATTGGCTTGAGGGGGTAAATGTTCTAGCTGGGATGCTCAAAGATGGAAGCCTACATTTTCCATCCCTCCCATGACTGCCTGAACCTTCTGCTGTCGCCACAGTGGAGCCACACCGGAGGCTGAAGGGTTGAATAATGGTGCAGTATGGAGGACAGAGAGCAGAGGACAGAGAGGTGGGAGAGAGTGGAGGGGGAGCCCTAGATAGCAGTGAAAGATAGTTTGGCGAAGGCCAGATACTGACTGTCTGAGACCGATAGGTTTTGTGGCTGTGCTCTCCCATCCACGCCCTGCGCTTAATATCTTCCGAGGTGTTTCCGGGGAGTGTTTGTTCCTTTCCTCTTCCTGGAGTGTTTGTTGTCTGTAGCCTACTCTGTGGGGGGTTAGACCTAAGATGTGAGGCATATTGTGACAAATCCTTTGCAAAAGAATGCAGCACTTAGATAAAACTGGACTCATTGAGATACAGTGCGACGAGAAGAAAGTGTGAATTTGTGGGGGGGGGAGGGAGAGAGAAAGAGAGGGAAAGATGTATGCATGCGCAGAGAGAGAGAGATAGAGAAAGAGAGGTGGCTTGCGGCTCATTTTTCGGTACGCATAGCGCTTGGACTTGGGCGACGTCGCTTCCCATAGAAATGACAAAAACCCAAAGGACCCTCGCCCCCCCCTCCGCCCAGCCCCCCCCCACCCGCGCTCGGCGGGACACCGAATGAAATCCCTGAGACACTGTCTGGGCTGTTGCTCCTGAGAAAGCCTGTGCATTTTTTTTAATAATGACTTGACTGTGCTATTTCTGTCGTGATTTAGGTCGACTGCGGCGCGCTGCTAAGAAGCACCTAGAGAATTTGATCTGTTGTAATATTTTCCCGGTGCATATATATTTATTTATTTCACCTTCCTAGCGGAGTTGGGCTCCATCAATATACAGCACCGCGGGGGGCAGGGAAATTGACTGGAGGAGCGAGCGAAAGAGAGAGCGAGAGGAGAAGGCAGATTTGCAATATTGAGGCTTTTTGCTCGGGGCTCCTCGGGGTGGAGGCGTTCTGCTCCAGTGACGCCATCAAGCTTCCCGAGTGCGAAGGAGCATGCTGTGCAGGAGCTGCCCGACCGTACAGCCCAAACTCTGCAGGAGCCGCCCGACCGTACAGCCCAAACTCTGCAGGAGCCGCCCGACCGTACAGCCCAAACTCTGCAGGAGCCGCCCGACCGTACAGCCCAAACTCTGCAGGAGCCGCCCGACCGTACAGCCCAAACTCTGCAGGAGACCGCCCGACAGCCCAAACTCTGCAGGAGCCGCCCGACCATTACAGCCCAAACTCTGCAGGAGCCGCCCGACCGTACAGCCCAAACTCTGCAGGAGCCCCCCAACCGTACAGCCCAAACTCTGCAGGAGCCGCCCGACCGTACAGCCCAAACTCTGCAGGAGCCGCCCGACCGTACAGCCCAAACTCTGCAGGAGCCGCCCGACCGTACAGCCCAAACTCTGCAGGAGCCGCCCGACCGTACAGCCCAAACTCTGCAGGAGCCGCCCGACCGTACAGCCCAAACTCTGCAGGAGCCCCCGACCGTACAGCTCAAACTCTGCAGGAGCCGCCTGACCGTACAGCCCAAACTCTGCAGGAGCCGCCGACCGTGCAGCCCAAACTCTGCAGGAGCCCCCGACCCGTACAGCCCAAACTCTGCAGGAGCCGCCCGACCGTACAGCCCAAACTCTGCAGGCCCGACCCGTACAGCCCAAACTCTGCAGGAGCCGCCCACCGTACAGCCCAAACTCTGCAGGAGCCCCCCCACGTCTGCCCAAACTCTGCAGGAGCCGCCCGACCCAGCCCAACTCTGCAGGAGCCGCCCGACCGTACAGCCCAAACTCTGCAGGAGCCCCCGACCGTACAGCCCAAACTCTGCAGGAGCCCCGACCCCGCCCAAACTGCAGTCAGCCCAAACTCTGCAGGAGCCGCCCGACCGTCACAGCCCAAACTCTGCAGGAGCCCCCGACCGTCTGCCCAAACTCTGCAGGAGCCGCCGACCGACCGACTCTGGCCGACCTCTGCAGGAGCCGCCTGACCTCTGGCCCCAAACTCTGCAGGAGCCCCCGACCGTCTGGCCCAAACTCTGCAGGAGCCCCCGACCGTACAGCCCAAACTCTGCAGGAGCCCCGACCGTACAGCCCAAACTCTGCAGGAGCCCATGACCGTACAGCCCAAACTCTGCAGGAGCCCCCGACCCGTACAGCCCAAACTCTGCAGGAGCCCCCCGACCGTACAGCCCAAACTCTGCAGGGCCCCCGACCGTACAGCCCAAACTCTGCAGGAACCCCCGACCATACAGCCCAAACTCTGCAGGAGCCGCCCGACCGTACAGCCCAAACTCTGCAGGAGCCCCCCGACCGTACAGCCCAAACTCTGCAGGAGCCGCCCGACCGTGCAGCCCAAACTCTGCAGGAGCCGCATGACCGTACAGCCCAAACTCTGCAGGAGCCCCCCGACCGTACAGCCCAAACTCTGCAGGAGCCGCCGACCGTACAGCCCAAACTCTGCAGGAGCCGCCAGACCGTACAGCCCAAACTCTGCAGGGCCCCGACCGTACAGCCAAGCTCTGCAGGAGCCCCCGACCCGTACAGCCCAAACAGCCCAAACCTCTGCAGGCAGGAGCCGCCCGACCCGTACAGCCCAAACTCTGCAGGAGCCGCCCGACCCTACAGCCCAGGAACTCTGCAGGAGCCGCCCCGACCGTACAGCCCGAACTCTGCAGGAGCCCCCGACCGTACAGCCCAAACTCTGCAGGAGCCGCCCGACCGCAGCCCAAACTCTGCAGGAACCCCCGACCGTACAGCCCAAACTCTGCAGGAGCCGCCCGACCCGTACAGCCCAAATGTGCTCTGACTGTACAGCCCAAACTCTGCTGGAGGACCGTGCACAGCCCAAACTCTGCAGGAGCCGCCCAGCCCAAACTCTGCAGGAGCCGCCCGACCGTACAGCCCAAACTCTGCAGGAGCCGCCTGACCGTACAGCCCAAACTCTGCAGGAGCCCCCTGACCGTACAGCCCAAACTCTGCTGGAGCCGCCTGACCAGACAGCCCAAACTCTGCAGGAGCTCACGACCCACAGCCGAACCTGCAGGAGCCCGACCCAGCCCGAACTCTGCAGGAACCCCCGACCTGTACAGCCCGAACTCTGCAGGAACCCCCTGACTGTACAGCCAAACTCTGCAGGAGCCGCCCTGACCGTGCAGCCCAAACTCTGCAGGAGCCGCATGACCGTACAGCCCAAACTCTGCAGGAGCCCCTGACCGTACAGCCCAAACTCTGCAGGAGCCCCCTGACGTGTACAGCTCAAACTCTGCAGGAGCCGCCTGACCGTACAGCCAAACTCTGCAGGAACTCTGCCCGACGACCGTACAGCCCAAACTCTGCAGGAACCCCCGACCGTACAGCCCAAACTCTGCAGGAGCCCCCGACCGTACAGCCCAAACTCTGCAGGGCCCCCAAGACAGCCCAAACTCTGCAGGAGCCGCCCGACCATACAGCCCAAACTCTGCAGGAGCCGCTCGACCGTACAGCCCAAACTCTGCAGGAGCCCCCCCAACCGTACAGCCCAAACTCTGCAGGAGCCCCCCGACCGTACAGCCCAAACTCTGCAGGAGCCTCCTGACTGTACAGCCCAAACTCTGCAGGAGCCGCCCGACTGTACAGCCCGAACTCTGCAGGAACCCCCTGACCGTACAGCCCAAACTCTGCAGGAGCCACCCGACCGTAAAGCCCAAACTCTGCAGGAGCTGCCCGACCCGTACAGCCCAAACTCTGCAGGAGCCACCCGACCGTACAGCCCGAACTCTGCAGGAGCCGCACGACTGTACAGCCCGAACTCTGCAGGAGCCGCCCGACCGTACAGCCCAAAATTTGCAGGAGCCCCTCGCCCTGACACCCCCCCACATCTGCCTCACCCAAAATTCCCCCCTCTATCCCCCACCGACCTCCTACACCCCTCCCCCTTCACTGCTCAGGGCCTTCAGTCTGAAAGATTGGTTTCCTCTTCCTGTACTTTAATCCTCTTATTATGTTCAGATTAATAAACCATTTCTGGTTTGTAACTGAAAGTGTTGCCCAATCTCCTCTTAGCTCATTTATGACTTTCAACTGACCATTATAATTACCAAGTAAATAAAACACCGACTCCCCCATCCTCCCCTCATACATCAAGCATTGATTTTACATGATTATAGCAAAAGAATGAGACCAAATGTGAAATGAATGACATGTTATTTCGAACATGCCCTCAGTATTAGGCAACACTACAAAAACAAGATCAAAATGATGGTTTTATGTAATAATTGATCCTGGGGTCAAAATGACCCAAAGAACACTGAAGCTAACAACATCAGTACAGATCATGCTGTAAAAGAATTTTTTTGAGTTAAATTCATGTTTTACCTGTATAGTTAGGGGGAAAAAATCTAGCTGAAAAAAGTATGTTAACCATGTTTTTAGAGACATTGAACATTGAGTCAGATCAAATTGACTCAGAACATAATAGGAGGGTTAACAATAATTATTTGTACTCATTGTGACGCTGATATTCTTTCTGATCACTGTAAAACGTCAAACTTAAAAAAGTAAGGCAACAAGCTGCACAGCATTTTGAGTTTTTCTCAACTAATTTTTGCAAGAACTTGAAACTTGAAGTTTCTCCAACTCAAAAATTCTGTGCAGCTGGTTGCCATATTTCTTTAAGTTGAGTTAAATTTTTATTTTTTGCAGTGTGTATGGGCACGAAATAAGTGTCATCATGGATGAGAAATGTGCCTCAGTCCGATGCCCCACCTGGCAACCACTGTCAGTGTTTACATGCTGAGGCTTGAGAGCATCAGCACAGTCAGTGACGTCTCTGACTCCTCCCCCGACCGCAGTGTTATAGCACAACTCACCGTTTGTGTTTCTTTCATGATAACATTGGTAATATGCCTGTATGTGCACCCATTATCTCATTTAGTCTCCAGATTAACCGTTATAGTAATAATGCTCTTAATATGGAGCTGCAGGAGGGACAGACAAAAGGGCCTGACACCTGTCAGTTAGACTCACAGTAACTGTAAGTTACCTCATATCCATTGTAATCCAATACTGACCATAACGAAAAACAGTGACTCGATCTAACTTGACCCTGCTCTCACTCTGGCTTGTCGTCTGTAACCCAACTAACTATAAACCTGCACTAACTGTAACCCAACAATAACTAAAACCCAACACTAAAGCTGCTTTCACACCGGACGCGAAACGAATTTTTCGCACAACAGATTACATTCAAAGTCAATGCAAAGCCGCGAATACACGCGTTTCCGCGTGTATTTGCGGCTTTGCATTGACCTTGAATGTAATCTGTCATACGAAAAATTAGTTTCGCGTCCAGTGTGCAAGCGGCTTAACTGTAACCCCACACTCAGCGTAACACAAAAGAGCTGCAGCCGTACTCACCGTGGTGCATGTCATTATCTCATCCACTGACTGCCGCTGTAATTTCAGCTTGGATGGCAGGTCTCTGTTCATCAACATGTTGAGGGTTCGTACCCCGGTGAAGATGAATACTTTACACCAGCGAGGCGAGACGTGGCAGGATGGGCAGGTGCAAAAACACTTTTCCGTTGACCTGACACTCTGGAGTTTACTTGTTTTCCTTTTGACTTGAGAACATGTACCTTCACTCTCACATTCACTGTTTGTTTAAAAGTTGTTTTAAATACTGTGTTCTGTGTGTACTGTGTGTTCTTCTTGGAGAGGCGTGTGTCACGTCCATTTTAGTCTCTCCTGGAGAATCATTTTCATGGGCCACATAGTTCCTTTCAATAAACTCCTGCAGTGCACCTATTGCATAGAACATTGAATGTTTAAGCAGTGTATCACATTTATAGAGTGATATTCATGGTAAAATCCCCCTCAAAAGCATTTGAAATTTCTGTGAGATGCTCACTACCATTGCAGTGGACAAGATTCCTCCCTCTTGTGTTCCACCGCATTCATTTCCAGTGTTCCCTCGCCAAAAGGAAAAAAGAAAGAAACATTCTGCATCTTACCCCCTTTTTAATTGAAATGCAAACTACATCATTGAACTGGCAGTAGTCCCCAGCCAAGCAGATAAGGGCTTTAGCTGCGTGTGTGGCTATCAGCTTGGTCATGTGTGTAATTGCCTTACACAGTTACCGAACCTCAGACGCTCCAATGTAAACAGGGGCGAGCGGCAGCTTCACAAAGTGCTGCTCCCTCAATGGCTCTTTAATTTCCGCTAAGTTTTGTCTATAACCGTTGGGAAAATGGGGCCAGAACTGAACTGTGCCCTGGAATAGAGATGAGCAGGAAGAGAAGAGAGAGAGAGCTAGAGAGAGATGTGCACACAACCGTAGCTCAACATAGCGCTGGTTTACGTACAGAAATGTGAGAGCTATAATTAAAGAATTTCTGTCCCAGATTGTAATATTCTCAGAATCTTCTGTTACTGTATGCTGTGTGAATTTAGCAGTGCAATGTAGCTAAGCTCAACTGCTAGGCCTGCAATAAAGTTAAATTTAGGCAAATACTACTTGTAAATGTTAATGAGAATTATTAACTCTTAAAATCCTTCATTTTTACTCACCTTTCCCTCCAAAAGTAAGTCGTTCATTAGTTAGTCGACAAATGGCCTTCAGAGGGACTCACAGGTATCTGTGAACCCTTCTGAAGGTCATTGCCAACTAAAAAGTGACAAAATTTTTCACCTTACGAAGGTGCAAATCTGAAATTTAGCTTTTTATATTCTGTGCCTTGCAAGACTTATTGCTTTTACAACTATAATATAAAATTTGTTGCTATCAATTGGCACCCGTTTAATGGACTGTTGTATAGCGAGTGCGCTTTAGTAAGTAAGCATGTTTGAAGAAAACAGCGTTTAAAGTGGGCAGAGAGAGACGGAGGGAGAGACTGACGGAGAGCCCATAGATCAGTCGCTGAGACAGCCCGACTCATTAATGGCATTGATTGGTTTCAAGGCCACAGTGGAGATGCAGGTCGCGCTGGCACGGCATCCCCTGCTGACCTTAACCATGAGAAAATACTCAGGTCACCAGGGTTACCGAGGTCGCTGGGTTCCTGACCCCAAGCCCCAACCCCTAATCTCTGAACCTCTGACCTTTCACCTCAATGAATTTGAGGATATGATAAGGGGGGAGGGAGTGTTTTTGGAAAAGGGGGGGGGGGTGTTATAGGACCAGTCATCAAATGAGAATGGACATCTGTCCCAAAACTCCACCCTGGAGAGCTGAAAATGTGGATTACAGTGTGTCAATAATGTTTGCCCAGAACAGTTCTTCCTGCTTCTTGGAGATGGTGGTCACCGGGGATGTTTCTGACGTGCATTCAGCCGAGAGACGGCGGTGCACTCAGCCGGGTGCTGGAGCGATGCCCGCCCCTCGCGACTGCTAACTGCTCAGCCGCATCGATCGCGTTGTTAAATTGCACACGTCCCTCCGCGCTGCATCGGGGTTCGAGCGTGGGGGGCCAGAGGTGCGCTGCGCCACTCTGTCGGTGCTCTAATGGTAATTGCCTTCGATCCTCGGCTCTAAAGACAGGTGATTTACGGGGTTACTGCCCGCCAAAGGCCACTGCAAAATATTTAGGGAAGAAAAACGAGGCGCAATTTTTCACGGGCCTGGCAGAGGGCGGAGGGACGCTGGGGCGGGGGGGTCATTAATACAGATAATTGGAGAATCGGTTGCTGGACGTCCTGGCTGATCATTTTTTATGGAGCGCTTGGTGGGGCTCGGTGGCATCGCTGTGTCCTCAGTAACTCACAGGAAGGTGAGAAACAGGGACCTCACAGGAGGCCTTACTGAGGGATAGCTGGGATAGAGCGTAAAGAATTTCCTTTTCGAACAGATACAAGTCATAATTCCTCATAACATATCACTGAAGGGAGTGCAATCACGCATCCCTGTTATACATTGCTGAGGAGTGTGTCGCATCCATCCCTGTAACACATTACGGAAGCGCGTGTAATGATTCATACCTGTTATGCATTACTGAAGTTTGTATAATCATCCATCCCTGTCACACATTACGGAAGAGCAGGGGTGTAAAGGTACACAAAAGTCCCGGTTCAGTAAGTACCCCGGTTTTGAAGTCATGGCTTGGTCTGTTTTTGGTACAACAGGGTAAAAAGAAACACAAAACTTAAAATAGCTTTTTATGTATTATGAAGTTGTATATAAAACATGTATGGCAATCTTTTGTGTAGCAGAGGCCAATAAACACTGGCTAATTGGTCATAAAAACATGTTCTAGAACATTAGAAGTCATGTTCTGGAATACAAATTAATAATTATTATTATCATTAAGTGTCAGTATTGCTCCCTTACTATCAAAACGTCTGTAATAAATTAAAAATATAATAAAATAAAGATCTATTTAAGTGCAGCAAGTAGAAAATTGTGCACATTAGCAGCTTTCAGCTTCACATTGATACAGTGGAAAGTCCCAGGCCAGCTTGAATTCATCATGAATGTGTATTTTCTTTCTTCCTATACATATCTGCCTCCAAGATATGGCAGCCTGGCTGAGCAAACTATCAGTGTCTCTGCACACACACAAAGGCATCTAAACACAATCTAAGAGTAACCAGCATTTTAGTCTCAGAATGTTGTTGTCGCAGGTCACTAATTTCCTGAACTGTGGAAGGCCCGTTTCTCTCTGTCTTCAATAAAAACAACATTAGAAGGTCAACAAAGGTTTTTCTTTGTATCCGTGGTATTCACACTTAGATGACGTAAATGCGCAAACATGTTTGATATACTGCCAGTATATGCGATTTCAGTTAAACAATGTCGGCATGTTGCAAAGAGCAGACCTAGGGCACATTTCCCAAAAGCTTAGTTGCTAACTTAGTTAGCTCTGGTTCAAACTATGTTGCTAAGTTGCTTAAAGCTGAACTCGGGAAGATTGCTCGACCGAGAGGACTTAGTCAGATTTTTGAACGAGTACAACTTTCAAGCCCCTCCTCTATTTGCGCTGAGATCCAAACCAGTCCCTCCCTCGATTTTTCGTGCTCATCCGAAGGCGCGTGCTAATGATCTGATTGGTTAATTGAGCCGGGAGCCGTAGAATTTCGCAGATCGCATTATAGGCTGTGGGTGGAGATAAAGTTGCGGATTTTTTTCTAAAATCGCCTGATTCATATTCGCATGTTGAAGCATAGTGACAGTTTCAGTAAATACGACCAAAAAAATCTTCCCGACTTCAGCTTTAAATAGTTAGCAACTAAGCTTTCAGGAAACATACCCCTGAAGGATAGTGTTGGATTCTCAAGCTCTGGCTTTTGCATTTGCATTCAATGTAGCCTGATGCTGATAAGACAGGTATGTGTTCATATTAATGTGCTCCGCTTAACAGTGGCTTTGCTGCCATTCAATCGCAAGGCTTGCTTCGACAACTTCTGGTTGTTCGTCACTGGGGGGAAGACTTGGGGTGTGTCCAAATACCCACACTATATATGAAGAGTTTGGTTCCAAAACGCAATAAGTGCCAAAATGACAAAAATTGAGATAATACCATAAAGAAATAGCCCTGTGCTTGTTACACATGGTACAAAGTTTCTTTTTTTGAAATTCATACTATAGAGTGTATTTTTTCATAGTCAAAGTTTGTGTTTCTCTATAAAATGCAATAGGCGCCCACATAGAAAAAGTTGATTTACTCAAAATGAGTAAAATGGATATATTGCATTTTGGAAACAAACTCTTCATATGTACGTAAAGAATTCGCTTTGATACCTACTACTCTACTGTCAGTGTAGTAGGTACAATGTGTATGTATCAGCAGTGTATGCACAAATTTGGACTTGAGTCACTATCAGAAAAGGTGTAATATGGCAATTCATTAAAACCATCACATGATAAATTATTCGCTATTTGAGTAAATCAGTCAATTCTGTTTGGTGGCCTTAATTTAAATATTCAAGAGGCAGAACTGACAGTTAGAGCACCATAAAGGAAGCCCTGAATGAAGGAAAGAAAATTAAAATTCAGGGGCCACTTATTTCAGTGCGTGGGAAACGTCACAATCCTCAGGTAGCCATGTACTTGGCTGGATATGTTTACCCATTTAGTCCAAATTGCAATAACTATTTGCTTACATTTTAAATGGGTTTCAAAGCTATTGAGCCACACAGATACACAGCACCTATGGCTCATAATAAAAAAAAAAAAACCTCTCCTCAAAAATTCCTCTTGCGCGCGTTCGTGCGTCCATCAAACATATCAGGGTGATGGCCGAGGGTTTTTTCCACAGTCATCAGTGACTGCTCCATAATGTAAGCACAGTAGTGTTTTCATTCAAATATACTGAAGTTAGTGAGTCTTGTCTCTGCTCATCAGTGGTCAGGCTTTTTAGAATCGAAGTCCAGAAAAAAGCCCATCCCAATCCGTCAAAAAATAATGTACATAATTTATGGCACTTAAAAGACAACGATTAGGAAGCTCTGTGACATCTGCATTTCCAGGAAATCTCCCCATATGTGGCTTGCTGTCTGCATCATCGTTTCTTGTGGAAGAAGGCAGTAGTGGCGGCAGGTAAGTTTTTTTGACTGTCCGTCAAAGTCACTAACATACGAATGATGTGACGTGTGTTAGTATAAACGTAGTATTAACTTGATAGAAATTAATCGTTATGTGTAGTGACTTCTTAGAAATAGGAAGCGAGTTGAGAGAGGGTAAATAAACGCAGGCATGATGGGGCTTGTGCTGGTTATTTCTGACGGATGTTAGCAATGAAATACTGTACCTTTGTGTGGCTGACATGAAAATGAGGAGCCGATAGAGATCCATTAATACTTTATAGTCTTAATAAAATTTGTGCTGAAACTCTCTGGCTCCCAAGTCTTGATGTTTATGAACAGATTTTCCTGTCTGCCACTGCTGTGATTTAAAAGGCCTTGTTTGCCCATAAGTTATGCTAGTCCGTCAAATATAACATGCGCAAGTGTCCCCAAGATGAGTGTGATTTTGCTTCTTGTGGGTTTTGTATTTTGTTCAAGGTCTTATGTTATGATCCCAAACACAAATGTGATGCCATTACTGTAGCTGTATTTCTGTGCCAAAATCTGTGTCAGTCAGTAGGATAGAGGATATTTGCTGACAGACGGCTCATGCGAGTTATTGCACTAGGGTCATAGATTAGCGATATGTACTTCCAGCATCCTGTTTGGATTTTTATGAAGTGGTAAACATAGAAATACTTGTGAAAATGTCTTCGCTCACCTGAAAATGGAGCTAGAAGGCAAATAGCAGCATAAAACACACCATTCAGTCAGTCAAACAATAACACGTGCAAGCAGGTGAAAAAGTCACTTTTTAAGAAAAACTGAGTAAATAACTATATTTTCTTTACCAAATTAACTCTGTTCAGTGGTTCAGCTTATATAAAACTGACAGAAAATAAATGATTGAAGAAGTTTATATTTTGACGTTAATGTGACAATTTATTACACCGTAGCTGACGGTGACTCATATACTATACAGCCACCATTTCACCCGTCTCCTGACGTAGCTGACCTATGATGTAGCATAAACTACCCTCCATGAAAATTTGAAGACGCAACTTTACCTCAGATTTGGCACCATTTATATTTATTTTTGGCTTACCTGCCCTATAGGCCGATAACTGATTGTCGTGGTTTTCAGTCTGGCATCTGGAAATTTTTTAATCTTTTTCTGGCCTGATGAATTTTCTTGTAAATTTGCCATTATATACTACTAGACATTATCTCAGGTCATTTTTATTCTTTTCGGCTTTTTTACTGAATCGTTTTTGTCCATTTTATGTGCCTTTGAAACTTTGGCCTAATGTGAAAAGATACTGTAGGACTTGCCATTTAAAAAAAATATTTCTCAAAATCTGTCCAATTACTCTTTTGCAAATCAGGCAATCAACTTACCTTGGTACTCTAAATGTACAGTGCCAGAGCCGTTTTGATTTGATTGTCCGAAAGTGGGTCTGGCGGTGGCACCCGAGGGCACAGTCTGGACTTAGTCATTTTTTAGCCGTTTTTCATTAAATGGCCTGTGGAGGCCAAAACCTTGCAGCTAGAACTAAAGTTTCTATTATCAACATATGGGAACATATAATCAACCTCTGTAACTTATAATAGAAGTTGGTAAAATTATCAACGCCATAACATCACGGAACACTCCTACTGCGCCGGATTTTTAATTAAATTTAGTCGGACTTCGATCTTCAAGACTAGGTATAATATGGGGGTTAATTTCTTAGATTATCTTCATCACATCTTCAGTCCTTATCTCCTTCCTCACAAGGTCCAGCTCCAGTTCAAACTGATTTTTGAAAGTGCATCATTGATGTGGGAAAATTTCCATCGTGCGTAATACCAAAAGGAAATGTAGTGAATGCACAATGCCAGTAAAAATTTTGGACACACCCTCATTTTTCAAAGAGGCGGCATTAAGAAAAAAGACACGAAACACCACAGCATTGCTGCACTGTTTCTTAGTTGTCCTTCATCATTTTATTTTTATAGTTTTTTTGAGCCTCTGTCAATTTACGTCGTACCAAATGCCATTTGGTTTACCACTTAATCTTCACCAAAGACAGAGTACCAGAACAAAAGTAAAGGATGTTCAAACTCTTGACTGGTATTGTAAATCCACCTATACTCCCTCTGTACCGTTCTATCTTCCCGTCTTTTTCAATTTCCCTCACCATTTTTCTCTCCATTGAAACTATTTTTTCTAATTCACTCCATATCTTTATCCATCTTTATCTGTCAGTTTTGTTTGCAGAAGAGTGTAGTTTAGTCATTTCTCCTGCAGCCCACTCGAAGATGCCGATGCTAACCTTGTTTAAGCCAACACAAGAAGAGTCAAACCTGCAGGGCCATCTATTGCTGATGCCCTCCTGCCCTGCCAATAACCTGAGTATACATTCAAATTAATGATACAGCGCTAACACCGTCTCTCCAAGACCAATCCCCAAACACATTCCAATTAATGCTATAGCACTTCCAGACTCTAACAAAGACCATTCATTCATTCTCTCTCTCTCTCTCTCTCTCTCGCCCTTGCAGCCCCCTGAAATCTTCTCTTTCAGAGACACAATAAAGTAGAAAAAGCTAACTGAGTATAATACTATTAGAAGAGATTTTTTTTTTCTCCAAGTTGTTGGACTCCATTTAATCTGATTTAGAGTACCATTTAAGCACTGCTCCTTATCACTGAAAGAGTTGTAGGGGGAGTGTGTGGGGGGCAGGGCATTAAATCACCACACTGACAAAATTATCCAAAACTACATCTGAAATAGTCTCAGCTTTAACCAAAGATGTTCTGCAGTGGTGACTAATGTCCCATTTTTGAGATGTTTAATTAAGACTAAGGAAAATTTACTAAATAAAACCACATCCTAATATAAATTCTGCTTGCATAATAATATTTGCAACTCCATATGAGTAGTCGGCAGTCCAACCTCAGTACATGTGCTCCACTTCACGCTAGCAGGGAATCCAAGAGGACTTCAGGCAATATCAGCGCACTGGAAGTGTTATGACAAGGAACTGATATCTGGGCCACAGGGCAGTTGAGAGTCGGCACCCTTATCCACTGCATCAGACAGTGATCACTGATCATGTCATCATGTGTTCACTAGTGAGGCAACAGAAAGTAATACTTCAGTGTTTATTGAGCAAATATGCTCCTTTTCTATAACTCATCTGCCTCATAGATTTGTGAAAAGTAAAATGATAATGTGAATTACGTGTTAATCTCAATATCTGTTAAAGGTACAAAAGTCGTCCAAAAATGTTTGTAATGGCTGATGTCATTAGCATGAGGACATCATCCCTCCTGCACCCAGTGTAAATTGCAGAGAGGTGGTGCCTCCAGAGTTATGCACATTATGCCACCCCACCTCTGCACATGATCCCACCTGTCCTCTTCATATGGCTCCACCCCTCCTCTCCACTTGGACCCGCCCCTCTTTTCCACATTGTCCCTCCCATAGAGAAAAAAAAAAAAAAACTAGAGTGGACAACGTCATTGGCTGGACCAAAGCGCAAACGGCAGAATAGCTCTGCCATCTCGTGTATGTATAAATGACCCATGAGGCACATGTAAACAGTAAACATGAGTGACTGTTGACAATTTTTTTTTTTTTTGGGCGGGGGGACTTGTTTTCCGTGTTCTTTTTTATCTTTTCATGCTTAAAAAGGACACGAATAAGGAATTGTAAATCAACAATATTTACGCTCCATTATTTAGCAAAGCTAAATAATAAGCTCTACGATTGCCTGACACTTTATATTATCGCTCATTTAACTATGTTTTTGTTTCGTTCAAAGAAAAAGCGTTCGCATTCAGCTGTGCCTGAGAGTCTGACTCAGGTCTATACCTGGAAGAAACTAGCCCTATCCACCCTAATTAAGTCAAGTTAAACAGCGGTTTGGGTGGTTTTAATACCAGCCAGATTTTGTATTAGACCCAAATTTGATTTAGCCAAGGCTCTCCAATGCACTGCGCTTATTCTTGCCTTTTGCAGCTATGCGTACATTACTTACTAGGTACTGTGTAACAAGGCATGGTTGTAATATGTACAGTGGGGTGCAAAAATTTGGGTACTGTAATGGGAAAAAAAAAAAAAAGCCCCTAGATGGCAGTATTGACAATTTTTTTTGTTAAGCCCAGTCTGGAGCTACGTTGGGCATGTCCTGGGCATGCCTCAGAGGGGGCTGGACAAGAGTGTATATAAGGAGAAAAATTGAGAGAGTAGAGTAGTTGGAGAACTTGCAAGGAGAAATTGTGGAAGGATACATTTGACCAGACCTGTCACTCTTTTCAAGACCTGTGAAGCTTTCTGTGGATTTTTGCCTGTGTTGGAGCATTTTCCTGTCCCAGGACATCGCAACATAGCAGCCCATCTCAATTACCAAGGGACTGTAACTATCTTTTTTTTTTATTTCAATCTTGGTCAGTAGGGTAGATTGTAGATTAGTTCTAAGTGTTTGTGTAATTAAATCTGTTGAAGTTTAAGAATTTTGTCTGTCATCCCTTGCTGTCCGTGACACCATAACAAATTGGGGCCATAACAAATTGGGGGCTCGGGTCCGGGATAGACCATTGTGCGAGTCATTTATTGAAAATCTAAAATTTCAAATTGTGAAATTGTTTTTTTGAATTTTCCTAGATATATATTGGCAGATCAACAGCAATGGATGATTTCTTGGCATCACCAACCGTAGAGGTTTTGAAGTCTTTTAAAAAGACAGAACTGCTAGAAATATGCAGACAGTTAGAGCTGACAGATATAAAACCAGCCATGCGAAAAGCAAGACTGGCTAGAGAGATTGTTGAATATTACATTGATGAAAATGTGTTTGCACCAGGAGATCTGGAACAGTTTCCAGTGGAAAATCCAAATGTAGAAATGGAACTTAAATTAAAAATGCTAGAGATAGAAAGGGGGAAAAAAAAAAAAACAAAGGCAGTTTGAGTTAGAAAAATTAGCAAGAGGAGAGAAAAAAGAGAGAGAGAAAGAGGAAAGAGCAGAAAGAGAGAGACAGAGACAGAGAGATTTCGATTTAGAAAAATTAGATAGAGAAGGAAGGCTCCAAATGGAGCTACTAAAAATCAAAATGCAAGCTGAAAACAAATTTCGTGCTAGCCAGGAGGTAAAGCTGGTGCCTCCATTGTCGGAGAAGGAGGTTGATAAGTATTTCCAGTGCTTCAAGAAGGTAGCTAAGAGTTGTCAGTGGCCAAAGGAACACTGGCCTCTGATATTGCAAACTGTCCTCAAGGGTAAAGCTCAACAAGCCTATTCGGCTTTGTCTGCAGATGATTCCTCTGATTATGAGGTTGTCAAAAAGGTTATTTTGACAGCTTATGAGTTGGTTCCAGAGGCTTACCGACAGAAATTCAGAGGTCTGAAGAAATCTGACAATCAGACTTATGTGGAATTTGCTAAAGAGAAGAAGGTTTGCTTTGAGCGCTGGTGTACTTCTATGGAGGTCAAGGATGATTTCAACTCACTAAAAGAGATGGTGTTAGTTGAAGAATTCAAGAACTGTGTCAAGGATGATATTAAGACCTACCTTAATGAGAAGCAAGCACTGAATTTGCAATCAGCTGCCAAGTTTGCCGAAGAATGTGTTCTCACACATAAGTCCAAATTTCAGTCCAGCAGTAACAATAGATGGTCCAAATTTCAAAAAAAGGTAACGGTGATACCCAAGATTCCTCACCCAAAGACAAAGACAAATCTGGTGATGGTGCTCAGAAATCCAGTCAAAGGTCTGATCAAAGTGTGAAAGCTGACAGGGACAAAAGTGTTCTAGTTTGCAATTATTGCAAGAAATCTGGTCATGTTACAACTAACTGTTGGTTCCTTAAAGCTAAGAAAGAAAAAGAAAAGGATACCAAACCCAATGCCTTTGTGAAGACAAGGTTAGAAACCCCTGTAGTAGATGACCGATCTGCTAAATTGCCTGCTCCTTGTGAGGCTAAGAAGCCTGATACTGCTGACTTTGTGAGGGAGGAATTCCTTCCATTTGTGTCAGAGGGATTTGTGGCTCTGAATGAGCATTCTCCTCCTGTCCCCATATATATCCTAAGGGATACTGGAGCTTCTCAGTCACTTTTGTTGATGGACTCCTTGGAGTTACGTGATGAGACCGCTTCTGGGGATTTCATACTTGTACAAGGTATTGAAGGGAGGACTGTATCTGTACCCCTGCGCTCTGTATTCTTGAAGTCAGATTTAGTTACAGGACAGGTAAAGGTGGGACTTATGTCAAGTCTACCTATCAAGGGTATTTCTCTGTTGCTAGGCAATGACCTGGCGGGGGTCAATGTAGTTCCCCCTGTTCATCTTACTTCACAGCTGAGCACTAAAGATGGCGATGAAGACCCATCTCTGTTTCCTTCCTGTGCAGTGACTCGTGCTATGGCCAAGAAGGCTCAAGAAGAAGATGATGTGGTGCCGTCCAGCACCTTGAATAGTCATGACTCAGGTGGTTCTCCTCATGACTCTGTTCAGCCTACTATGGTTTCTCCGTTTGAGGACTTATCAGACACTTTTATCAGTTCTCTGTTCAGCCAGCCAGATGGGTCTGGTGATTCTGATGTGTCTGGAGACTTGTCTCTGTCCAGAAAGCGGTTGATTCAGGAGCAAACTAATGATCCTGAAATTTGTGTACTAAAGAAGAGAGCCCTTCCTGATGAAGAAATAGACGCAGTTCCAGTTGGGTATTATCTCAAGGATGGAGTGTTGATGCGGAAGTGGCGCCCTCCTGATATCCCTGCCAATGCAGATTGGGCAGTGGTCAAGCAAATTGTTGTTCCGAAAGTCTACAGGAATGAGATCTTAACAATGGCTCATAGTTTGCCTTTAGGAGGTCATCTTGGTGTTAACAAGACTGTTGACAAGATCATGAAACACTTCTTCTGGCCTAGACTTCGGAAAGATGTTTCCAACTTTTGCAAAACCTGTCACACTTGTCAGGTAGTTGGAAAACACCAGTTAGACCCACCTGTAGCTCCATTGCAGCCTATCCCAGCATTTGGGGAGCCCTTCTCCAAGGTCATCGTTGATTGTGTTGGTCCATTACCCAAGACTAGATCTGGAAATCAGTACTTGTTGACAATCATGTGTGCATCTACCAGATTCCCTGAAGCCATCCCTCTACGCAACATCAAGGCAACTGCAATTTCGAAGGCTTTGATAAAGTTCTTCACGTTGTTTGGCCTTCCCAGGGAAATTCAGTCAGATCAAGGTAGCAATTTCACTTCCGGATTGTTTCAGCAGGTTGTGTATGAACTAGGTGCGAAGCAGATTCTTTCCAGTGCCTATCATCCAGAGAGTCAGGGTGCCTTAGAGCGGTTTCATTCCACTCTCAAGACAATGATGAGGACTTATTGTTATGACCATGAGAAAGACTGGGATGAAGGTGTTCATTTGCTGTTGTTTGCAGCTAGAGAAGCAGTGCAGGAGTCTACTGGATTCAGACCATTTGAGCTAGTGTTTGGCCATGAAGTGAGAGGACCTTTGCTATTGTTGAGTGAACAATGGCAAGAGAAAGAGCCGCATATCAGTCTGTTAGACTATGTTAGCAAGTTCAAGGAAAGACTGTGTGCAGCTTGTGACCTAGCCAAAGAGAACTTGAAATCAAGTCAGGGAAAAATGAAAACTTGGTATGATCATAAAGCTAGAAGCCGTGAGTTTAAACCAGGAGACAAGGTCCTTGTGTTGTTTCCCTTGCAGTCCAATCCATTGCAGGCTAGATTTCATGGTCCTTATGAAATTCTGACAAAACTCAATGATCTCAATTACGTTGTGAAGACTCCAGATAGGAGAAAGCCAAAACAGTTGTGTCACATTAACATGCTGAAGCCTTATCATGATAGGAATGCTAGGGTTGCAGCTGTCACTTCAGATCCTCCTATGGCTGAGACTTGTGAAGATGAGGGGGAGTTTCAAGATGATGAACCTAGAATTAAAGCTGAAGTTCTTTCATGTAAATTGTCAAATTCTGAAGTGTTGCAAAATCTTGATGTAAAACCTCAGCACTTAGAATCCTCACAGAAAGATCAGTTTGAGAGGTTGATCAAGAAATATAAAGATCTATTTCCTGCTGTTCCAAAGAGAGTTTCTATAGCCTCTCATGATGTAGACGTTGGTGATGCAAAACCAATAAAACAGCATCCATACCGGATGAATCCTGAAAAGAGAAAGATTGCTGAGAAAGAGGTTGAGTACATGTTAGAACATGATATTATCAGACCCTCTAACTCTGATTGGAGTTCACCCTGTGTTCTAGTTCCAAAACCTGATGGAAGTACTAGATTCTGTACAGATTATCGCAAAGTCAATGCTGTAACTAGAACTGATGTGTTTCCAATACCTAGGATTGATGATTATATCGATAGAGTAGGGCAAGCAAAGTTTCTGACCAAGATTGATTTATTGAAGGGTTATTGGCCTGTGCCTTTAACTGAGAGGGCCAAGAGCATCTCTGCTTTTGCCACACCATCTGGGTTATACCAGTATGAAGTCCTACCCTTTGGCATGAAAAATGCCCCAGCCACGTTCCAAAGGATGATACAGTCTACAATTGCCGGATTGCCACACACGGGTGCGTACATCGACGACCTGATCACATGGAGTGACTCCGGGGAAGAACATCTGAAAGATGTAGAGACGTTGTTCCAGCGCTTGACCCAGGCTAACCTGACTGTTAACCTGAACAAGAGTGACTTTGGTTGTGCTACTGTGACGTATCTTGGCTACGTCATAGGCCAGGGTAAGGTGGCACCCATAAATGCTAAAGTCCAAGCCATCATGGACTTTCCAGTTCCTGACAACAAAAAAGCTTTGCACCGCTTCCTTGGAATGATCAGGTACTACCACAAGTTCTGCAAGAACTTTGCTGAGATTGCTCACAGTCTCACCAACCAACTGAAGAAAGGCGTAAAGTTCACTTGGGATGAAGCATGCCAAAGAGCCTTCGATCGCCTGAAGTCTCTACTATGTCACTTCCCCGTGCTCAAATCTCCTGACTTCAACAAACCGTTCTCCATGGCGGTCGATGCTAGCGACCAAGCTTGTGGATCTGTGCTCCTACAGAGAAGTGACTCTGATGACATTGAGCATCCCGTGGCATACTTCTCCAGGAAGTTCAATCGTCACCAAAAGAACTATTCCACAATTGAGAAGGAGCTGTTGGCTCTGGTTCTATCCTTACAACACTTTGAGGTTTATGTTTGTACAGGGCAAAAGCCAATGATTGTATATACTGACCACAATCCGTTAATGTTTTTGAGTAAGATGAAAAACAAGAATCGGAGATTGTTGAATTGGAGTTTGATTTTGCAGGAGTTTGACTTGGAAATTAAGCATGTAAAGGGTACTGACAATGTAATTGCTGATTGCTTATCCCGTGTTTGAGTATGTGTATATATATCACGTGTTTATTAGCATATTGTATTAAATGTATATATACACAAGTGTCTACTTAACCATTTTTGTATTGAAAAGAAAAATTTTGCCTTTATGAGTCAAAATTTTTCCCTTTTGGAATGGAGGTGTAATGGGAAAAAAAAAAAAAGCCCCTAGATGGCAGTATTGACAATTTTTTTTGTTAAGCCCAGTCTGGAGCTAGGTTGGGCATGTCCTGGGCATGCCTCAGAGTGGACGAGAGTGTATAGAAGGAGAAAAATTGAGAGAGTAGAGAAGTTGGAGAAATTGCAAGGAGAAATTGTGGAAGGATACATTTGACCAGACCTTTCACTCTTTTCAAGACCTGTGAAGCTTTTTGTGGATTTTTGCCTGTGTTGGAGCATTTTCCTGTCCCAGGACATCGCAACATAGCAGCCCATCTCAATTACCAAGGGACTGTAACTATCTTTTTTTTTTTATTTCAATCTTGGTCAGTAGGGTAGATTGTAGATTAGTTCTAAGTGTTTGTGTAATTAAATCTGTTGAAGTTTAAGAATTCTGTCTGTCGTCCCTTGCTGTCCGTGACGTCATAACAAATTGACGCCATAACAAATTGGGGCCATAACAGTACCCCTGGTTTAAATGTCTGTCACAATTAACACCTGAACACTAAATGCTACAAAGTTAAACATGACACCTTTCTGCAAATTTAAAAGCAAGGCTTCTTTTTTAATTTTTCTGAGTCTTTAAATGATAAGAAAGGAAAAAGGGCCCTGTGCAAAAGTTTGAGAACCCTTTTAGATTATTCTTTGTTACCTTTCAAGAAGATGATTACTGAGGCCCAGACCCAGGTGACTTACTCGTCAGGGCTTCAATGAGTCAGGTGAATATAATTCCAGGGTTGAACTATATATTCTGAAGTAACTCCGTGCCTTCTAAAGTATCCGACTGCGGTGGCTGTTGTGTCTGGTGTTAAAAACCATGTGCTCCTCTAAACAGTTGTCCAAGGGTGTCAAAATAAAGATAATTCACTTCCACCAACAAGGAGAGGGCAACAAAAAACTCTCGCAACATTTCAAACTACCCATTTCTACTGTCAGAAACATCGTAATAAAATGGAAAATAAATGGAACAATTGAAGTCAAGGCAAGATCCGGAAGACCAAGAAAAATTTCAGATAGAATAGCCCGAGATCTGGTGAGAAATGCTCAGAAGAACCCACACATCACTGCAAAAGAGCTGCAAAAAAGAGTAGCAGACACAGGTCTTGTTGTTCACAGGACAACAATACAGCGTACCTTAAATAACAAAGACCTACATGGCAGAGTTGCAAGAAAGAAGCCTTTCCTACGACCTCAACACAAAATTAAGCGTCTGAAGTATGCAAAAGAGAACCTTGAGAAACCTCAAGCCTATTGGAACAATGTGCTTTGGACTGACGAAACCAAAATTGAACTTTTTGGCCACAAACAAAGAAGGTATGTTTGGAGAAAAATGGGTGAAGCATTTGTGGAGAAGAACACGTTTTCAACTTTTAAACATGGAGGTGGATCCACTATGCTTTGGGGTTGTGTAGCAGCTGGGGGCACAGGAAATATTGTGCGGGTGGAAGGAAGAATGGATTCCACCAAATATCAAGACATTTAGAGGCTAATGTTCAAAGCTCAGTCCAGAAATTTAAGTTGAAGAGACGTTGGGTATTCAAACAAGACAATGCCCCAAAGCATACCTCAAAATCCACCATGAAGTACCTCCAGGAAAGACGGATGAAGGTTTTGGAATGGTCATCACAGTCCCCAGACTTGAATATTATTGAAAATCTCTGGAGAGACCTCAAACATGCTGTGCATGCAAGAAGGCCAAAGAATATTTCTGAGCTAGAGGTGTTCTGTCAGGAAGAGTGGGGAAAAATTCCTAAGACAAGAATTGAAAGACTCTTAGCTAGCCACAGGAAGCATTTGCAAGCTGTTATAGCTGCCTGAGGAGGAGTTACAAAGTACTAGCTGACAAGGTTACCAAACTTTTGCACAAGGCCATTTTCCCTGTTTTATTATTTTGAAACTGTTAAAAGTTAAAAAATTATTCTTGCTTAAAAATGTGATGAAATGTGTCATGTTTAACTTTGTTGCATTTAGTGTTCAGGTTTGCTTTCAATCACTTGGAGATTAATTGTAACAGACATTTAAACCAGGGGTGCCCAAATTTTAGCACCCCACTGTACATACACAAGATGGCCGCTCTAGTTTTTTTTAATCTTTATGGTCCCTCCCCTCCTTTCCATGTTAGGTACGGTTCTGGAACCAGACGCGAGAGTCGAGCAGTGAAGGTAAAATGGGATTTTATTGGAAAGGGGGCGAACCCCCGCAGAGCAGGAGGCGACAGTACAAAGTCCACAATCCACAGAACACAATCCCAGGGACAAAATCCAAAAGTCGAAAAACCAGGGCAGCAATCACAGTAATCGTGGTCGGGCAAAAACAGGTACGGTACACAGGCACAGGTTTGTCAGAGAAGCAAAGCCAAAATCCAGAGGGCGAAATCCAAACCGTTACCAGGGCAGCAAACACAAAACTCGTAGTCGGGCAAAAAAAGGGTTCAAAACAGATGCAGACAAAAGTACAAAAAGAGCAGAGCCAAAATCGTAAGTCGGGCGGTCCAGTCAGAAGATTAACACTATGAGTACAAGGCGAAAGATAGCAGCACAGGTAAACAAGAGAAACGTTCTGACGGGGAACTGCAGTGAGAAGACAGCTTAAATACACTCAAGGGAAGTCACATGCTATGATTAGGATCAGGTGATAAGGATCAGACTAATTACAAAGGAGGGAACATGAGGGAGAACCTAATCACATGAAATTGGCAAAAGCCAAAACGCGGACAGGGAACACGAGACAACCTATGACAAAACATACAGCTCTGGTTAGGGAGTTCTAATGTGCACAGATAATGAGAGGTAGGACAGAGTGGAGCAGGTGCAGAGGATCCGCTGAATTGCAGGAGAGACTAAGTGCAGGCAAGAGGCGGAGACTAGAACAGGGCGAGTGCTGAGAGCTTGTTAATCAATTAGTAAGTGCAGCTCCCTAGTGCTCGTTAGTAAGTTAGTATTATATATAGTGTTAGTTTGGGTTAGTAACTTTAACAAAAACAACAAACTGTTAGTATTGGTTAGTAATATAGAAAAGAGAGGCGAAGGAAGCAAACGAGATTGGAAGGAATGTTTGAAACCCAGAAACCATGAAATCACCTAAGCATGTGACACGCAGGACTGGGGAGAAGCTGTAACTTAAGAGACCAGACAGGGGAGACAAAGTGCAATGCAGGGCATGAATAAAGACATGGACCGGAACCTAACAGAATAGTGGATTGGGAATGGCAAAAACGAAAACATGGCAAAGTACAAAAACGAAACCGAACATGGCAAAACCTGACAGACATAATCATAAACATAACAGGGAGTGGCAGAATCATAACAAACATGGCAGAATCATGACAGAACAGATTAGAATCATAAAAGTACCCCCCCCCTACGAAACGCCTCCAGGCGTTTCAACTTGCTGGTCTGGGGTGCGAAGCATGAAAGTCTGTGATTAGGCTTTTGTCGAGGATGTGGCGTGCAGGGACCCAGCTACGGTGTTCAGGACCGTAGCCCTCCCAGTCGACGAGGTACTGGTATCCGCGACCTCGTCGACGACAGTCCAACAATGTTCGGACAGTGAATGCCTCGCCTCCATCGATGATGCGGGCGGGTGGTGGGGGATCAGGACCAGAAGACAGGGGGTGGGTTACAGCAGGCTTGATCTGGGACACATGAAAAGTAGGGTGAATTCTGCGCATGGACAGGGGAAGACGGAGGCGAACAGCAGTGGGACTAAGCACTTTTTCAATGGTAAACGGGCCAATGAATTTCGGGAACAGTTTACCCCCATTACCCCTTAAGGGGATGTCTTTGGACGATTGCCAAACGCGCTGCCCAGGTCGGTAGGATGGAGCGGCAGTTCTTCTTTTGTCCGCTCGAGCCTTCATGCGTGCCACCGACCTGAGCAGCACCTCCCTTGTGTTTTTCCAGGTATGCCTGCAACGGCGCACAAACTCGCGAGCAGATGGTACAGCGACCTCCTCCTCCTGGCAGGGAAACAGCGGTGGTTGGTAGCCAAGGCAAGCCTTGAATGGAGAAATACCAGAGGCAGCAGAGGTGTGACTGTTAATGGCATATTCAGCCCAGGGAAGTTGGTGGCTCCAGGAGGAGGGGTTCTTGAGACACAAACATCTCAAAACAGTCTCTATGCATTGGTTGGCCCGCTCGGTCTGGCCGTTGGTCTGGGGGTGAAAACCGGATGATAAACTAACAGATGTGCCAAGGGACTTGCAGAATGATTTCCAAAACTTAGCTGTGAATTGGGGACCGCGGTCAGAAGTGATGTCTGTGGGGATACCGTGTAGTCTGATGACGTGCTGAATAATGAGGGTGGCCGTTTCTTGGGCGGACGGGAATTTAGTGAGGGGGACAAAATGGACTGCTTTAGAAAATCTAACAATAGTGAGAATGGTAGTGTAGTGATTGGATGGGGGAAGACCAGTGATGAAATCTAATGCAATATGTGACCAAGGGCGGTGAGGAGTGGGTAAGGGTTGTAATAGACCGTGAGGGGGCTGATGAGATACCTTAGCTTGGGCGCAGACCGAGCAGGCAGAGACATAATTCTGGACGTTATGATTGATCTCTGGCCACCAGAAGCGACGAGTTATAAAGTCCAGGGTACGGCGAATTCCTGGGTGGCACGAGAGGTTAGAGGCATGCCCCCAGTCCAGGACTCGGGGGCGCAGGTTGACAGGAACAAATAAACAATGATCGGGGCAGGCACTGGGAGCAGCAGAATCGTCTTGGGCGTTTCTCACCTCGGATTCAATATCCATGTCGATGGCGTTTATGAAGGTCTCCTTAGGTAGGATGGTGTCATGGTTAGGCAGCTCCTCTCCCGATTCAAAACAGCGTGACAGAGCATCAGGCTTGACGTTTTTACTGCCGGGGCGATAAGCAAGATGAAAGTTAAAATGTGAAAAGAACAATGCCCACCTGGCTTGACGGGGATTTAGTCTCTTAGCGGACTGGAGGTACTCCAAGTTCTTGTGGTCAGTCCAGACAAGGAACGGTAGTTCGGCTCCCTCCAGCCACTGTCTCCACTCCTCCAAGGCCAGCTTAACCGCCAACAGCTCTCAGTTGCCGATGTCATAGTTCCGTTCCGCGCAGCTCAGGCGACGGGAGAAAAAGGCACACGGGTGGATCTTGCCATCTTCGGTGGACCTCTGGGAGAGGACAGCCCCAACTCCCACGTTGGAGGCGTCTACCTCCACCACAAACTGGAGTTTGGGATCAGGGATGGTTAGAATAGGGGCAGATGTAAAAACGTGACTTAAGGTTGAGGAAGGCGTCAGCCTTAGCGGACCACTGGAACTTGACCTTGTTAGAGGTTAGAGCAGTGAGTGGAGAAGCAATGGAGCTATAGTTGCGAATGAATCGCCTGTAGAAATTGGCAAACCCCAGAAAGCGTTGAAGTGACTTACGGTCGGAGGGTTTAGGCCAGTTGGTGACAGCCTCAACTTTAGCCGGGTCCATGCGGATGGTGCCAGGAGAAATGATGTATCCCAGGAAGGTGGTGGTCTGGACAGAAAACTCACATTTTTCGGCTTTGACAAACAGGCGATTCTCTAACAGACGTTTGAGGACTTGGCGGACATGGAGCACGTGGTCTTCCTGTGATTTGGAGAAGATCAGAATGTCATCAAGGTACACAAACACGAACTTATTAATCATGTCCCGCAACACATCATTAACAAGATTTTGGAAAACTGCTGGGGCGTTAGTAAGGCCGAATGGCAAGACCAAATACTCCCAGTGCCCAGTGGGGGTATTGAAGGCAGTCTTCCATTCGCCCCCTCACGAATACGGATCAGATGATAAGCGTTATGTGGGTCCAGCTTGGTGTATATCTTGGCACCTTGTAGGAGGTCAAAGGCAGTATTCATGAGGGGAAGCGGGTATCTGTTCTTTACAGTGATCTCGTTGAGTCCTCGGTAGTCAATACAGGGTCAGAGAGACCCGTCCTTCTTGCCAACGAAGAAGAATCCCGCTCCGGCTGGAGATGAGGAAGGGCGAATGATGCCTGCCGCCAGGGATTCACTGAGGTATTTCTCCATGGCAAGGGTCTCAGGGCGTGACAGGGAGAACAGACGGCCTCTGGGCGGCATGGTACCAGGCTTGAGCTCGATGGTGCAGTCGTAGGGTCTATGCGGGGGCAGACTGGTGGCTCGTGACTTGGAAAAGACCTCCTTGAGGTCATGGAACTCCGGGGGAACCTTCTCCAGGTTCGGGATCTCCTCTGGGTGGGAAACAGGAACATAACGAGGGCGTCGCTGAGGCAGATGCGTGCACAATTAGGGCTCCAGCCCTTAATTTCGTGTTTTCCCCAGTCGATCTCGGGTAAGTGATTAGCCATCCAGGGATGACCGAGGACAACTGGGGCGTGAGGAGACTGGATGAGATAAAGTCTGATCGACTCTTGATGATTTCCAGAAATCCGTAACTTGATGGGGTGAGTGACGTGGGTGATGTGGGCAATGCTCTGGCCATTGATGGAGTTGGCCACACGATCGGGGACGACCTTCTCAACAGGGATGCCCCACTCCTGGGCAGCTTTCTGATCGATAAAGTTCTCTTCGGCCCCCGAGTCGATAAGAGCGGTGGTCTTCCTTCCTCCCCCGGCCCACTCGAGGGAGATGGAAAAGCAGGTTCGGCTTCTGGAGGAATGATCAACAGGAGTGACGCCCACAACCGCTTCTTTCCTAGTAGGTGGGTGTGGTCTCTTTACTGGGCACCGTGAGATGTAATGTCCACCTTGGCCACAGTAAAAGCAGGCCCGTTCCTTCTGTCTACGGTCCCTCTCCTCAATGGTGATCTTGGTGCAGCCCAGCTGCATGGGTTCGGACTCAGGAGAGGATCTGACCTTGTCAGGTTGAGGAAGGGGTGGCATCATCACAGGAGGCTTGGAGGTGTTGGCTCTGTTGATGGCTCGTCTGCGTTCCTCCAAACGTGAATCAATTCGGATGGCCATCTCAATTATCCGGTCCAGGTCTTCGGGCAGATCACGTGGCAACGGTTCATCCTTGATTCGTTCAGACAATCCATGGATGAAGGCGTCGTAGAGGGCTCTCTTGTGCCATCGGCTGTTGGTTGCCAGAGTCTGGAATTCAATGGCGTAGTCCGACACAGAACGACCTCCCTGACGTATACGAAGGATCTCCCTTCCGGCCTCATGCCCATGTCTGGAGCGATCAAACACTCGTCTCATCTCCTCCCCCAACAGGTCAGACGTCTGGACACACGGGAGTCCTGCTTCCCAGGCAGAAGTGGCCCACTCCTTAGCTCTCCCGGTTAGCTGCGTGATGATGTATGCCACGCGGGATTGCTCGGAGGGGAAGGTGGTAGGCTGGAGGCTGAAGATCAGCTTGCACTGGATTAGGAAGGCACGGCAGGATCCAGGGTCGCCATCATATTTCTCAGGAGGGGGCAGGCGTGGTTCGTGAACTGGAGCGGGTGGGGCAGTGGTTGGTGCAGGAACGGAGGCAGAGGTAGTAGTGACGGGCTGCTGGGGAGCGCGGAAGGGCTGTGCGGCTTGTAGGGACCGGGTGAGGTCGGCCATCTGGTAAGACATGGTCTGAAGGTGCTGCATCATGAACCGGAGCTGCTGTTGTTGGCACTCCAACTGCTCGCCCTGTTCCTTCACTGCAACCTGCAGAGGCTTGATGCTCGCTGGCTCCATGATGGTCAGAACGTACTGTTAGGTACGGTTCTGGAACCAGACGCGAGAGTCGAGCAGTGAAGGTAAAATGGGATTTTATTGGAAAGGGGGCGAACCCCCGCAGAGCAGGAGGCGACAGTACAAAGTCCACAATCCACAGAACACAATCCCAGGGACAAAATCCAAAAGTCGAAAAACCAGGGCAGCAATCACAGTAATCGTGGTCGGGCAAAA
This sequence comes from Gymnothorax javanicus, assembly GCA_029692085.1. NCBI lineage: Eukaryota > Metazoa > Chordata > Actinopteri > Anguilliformes > Muraenidae > Gymnothorax > Gymnothorax javanicus. Next base: position 64,333,193 of record CM056205.1, on the reverse strand, counting down.
ACAGGTACGGTACACAGGCTTGTCAGAGAAGCAAAGCCAAAATCCAGAGGGCGAAATCCAAACCGTTACCAGGGCAGCAAACACAAAAATCGTAGTCGGGCAAAAAAGGGTTCGAAAACAGATGCAGACAAAAGTACAAAAGAGCAGAGCCAAAAAATCGTAAGTCGGGCGGTCCAGTCAGAAGATTAACACTATGAGTACAAGGCAAAAGATAGCAGCACAGGTAAACAAGAGGAAACGTTCTGACGGGGAACTGCAGTGAGAAGACAGCTTAAATACACTCAAGGGAAGTCACATGCTATGATTAGGATCAGGTGATAAGGATCAGACTAATTACAAAGGAGGGAACATGAGGGAGAACCTAATCACATGAAATTGGCAAAAGCCAAAACGCGGACAGGGAACACGAGACAACCTATGACAAAACATACAGCTCCGGTTAGGGAGTTCTAATGTGCACAGATAATGAGAGGTAGGACAGAGTGGAGCAGGTGCAGAGGATCTGCTGAATTGCAGCAAAGACTAAGTGCAGGCAAGAGGCGGAGACTAGAACAGGGCGAAGTGCTGAGAGCTTGTTAATCAATTAGTAAGTGCAGCTATACAATCCCTAGTGCTCGTTAGTAAGTTAGTATTATATACAATGTTAGTTTGGGTTAGTAACTTTAACGAAAACAACAAACTGTTAGTATTGGTTAGTAATATAGAAAAGAGAGGCGAAGGAAGCAAACGAGATTGGAAGGAATGTTTGAAACCCAGAAACCATGAAATCACCTAAGCATGTGACACGCAGGACTGGGGAGAAGCTGTAACTTAACAAGAGACCAGACAGGGGAGACAAAGTGCAATGCAGGGCATGAATAAAGACATGGACCGGAACCTAACAGAATAGTGGATTGGGAATGGCAAAAACGAAAACATGGCAAAGTACAAAAACGAAACCGAACATGGCAAAACCTAACAGACATAATCATAAACATAACAGGGAGTGGCAGAATCATAACAAACATGGCAGAATCATGACAGAACAGATTAGAATCATAACACTCCACATGGAACCGCCCCTCATCTCCACATGGCCCCACCCTCTCTCTCCAAATGGCCCTGCCCTCTTTTGCACATGGCCCCACCCCTAATCTGCACAGTCCCACCCCCCACATGATCCTGCCCCTTTTCTGCATATTGTCTTGCCCCTCCTGTCCATGTGGTCCAATCAAACAGAGGAACAGCATTTAATCCTCAACCAGGCAGATTAAGACTAGATTTCAGTCATCAAATCTCTCAGAAGGCTCACAGACACCGCCATGAGGCTGAATCATCTTCTGTTCAGAAATTTGTTCGATAATAGAGCTGCGTCATGTTGTTGTTTCATTTACACACAGAAGATGTTTGTGAGTGACAGATTCCTGGAAAAACCACAGTGGTCTCAGTAGAAGTATCTGTGCCTCAGCCTTGTGCCGATTCAGGTTTCAATAGGGATCTTAATCTGTAGTGAGTACGTGCTTTTCTCTGTCAGCAAGACACTGCTACGAAATGAATATTCAATAAAAAACTTGGTCACAGTTGAACTCGTTCTGAAATGGCTACAGTTGAGTGATAATCACAACTTCACACTTTTGTCATTTCACTGGGGCAGGTTGTCTATTCTCAAGGGTTTCCCCAAGTTTATATGTGCTATGTGTCAAATAGTTTCTTATCTATTAATGTCAGGTCATAAAGTGCTTCTTTTTAAATTGCCCCTCCATTTTCTAAATGAAGTGGGCCTGACTTTAAAATGAGCTGAAGACAACACTTGGCCTTATCTATGCCGAAAGTAATATATTCTTTATATGTATAATTTAACCGTGCGATGCTTATCCCTCGATAAAAAGTCATTATTTTTCATTGCAGCTGTCTGGTTATTTTCTGATGACAGGCAGACATCTGGATGCATCTTCAAAGACTGACTCAACTTTTCATTTCGTTTGGAGACGATTTTTACGGTCACTGAAAGGCTGATACTCTGGAGTTATATTTTCATCTCATTTGCAAACAAAAGTATAAAAAATGAGCCTGTGTGTAAAGAAACCCAAAAGAGAGAGACTCAAGATTTGAAATCCTAAAAAGGAGTGTTTGTTAAGTCAGGGCTGAAACCCTGAGAGTGCAGCCCTTTCCTGATTCTCTCGTTAAGCTCCCTTCAAGGCCGAATATGAGAGATGACAACTCCGAGTCGAGTGTAAACATGAGCCATTCACTTGGCAGAGGAGGCAGGTACATTAGCAAGAGGTCTAAAGAGCAAGGAGATGCGCTGAAATATTTATGGAGGTTTGATTCATATCGCTCTCTCAGGAGCAGCTATCGAAAGCACACAATCTGCGGACCGCCGCGAGCCAAACCAGTGAGGAGGTCAGGCCTGAGCAACTCCGATGAGGAGAAGATGGCGGGAGAGAGTGAGAGATAAAAATATATTCTGCACCTGGCAGCAGGGCTTGGGCTTTAGAGGATTACAGATTTCGGTCTTTCTTTTTAATTTTATTTATTATTTATTTGCTTCACAATTCACTGATACTGCTCTTCACATTTCTTGTATCTGCTCAATATCGGATCTGGCAGGTGCTTGTATTCCCTACAAACTCAATTTTGTGCTCCTGATCTGACATCTTTCATGGCATCATGTCCGACTAACTTCAGAGAGTGTTTTTGTTTATAATAGCAGGGCAGCAGGTTATTTTCAGGTCGGCCTCTGGCCAATACCAAGGCAATGCGAAAATAAGCAATTTACAATATTTTTATTAATTGGTTGAGTATGTTGTGCTATCATGACAATATTATGATTATGACTTCTGAAGTACGCGACTTCAAGACTCGGCCAATACAGCTTAAGATCGGCCAATACAGGATATATCGGCAGGCCGTTTTTACTATATGCAAGCAATAACATATTTAACCAATTAATAAAATTGCCTATTCGTGGACTTAGAGAAGATCACAGGTATTAGAGTAGCCTAGTAATTTCCGCAGGTGCAATCACATAAATAATATTTGGAAAAACTATACATCACAAAAATAATACTGCTGTCGAATGAATCAGTTCAACAGGCAGACTGAAGTTTGTTGAAAATCTTATATTGAAGAGTGGTCAAAGATTTCCCAATATGTTAATCTGATCATATGCTATAAAATTACAAAGTGGCATTATTATTGAAAAGAGAGGGTATCACTGAGCAACATAATTTTGGCTCCTTTTGGAGAATAAGTGACTGCTTGTCTTTCTACTTTTTTGCCAAGCAAATTTCTTTAGCATTGAAATTACTGATGATTCATGACTTATATTTTTGGAAGTCATTGTGATGCATATACACATTTTGGTAAAAAAAAAAAAAAAAATATATATATATATATATATATATATATATATATATATATTATATATAATGTTAATAATAATGGTAACAACAATAATAATAATGATAATAATAATAATAACAATCTGATATTCATCATAGGCTATGGAATAAATGTTGAATTTTTCCTTATCAATTCATTTTTAATGGTAAGTCCAAATAGGAAGAAAAGCATGAAAACTATGTTTTTTGGTCCTTTTTTATATTTTCTGGTGCTGGAGAAAGAGCATGAATATATCTGAGCTTCTTTCCTTTCCAATCTGCGCTCTTTGATTCAGGTCAGTGATGCATGGCGGGATTCAAGGTGACTTTGTTTGTGCCAGCCTACCTGGGACGAATTTTAAACTCATCTTCACCATTCTGCACTGAAGAGAATACCTGATTCATCTCTTATTCTCCTATTACACCTCGGAGTATTGCAGAGTACAGTCTGTACTCATGACACTGTGTATGTGCTTATTCTCCTATTACACCTCGGAGTATTGCAGAGTACAGTCTGTACTCATGACACTGTGTATGTGCTTATTCTCCTATTACACCTCGGAGTATTGCAGAGTACAGTCTGTACTCATGACACTGTGTATGTGCTTATTCTCCTATTACACCTTGGAGTATTGCAGAGTACAGTCTGTACTCATGACACTGGGTATGTGCTTATTCTCCTATTACACCTCGGAGTATTGCAGAGTACAGTCTGTACTCATGACACTATGTATGTGCTTATTCTCCTATTACACCTCGGAGTATTGCAGAGTACAGTCTGTACTCATGACACTATGTATGTGCATTTCCATTTTTTCCCTTAAATTTTGTGATGATTTTTCTTCTCAGACTTTTTGATGAAAATTTTTTTGCAACTTTTGAACACCTGCAAGTCAATTTAGATCAGTACTAGTTTTGATATATTCTACTATATACCACTTTTTACGGGGATGACATATGCTTCAGAGAATTTTTTTTTTAAATAAGCACAAGATTCACAAAATCTTCACCAGTATCATATAGAAATAATATTTGCACCATTTATGTTGGCCGACCATTCTCCCTAATAATTTTAACAATTTTGTTGCATATTGCCAAATAAAACTGAATGTTGGTAATCGGGAAAAGGATGGACAATAACCTGTAAAAACTTAAGTAACTACTTTCAAATGCCAAATGTGCATACAGATTTAAAAAAGGAGCATATTATATTTTACTTTTGTTAAAGAAAAAAATGTTTTGAGATCCTTGCAGCTCTTGTCTTTTTTTAGCAGGTAAGTAGAAATTTTCTCCTCAAATTGACAAGAATTGTTGAGAAAGTGCATGAAGAAATCATTGCAAATCAGGTGTAAACTCACAAGTTACTCTGGTGAAAAAAGGGGTAAAAATCTATATAAACATAATGAACTGCTCTCTTCTGCCACAAAGTGAACATTGAAACAATGAATAAATCAATTTTAATACATTTTAATAAATTCTGTGAACAATAATTCAATACAGAGGAGTCAAGAGTGACATCTTACAAAACCAGAGTGTACAAATGCGAAATTAATGCAAGTATGCGCGTTTGTGAATGCCAAAAAGCAGATTATGAATGTACGTTGTATAACAGTAGTTTTCTGCAGGTTGTTTTACAGGGGTTGCTCTTCAAAAAATAAATTTAACCCAAGTCTCTTTGCCATATGAGTACTTTTTATTTGTATGACACTTTTTGAAAATTGGCATGGGTATGTGAGATATTTTAAAAGTGGAGGATTAGGAAATCTGTTTGTCCTTAAATGTGTTTATCACAGTTTAACCATGAAGTGTCATAACATTCATTTTAACAATGCAATGACTCCATAACACACCCAGATTAGGAAAATATTCCGTCTGCCTATCTCTGCTGATGTTTTGCAACTGTGAAGGCATGACTCAATACGGTTTCAGTAGACTGCAGCAAATTTAGCCAGCCAAGTTCAATTACACATTTGCCTTTGCCGATCCTAAGTGATAACGATGGTAAAGTGAGGATTCTTGTGTTGCAGTGATAATCCTTTGCGGATGGCAGGTTTAAGCAGGGACCTCTGTGAATACCAGGGTCTTTTCACACCTCTGGTGCTTTCTACACCGACTCGACCTTAATATACTGCATTCTCTCCCATATTCATCTGCCTTAACCTGCTGCAACCCATCTCCGAACTCGAGACAGCTGTTTCTGCGATAGTGATGGCTAACATTCTCATTGCACTGGCTGCTTTTATTTGGCTGACATAGTAAGTCCACCTTACTGAGCAGTTTAATCTTGTATTTAGACTTAAAACACTTATTTCTATTACCTTTTTTCTCAATATGACAAAAATTTGCCGATGAGGTTAAATAATTTTGACTTATTTCTAGATTTGCCAATGGGATAGGAAAATTTCCCTGGTCAAGCACATGGTGACGTAAAATAAGGTAATATTTTCTACTTGAAAGAAAAAAACTGGTGAGTTAAGTCTTGTATCAAGACTAAATGACTTGTCATGACAGGCACTTTTTGCAGCGGAATTGACATTTTTTAAATGGCCATACACACTGTTTCGATAAGATGCAGTGTAATTAATTGCAGGATTGCATTTTGTGGCACTGAGAATCTGTAAACTTGTTGCAACTGACTGATCATGTATAGGAGACCACTACTGCGAATGATATACGCAGAAAATTAACTCTCAGAGCGCTGAAATAAATTAAATTTTATTATCTTGTGCTGTTGAAAACCTATCATGTGACAACTTGTTTAAAAGAGCAGTCATGATAGGTCACCACATGATAGGTTTTAAACAGCTTTGATTCTGAATTCTTACATCAGGGATCCTCAAATCTGGACCTCGAATCCAAATCCAGCCCAGGTTTTCTTTTATCCCAGGTAAGGAAATGAACACGTACTGCCCCCGATTGGCCGGACTGTCTTTACACCTGACTCTCAGGTAAAGGGAGGGTAAAAAAACCAGCTGTTCTCGGACCATGAGGACCGTGACTTAAGGACCAGGGTCTTACATCGTTGAGTAACAATAAGTTGCATTTAGTGCTCGAAGGGTTAACTGTGTCAGTGGGGCGCTGCACATCCTTTTCACTGTTAATGAACACTGAGGCTGGCTAATGCTAATTTCATCTCCTCTCAAAAGAGCCCCCATATCTGCAGCTGCGATGCTCAGTTCTTCCTCTCTTATCCTCAATGCACCGCGGCACACTTAACTGCACATTACTATTAATGGCTGTCTTACACAGCCTGGGACCCCACCTGCTCATTTTCAGTGTGGAGTGAGGAGCTGCTGGCTCCAGCCTCTGCATGGGATCTTTGGCTCTTCTCAGAGGCAGGACCCTCCCCTGTTATGTTATATGAACATAGCGGAGTACTTAAAGAAGAAAAGCCAAAAAGGCACTTCAGAGTTCCTGCTGGGGGTATTTCCCCAGCACACTCCTACTACACATTGTAACTCAGGCCGTGTCCACACTTAGATGGGTTTTTTTGAAAACAATACATTTTCTATGTATTTTGGCCTTTTGTCCACATGCAGACTGCGTTTTAAGTCGCTGAAAATGGACCTTCTGGAAAATGGCTTTTCTGGAAACTCCGTTTTCACTGTTTATGTATGGACAGGGAAAGCAGAGTTTGTGGCTTGTGATGTCAGTGAGGGTGCTCTACATAGTGAGTTTCTAAGGCTTGTGATTGGTCTTCATGGTCTTACATTATATCATTGCCGCTTGCTGGCATGTTCTTGACAGGGCGTTAATTGTGTGTTTGCATTTTTGTGTGGATGGAGACTTTTTTGGAAAACGAAGGAGGTGAAGCCCTGTTTTTAAAAATACTGGTGCATGTGAGGACCTGGCCTCAGTCAGACATGCAGGGGTTTTTACAGCTACGTTCTTTTCCGTTATTTCATCTCAGCGCATGAAAATACTCACCTGTTCACTCCAGAAGTCTTTAGGGTAAATGAATGGTCGTGGTGGAAAGATGATATTGCTATAAGCTCAGAAACCACTTTCTACTGATATGTTTAGCACACTGATTGCATTTGATTGCACTGCATTTGAGCTGCATGGTGTTTCCCATCATAAATGGCTGCAGTGATAAAGAGCTACACATGCAGGCGCAGTTCAATGGCCAGGGCTCCTCTGATTGGCTGGCTGGTTTTCCCACCCGTGAGAATGACGCACAGGAATTTGCTTATAGACCAGGTGTTGAACATCAGCTGTGTTGTCCGCTTAGGGCATTGAGCCTTTGCAGCATGATGAATTCAGAATTCTCAGAATTCGCATGGATTTGAGGGTGATTTTAGGAAGAATAGCAAATGAAAACTAAATGTTAAGCTATTGAATAAATCATGTTTGTTTGTTTTTTTGCCATATTGTGCAGTCTCTGCTTTTCAGCGCTAAAAATGGTCACCAGGTGCTGTGGAAATCACACTTCAGTTTGAACATCATTTAAAGCATTGTCAAGCTGGGTGTAACAACCATTGAGATTCCAGCTTAATTTTTTTTTTTAAATTCACAATTTTATTTTTGTCTAGTGTTGCAGATGCCATGATGTAAAATGGAAGCAGTTTCTGTGTTTAATTACAGAAAAAAGGTGTGACCTTGTAGGAAATGATGTAGAGAGGGACAGTTTTATGAAATTGTTTGCAGTTTGAAGTCCACTCTTTAATTGCTAGGTGATAAGATTGGGTTTTTCGTACTTTGTTGCTAAACTTAGCTTCAGTTTGTTGTTATAAACAAAGGACAGTGTGCTGTCTTAATGACTGCTTTGTGAAGGATGCTAGGCTTTCTGAAGAAGGGAGTATCATTTGGAAAGCTCTGAAACATAAGCCTATATGAGCTATAAAGGTGTAGAAGAGGTCGCAAATCGTTATATTTCTAATTAGTTTTGTTTTCACGGAACTGCGCAGGAATAAAAGGTAAAAAAGAGGTAGCTGACAAGCAGGCCCAAAGAAGTGAGGTGAGGAGCAAGGATGTGCATTTTCTGTGGGTGTTTTTGATATTCAAACGCTTAATAGATGTTTTGTGTGTGCACATTATTCAATGCAGGTGACAAATAATCAGATGGATGTTTGTGTTGTGAGGCAGCAAGAAGCATCAGCTGAGCATGGCAAACCCCACAGAAAAATTTCACATCTGTATAGTTGTCAATGGAATGCCAAAAGCCAGGCGAATAATGTCCCATTTGGTGTTCCGTAGTTGTTTGCCATGAGGAAACATCTCGGTTTTCTTAAATTGCATCCCCTTTTCCCTCACTTGCATCTTTCTTATGTATCTTAGTCCTTCCCACTGAGGATACATGGCGAGACGTAAGGAAACCACTTGAGGGGAGAAGGAAACGAGGAAATATGTTTTTAGAGAAATGAGACATTGGGCCTCATGCAGCAACATTCTCTTAAATTTCTCTTATATTTTCTTTTATTTTTTTGCTAAGAGAAAAAATAAGAGAAATAAACTCCGGATGCATCAAACGCTCTTACCATCCAAATCTGCTCTTACCCATGTGTGCTGAATGTTGAATCCCACTTGATCGTAAATTGGAAGCGCGTGGCCGGTTGTTTTAAATTAGCATATATGACACCCACTAAACACCATATGAGGGCAGGTGACGTGCAGTGTGCATAGAGCCGACTGCTCCTGGCAAACTACGGCGCTTTCACATTAGGTATAATTGTCCCTAGCCATGGGCCGGTTACCGGTTTCAAGGTATACCGTGGTTTGAAAAAGTCATGGTTTCAAAACCACTAAAATTTTCCGTCATACCGTTCCTGTGGTATGAGTAGTTTTTTATGAGTCGTCAGAGACAGAAAGTGCAGGTCAGGAATCCCTCAGGCAGTGTGCAGCACAGAGTCACACGACCCCTCCCCCTCTGGTTGTTGGTGCAAGCAGTCAGTGAGCTCTGTGTATGACGGCCGAAGGAGGTGAAATCCCCGAACTTTTTCCCCCGTCGAAAAAGACGAAGTCGGCTGTACAGAGATGCCAAGTCTCACGCGTGAGTCTCTCGCCTCTTAGTGGCATTCATGTTCCTGTGCCTTAGTCAGCAATTATTCCGTCAACGCGCACTGAAGAAATTCACTCGCGGAATTTAAGTCATTGCACATTAAGTTAATCAGTTTCACGAGCATTACGGTGGATTTCCCCACTAGTGACACGGAAATCGATTATGACCCGGGAATTCTCGCGCTTGTCTTTACTGAGGGATTGAAGGCGGTGGAATTGCATAAAGACGTTTCAAATGGTCTTATTTCATTTAAACAATTTAAACGCTCATGAAACACATGCATTGTTTCCTATCCCTGAGTAAAGAGAAGCACGAGAAGTCTGGAGTCATAATCGCTTTCCATGTTACCTGTGGTGAGGTCCACCTTTACGCAAGTGAAACTGAAACTTCAATGCACAAGGATTTTAATTCCGCATGAGAATCTTATTAATAAGCGTTCATTGAATAATTGCGGACTACGGTGAATAAGCTTAAAAAATGCGTGAGACCTATGCTGAATGCGTGAGACTTGGCATCTCTGGCGGTATAGGAATTTTTTGGGTACCGAAAAAAACACAGACGGCCACGGCTTGGAGGAGGAAGTATATCTGACATACAAAACGTGCTTGCGAAGAGTGGCTGCCAGAGGAGGCAATACTTCAAATATGATTTCACATCTACGGGAGCACCACCCATCACTCTTTGCCAAATTCAAGGGAACGTTAATGCTGTCTTGAAATGAACGTTTGCTACCAGCTACGAGAGTTAGCGTGTCTAGCATCGATGAAATAAATACTAGTCTTGCTACCGAGGCAGAAAACATGGCTAACTAACATGACATCAGCTAGTTTCCTCTCTAACGTTACTTCACAGAGCGGAGAAGAGCAGAGAAGTAGCTACTCATTTTCTGCGAAATAAGTACTTTTACTGTAGTTCTAAAATTAAACTTAGCTGGTATCACGTCTATAGCTTTGTTTAAGTCTTCCACCATTGTGTACATCTGTTCAAAATCACATTTTTTAAAACAGCCTGCAGGCTGTCTGGGGTTTTGCGACTATTTGTGTTGTATGGACAAAGAGCACGTGTGTGTGCATTAAGTAAACACACGAGTCGACACTCTCTCTCTCTCGCTCTCTCTCTCTCCTTATGTGTGTGTATGTATGCATCAACATTGAAATAATAGAATCAATATTGTGGCATTATTTGATATTATTCGTAGTAGGTAGTAAGTGTAGTGGTATATGTGTTTTTACATAAAATCAATTAGATCATGTAATACTGTGCTTATATTTATGTTTAATCCAGTACTATATTACCAAAGCACACAAATTTTTGCAGCAGAGTTAACTATCATTACAGATTTAGGATAAATTATTTTAATTTTATTTAGAAGAATTCAATTATTTATTTTATTATTATTGTATTATTTATTTTAACTTAACATGGTACACGTTTACTAATATACCAAATATTCTACACGTTGTTTAAAAATAAAATGGATTGTGTTCAATGGAAAAAAGTTGTTGTTTTTTACCTAGACATTTCAAAATAATACATTTTAGAGCTGTAATTGCAATACCGCAATACCGTGAAACCATGATATTTTTGCTAAAGGTTATCATACTGTCAGAATCTCATACCGGCCCATGCCTAATTGTCCCCCCTCCCCTCTCCCCCCGCTGGTCAGCTTTCACACTAGTAATATCCTACCATACCCGACTACACTTGCATACATGTCAAAATTCCGATACAGCGCTTTGCAGTATGCACCTAGGTGGTTTTAAATGGTGGTTTTTATATGAAGAATTTTTAATGTTTTAATGAAGAATTTTTAATGTTTAGGTTTTAAAACTTGTGTTTCAGTGCATTGGACTGGCAATTAGTGGACAGAGATAACAGTGTTCTGTTTTCTTTTATCTCGGTAAGAGTGCTCTCGACCACTCGTAAAATTTTCTCTTATTTAAGAAAAGAGCAAAAATAAGAAAACATTGGTGCTTCCCAGACATCAATGTGTAAGAACAAAATAAGAAAAAATCGGGGATACGAACAAAAATAAGAGGAAATTTGTTCTTACATCGCTTCTTGCATAAGGCCCATTATTTCCTGTGAAGGGTCATATCGATTGACATCATGGTTTTCAGCTAAAAGTCTCTTGGGAAAACTACTCTCAAGAATCTTTGCTCAGAGCTCCTTGGAGCTCCCTCCTCGCTCCTCGCAGCAGAAATAAGCGCTTTGACACAGCCTGCAAGACGGCGGATTCAGAACATCTTCTGGCTCAAGTGAGGATAGAGGAGCAAGGAAATGTCAGATAAGAGAATGGAGATGCACAGCAGGGGTGCTTTTCAGTATGATAACTTATGCTTCCACCTGTCCTCTCTCTTCTGATGACTTTGAAATCGTTCCTCCACTGCACTGCAAAAACTGAAAAATAAGTCCACCTTGCCTAACACTTTAATCTTGTATTAAGACTTAAAACACTTATTTCTATTACCCTTTTTCTCGGTAAGAAAACCATTTGCCAATGGGGTGAGGAAATTTTGACTTAATTCTAGATTTGCCAATGGGATAAGACAATTTCACTTGTCAAGCACATTGTAACTTAAACGAAGCTCATATTATCTTCTTCAGAGAGAGAAAAACTAGGAAGTTAAGTCTTATATTAACCCTTTCACGCATGGAGGTCACTACAGAGTACAGCTGTTTAAAAGTGTTTTTTCTCTATATATGCCTACAATTTTGGGCACTGCTGCATATTAGTAAAAAAATCCTGACTTAGTTTATCATAATTCATGCATGAGAGGGTTAAGACTAGATGACTTGAGACGGACACTTTTTGCAGTGTGCCATCATAGCGGACTTTCCAATGCCTTAAATGCACCTTGAGGAGACAAGAAGCAGGAGAGAGGAGGCTTCTGGAGGAGCTTAGACCAAGGAAATACCATAACACTGTAAAATAAGGGTACAATAATAAACATTAGTTCATTAACTATCAGTTAATTAGCATGCAGGTAACTAATGCGTTAGATAGCCGAATAAGCATTCTGCAACCATAATTGACCATTTATGAATTTTCTGTTTCCCTTATTGTGAAGTAGAAAACATCCCTTAAGTATCCCATATGCAGCACTTCAAACTGTTAAACCATAATGTATAAATTAATACCTTAGTTGATGTGAACATCATTTGTAAATGATTACCAGATGTATCAGTTAAATGTTAATTATCTGTTAGTAAATTCTTATTACCACATTAACTAATGATAAGTAATGTACCCTTATTGTAAAGTGTTACCGGAAGTACAGGTGTATCCTCCGCGGAAGTCTTTTATCATGTGATGTAACGGGTTAATGGTGCAAGGGTTTCTTGTTTGGCATCTTTGACTCCTCCATTCTTGCATCTCTTCCTTGCATGTATCCTCACTAGGAGAAGCTGAGACGTAAGGAGGAGACATGAGTGAGGGAAGCAAGGAGACACGTTAACATAATGAAGGGCATTGCCGGTCTGGGTGGGGAGTACACGACGAGGGTAACTTGATCACGACTTGACACTCGGAACATACACTTGTCCTTTATTTACATTTCCTTGTGCCTTGCAGACTCCAAGTTGTAAATAAAAAACCTTCTGTGAGTGCGCTATACCCTCTGCATTAGATTGAGCAGATTGTTTTGCCTCAGTTGCCTATGTGGACCGTTCCTTCATTATGAGGTACTCTTATTTCACATGCATGAGGACCTCTGAGCACAAATTTAGTTTCTGTCTCGGCATCTTTGTGTTTTTCGCTAGTAATGCTGCTCATGCTGCATGTACCAACTTGTTAGCAACTGTTACTACTCACTGCATGCTGGTGCACTTGGCCACTTGCTTCACAGAGAGAAAAATTGCATTAACCTCCTGTAATATGGCACACGTGTCATCCCTGGTGATGTGCTGCGGTCGCTAAATTCCTTGACCTAAAACACTCACCAGCTGAAGCAGATGCAGGGAACTAGATATCCTTGGCTTTGAGCTCAATTGCTTATTTGATATTCTCTTAATTTGTCATCGAACCTTTATTAATGATTGTGATCTCAGATGCGTCAAGCTAAACCATAAACGCATAACCTTTTCCCAAGCTGTCAACCATTGGAATGCATGCTTTGATATGTAGGCCTATTTTGAACAAAGGGCCTAATGCCATGTAAAAATGCTTAATTCATAATTCATATAGGCAATAAAGTGTCCGTAGTACTCATTTCATGGTCAAATGCCAAATAGTTTTTATGTTTGAATAATTTTTCTTGTGAAATGTGAGGACTGACCTGATGTCTGTTCAGTAAAATTAATGGAAAAAAAGTTTTGGGTTGTCAGAGGTAAGGCTGGAGTGGACATGTGAAGTTTGTTTAAGACCCTGACCTCTAGCGTATTTAAGGAATTGTGTTTTGCCTGGGCGTGACCTCGCTCTGTCCATGTGACTCTGCTCCCGCAGCTGGGTAAAAATTCTGCTTTTAGAATTATGACTAGTGGTTCAATAATTCAGGTTAGTGCTCATGTTTATTAATGCTCTACATCTGTGCAAACAACATGTCAAGCAGACAGTTTATTGTAATTGCCTGTGCAAACAAAACCTGAAAGAAGCAATTTCCAGTTACAATGTGCTGTGACAAGTAATGAGGACGTTGGCATTCCGCGCTGATTGCGTCTGCGCTCCGTTTTATATCGCTCCCTGCATTGTGTGTGATGGATATTTTTATAAGGAATGAAGGTACGGGATAATGTGGTTCGCCAGTGGAGGAGGAAGGCTCGTGATTAAAGATAATCATCATTTTCCTTTGCAGGGATCTCGTTAGTTCACCGTAACGTTATTTATTTGTCCTGGCGCCACCGACGGCATTTGTTGCGCTGTTGTTGTAGCAGCCGCCACGATAACGGGTGGCTGTTAAATCACGGCGCGCAGAAAGCCGATTGTCACAGAGGGACCGTGAGCTGTCTCTCACTTCGAGGCGTTTTTAATCAATTTTGCTACACCGCCGAAACTGAAAAATTATCCAATGCAAACCAACGCGGGGGAGAGCTGAGGCACAGGGGATAAAATGTATTTGCGTTCTCCTGAATCAGTAGCTATTGCTTAATTGAATCGAGACGCTAAATATTTAATTGAATAACGCTGCGGTTTTATTGAATTCTCCCCAGATTGTGGAAAGGCAGGCTAAAGTTCTACTAAGTGGCTTGGTTGAAGCGCACAAATTTTATGGCGTCTAAAGTGTGATCTCCGCCCAGCTGTAGCGCTGTGGTGGGCAAGGAATATGGGGCTTGGTCATCTGGGCCGTATCCATGTTACGCATTAAGGAAAGATGACCAGCCCTTCAATGGCTTGCACCCATAAACTGGTCATCACTAACCAGGAGCGAGCTGCTTGGTATTATTCTCTGAAAGCGGTGGGCTATGAGACTTTTGAAAGGTTGGCACTGGTACTGCTCAATATCGCCGTCTGAAGGCTCGCGCATACACAACATTTTATATAATGATGTGCACTGTTGTAAGCTGGCACCTTTTTTGCCAGTTATTTTTGCTGTAATTTTACAATCAGTTTATAGCAGAGGTTCCGTGTAAAATTATAACAGTGTGGGCATGTAATGCAAGGTATTTCTGTGTTCGGAAACTGATAATGAAAATTGAGTGTACCAGGTGAGAGCTCACTGTTTTCTATCGTCAATAATTCAGTTGCCTTACTGGGGGAAAAAAAAACCCCTCCGATGCACGGCCTGCCTCATTCAGGACATTTACGGTAACCCAAGGTGCGTGACTCTCAGCGGTTTGCACCGGTACCGTCTCACGGGCCTCAAGATTAAACCGAGCCTTATGATTGATAGCTGCATCGCTTTGTCCTGCCTTTCATGTTGACAGTTCACACACTATCTGAGCCCGTTGTCATTAATCAGAGAACCAATTGCACATTTTTACTCGAGTGTCAGGTGTCTGTTGTTGGCGACAGATATTTGAAGCATTTTTTCCCCCCTGAAAACTTGCTCCTCGGCGCTCGGGTCAGTGCGTGTGCGACGTGCTAACCGCCTTCTCCTGGTAATTCTGCAGATTCTGCTGACTGCAGCGCGGAGTTGTGACACGTTTTTCATCAGGGGATACAGTGGGGAGTTTTCTCATTTAGTGAACCATGGTGTCATAGCGGTGATTAATGTCCCCTCAGGTGGATGATTTTGCTCAGACCTGGAATTAAGAAATATCAGTTAAATGCTTCAGAGACAGCAACACCCACTGAAAATCCTGTCATAGGCCTACATACTGTTTATAGGAGGACAAATCCAGTTCCCCTGCTTTAGCTGCCCTGCCAATCATGGCTTAGGGCCTGAAATGTACAGGCTACAGGGCCTAGTGCTACTTGTTGGATGCAAGTTCACTTAGTGACTCACACTTTATCTGAATCACTATAGATCCAGTCACAAGTCCCTAGCGCTAACAAACACACACGCACGCGCACACACACACACACAGACGCACGCACACACACACACACACACTCTCACACACACTATTCCGCCCTCGGTTTGTTGCTGTGGCTAGCCATAAGCACCATGCTGTTTCAGTTCCTGCTGCACTCATTAGCAATAACAGGTGAAGGGGATGGACAGTACTGCTAACTGTAAAACCTGAAATTGGCTTTTATTAGTGTCCAATCTTCAATAAAACATCAAATCCATCACCAATAAAAGCAGTATAAAATCACAACAAACATCCATGGCACAATAATTCAAACATGAACATAATGCAAGAAAACTATGAATACCACAAAGCAAAATTACAAAATAAGTCAATTATGTGTGTGTGTGTGGGGGGGGGGTTAAATTGCAAAAAAACTAAAATTTTGAAAAAACACGTCACGAGACACAATAATACAAAATTTACCAAGCACAATAAAAAAATAAATACAGGCAACAGGCCTCACACAAACTATAATCACCAAAATACGGCTTAAAAGGGTTTTTTTTACAAGATTAATTAATTTATACAAAATGCATATCACAAAAAAAAAAACAAAAAAACCGGAAAACAGAGGAATGTCTGGGCCCAGCCTGAGTGACAGTGGTGTGTGTGTGTGTGTGTGTGTGCACCCATGCGTGGGGTGGGGCGACTTGGCTGTGCAGGGCACTGTGTGATGTCTGCTGAGCAGTGGTGGTTTACTGTTGGCAGAGCAGCTACAGGCTTATTAAATGGCCGTGTTAGGCTCGTAAAGGCAGAGCAGACAGACCACCTGGAAAATGACAGAGACCGGTGTCAGGGGCCATAACATCTAGATCTGTAATACAGATATAAGAGTTTGTTTGTTGTGCCTGTAATGCTGAAAGGAATACAGACTTGGGCCCAGTATTGCAGAGATTATTTTAGAATCTGATGCTCTGCAATGCTGAAGTTAACGGGGGTGCATTGCCTGAGCATAGTTTACCTTTTTTCTCGTAGTGCAATGCATTGTGGGGGAACATGTCATTTTTTCTTCTGTGCTGAGCAGGAAAGGGTGACTCGCACCTTACCACTCACGCAACGAAGGTGTGCCATTATATTTGCATAACTGCACGCCTTTTCATTATTTATTTCTCAATTAGCGTAGTTGCGTAATTGAATTTACATAACAGGAAGTGTCTCGGGAATATTTGCATACGGTGCTGGTTGAATGCACAGAATGCACAGGTTTGATTGTTAGGTAAATTCCGTCTCTTCCTGATATTTTGTGATTCCATTCAGGGAATTGCTTTGTGCCTGTTGTCGATGTGTATTTGAGCGCAATGTGGTGATTTAGGTTTGGCAGGCGATGAGGGGTTACTGTGTACTTGATCTCAAAGTTTTTCTTCTGTACATCAACTCCAGACTGTGCCAGTTTCTAACCATTTTAAAGCTGAAGCCCTACAATTTTTTTCTTGTCGTTCATGAAAATATTGTTATAGTGCTAATGCTTCTGCAGGATTTGAGTCATTCCGTGTCAATTCACCGAATGGCTCCCGCATGACCCCCTCAGATTTTCTTGAAAAAAATCATGTTGGTGGATTCACTTCTTAATAGAATAATCCCAAAATTGTAGGTCTCTACTGCCAATAGTCTGGCCACAAAAAAATAATTAAAAGGACAAAGGTTTGGGCGATTTTTAGCATCACCTTCTGAAGTTCTAATTTTGAGCTGGAATATCTTAAAAAGTGCTTCAGCTAGGACCTCCAAAGTTTGTATGTCAAATATCTGGTGCTACATCTGTACATAATTTAACTTTCAGCAGTCTAGCTCATGTGTAACATGCAGTAATAGGCCCCTAGATTCTGTCGAAAATTTCTATTTGCTAACTGTGGCAGCACTTTTAAGGGCCTGTAAACTCATCAGTTTTTATGACAGGGGGCTGATATTTTGTAGGGGGTGTCTTTTGGACTAGGTACATGGTTTTCTGAAAAATTACCAATGTGAAGTAAATAGCATCTGAGATATTGCTGATCAAAAATGAGAAAAAACACATTTTCCTGCAACTTTGAAGCTATATTCCCATTGAATGACACCATGTATCAAATCCAAATCAAGTTCACCTTAAAGAGTAGGTTTTTGTTAATGATATGTCCAAAAATTGTGATGGTGTTCTTTCCCATTTTCCCAATATGAATTTTTAAAATTATGTTTTATATTTGAATGCTAATTCTCGATTATAGCTTCATGGTCTTGTGGACAGCTCTGTAATTATGTCAGAGATCTCAAATTTTGTACAGTGCCTCTTATAAACCATTTGACTCTAACTTTTAATACATATTAGTGCCATTCACACTAGTGTATGGAAAGATATTGAAGCTTGAATATGAAAATCAAAATAAGCTTTATTGTGTAGAATCTGGAGACGTTCCTGCGTATGGCTGATAAGCTCGGACCAGAGCCTGGCCAAATAGCAATAAAACTTTTGTGGACTTCCCCCCAGGATGCTTGCTCAGCCTGCATGTGGATGGTCTTACTGTTACTCTGTACGGGGGGGTAGTTGCAAAGCCCTGGCTGACACAATGCCCCTGTGGGAGTCAAATTACTGTCCTCAGTCTTAAAGTCCAGTTATTAATCTGTTTCAAATAATCTAAACCTCTGGGAATTTCATAATATGCTTATATGTTCAATATCCTGCTGAGGTTCGAAGGATCAAAGTGAAGAAATCACTTATATACTTAGAACCGAATTCACCAATATAATAATTCATCTTAAGACTTTTTCATGACAACTGCATCATATTAGTACATATTCATATCATGTTTGGTCTTGTTATTCTTGGGGGAATCCAAGGAGTTGAATGGAGTATGTCTCATTCCCATTGAAATAATGGTTCATTCCCTTTTGGAAACTCCTGAGAATTTGGTCAGAATCCTCTCTGATAATCACCCTATTCTCCTCTCTCTGCTGAAGTGTTTTATTACATCCTCCAAATGGTGGAAACCCAAAAACCAGATTTGACCCCCCTTCCAGGTGTTTATGGCCATGCCGCCTGGATCAAAGGCGTGATTTGGCTTAAAGCAAAGAGAAAAAATCCATTCTGGGAAGATCGTAGTCGACTTCCCATATGCCTCCCTATGCTGTATGTAGCCAATCTATATAGTCAGGGAAGATTGTATCCGATCTCTCCCCGCACACGTAAGTGTGTGAGTAGCCCTTTTAATTATGGAGAATCGTATCCGATCTCTCCCCGCGCACGTGAGTGCGTGTGTAGTACCCAATCTATATAGTCGGAGAGAATCGTATCCGGTCTCTCCCCGCGCACGTTAGTGCGTGTGTAGCTTTTCCTCCAGGTATGACTTTATTATCTCTAAATTGTGTGTAACTTGTAATTGGTTTAATGTTGATTTGTTTGATTTAAGCTTTTGCCTACCTGGTGAATAAATTATTGTTATTCCTTTATGCTTGCGTGGTCTCTGTGACTCCTAATCCTTTTATTCTTTCTAGCCACATTACGACCGGTACTTAGGGGCGATTCCTTATCATTCCAGACTAGCTAGCTGATGTTTATAGGCAGTGATGGGTTTTAAGTTGGATTGCAGATTACGGTCTACTTATATAAAGGGTTTATGTAGTACCGGTCCTGGGGATTTGGCCTTAAGGGCACCCTTGGGCTTATAAGCCGGTGCCTGGCCGATCCCCTTAAGGGGCCCTGTGGTGCACATAAATCTGGGTTCATGATATGTTTATGCCAAAGGTGCTACTATCATGGTAATTTCTTCCATCCTCTAGAACTCTCACCGAACTAAGATCCGGCAACTGCGCTATTACCCCGGGGCGTCGGTTGAGTAACTGGTTTTCACGGAAAAGTCTGGTGGCGTAGCTGCCCCGAGATTCACGCATGTGGTCCCTAAACTATAAATTCTAATTCTAATTTGGAGTCAGATATTTAACGAGAGTATAACTAAATTTAGTATTCTAAATGTATTATGGAGTCAGATTAATTGTAACCGCTGTGCTTTTGTGCCCCGTTCCTCGAACGGAGAAAATAGATCCATTTTATTGCGATTCACACCAGCCGGGAGGTCGCGCGAGTTAACGCCAGCCAAAAGAACATGTGGAGCCTTCAGCCCCTGCAATTTCCGTCGTTGGTATTGTTTTGTGGGTTTTACAATTGCAATTCGAAATCGAGCATTTTAAGCATGTGACAGTACAAAATTGTGCGAAAAGTATTATCAAAATGATTTCAAAATAACATAGCATCTAGTCTGCAATTAGTTCTAAGAAAATAAATGTTGCAGATAACCATACCCTTGCAGCTAACCTACTCACACACATGGGCAATTCCACATGAGAGTTGCTAGAACAGCAATTTTTAAAAAGTGTTTTATATTAGAACTATATAGATTTTCATGTAGATGACTCATCACCAAATCTGACTCTGAAAACCGTTTTAAAATATTTTTGACGGTCTTCTCAAAATTTAGATTTGAATTTTGTAATTTTTCTTAGCTCCAGGACAAGGATCAAAGGTTATTTTTCCAAAACTGACAACTCCTAAAAGATATTTAGCTATTTCCTGGTTTTTACTGTATTTCCATACATTGGTAGCCAACGTATTTGAGACTGTAAGTCATTGCAGGAAATTGAAACACACAATTCCAGTGGCTCATTGTGAAATTTGTCATTTTCAATGTAATTCCATTACTGAAATTGCAGTATAGTTCTCCTCATCATCTTATTTCTGCATTTATTTTATTGTTATTAAGAATTCTCTTCCTTCTTATGTCTATACTGAATTTCAGACATTACCCTCTCTAATACTTAGCTGTAATTCTGGAAAATTTGTGGTAATGGAATTACATGGTAACGGAATTACACCAGTAACGGAATTACAGACTTATTCTGAAAGCCAGTGAAAAACAGAAGATGGCACAAGGTGGCATGAGGACTTAATGGAGCATAGTGGTTCATTGTTTTGGACATCTATGGTTGAGTGTTTCTTCATGTGAGTTAGGTTTCCATAACTATTCCTTCAAGGATTAGCAGGAATTTATAGTATAGTTTAGTTAAGAAGTAGCATCTGCTGGGGAAGGGTATGAATGAATGTTTGTTCTGTAGTATATGGTCTTCTTCACCATCACTTTTACCAGCATCCTGTTCCTCCTGGAACTGTGCTTTACTAAGACAGCATCTCTTTGTATAACATGTATAATGTGTGAATGTTATAAGGGGTTTCAGATTGGGAAAGCATGGCTTTTGGCCATTGCGGTCAGTTACTCAGTGAAGCTTGTTGAGTCTAGGTGTGATAAAACGTTGATAGTCTTTGCTCAGAATACACATGTCATGGTATTATTCCAGCCGGATGCCAAAAGCAATCCGGCGGGCACTTAGACCATAGCCCAAAAAAAAAAGCAGAAACTCGAATGCAAAGACCGGAGTAAAGAAACTGAATTAAATTAAAACAAAATCCAAAAACAGCAGGTTTAAAAATAACAGGGAGCAGCAAACAAACTAGGAGAAAAGAAAGAAAAAATGTAGCAGCAACAGGACTGGCACCTGCTTGCCCTATATACTGTGCTAACACCTCCATCCTAATGGGTTCCACCTGTGGCCCATTAAGGGGGAGGTGAAAGAATTAGAAAGGGGAGGGGCTGTAAGGACCAAACCTTCACAACACATCCCATGTCCGACATTCGTTCATGCTCAATATCGAAAGCCAGCAATCCTCCAACTAGCAGGTAAGTTTCTTGCTTTTTCATTTCTGAATAAAACTGATATTTTAAGTTTTGATATTAGTTTAGTAAATTAAAATAGTCTTCAAGATGGTTGATATACATTAATCTCACCTGTTACATCAGACTCACCTAATCCGGGAGGCTTCCTCGATTGCCTCAGCTGTCAATTTAATTATGTAAAGCGCATTGAGCAGTATCCCATACTGCATTCTGTGCAATTTAAGAAACATTATATATATATATATATATATATATATACACACTGTTCTTGTAGAAAAATTTGTTATTCTCATCAATATCATGTATTGCCTTCCTTTTGCCCAGACTTGTTGATCAAAATTTTGGTTGAACAGGAGGTCAGCAACACAAACATCATTTATGATACCAATTTTCAATTGCTTTGTTGTTTTGAGTATCATAAATTTAGTAGATTCTCAGAAAATGTAATTCCGTTACCATTTTGTAATTCCGTTACCGGTGTTTCTTTCTCATAAATGGCATCCAACAAAATATCTGAATATACCAGTCAGTGTAAACTTACCATGGCCTGGTCAACATCCTAGGCCTCCAACTTAAGCTTAAACCTACTGCCCATCATTGCCAGATTTCAGAGATATGCCTGTCAAAGTTAAGGCAAAAATAATGGCATTTTTTCTGCCGTAATTCCTTTACCGACGCTTTCATCTTCATATAGCCTTCTACAAAATAGATTACCCCAAACTTTGTGTTATACAGCTCAGTAGGCATGCCAGTGGAACTGATAAAAGCTCAGGCAAGTAGCTACTGTATTAGAGTTATAGATAGCAGGTGAAAATGACATGAAAATTCCTCTTGATCGTAATTCTGTTACCATGGAATTGCCCACTATACTTTTCAACTATATTGTGATAATGATAAATGTTCTGCAGCATACAAAAGTACACACAAAACTTTTCAGTTCTAATGAATAACACAGAATGAATATGATAGAACATGTTCTGCCAATTTAAAGAGTCACTTGAAGTCCTTCATGAAAACATCTGCAGCTCTAATATCTTCCTCTTTTAGAAAATGAATGAATTATGAGGTAACGATTTAGCTCAACATATTTATCTTGGAACAAACAAAAAAAATAAATAAAAGCATTGGCAAAATAAGTCTCAGCCAATTTCATGTAATGTTATAACTTAGAATCTTTGACCAGCTTTAGCTTCAATGTCAATTTGAATTTTAATTTGAACAGGTCAGTTGCAATAGAATAATTTCCAGCTAGAGGCACTCTGAAATGATTTCTGTTGATTGTTTTGTGTTGTCACATACTTAAAATGCTCGATTTCGAACTGCAATAAAGCTTATTTTGATTTCCATTTTCAAGCTTCAATATCTTTCCATATACTAGTGTGAATGTGACTAATATGTATTTAAAGTTAATGTCAAATGGTTTATAAGAGGCACTGTACGAAATTTGAGATCTCTGACATAATTACAGAGCTGTCCACAAGACCATGAAACTATAATCAAGAATTAGCATTCCAATATATAACATAATTTTAAAAATTCATATTGGGCAAAATAGAAAGAACACCATCACTATTTTTGGATATATCATTAACAAAAACCTGCTCTTTAAGGTGAACTTGATTTAGATTTGATACATGGTGTCATTCAACGGGAATATAGCTTCAAAGTTGCAGGAAAATGTGTTTTTTCTCATTTTTGATCAGCAATATCTCAGATGCTATTTACTTCACATTGGTAATTTTTCAGAAAACCATGTACCTAGTCCAAAAGACACCCCCTACAAAATATCAGCGCCCTGTCATAAAAACTGATGAGTTTACAGGCCCTTAAAAGTGCTGCCACAGTTCGCAAATAGAAATTGTCGACAGAATCTAGGGGCCTATTACTGCATGTTACACATGAGCTAGACTGCTGAAAGTTAAATTATGTACAGATGTAGCACCAGATATTTGAAATACAAACTTTGGAGGTCCTAGCTGAAGCACTTTTTAAGATATTCCAGCTCAAAATTAGAACTTCAGAAAGTGATGCTAAAAATCGCCCAAACCTTTGTCCTTTTAATTATTTTTTTTTGTGGCCAAACTATTGGCAGAAGAGATGTACACTTTGGGGATTATTCTATTAAGAAGTGAATCCACCAACATGAATTTTTTCAAGAAAATCTGAGGGGGTCATGCGGGAAGATTTTCAGAAATTTGGTGTATTGACACGGAATGACCCTAATGCAAATTAGTTTTGTAACAGTGTAATGACATTTCATGTGGATGGGCCCTCAAACTTTTTTTTTTTTTTTTGGGGGGGTGCCAAGGGGGTGGGTAAGGGGCACTAAGACAGCGGAGGGCATCACTGTCCTTCCTGGAGTGTGCAGCCCATGATCTCGCAATGGGGTGAAGTGAAATCGCTTGTTTTCTGAGAAAATTTTGCAGCCCTGTGTTTGAGTGATAACTGCTGATGTGTCCTCAAATTCAGTGGAGCTCAATGGATCAACCAACCAGCCGGGCTTTAGGATGAATCATGTGACTATGCAGTTAGCATAGGTGTAAACTAATTTGCCCTCTGGTGTGAAGGAGATGGGGATGAAGATTGTGCACGAGAAAGGCTGTCACTGTGTCTGCAAAAATGAATGACATTTCTGCAAACCTGAAATTACAGAGGCGCTTCAGAGTTTCGCCTGGTTACTCTTCTGCCACGCGGTACTCTGGTTTACCTGCATGAAATGGACAGAAATAATTAAAACCGAAAAATCAGTCTTACCATTGTTCACATTGGCCTGCTCTCAGCAGTCTTGACCACACGTTCCCTCTTCCTGCCCTCTGACAGAGAGGACAAGCTGTGTCATGTTGTGCCATCGATTCACGCAGCGTGACACAGTCAGCAACAACTAATGAGTCTGTGCAGAGACAGGCACGCTGCAAACTGACAGGGTTTATCGCAGGGAAAAGGGCCATACTTGTCCGTTTTGTACAGGAATTGGCCGGTTTGGTGTGTCACTGCCACTCAATTCACTGTTTCGACATTTCTTTTCCTGATGTTCTGAACAACAACGACTCCTGAAAATATTAACTGATTGTTGAAAATATTATTATTATTATTATTATTATTATTATTATTATCATCGTTATTATCCGTCCATCCATCCATTATCTATACCGCCTCTTCCTCACTAGAGTCGCGGGAGGAGCTGAATCCTGTATTATTAATATTATTATTATTATTATCATCGTAATAACATATGTCTTTATTCTTAAAGAATTAAGTCATTCCATATTGTGCATTCCAACAGGCGTTATATCAGCAAAATTAACTCCCTACTCTCAATTTAGCATAAAATAAAAGGCTGGGATTGATACCTTCGAAGTGATCTGATGTTAAAAGTACACCCTGTCATTTTTAGCCCTCTGAGTGTAATTGCACTGCAGTGATTGCCTCTCCATTTCCTAAGCTCGCGGCAATTACAGAAATACAATGAGGCCTGCTCTTTCTCGCTGGGCGCAGAATGTATATACTAATTTGCAATAAAGTGCTACAGCTGTCAGGGCATTTTATGCTCTGTTACTTCAATAAATTGGAACTCTGAGTGAGGAAAAATGTGAATATTGCGTTATGCGAGTTCTCCAATGGGTGCTCCCCCTTGCAAACACAATTTGTGCAATTTTATTTGCTCAGAAAAGATATGTGCAGTCATTTTCGGAAGGGATAAATATTCATGGACTCATTTTCAAATGTGTGATTCCACATTCTAGGAAACGATGATTTTTATTTTATTTTTTTATTTTTTATTTTTTTTTCCTTTTTTGTTCGAAAATGTGATTTGAATACGCAGAAAATGGAAAGTGTCAGTAATGTGGAAAGGGTTCCTCAGAAGGCGCTTTGACTATGATCACAGTGTCGTTACAGAAATGGTGTTCAGATTGCTGAGCCAGGTGAACTTGGCAGGCAAAAATGGGGCTATAGCTGCTTTGACACCGGTCGCGAAACGAATTTTTCTCACGACAGATTACATTCGAAGTCAATGCAAAGACGCGAATACACGCGTTTTCGCGTGTATTCGCGTCTTTGCTTTGACTTTGAATGTAATCTGTCGTGCGAAAAATTCGTTTCGCGACCGGTGTGAAAGCGGCTTATGTCTTTATAGAACTCATTTCCTGGTCTTGTTCAGCGATAACGCAAACTAGTCCCATTGCAGTTGGCTCCGGTATAGGTCATTCAGACCCTGTTTTCGATGTAAGTCGATGTGTGGTCAAAAACTCACTTTCTGTGAGTTATGTTTCCCCATTTGCTGATTTGTTAAGTGAACTAACATTGTAAAAGGTCCTTTTCTGTATGTGACGTGACGTACTTGGGGTTGTCAAACTAGAGAGAGTGTTAAGCAGTTGAGAACATTCTTCAAGTGCATAGCTGACCTTTTTCTCATTAGGAGTAAAATAAAATCCCCGCCCTGATTCACCCCATTTATGCTTATGTAAATGAGACCCACACAGGTTCTGGCTTTTAACCCTCGTGTGAAGTGATCATGTAGAAATGCTTGAGCTCATGGCCATTTCATGCCCCTGTTGTCATCCCAAGGTGTATGGGTGCGCACGCGCGCACGCGTCTGTGTGTGTGTGTGTGCGTGCATGCGTATGTGAGTGCGTGTGAATGTGTGCAGTTCCTGCTGCCTATAGTTTTTCAGTTAGATTTTGTGATATCCTGTGGTCACTGTTATTAAAGGTTGTGTTTACACTTAAATTCCCCGAATTCCCATGTATACAAGTCTGCTTATTAACCCCTCTGTGCAGATTTAAACGCCTGAGTCCGTAAATTAGGAAATTTAATTTCCAAATGTCTTGTTTCACTAGAATAATTTTCCACTGTCTCTGTGACACAAATACTGAGTTATAAAGCCTTAAGTAGGCTCATTAGTTATGAATATTCTGCGCAGAGGTTAATGTGCCATTGTGTGGTGTCAATTTTTGTGGATCTCACTGTAAAATTATGTAATCAAGAGAAAAGTTAAATGTTTCGAACATTTGGTCTAGGATTGTGTATCTCTCTCTCTCTCTCGCTCTCTCCCTCTCTTGTGGTCTCGTTCTCTCCCCCCCTCTCCTCTGTCAGAGACCTGAACCACAGATTAAGACTATGTACGATTCTCTAATCCAGCCTATTGAGGTTTCGCAGTGTGAATGAGGTGGGGGGGTCAGAGGGGGGGTGCAGGGAATGGAATCCATACAATGGCCCCCCTCTGGGCAGGGCTTACGCAATGGACCTGCTGCGGCTCGGCCCACAAAGAGCCCCTCTCCCCTCCACAAACACGAGAAAAGAGCGCTGACAGGCCGTCCCAGCCGCCGCACTCTGACAGGACTGGGCGAGGCTGCCAAAACCAGCCTAAAATTAGGAAGGCTCCCTTTCCTGCCCCCTCTTTTTCTCGCCTGTGTTTTGTATGGCGCTGATGAGAAGAATGGCGCCTTTGAGAGCCGGCGCTCGCCCCCCGGAGCTGCTGCGACGCGGCACAGCAGGACCTGAGGTAAGCGGGAGAGGCAGGTTACAGAAACAAAGAGCAGAAATCAGCCCAACAGCCCAAATAAAACAAGTTTACTTGTTGTCTAGTGTTTTTCGGCAGATAATTTAAGGCTGAGGTTTGGGAAAGTTTTGCTGAGAAAAGCGAGCGGAGAAGCGAAGCAGGTGGCAGACGCCGTTCAAACGCAACGCGCTAAGGGTGTGGAGGAGGGGTGTGGGGTGAAGGCGGGAATGGGTCGGTGAAGCTGTGCCTGTCGGAGCAGTGTTTAGCGCAATAACACACCCTGTCCTATAGGGGGCAGTAACAGTAAGGTTCTTTCAGCTTGTACAAGCTCCCTCACTCAGTGTTATAAGCAGACTCCATAAAGCAGGTGGGTAGTGGCCAGTGGGCTTGTGGCTGGGGGACTGGTGCAGTGTGAGGTAGCTCTGGTGGCGAGGGTGGGAGGGTGGGGTTGTTTTTGGGTGGGTTGGGGTGATGTAGGGGGTCTGAGGACTGTGTTGGGGGGGTAGAATGAGGTGAGGGGGCTTCGGTTTGATTGGGTGGGCTGGGAAGTGTTCACGGGCTGCAGCTGGGGGCTGGGCTGGGTGTCCATTGTGAGGGCGATTCAAAGGAGGGCTTGAGGTGTCGCCCCGCCCTCGTTCTAACCCCACCAAATGCTTTTCTTGGGCCGTTTGTGTATTCTTTTCCGTTTGGCTGTTTTTTTAACGAACAGCTGGTACAGCAGCATGATTTGTTAAAATTCTGCGTCATGCTTTTTTAAAAATTCATTTTTGATGTTGTGCTACCACGAGAGAGCTAAAATGTGTACGTAAGCTTTTTTCAGGCTTCAGTTCAGAGATCATCACTGTGTCAAGATGAATCGCTGCTGACACTGATGACAGCATCTCACCTTAGTTCATCTGATGGAACACCTGGCGTGATGCAGTAATATAAAAACGCCAAATTTAGTATTTAGCGGCGCTTTTAGCAAAATTATTTTTCGTCTATGCTGGTGCCAGTGCTCTTGCATTTCAAACAAGGTTTGGACTCACAGCTTCACAGCTAGTGGGAGTCATGGTGATGTAACCATGAAACGTGATTTTTATGCTAATGAGCCCTGTCCAGATCATTACGAGGCTGAGTATGATTGGATGGAGCAATAATCTCTGGAATATCATTGTGTAGAGCAATGGCCTCTGATATGCGATTGGATAGAACAATAGCCTCTGTGATATGATTGGTAGAAGACATCAGCTGGTGCTAACGTCCTCTTCAGTTCCTGTTACGAAATCTCGCTGCTTGTATGTGCATCTTTGGATTGTTTAAAGATTCCGTTTTTTACCATAAATAAAATGGCTGTTCGTATTTGATGGGGTTTGTGAATGAGCGAGAGAGCAGCAGTTAATTAGTGGCCTCGTTAAGGCCCTGAAAGTGTTTGCGATAACAAGGTCTGGCAAGACTGCGTTTGAGGTGGATATCAGCCAATGAATGTGGTGGGGGTGGAGGCTTTGGGCAGCAGGATCCATGTAGAGGTGGCATGAGGTATAGATTTTTATCCCCCGCAGGGCAAAAGCCCAAAAGCGGGATTATGTCATGGTGAAGTCTGTCTGTCTTACCATCTGTCTGTCTGTATTGTCAGGTACCTGGCTGGTGAGATTAACTTCTACAGTTCTTATAGGACATCCCTGAAACTTTGCGCATATGCTGCAGATAGACTGAAGATACGCACCCCATGTTTTGTGCAAATTGACCTGAACTGTAGTAACTGACGAATTGGAGCTGTGTGTTCAAGATTAGCATTGCTGTGCTCCCCTCCTGCCCTCCCACCCAAAAAATGCCCACAATGAATGAATGGTGAGATGGCTTACAGTATGAGGTTTGTGTTCAGGTCTTACTGTGATTCACCTTGTGCAACTACCCTCAACAAACAGATCTCATTTTTCTGGAGGATAAAATGGAGACATGGGGTGGTGGCTACAAGGACAGGACTGCTCCAAAATAAATGAAAGTATTTACTTTTGTAGAGGAGATACATCTATCAGCTGCAGGACAACTGTTGGAGGTTGCTTTGTGATTAGTAACCTACTATGCATGGGAATGGCCAGTGATCCAGGCAAGTGAAGGCTAGTGATCCAGCTGTTTTTAAATCTTGGTGACTTATTCTCTGCCTTTTTTTCTACTGATGGGTTGTACATTTCAAGTACACGCTGGAGAAAGAATTCTAGACCAACAAGACAGTGCCTGGGCATAGGTCCATGATGCTATAGCCCAGCGCTGCCTGCGTATGTGGTTGCAACCGAAGGTTGTCATTGAAAATTTAAAGGGCTTTGTTACGATTATCATTTTTATTGTTTACTGATGTGATTACCATGAATTAAAGTATCTGATATTTTGGGGACACACCTGTGGTTATGGGTGACTAACTTTTATAGCTGAAGATACTGATCAGGCAAAGGCAGCCACCTTGGGGATTGGGACCATGTATTTGGCAGCAACAAGGACATAGTATTCAGTGACCTGATTGAGTTTAGCATGTTGTAAGCCAGTTGCATGGGCAGTCTTTACTAGTATCCTGCTTAAATGTGAAAGAGATTGATGACCATGTGCAGTTTCTTAAAGGAGAGTGAGGAAGGATGCAAAAAAGAAAAATCACTGTTTGGAAGATGCCTGATCGCTGTAGTGTTATGATTCTGCTCTTTCTGTTCTGATTCTGCCATGCTTATTATGTTTCTGCCTTTCCCTGTTATGTTTATGATCAGTTCTGTTAGGTTTTGCCATGTTCTGTTTAGTTTTTGCATTTTGCCATGTTTTCGTTTTTGCCATCCCCTTCCACTTTTCTGTTAGAGTCCGGTCCATGTTTTATTCATGCCCAGCATTGCACTTTGTCTCCCCTGTCTGGTCTCTTGTTAAGTTACAGCTTCTCCCCAGTCCTGCGTGTCACATGCTTAGGTGATTCCATGGTTTCTGGGTTTCAAACATTCCTTCCAATCTCGTTTGCTTCCTTCGCCTCTCTTTTCTATATTACTAACCAATACTAACAGTTTGTTGTTTTTGTTAAAGTTACTAACCCAAACTAACATTGTATATAATACTAACTTACTAACGAGCACTAGGGATTGTATAGCTGCACTTACTAATTGATTAACTAGCTCTCCTTTTCGCCCTGTTCTAGTCTCCGCCTCTTGCCTTCACTTTGTCTCTCCTGCAATTCAGCGGATCCTCCGCACCTGCTCCACTCTATCCTACCTCTCATTATCTGTGCACATTAGAACTCCCTAACCGGAGCTGTATGTTTTGTCATAGGTTGTCTCGTGTTCCCTGTCCGCGTTTTGGCTTTTTTGCCAATTTCATGTGATTAGGTTCTCCCTCATGTTCCCTCCTTTGTAATTAGTCTGATCCCCTTCACCCGATCCTAATCATAGCATGTGACTTCCCTTGAATGTATTTAAGCTGTCTTCTCACTGCAGTTCCCCGTCAGAACGTTTTTCCCAAGTTTACCTGTGCTGCTTTCATTTCGCCTTGTACTCTCTGTGTTTATCTTCTGACTGGACCGCCCGACCTACGATTTTTGGATCTGCTCTTTTGTACTTTTGCCTGTATCTGTTTTTGAACCCTTTTTTGCCCGACTTTGAGTTTTGTGATTGGTGCCCTGGTTACGATTTGGATTTCGCCCTCCTGGATTTTGATTTTTGGATTGTGGACTTTGTACCGTTGCCTCCTGCTCTGCGGGGGTTCGCCCCCTTTCCAAATAAAATCCCATTTTCCTGCACTGCTCTGTTCTCGCGTCTGGTTCCTGAACGATACCTAACATGTAGTTGTTGATTACAGTCAAGTTGGCTCATGGTTGGGCTGCTATTAGCCTAGTGAAACCATGTCAAATTATTGTAGATGTGTGGATCTTAACTGTCCTTCTCCAGTTCCTTATGAATGAGAACTACCATAGACTCAAAACTCACCTCTGCAAGCTTTGCCATCACTTATCTAAAGCCAAACTGGGTATTAGTTCTGATTTCAGAATTGCCTTTTTACAACCTCATTTCAGTAACAGTTGGGATGTTGTGGAAAATGAATGTAAATACATGAAAGCAGTTATTTGTCAATCATTATTGACTTTAATTAAATTGATATTAGGCCATTATAATGTGAAGCATGATGTAACTTATCAACTTTACTGTTTGAAAATGGTCTTTCTGAATAATGCCTGCAGCAAAAAAAGTAGGGACTGGGACAATATAGGACTTGGAGAGTGTTGGAATGCTTAAATGTAGGTGTGCATGTGTTGAACAGGTGACCCTGGAAAACTGTGTAATTCAATAAATAAATAATAATCTAATTGTTTTAAAACGACACGTCTCAATTAAGTATTGTAAGTCTCTCGGATTCTTCGTCCCTGGACTTTTCGTCCCTGAGCTTCTCATCCCCAAATTTTACGTCCCCGGAATTATTGCTCTATCTTACTTCTAGCCAGCTGGCTAACTAGCCAGGTATTCCTTATTTTCGGTTTACCACGGTATCACAGAGCTAGTTTGCCACATTGGTTAACAAGAGTAGCCGATAGCCTTTGCTAATAATACTACATGTGCTGGCATTTTGCTTAATGTGGCCATCTGTTTTAGAATTTATACCGCATTCAACGAAATAGAATCCCTTGGATTTTCGTTCGTTTAAAATGTGAACAGCTCAAAGCCTTCGGGAAATGCTCTGCTTCATTTGTTGCCCCGAGGACTATGTTCAGTCTAAGGTAGCATATTGCCTGCTTTTTCCTGATGATGGAATGTCTGTCTTGTTAAAATAAGGTATATTTCAGATATTACTGTGTTAATGAGTTATATTTGCTCCTTATAGGGTGTGAAAAGCGTTTATACAAGCTTGTGTTTCGCATGGTGTTATGATCTGTATCTGTTTGATTTTGTATTTATTATTTTTCATGTTTATTCATCCATTCCTTTATTGCATTGCACATTGTCTCCCCTGTAATGTCTGATGTGATCTGTGTCATCATGCCAGTGCACTCCCCTGTCTGCGTGCAGACACGCTTCGGGTGATTTCGGAAGTTTTCCGGTATTTCACGAACTTCCTTCAAGTCTCGTTTTTACCTTCCTTCCCGCTGTTCTGAAATTACCATATTAATTAACCGCTAGGCTGCTTAGTTAGTACTGGTAATTTTACTGTATACTAATCCCTTTGTCTGTACATAAACTGACCAACTAACATTCAAGTATTTTGATTAGGTGTGTAGGTATCACTGTTTACTAATATAACTGACTCTGCTCTGTTCTGTAACTCCGGCCCTTTTGCTTTCCCTGTACTCTGCTTTGATACCAGCTTACGCACCTCAGGTGCGCTTCTCTCTCTGTCCTGGAATCTTAACTGTGCACTTAGAACTCCTTGACCAGAGCTGTTTATCTGTCATAGGTTGGCTGCGTTGATCCTGTCTGCATTATGGTTTTTTCCAATTTTTTGTGGTTTAGGACTTCCCCATGTGTGCTTGCCTCTGTAATTAGTCTTATCCAATTCACCTGTTCCCTGCATAGCATGTGACTTCCCTCTTGTCTATTTAAAGTCTTCACTGCAGTTCATTCCTTGTTAGAACGTTGATCAATTTACATCTGTGCAGAGCTCCTCGTATGCCTTTTGTTCATTGCTTCTTCACGACTGTTTTGCCCGACCTTGAGTTTGCCTTTGCTCTTCTATTCCTGTTTTGTCTTTTTGGATTTTTGACCTGTTTTAGTACGACCACGATTTCTGTTTTGGATGCCCAGTGTATGACCCACCTTTCTGGATTTCGACTGCGCGTTTGGCTTACTGTCTATGTACCATTGCACATCTGCCTTACTGGTTTTGACTCCTGCCTGTCTAGTCGACTTCGCTTTTTGGACATTGTTTTTGGGTTGGCAATCCTTGTGTCTTCTGGTCCTGACCCATTTTGCAATAAAGGCTTACGATTTTTGGATTATCCCTGAGTTGCGACTGGTTCCTCTGAGCATATTATTACACTTGGATGATCGGAATTGTAAACAGCAAGCTTTCCATCTCAGACCGTTCTGACCGTAAAATAAGCAGTTCCTTTAATGAGTATGTGTGCTTGCTGATGCTGTTTTGCAGAAAAATGGACAAAACGCTGAACTTTGTGTAGAAAAGGCATGTTTTTGGTTTGGAGAGGTTACAGGTGACTGTTGATGTCCATCCATACCTATATTGACAAATTCATACTGAATTCCACTAGAAAATAATTGATTCATATTGAACTTCTGGAGTGAAAAGTTGATTTTTGTTAAACATGATTATTTTATGATTTGACAGTGCGTAATTTTGAGGGCTCTGACCACATGGGGAGCTACTTGGAGAGCTGTCTTATTTAGCTTATAAATGGAAGATAATTTAAAGAAAATCACTGCCAGATGATGTGCACTTGTGGTCAGGGAGTTTATGATCTCAGAAATGTATTGTTTTAACCTCCAGCCATTTTTCAATTCTCAGTATTATTTTTTTTATAATTTCTTTGCCAAATTTTCATTATTTTTTTGTGTTTGTGGCCCTCACTCTGGAATAAAATTATGGAAAAAAAAAACTGAAATACGATGGAATTCTAAATGCTGCAAGTGTCCTGTATCATTAAAGGCACTTGCCCCTTCTCTGTGAAGCTCAGATCTTGAATTATAAAGGGGCCAGGTCACGCGGTAATGGAGTTACAAAATTGGTGTATTTTGTATCATAGCTCCAAAACTAAGTAAGATGGAGTTACAATTTATTTTGGGTGAAACTCCGTTTGTAACTCCGTTACCGACCAGTTGTTTGCCGTTTTCACCCAAAATGATTTAAATTAGCTATTTTGTTGTTTGAAGTACTAGGGAAGACCTACACAAAGCCATTTAAATTGTAACTCTATCTTACTTAGCTTTGGAGCTATGATACAAAATACACCAATTTTGTAACTCCGTTACCACGTGACAAAGCCCATAGCATAAAATCAGCCATATTTGGCTTCTGCGCAAAGGGGTTTAACATCTTTGTTCCAGCCATTGATGCTGAATACAATCACATTTTGGAGAAACATGCAGTGAATGTTGCTGAGCAGAAACTGGGGAGGCATAAAACATCCCTGCAAACTCATCAGTAGTCTTAATCTACTCGTTTCAGTCATTTTCTAATGAAACTTTAACTCTAAGAACATTCAACACTCTCAGACGTAGCCGATTCTCTTCATTCAGGTAAGATTAGAAATACACTGTGTTATTTGGATGTAAAATTGTGCGCAGTTGAATGTTGTTTTCTTTGATTTTATTGAAACCATTATGAAGTGCAGGTTTGACTGCCTGCATAGCAGGATGTGCCATAAAATATTATTAGAAGTTGAATAAAATATTTTTTAAGTTGCGTTTATTTTTTTTTAGTTTAAACTCAGCGGATGCTTCAGACCTCCCATCAACCCCCCCCCCCGTTCTCTGCTCAGTAACCGCCACTGGACATGCGTATGTGTTCATTCTTCCTGCTACTGTGTGCGACTGTACTGTTAGATTATGTGGCAACTTATGTGCTATTAGAGGTGACTATGATGACTGTATTGTCTCTAATTACTGAGCCTTTCGTGCATCTGAATAAGATGCTGCGGGTCAGAGCTGATGTGCATGAGAAGCACGGGGTGTTTGGGCTTGAGCAGGTGGGCCGGTCTCGGGGCACCAGTGGTGGTTTTTGGAGAGTAGTGGGACTAGTTTGGGGGATGGCTGTCCCTCACTGGACAGCTGGTAGCATCTGGCCTGCAGCTGGTGCTTTTGCAAGGTTTGGGGAGGGTGAGGGGGTGCAGGGTCACTCAGGCCAGGACCTCCATTACCCAAAATCACCGGCTCACCCCTCAGGCGAAAGGCTGACTCCGCTGGGACCCGGCAATTCCGCGAGTCACGGCCGCTCTAAACAGTATCTGCCTGGGAACGAATCTGCCACCGTTTGATCTGTAGTTTTCAACATCCTTAAACCAGAATCCAATATTCTGCAGAAACTTGGTGTTGGGGGAAGAATTGCTAATTCTGCATAGCCCCTCCTCTTTCCCTGCCACTCTCACACTTCTCCTGCTTTAAGCAGTGATTTGTTCGAGAGGCTCCACTGAATTATTTAACCGCAGTTATCAACACGGACAGTTCACTCAAGGACAAACGGGGTGGCGGTTCATTCTTCTGCAGAGTGAGAAAGGGAGGGTGTTGGGGGGGTGGGGTGCTGTGACCGGACAGCTCTTACTGGTGTGCAGTGTGTACGTGTTCATGAAAAAGTTCAGCAGAAAGCCAGTGGAATATTTTTCTGGTATACTGACCAAACTGGCACCAACCAATCGCAACTGATTGATATAACTTACTTGTTATCTATGCTGAAGCTACGAGAGGACTGTCAAATTTGAGTGTCAAATCTCGCCTGGCCAGGCAGTTGAATTGTATCAAAACAAGGCTGCGAAGGGTTTGGATAAATGTCATTTGCACGCTAAACAAAAATATGAATGCAACACTTATTTTGCTGCTGTTTTTTGTACATTTTTTTCTATGTGCACAGAAATATATCTCTCAAATTTTGCTTATGCATTTCTTTAAATTGCTGTTTAGCATTTCACTTTTATTAACATAATCCATCTCATGCACAGGTGTGGCACATCATGATGTTGATTAAAAGCCATGGTCACTACATTAGTGTTCATCATGATGGGGTCAATAAATGGCCACCCTAAAATGTTGAGTTTTTGTTGTATAACATCATGCCACAGATGCCTCATTATCTTAGAAATCGTGCCATTGGCATGCTGACTGCAGGAATGTCCTGTTGAGCTTTTGTCAGAGTGATAAATGTTCAATTTTCTACCATGAACTGCCTCCAGCTTCTTTTCATGGATTTTGGAAGTTTGTCCAACTTGGCTCCGACCAAGTGTAACCTCGGCAGCCCACATCAGAGTTCTTCAACTGCAGGATTGTCTGAGACCAGTCACACGAGTAGCTGATGAAACAGTTTGTACAAACAGAGAATTTCTGCACAAGCTGTCTGAAATTGCCCCCGGGACACTGGTCTGCACGCTCGACGTCCTCACCAGGGATCTTGATTTTACTGCATTGTGGTGTCACATTTGATATGAGTGGGCAAGAGCTCACCTTGGTCGGCCGCTGGCTCGCTGGAGAACGATCCTCTTCACGGATGAATCACAGTTTTAACTGCACAGGGCAGATGGCAGGCAGTGTGCTTGGTGTTGTGTGGGTGAGCGGTTTGCTGATGTCAACGTTGTGCACAGAGTGGCTCGTGGTGGTGGTGGCGAGGTGTTGGTATGGGCAGCATATCCAAAGGGCAGAAAACTCATGTGCATTTATCCAGGGCAGTTTGAATGCACAGAGATACTGTTAGGAGGTCCTGAAGTGCATTGTTGTCATTCATCCACTGCCATCGCCTTATGTTTCAGTAAGACAGTGAATGGCCTCGTGCTGCAAGGATCTGTGCGCCATTCCTGGAAGCTAATAATCCCAGTTCTTCCATGGCCACCATACTCACAAAACATGTCACCTGTTCTGCATGATAGGGATGTTCTGGACCAGCGCGTAAGACACTGTTCCTGTTTCCACCAAGATTCAATAAACAGGAATGGGACAGCATTCCACAAGCTAAAAGCAAAAATCTGGCTATATTTTCTTCAAAGGAGATGTCTTATTGCACGGGGTAAAGGTTGGTCACACTTTATACTAATTGAAATTCTGTTTTTCACCTTCTTTTTTGGGGGGAATATCTGTATCCCCAGTTGCATGAATCAGTGGATTAGTGCCAAATCAATTAATTTCAGTTGACTGATTTATATTTATTACCTTTGAACTTCATAACATCTTTGAATTTGGCGAGTGGCGTATCTGTATTTTTATTCAGTTTTGTTCTGGCATTTGGTACACAAATATTGCCTCTCTCACACAACTGCAGTGTTTTTTAAAAAGTTATGGAAAGCTGCATATTGATAATTAGTGATTTGAAGCCTTAAAATGTAGTGTTTACAGAATAATCCAATGTGTCAACTGAAAGTATGGAGCTGTCACACTTCCCATGTGCAGCATATGGATGGAGCTGCGCAGTAGGCTTCTGAAGGAATTCTGCCCTCTGCGTTATCGCCCCATTAGACACGCAGC
Source organism: Gymnothorax javanicus (assembly GCA_029692085.1). Classification (NCBI taxonomy): domain Eukaryota; kingdom Metazoa; phylum Chordata; class Actinopteri; order Anguilliformes; family Muraenidae; genus Gymnothorax; species Gymnothorax javanicus. The sequence goes on along the minus strand of CM056205.1, from coordinate 64,296,075 downwards.
TCTTAAATACCTGCGCTGATGCACACTTGATTACAGGGCACAGTCATTATCAGCTGAGGATTTTGGGTAGTATCCAGGCTCTAAATTAAACTCTTTAATAATTTGTCACAAACTTGACGCCAAAATTGGCCTGCCTTACCCTCCGAAGTGAGGAAGTCTCCATCTGTTCTAGGGAATTTTGTGACACAGCTTTAAAAACAGCAAGTGGCGTCGAAATTCTTGAGAGAATATTGTGCAGCTCTATGCTTTATTGAGCCATTAAAGTGAGATTGATTTAACTCCATTTGATTAGCCAAGCAGGTACTAATCCAGACCAACCACCACTGAGAGTTTTTGATGGCTAAAGAACAAAGATTAAAGAGAAGGAGGCTAAACTTGCTGTGAAAATTCTTCAGAATTATAATCCTCCTAGACTCAGTTTCCTCTTGTTGCGAGGGCTCTTGTGCTTACAGACAGGTAGTTTGGATGTGAAGGATGCACTTAAAAGGCGCTGCTAGCCAGTCATAGGAATTGGTGTGCTTTGTGAAAATTGTCTCTGTGGGTTTCATTTCTCATCCAAGAAGTCTTCTGAGGGTTTTTGTGTGTGTGTGTGTGTGTGACCTTTCAAGCCCATCCAAGCTTAGCCTTTCTGTCTAATCCTCCATACTTTCCTTGGATTCTGAAGCTTGACAGCAGCACATAAATCACTGCATGATGGGGAAAACCTACAATAATTTCTATAATTGTGGTGGAGACCAGCTGATTAAAATTTACCTGGTATAAGTGTTTTGCCCAGTGATCCTGAAAAGCCTGGTTGTGGAGGTACGCTGGGTTTGTATTGCATAATGTTGGCATTGTGAACAGGGCCATTTGTTGAGTCTGTGCTGATGCTGTTGCATTGTGGGTAGTGAGGCAGGTTTGATTCCCTGGTGAGCCGCTGCCCTTGAGCGGAGTGCTAAACATGAGCTGCTGCGGTGAAATGCCTGACTGTATGAATGTACCGCATATGATACAATATATGCCATTCGAGTCTCTCTGGGTAAGAGCATCTACTAAACAGCAGGAATGTAATTAATTCTCAGCCCGTTGGGAGTAGTGCCTCTGAAGTAAAGTGTACATTGCGTGGCATGTTTGACATGCTCTATCCGTACACTGATGAGCCAATATATTATGACCGATTATCAAATATGGTGTTGGTCCTCCATTGCTCTGTCAAATTGGCTGCCTCAATAATGTATGGACCCTGATTTTCCCTTTGGAGCAGTTCTCAGAACATCACACTCCCTCCACCAGCTTGTGTGCATCCTGGTGCCATCACTTACGCAAGTAAACAGCCCTCACGTGCCTGGCCAGTGGTCACAATGTGATTGAAAATGTGAAACATCACACTAAGCCCTCCTTCCATTGCTCTACAGTCCTGTTCCAACACTTCTGTGCCCATTGTTGGCACTTTCCATGGTGGACAAAGGTAAGAATTGGCTCCCTCGCCAGCCTGCTGCTTATCAGCAGGACACAATGCATTTTCAGTGGTGACACAGTCCTCCTGTAACCATCTTTGTAATTTTTTGTGACCTGCGCTGCAGTTGCCCTGCTGTCGGTTCAGACCAGACAGAAAAGGCTGTATTGCCTGTGCATGTTGATGAACCTTGGGCACCCCTCTCGAGTCACTGTCTTTTAAAATTTCCAGGCGAGAGGCTGAAACCTTGCCTAGGAATTCAAGGCAAGTTTTTTAGCGGCCCTCGCGGCTCGTTCCAAGGCTTGGGCAACCGGAAGATTGCAAAGATTGGATGTCCCCTGCATTTTTTGCAAGAAACTTCTTTGCTGTGATGGGCATGTTACTCCTAGATAGATTCATTCTGAGGCACAGGGCCCATGCTGATGCATAACAAGTTTAAACTTAGTTTACCTCTGACACTAAACATGCTGAGATTTTGACAAGTATCCTGAACCTCATTCTCCAGTATAAGCTTAAACTCCTTAATGTAATCACATGGGCCAAACAGGAGTCTATCCTGAGAATACAGAAACAAAGTGCAGATTTACCAAAAAATTTACATTTTTATTTAAACATTTTTATCTAAAATTAAAGAAGGAATACAATGAAAACAAAAACGTCAGGATTATGAAATTGTCAGTTGCATTATAGGGGCTTAGCTCAATAGCTGCTTAACCTAACGTGGCTCAAAAGAATCACTGAATCACTATCAGAAATGGAAGTTGCTAGTTGGCTACATTCACAAACCATGCAGGTGGACTCCGTATCGTAACCGGACCAAATTTGGAAACCAAAACAAACGTCACTGTTTAAACCTCGTCCATAGTACCCACTGACGATTCAGCCAAGTAACACTCCGCGTGTCCACAGCAAATGAATTTCTGGGAACAAGAATCGTTAATTTATGCACATATCTGCTGTAGACAAGTATTCTCGATCTCAAAAGCCGTGATTCACCTCGGAATGTCCCATTTTGCAATAGTTTCTTCCCTAAATGGCATGTCCCGCGGCTATGTTTGCCATCTACAGCCGCTCCGAAGGCGAAAATGAAACACAGGCGATTGGTTCAAAAAGGGTCACTCTCGCTTTTGGTTTCCCAGTATCTACGAAGACTTGTTCCCATCTTTTCTACAAAGCAGTGTTGGCGCTACCCTTCTGTATCATACGGAATGTCTACCAGCGGAGTGTAACGATGGAGACGGAACCAGTCTAGCTTGTACGAGGCGCGCGTTTTTTTCGAGCTTAGTTCTTGTGAGGTGCGCTTTTTTTTTTTCCCCTCGCCTGCAGTTTTTTTTTAGGCACGCTATGGTGCGCGCTTGCTTTAGCGCGCCTTAAAAGACAGTGACTGCCTCACCCTGATGCGGGTTCATGGTTTCTCCCTCCTTGGACCACTGTCTGTAAGCACTCTGCACTGCGGACTGGGAGCACCCCACAAGCCTTGCCTCTTCAGAGATGCTCTGGCCCAGTCATTACCAGCATGGTGGCGCTGTGGTTAGCGCTGTTACCTTCACAGTAAGGAGATTCCAAGTTCAAGCTCAAATGGACTTGGACATTTCTGCGTCAAGTTTGCATGTTCTTCTCACATTCGCCTGGGTTTCCTCCTTATACGCTGCTTCCCTTTCACCCCATAAGACACCGTCGGAACACTATTGTCATTGCATTTGATCAAGGCTCTGGCTTGATAACCACAGTTGGGGCACTGCTTACTGCTCCTGAGTAACTATAATGGGTTAAATGAGAGGGACGAATGACCCCTCGGGGTTCACTGAAGTCACTACTAAAATAAAGTCATAGTCACTCAGGTCTCATTTCTCTTGCCTCCTACAAGTCAGCTGCAAGAACCAACTGTGTTCAGACTTTGGCACGCATAATTGTCACAAGATAATCAACAGTGTTTGCTGCATCTCTGAGTGGTCATAATGTTTAGGCTCATTGGAGTATATTTTTGTGGAATTTGAAGGAAAAATCCTTGTGACACAGCATGTGAACAACCTTTTACTCGTCTGTGTTCAGTGGTGAGCCTCTTTTGTGACTTCCTTATGATTGCTGAGAAAGGACTGTAGGAACTATATGGTTCAGGAGACTTCGAGCCACTGTGTTTAAGTTCTGTTTGGCTGTAATGTTGCCACAGACTGGTGCAGGGAGTGGGATTAAGGTGGATGTGAGGATTTAGCCTGGACTGCTCCTATCACAGTCTGATATCACACTCGACTGGTTAAACTGGACAAATGCATTGTGTACACTTCTGTATTATTTTTGGAATCCTTTAAGTTACTCTGGGCGGAGTAAACCAGTCTAATCTGACTTTATTTACCATAATGACAGCATTTAAAAAAAAATTGTAATAGATTTTTTTCATTATAGTTAAAAATGCACAAAGCAAAAGTACATTAAAAATGCAGGAAATTATGGTGAAAATGTATTTGAAAGTAATATAAATGGATGCTAAAGCAGCGAAGGCTGCCTGAGAGCCTGGTGAAGTTATTCCCAGCGCTCTGCAGCTGTGGGTGGGAGCCTGTGTTTGCCAAGCTGTTGCGGCTGGTTTGTGCAGGTTTTAATCATGATGATTAATTGGGCTTCAAGTTTAATTTCCACTACCACTCCTCAGCTGTTGACACGTCACACTTCAACTGATGTTTTTTTTTTTTTTTTTTTTCTGGCCCTCCAAATGCTGTTCGAGTCACGGAACTTAACTAGCAGGTTTTCCATAACTAGTAAACCAGTTTTGTGAGGAAGATGTGTGTACTGATTGTATCTTTCGACCAAATCCTCTGCCGAGCCTCTGATCAGACGAATATTTTGTTTACCTGAGTGAAACGATCCAGAGTGGGGTGAAATTAGCTTGTTGCATCCGGTAATTAAAATTTCATTAAAGTAGCGGGAGTCTGGGTCTCAGCAGTGTCGTTCACAACGGTGCTGCAGAACTGGGAGATTCATGCAGGAATATTAACGCACAAAATGGAAAGATTAAAAGAGCGTGAACAAAATTTTAATTTTCGTGATCTCTGCTATGTACAGGGACAGTCATGCGAACTCGGGAGAAAATATATCAAAATACATCCGTATGCATTTCTAATAATAATAATAGTAGATTTGAATAAACTTATGATTGTGTGTGTGTGTGTGTGTTTGTGTACGTGCGCGCGTGTGTGGGTGGGAATCGTGCAGAGTACTGAGATATATGTGCTGAATGAATAGACAGACTCTACAACAAACTGAGATCTGCAGGTAAGGGCTCAGTGATTATTTGAACAGTCTCTCCTCTCCTGCACTATTAATCACATCTGAAATGGTAAACACTTCAAACATTCTCAGTGTAAAATATTTGGAGTTTGACATTGCTGGGGTAGTTTGGCAGTGGGTGTTCGAGGAGGGTGGAGGGGGGTTGTTCGTTGAGAGCCCTGACTGGCATGAGCAGGGAGTGGGAGAGAGCTGGTGAGGCCATGTCCTGTTTTACAGTTTAACAGGGTAAGGGGGCCTTTGCCCATTAATCTCATGCCACGGCGCAGCAGAAAAGCCGGCCGTGCCGCTGCTTGTCCGAACAGGCAAGCGTTTGTGTGATTTATTATCAAACCCATGTGTTACCACTGCTGCTGTTGCAGGTGGTGAAGCGAACCTCACAGCCTGCAGCCAGGCTGTGGACATTACGCTGTACTCACCGTGGGAATTTTGCACGTGTGTACTTTTATGTGTATCTCTGGGTGTACACACGCATGTGCTGTCACAGATATGAGAGTTTTAGCATTTCTGTTCCTGTCTGAGTGCGATTGAATACTCGGCGCTGCTTTTGGGTGTATCTAATCTGTCCGTTATTTTGCTCAGCTTCATCTGTATCGATTCATTGAACACGTGTTGGCCCTGAAGGGTGTAACTGAGCCAACCCCCCCCCATCCCCCAGCCCTCTCCCGTTCCCCCAGCCCAGGATGAGGGATCATGGGAAAAACACAATCTTTAGCTCTCTATAGGACTCGTTCTACCCCAGTTCACCCTCTGTGTGCCTCTCGTCAGTGACCCCTGCCCTCCCCCAAACCCACCACAACCTCCCCCTGCCCCCCAGCCCTGAACCCTGGGCCCCTCCCTGCTCTCCACAATCTCTCCAGCTCCCAGCCCAAAACATCATCGTGGGGTGCCGAGCCTTACCCTCCCTCCCAAAAACAGAAATTCAGAGGAAACACGATGATAACAGTGGAAGTGTTGGCGAGTGTGTTTATCTGTGAATGCGAGTATGCAGAGTGAATGATGGGCGAGACGGATGTGCTTGTTTTTTTCCCTTACAAACACTGTTTTGAGATTTTGGCAATCACCGGAATTACAGCAAAAAATTATACTTGCACTGAGAAGTCGCTAGCATTCGCTGTTGATTGTTAGCGAAAGTGGACGATTCGTGATGATTGGAACCAGTCCCCCTCCTCATGGACGGATTGTACAAATAGATAAGATAGATTCACAACAACAGGAGGAAGTGTTATAAATTACAGCGTCTAAATTATAGTAATTTTTGTCTCTGTGTAATGATTAATATTTAGACGTCTTTAATTCCCGTTTGTCTGTATCAGAACATGAAAAAACTGAAACTACTTTGTTTTTGAAGGCAGAACCATGAAAATGCAAACATGCCATTATTCCTTTTCTGTGTCACAAAAGTAACTGCTGCACAATAAACTGGAGTTGTAAATCTGAGGAGTGTGTGTGTATGTGAGTGTATAGTAGGTCCTTCAGCACTCGTTTTTTTAGGTAGCAAAGGTCTAAATATAATGTGCATTTCAGTCTGCAAGCTGAGTAAATTTGATGTCAGCATATAAAAATTAATATTGAGAATTATTTTGTCAAAATGACTTCAGATTCTTTGTTACATGTGGTGACATCTCACACTTCTAACCTCCAACAAGTCATTTTGTGATTGATTGAAGCCCCCATCTGTCGTTTTATTGTAATTGTGGTGAACATTTTTAACTGAATGGAAGAGTTTGTGTAGCTTCAGTTCTCCTCCTTTTACATCATGTGCTAATGAAACACTAGTGAAATCTGTTAGTGAAATGTGTTTGATGGATGAACGTGTTGCATGAAAGCCAAGGTACAGCACTCGTACGTGGCAGGATGTTTGGCGATCCCAGGCATCGGGTTTGTGCAATTTTGATATTTTGTTTTGTTTGTGTGTGTGTGTGTGTGTGTGTGTGGGTGTCTTAATGATCTTGACGGCAGATCTGAAAGCTCATAGAATATATTTATCTTTTCCAAATGTCATAAGATCTGCAGAACATTAAGATTTGAAAATAACCTTTGTACCTATTATGAGAACCATCAACATCCTTTTTCTTAAACACAGTTTTATTGTGGCGAACTTAATATTTACAGGAATGTTATTTTCTTTTCCTTTCCTTTTTGTTCTCTTTAGCTTTTGTTAATTTGTTAATTGCACTTCGTGACTTAAAAAATGGTGAGTGGGATTGAGGTGCATCGAGTTGCCAACATTCTCATCATCAGCTCTACCTCGTCCATGTTCAGTAGCAACCTGAGTGAACTTTATATTTAAAGACACAGTCTATTGTAGGATAACTGCTGTTTATGGACTGTGTGTCAGTGGAGGGCGTAATACTGTATGTCTGGTTGTACCTTGTTTCTTCTTGGACCGGTCGCAATATTAATCTGAAATAGGTTTGTAGATGTTGCATTCTAATGGCTAAAAGCTGGAATTTTAATGTGAAAATCTCACATCAGAAATAATTACCTCAACAGGTGGCTGTAAAGCACATTATAAATTGTAATGTTTTTTTTTTTTTTGTTTTTAACAACTAATGCAAATATTAAGATGATTGAGATTTTGCAACGATTCGTTTCACATCTACATGCTTAATTTGTCATGCAAACTTATGGTGGGTGGTCATGGATTTTTTATAATTTAATTTTTTTTTTGCGTTAAGATTATTTCTCTGGCCATTTTGCAATTTTACACATAAGAAATGAATTGTGTGTTGCGCCTTTACCGAATCTTTAATGTCTTTCTTTTGTGATCTGGAAATACGACAACCATCATAATACATATTCCTCATATTTTAAATGTCTCGTCTGTGCATGGAGGAATACTAAAACCCAAAGGTTAAAATTTTGTATAGAATTTAAATATTCAAACAAAACATACATCTGTTCTTCTAATAATGTTCTTCTAATCTAAATAATGGTGAGTGTTCGATTTGTTTACATTTTCTGCACATGTACAACCCCAAATCAGAAGAGGGTTGAACAGCATGTCAATTTGAAATTTAAACTGAAAGCAGCGATTTGCGAATTATCCTCGATCCGAAATACATTGAAAACAATGCAGTAGCACATTATTCCATGTTTAACTGCATGAATTTCATTGATTTCTCAAAACAAACACTTTCAATTTTGATTCTTGCGACACATTTCAAAGGACTTTGGGACAGTAAAGTATTTACTGCTTTACTGCGTTGCCATTCTTTTACTCAACACTTAATGAATCTTTGGGGATTGAAGACACCAGGTGACTAAGTGTTTCAGGTGTATATTTGTCCCTTTATTTGTGTAAACAAGTCTTCAGGTGAGCAGCAGTATGGAGTTTTCATTGACACATTTTGAATTTTGATATGCGCCACAGCTTCTTTGTTGGGGACAAGTTGAGACTGCAGGCAGACCAGTCCAGCACCAGCATCCTTTTCTAAAACGGCCATGCCTTTGTAATGTGCGTAGAATGTCTTGTCTTGTCTTGTCTTGTCTGGTTGAAATACGCAGTAGTGTCCCAAGGAAGGTGTCATCTTGATGGCAGCACGTGTATCTCTAAAATCTGTGTACTTTTAATATTATTGGTGCCTTCATAGAAGTGTGTTTCCCTTGCCAAGGGCACTGCCATAACTCCATATCATGACAGAGCGTGGCTTTTGGACTTCCTTACTTGATTAAGTCTGGATGGTCCTCTTCTTCTTTGGACTGTGGTGTCTATTTCTTCCACACAAAAAAAAAATTTAAATTTTGATGTGTCTTACCACAATTCATATTATACTGCCTGACGGCCATCACAGATGCCTTCGAGCTCCAAGAAGTTGACGGCACTTCTAGACACTTGGCTTCCCTTTTGCTCAGTGAAGTTTTGACTGGCATCTGTTGATGTAACTGTGTATTGTAGTACTTGATAACGTTTTGCTAAAGTAATCCTGGGCCCACTCGGTTTATCACTTGTAGATAAATTACTGTTCTTGATGCAGTACAATCTGAGTGATCAGGTATTCAGCTTCAGTTTGTGCTCTTGCCCTTTATGCACAGATATTCCTCCAGATTCCTTCAGTATTTATCTATGTTACGCACCGTAGAGGGTGAAATATCCAAATCCCCACCTATCTTTCGTTGAGGAACACGGTTTTTAAACTTTTATGTGATTTTTTCATGCACTTGTGCTCTGCCCATCTTTGATCCTGAAGGACTTGGCCTTTCCTGGATGCTGCTTCTGTATCAAATGCAATCATTATTCACATTTTTTTTTTTTACCTCATTTCTGGTCCTAATATGCCCCCATCCCAACTTTTTTGGAATGTGTAGTGGGCCTGAATGGAAGGAATGGATGTACATTTACAAATAAAGTGAAGTTGACCAGACGAAACATTAAAATCTTATCATCATTCTATCTGCAAGGAACAAGTTGAAGTAAATAAAAAATCAGTGCTTTCTGTTTTTCTTGCATTTTCTGCGCCACCCCAAAGTTTTCCAAATTGTGGTTGTTTCAGTTTGGTTTAAAAAGAAATGTTTAACAGACACGATCAGGTGCTCCTCATGTGTTCATGTGTAAACATTGTCATCCTTTGAATGACACATTGTAAAGAAATTAAAAACAAAGGTTCCATGGACATAGTATTTCATCATCTGCTCATGACTGTGACTGTAAGCCCATTGAATGGCCCAATTTATTCTACAGAGGTTTATTTAGCAGCTTTTTCTTCCAAACATGAGAATCAAACACAAAAATGGAATTTTCCTTGGGTTTATTCCTCATTAAAACTGCTGATGCCGAGTGTCAGTGTTGGAATATTTTCATGAAGAAACCTTTTGCAAATAGAATGAAGTAATAAATGAAAAGAAATCACACATTCTTACAAAACAATAATTGTAGGCTGCTTGTCCTTGCGTTGCTGTCTCATACAGATGTTGTTATTGCCTTTGAAACTTGTTCGCTTTCATATAAAAATATTTCAAAGTACAAATATAACAAAATTAGTCCAACTTGATGGGAGCTGCAGCAGAAAATTGATCGGTTAAAATGATAAAAGTGGTGGACCGCCATGGAAAGAAAGCTGGACATTTAAAAGACGGTCATTTAGATTTTTTGCCCCTTCAGTCTTTGTGTAGTTTGAGCATGTTTTTATCCTTCCACTTCCTCGTCAGGAAGACCAGCGATTTTCCCACCGTTTCCCGCCTCTTTTAAGGAAAATCTTCCTGAAGATGAATGGCTTGAGTTGGGCTAAAGCAGCTGGTGCATCTGCAGTGCCAGTTCATGTACAGCGTCTGTGCCAGTGAGAATCATGTCCTCTGATGCATGAGCACCAAACGCACATGGCTGGTTGTGCGGCTTCCTTCTCGCGTTTCCTTACATTTGATACATCATTTCTTTGGGATCTTTAATGTACAAATCAAAATGTGCTCAAATATGCCCACATATTGTTTGTACTTATTAATGATGCTGATAAATAAATACTAATACTACTAAATACTAATGAATAATGCTGAAAAAGTGTGCGTATGTGATGAAATAATGTAAAAGTTAGTGTTTCAATGAAAAATTCTTGGCCCTTATACATCCCAGGGTGCACGTATTGTCAATTCTGGAAATATTTCTAAAAATGAGCAAAAATGCCTTCATTAAATGTTCAGTGGACATGTGTTCAATTTAATCATTTGGTGTAATTACTTACATTTGCTCTATTAAAAAAAGAAAAACTGTTTTTTAGTCATAGCATCTTTTCTCAAAAACACTGAGGCCAAAGATATTGGAATTCTTAAAAGTATTTCCATTTTCCATTCCATTTAATCCGCACAAATCTGGAAAGGTATACAATGTTGAGAAAAGTATTTGTTCACTTCCCAATTTCCTTTATTTTTGCATATTTGTCACATAAATGTAGTAGATGATGGAACTAATTTTAATACTAGGCAAAGCTAACCTGGGTAAACATAAAATGCAGTTTTTAATGAAGATAAAATTTTTTGGAAGAAAAAAAGCTATAAATCCTACCTGGCTCAATGTGGAAAAGTGATTCCCCCTTTAGTTACTAGATCAACCAATTAAACAAATTTAATTGATAATTGAGTTCAGTTTTACTGAACACGCACAGTCATGATTACTGCCAGCCCTGTTGAATCTAAACATCACTTAAATAAAACCTGTCTGATGATGTGAAGTAGGCAAAAAGCAGCACATAATGCCGCGATCTAAAGAAATTCAAGAGCAGATGAGAAAAACATCAGTGACATCTATATAAGTCTGGAAGGGGTCACAAAGCCATTTCTAAGGCTTTTTGACTTCAGCAAACCATGGTGAGAGCCATTATCTAGAAATGTAGAAAATTTGGAACGGCAGTTAGCATTTTCAGAAGCAGCCAGCCCACCAAATTCCTCCATCGACTCATCCAAGAGGTCACAAAAGAACCCAAACTAAAATCTGAAGCACTGTATGCCTCACTTGCCTCTCATAAGGTCAGTGTTCATGATTCCACCATAAGAAAGAGACTGGGCAAAAATGGCATCCAATTGAGAGCTGTTAGCTGAAAACCACTGCTGACCAAAAAGAACTCAAAGGCTCCTCTCATATTTCCCAAAAATATCTTTATGATCCCCAAAGACTAATGGGATAATGTTCTGTGGGCTGAAAAGGAAAAAAATTGAACTTTTTGGAACACATAGGGCCTGTTACATCTGGCGTAACGGTAACTCAGCATTCCACAATAAGAAAATCATACCAAAAGTCAAACATGGTAGTGATAATGTGGTCTGGGGGAACTTTGTTGCTTCAGGACCTGGACAACATGTCATAATTGATGGAATCATGGATTCTGCCCTCCACTGGAAAATCCTGAAGGACAATGTCTGGGCATGAGTTTGTGACCTAAAACTCAAGTGATGTTGGATTATGCAGCAGACAATGATTCAAATCACGCAAGTGAGTCCATCTCTGAATGGCTTTAAAGAAACAAAATGAAGGTTTTGGAGTGGCTGGTCAAAGTCCTGACTTGATCTGATTGAGATGCTTTGGCATGACTTTCAACAGGCCGTTCATGCATGAAAACCCTCCAATTTGGCTGAATAAAAACAGTTCTGCAAAGAAGAGTCACCCAAAATTCCTCTTTAACAATTTAAAAGAATCAACTCCAGTTATTGCAAATTTTAGATTGCAGTTGTTGCCACCAAGGGTGGCACAATCTGTTATTAAACCCTGACAAAGCGTGGATGGGGACTTAGGAATGAGTGTTTGCCTTCTGCGTATGTGTCTGTCCGTCCATCACTCTTTCCAATGAAGCCTCTCAATATTTTACAACAAAATTTCATATATGGATTCATCTTATTGTGTAGAAGCGCCTCTTCATACTTCCTTTCGTCCTGCTGTCTGTCTATCCCTTCTACGCATTTTGTTTCCAGGCCAGCGATCAGCTATCCCATTTTGGGGGATCTGAGTATTTCATGCTTGTTAGGTTTTGTGGGAGCAATTATTTTTTTCACATGATATAGATTTTGAATATCTCCTTCCCTTCAATAAATGTAATGATCATTTAAAAACTGCTTTTTGTGTTTACTCACGTTTTATTTATCTCGTATTAAAATTGGCTGGATGATCTGAAACATTTAAACATGGCAAATAATCAAAAATAGAAGAAATTGGGAAGGCGGCAAATTCATTTTTGCTGCACTGTGTAAGAAGACGCATAACTATTTACAAATATAGGTCAGTGCAAAATTTGCCAGGAAAGGGGTGCTCTGAGAAAATGGCAGCTTCAGTACTGCAGATTTTAGTGCTCTCTTTGGATTATCAAGTTTCTCAATCAACTCTTGGATGCCATGTTTGGAACGGTTGCATGAAAGAAGCACAGTTTCCAAGAACAACCCACAAATTACAGCACCCGAACTTTGCCAATTGTTGTTAGATGGTTAGGTGAGACCAAAATATTATGTTGGGGAAAAAGGGGGTTGCATACATTGAAAAGCATTTGTATCCACAGTAAAGTACGGTTGCGATTCATTGATGCTTCGGAGCTGTTGAGCTGCTAATGTGCTGGGGGATCTGGTGATGATTGATGTTGTAATGAATTTTGCTATACACCAGGGCATTTTGGCTTAACACTTGGTTGCCTCTGCCAGGAAGTTGAGACTGAGCCATTGATGGACCTTCCATCAAGACATGACACCAAACATATCTGAAGCAATAAAGAAATGTTTTTTTTTTCAACACAAAATCAATGTTTTGCAATGGCCATCTCCGGCTATGGACTTGAGTCTTGTTGAAAACATGAAATCAAAGGCTGGAACTGTTGGACTGCGTAAAGGAGTGGTCCAAGAAGTGTTCACCAACCTTTTCAGACAATAGAAGAAGAGATTCACTGCAGTTAAGTTCTTCAGGGGAGCTTACGCAAGTATTAAAGTCAAGAATATTTAAGCACACTCTGCTACTCTGTCCCTCGAGAGATTTAAATTCCAACTGAAGTTCCACCTCACTGCACTGGGTGTTAATACATGATTTCTTAGTGTTGTATTTAATTTGTTTTTATCTCATACTTGTTGTTGAGTTTAATTTTATTTTATTTACTTATTTCATATTTGTTGTTTTACTGTACATTGAATTATAAACTTTTACAGCACTTTTGGCAACTGGTTTGTTTTAAATGTGCAATATAAATAAACTTTGACCTTAACCTTTGACCTTGTCCAACTTAGTATTTTTTTTATTATTGTATTATATTATGGCTATAGAATAGAATATTCAGAATATGGCTTCCCTCCTAATTGTCATTTTTGAGTTTTAAAGTCATTCTGCTCCTTATTTTGTACAATAATTTTTTCTCATTTTCACGAAGGGTGTCGCTAATTAGTGAGTTGTGTACACATACGTCTACATGGAAAAAAGTTACCGTGCTTAAGTACAGTATATACCATTCAGTGGGCTTGAAATTTCCATTTTATCTGCTCTCCTTCGACAGCGAAGAGTTCTACTACAATACAGTGTGCCTCCAGCTGTTGAGGATGACTTTCGATTATTGTCAATCAGTCATCAGAAAGTTCTGCGATGAGTTGTGAGAGGGAAAGGTCAATTTAGCGCTGTTTTTATATTTTGAGGATAATTGTCATAAGCTGTTAACTACAGGCAAATGATTTCAAATGCGACTGCCTCCTCTGCTCGACGGGGCCAGCAGGTTTGTGGGAGTTTTGTGGGAGAGGGGGAAGGGTTACTTGTACCGCGCTGGCGGATTTCTAATTACCGTTATCCTGTCGCGGTCCAAGCCTCCGCCTCCATCCACTGACACAAAACTGCGCCTTCACTCGAGATTTTTTTTTTTTTTTTCCCAGAGAAAATGATAAAATATTATGTATGAAATGAATCATTAACATGGCCCATTAGACTCTCTATCTGGCTTTAATTGAATTTGTCAGCAGTAACCTCTTTAACTGAAAACCAGTCATAACAGCTAAATTAAATAATAATTAAAGAAACAACTATTACAAGGTTTGTGGGGCGGCCGAGGTGCTTGTTGCGGGGCGCGCCGTAATTTATTTAAATTGCATACCATGCGAGAACAGCAATGAAAATTAGAGCCGTCCTTTGTTACGTGGCATGGTTTAAAGCTGAGTGAATGAAGACGGGACCGGAGCTAATATACGATCGGCAGTAATATTGCCCGTAGCTCAATTTGACACCTAATTAGCTCCCCTTGTTTTCTTTAAGCCTAATTCATTGCCCCTTTTCTACTCTCCTCTATTCTTTTCTTTGGCTTTTTACTATTCACTCCGCTTCCCATATGAGTGGAACAGGCGTCTGTGGAGCCAGCGCTCGGCGGCCAGTAAGCGCGCTCCTTTTCTCCTCAGCCTGTCGCCGTCTTTTTACCTGCCAATCACCTCTCCTCTGGCCGAGTTTCCCTGTGTCTGGATGGTCACCTTCGGAGAGCACATGAAGGTTTAAGGAGGATAACTGGGCCGGGCCCGTCATACAGTGCTGAGCTGAGGCGTACAGCACATGGTACTTGGCGGTACTTGGCGTTGTGAAGCTCTGCGTGAGATTAAGGATTTTTTTAAACGCTTGTATTCAAGACGCAGCCGACGGTTCACACTAACGTGTACCACAGTGTCCGTTTATTTTGTTGGTCAGCCAAGTGGGTAGCGCGCGTTTAAATACTTCATGTGTTGTTGCTGTGTCTGTATTTGCATTTTCTGCGCTGTGAGTTTGCACTGCGGTGCGGTGGCATGGGAATGAGGATAAACTTTCTGCTTGGAGGGCGTGGAATAGAGGAGAGACAGGGATGTGAAAACTACCCTACCAGAGCCCTCCCCAGTCCCCTCTTGTTAATGTGGACAGGGCTGTGTGTCGGACTGTCGGGAGTTTGGGATGAGGGCCGAACTGCCAGTAGGGGGAGGCAGGAGAACAGAAACATGTCGACCCGCAGGGTTTCACTGGGACTCCGTTTCTCTCTGTCCCGAGATTTGGACTTTGCGGAAGCAGGTATCCCTCTCATTGCTGTACCACTCTTCTGCTGGCCATGTGCTGCTCTCCATTCAGGACAGACAGTTCAGCCAAAGCTGTTCCTTGGTTCTGATCACTGGGGAGGGGATTTAAAGTGAGCCCCAGGCTTGTAGAGATGGATAGGCCTCAAATTTTAAAACTTTGCCCTTGATGTGTTCGGTGTGTTTGATGAAATCCAGAAAATGTGTTTCAGCGATGCATCTCCACCTACTATGGAGGCAACAGCAACCATTCATCTCTCATCTTAAACAATGAGTTAAATTTTTACATCAGTTACCATTTTTGAACACAATGGGTTATGATTTTGTCATTTTCAAAAATTATGATCTGTGATTCCCTGCAACTTGGTGTTATGCGCATCAGTTTCATTTATTCCTGGTGCAAATTTGCTCATGTTCAACCCTGCCTCACACAGGTTACACACGGGATGGCTGCTCGCTTGCCAAAAATATGTTTTCATAGTTATTTTTCTCCCCTCCAGAATAGCTTTGCCGTCTTGAATATTGCCCTAACATGAACCAGTATGAATCTTCTGAGGTTGTGTTTCATGCTTCAGTTTGAGTGGGAGAGGGTTCAGCCCCCCCAGATCCCTCCTCCACCCCGACCCCCTCCCCAGCTCCTCCAAAACTCCAGTCGCCGCTCTGAGTGGCGACAGATCCATTTCACCGTGGAAACAAGCGCACAAAGCCCTGAAAGGGACTCTTCAGCCCCTCTAATTGTGTCCCTCACCTGTTAGCCAGATGCATTGTGGGCCGATGCAGGACTTTGAGAAAGGCATCGCTCCAAGATAAAGCGTTCCTCTGGGAGGGAGGAGGGGGCGGCAGTGCTGGGGCTTAAGTTCTAGAAGGCTGCTCTCACAAATTGAGCACACTTTTATATTTGCGCATTGCAGTGCATAGGGGACGCCCCAGATGGAACAATTTTGTTTTATGTCTAATTTAACTGCACAGGCACACCTAATTTAAACAATGTTCCAGAAGTCCCGTTCTGCATCAGTGCTCCGTGACCGTCCCATTTTACTGTCTTTGTAACAAATATTTAGCTGGTTTATCACAGTGCAATACAAAGAGAATTGTAATTTTCCTAAAAAGATCAGTGCCTCCCCCTCCCCCTATTCGCACACTCTCCCCATGCACTTATTTGCAAGATTACACTTATTTGCAGGAGGATAAAAACTGGATTTAAACTGTTGATTAAAGCGCTTGCAATCTGCGCCTCGCTGTACTCGATAATCTTTAAATGGTGTCTTGTGAACTAGGAGGAAAATGTGCTGAATGCCATTTTTCACCTTCTTTTAAAAAAAAAAGCGGCTGAGCATTAGATTGCAGTTCTGAATATAATCGCTTAGCAAGTTCTCATATTCACTGAGACCTACAGAGGAGGGGAACATCCGTGTTGCCCTCCAAAAGACAAAAGTTTGTCTTCAAGAAGGTTTAGAAGGACCCACTTATAATTATTCGCCTACAAGCCCAAATCTGACACATTTAGTATATTTTAGGACCTCTGGTTATCAGGTTTTTGCTTATTATGTGGGATAACTCCAGTGCTGCATACTGACGGGATCCGAAATTTTCATCCAAATTACTGTCAGTGCCCTGGAAGGTCAACAAAATTGCAAGTGGAAGTAAGGAGTCATTAGCTAAAATGGCTAGCTAATTCTGTGCTCAATATTGCATTAATATACTTGTATTATGATCTTTGGTTCTACGTTGTATAATTGCTACTTTACATGTAATAACCTATGTATACTATTTCTGGATGCAGATGAGCAAATTTGACTATATTAGCCGATGCAGGATACACTCTGGAATGCGGAGATTCAATCATCTTGTGTTGGTAAATGAGGATACGAAAGGTGGAGATTTGTGGGTGGTGTAGTCCTGAATGAGGACAGTGGGGAGTCGTTGTTGGGTATGTTTATTTGGAGTCTGTGAATGGTCTTCAAGAAGGGGGAGGGCGTGCAATTATTACAGGTGATCAGAGAAAATCAGTGTGGTGAAACTAGCTATGATAAACAAACAAATAGCACTTGTAAATGTATTTATCATAACTAACGCAGCGACACACACTATCCATCAGAGTATTATTTGAGATTTCACTCTACTGAATGAAAATATAGTTCAACATGCTCCCCAGTCTAATGCTGGAGGGTTCAAACTGACCCTCTTGTGGTCGTTGATGATGGGTAGTTTAAAAACTCCATGGAAGTCTCCGCTACAGCTCCCAATTTCACCAAAAAGCCAAATAATATGCACCTAAATAAAATCACTTTGTTATTACTGAGGGGTTTATTCACATGGGATTAAAATTACCAAAGGACCTCGCAGTTACATGAAAAAAAGTAGGTATTTCAGTCTGGAATTTTTACCTCAAGTAATAATTACCAGCATGGCTAATTGAGACAGAATTAAAATCACTTTATTAATTGGTAATGTTTCCTGTTACCGAAGGTCCTGAGTTTATACTTATTCGGTTAGAATAGGGCTTCAGCAAAACAAACCAATGGTTACCATTGTCAGCAAAATTAAGTACCTCAGCACTGAGCTTATTCATACATGTTTTTTAAACTTTTGGACAGTTTTTTGTGTTGCGAAGTTTTCAGATTGTTGAACAAAACTTTGCATTTTACTTCCTTTAGATCAGAGCTGCATTTCCATGGCCTTCTGGCAGCCAATGGCAGAGTGGCTCTGAATAGCCTATTGGGCAGCCCTGCCTATTTAAAGGAGGTGAGAGGCTTCAGACGGGGAGCGGGCCAATTAATTCTGCCTAGAGGCCCTGATCCCAGGTTGCCATTTCCTTATAGTGATAAATTGGTACTTTGTTTCCATGGCAAACCGGCTTCGCTTCTTGTTTCTATAGTCTGTTTTTCTTTTGGTGGGGGGGAGGGGGATGGGGGGATGGTTTGCTTCCTCTGTCACCGGGATGCGTCTTAGATTCATGTCTGTAATTAATTGAAAACATGTCCAGGTCATTGTCCCCTTGAATGCCAGCGCTAACTGCCTGCTATTGTGGATATGGGGACTTAGATTGGGTGGGAACATGACAGAGAAGGGATTTTGGGGGATGAGGGGGGTGGACGAGGGGCATGATGAGGGGAGGAGGGGATTGGGGCTGGAAATGGAGCTAAGTGATTTTTCCTATTTTTATCTATTTCAGTGTAATTCGTTTGGAATATAAGTATTTCAAAATTTCAAGTGGGAAATAAGGATAATGATTAAAAATTCCAATACCAAAGGCAGGTTAGTGAATGGTTTTTCATTACAGCCGTGTTAAGGGATATGTACCTTATTTCTCTGAGTGCTAAGTGGAATGCCACAAACGCGGGGAAATGAGCATTTTGCTAAATGTGTCTCCGCAGCAGCATGCAGAGCCAGTGCTAGATGTGAACTTTATTCACTACTGTGGTCTCACACCTTAAGTTTACTCCTTGGTTATAACTGCTGACGATCCAGTTTGAAAAGGCTCCTCATGTATGAGAGTCAGGTGGTGTGACTCTGCGCTGGGGAAATCTATTATCACCTCAGCGAAAAACTGCGAGTGGTATCTGAATGCATTGACAAGCGCACGCTCACGCATGCTTACTCGCGCCGGTACAGATCCTTGCATACACGCATGCACACCCAAATCGAACACTTGGATGTGTACGCACACGTTTTTCGGAGCCCACTGACAGTGATTTCCTGGGTGTTTGTCAATTTCCGGGGCAATAGCCTGGTTGTTTTGTGGAATATTCCATGTTTTGTTTACAAAGTATTGGAGCCAAAGAAGTACAGTTCTGCTTTCTCAAGTGTTTATTAGATTAATAAGTTTTATGTTTTTTGATTGGTACCCTTGGCAGTTACTCACATTAAAATTTAATTAGGCCTCTCTGTGTGATGGAGAACTCCCAGAAGAAAGCCATCACACTTGGAATCCACATCCGTATTGTGAAGAGAGTGATATGTATTCAAATGCCTTGACCATCACGTCGAGCTCTGCTCACCGTTGAACAGGCCTAGTCCAGCTTCCAGTCTTCTAATCTGCATTTTCCCCATAAATCTTTGATTTTTATTTATATTTTACTACTGAGTGACTTCTATTTTTAACAGAACTGAAGTTATTAATTTCATATTTTATGTTGTGTACATACTGTATTATATTTATGTATATATTTTATTAATATTATATTTATATTCTATTCACCTCCCATTTTCTCTCTGCCTTTTCCCCTGCTTGCCCATTTCTGCTCTCTCTCTCTCTCTCCCTCCCTCCCTCCTCCCCAGGGACCCATTTCCATAACCCTCGGAACCTAAGAATATTTTGCCCATTTTCGCATTATTTTATTTTGCTTTGTATATTATATAAAGGCTTCAAGAATGTGTAATATACAAGTGACTTATATTTTTTTTCTGCACAATCATACCAACTTGGTGAGAACCCACTGCCCCACTCCAAAGAAGAAATATTTTCATTGTTTTCTTATAGCTGGATAAAACAAGAAAATTAGTGTCTTTGGACACGGACGCCCCCACTACTGAGAGCTTGTGAAGCCCCTAAACTTGTAAGATTATCCAATTTTGTCAAAGAAAATATGAGATCTACCCCTTCAATCTATCTAGAAAGCATTTAGTAAAGCTTGTAGAATTCTGTCTAGTAGTTTTTGAGGAGAGGCGGATAGACAACATCCCCCATACAATGCCGTACGTACGGATGTACCTACATATGTATGGACAAATGGACGCACAGACGGACAAGCGTAACTCTGTATGCCCCTGCCATATATGGTGAGGGCTAAAATATGCTTGTGCTTTGAAGACTGTCATTTTTGGTTTGCAAAACGTTGACCAACTGAGATGTGACATCTAACAAAAAAAAAAAAAAACTGAAACCAGCTCGAAATCAAAAAAACAACACCGGCATGTGGGCTTGTGGCTGTCAGCTAGCTAGTCCCTCGATCTACCATCGTCCCCCACCGGATACAGTGGTGTAGGAAGTTCAAACAAAGCTCAGGGTGGCTCATGAGGAGTTAACCTCTCCCACACAGAGGCGGGACATCCTCATAAGGAAGTTGTTTCCTTATATGGTGGTGGTTTGTGAGTGCTGCGTTTCTGTCAGGGATTCGTGCTGCTCGGGCTCTAAGGGCTAAGACCAGTCCTGGTCTGTGGGAGGCTGGACGAACTTCAGACTGTCCTTTGCATATTCTTCACTTCAGTTATTCTTGTGCTGAGAGTGATGTTTACAATTGTGAGAAGCACAGCTGGGAGTTAGAATAGCTACACTAAACATCTTAAAGTTGTGGTAAGCCTAGGCTATTTACTTTAGCATACAGGTAACAAGTCACCCCGAGGGGCCAGAGGGATGTTGGTACAGCGGAGAAAGGAGTGTAAAGTGTTTCTTACTGATAGAAATATTCATTGTCGATATCCGATAACTTAATTTCAACTAGTCAACTTCCATTCAAACTCAATTACTGACATACATTATTCAGTGTTATAAATCTAAGTAGACATGTACATAATGTAATTTCTTCTATTTTCAGTTCTAATTAGTGATATCTACAACTTTGTTCTCACCAGTCAAAATTTTTACATTGATAAAAAGAATTCAGTTCTCACTTAGTAGAAATATCAATTGTTGATCTCGGCAACTCAGTTCTTACTAATGTCAATGTTCATTATAGATATCTACAATTGTTATTGCATTCCCAATATCATAAATAGAATCTGACTAGTCAACATTAAATTATCGATATATCGGCTCGTAATTGAGACTGGTAAGAAGATAATTTCGGGTATCTACAATTGCATTTCGGATGTCACCAAATGCATTTCAGGTATCTGAAATGAAATTGTAAATAGTGAAAATTTTATTCACATATTTTTTGTTGATCCATTTCTTGTCTGCTCATATGTGAGGTGAATTACAAGGCATGACGAGATCTCGATCGAATTCCAAAAAAATGTCATTTTGACATGAACCACCTCTGAACAACAGCAAATTTACAACAGCAGACCACCATACATATAATAACCTCTGTTAGCTCCTGTTGACACATCTCTTATAACACTGTCCGGTGTATTTGAGCCCAGGGTCCAGTACGGAAATGGAACTAGGATAAGTAGTACTCAACCCCATTGCAGGGTTATGTTTGGGGAACTTAACTTACCGGCTGCTCCTGCCTCTACAGTACAAAAGGGGTGCTCGAGTAGAAAATATTGTCCATCTCTTATCACTCGTGTGGGGGGCCTCTGCTCGCCCAGCTCTCTCCCACATCTCTGAGCTACCAACACCATCGATCTGCTGCTGATCGATAATGGCCCAGATGGGCACACTTTCTGTGGCTTATAAGACAACATGGTGTTTGGCATCTCAGAGGCTCTACTGTCCCACCCTGCATACAGATGACTCCAAATGTGGAGACAAATGCACAGTACTGCTGAGATGGGAGAAAATGTGGACCAGGAAAAAATATTCAGTGATAACTATTCTGTTAATTTGTTCTGGGAGAACTCATAAGTGTGTTGTTCTCTCTTTCATGATTTGTTGTAGGTCTGTTAATGCCACTGAGGGGAAATCTCAAATCTATAGCAATGGTTCCTAAACTTGGTCCTTGTGCCCCCTGTGTATATTGGTTTTTGTTCCCACCATATTGGCAATTACATTATTGTAAAAAAAAAAAAAAAACTTCATTTGTCCTAATTTGGTGCAGTTCCTTTTTAAACACTTTTTTTTTCCAACTTCAGCCAAATTTTGACTGAAATATCTATGTGTGCCATGAAGAACAATAGACCCTTTTACATATTATGTTTATTTTTTTATATTGCAAGTAATTTCAGGTATCATAACAACATTTTTAAACTGAACAAATTGGACACCAAGAAAATTAGTAAGTTCCAAAGTGCTTTAACAGTTAACAAACTGTCAGGGCCAACCCCACATTGGAACAGCACCTTAACAGATGCCTGACCAATGGGCCCCCACTGGAACAGTGCCTTCACAAATATTAGACTGTTTGGCCCATCTTCCCATGGGACTGTGCCTTAACAGGGTGAGCCACTCAGCACCACCATTTTCTTGGAGCTTTGAGCACCTCTCTGACGGTACCGGTGAGGTTTATGTAAAAACAAACAGCTATAGTTATGTGAAGTGCAACACTTGGGTTTGTGAGGTTGGCAGGGTGTGTGTGTGTGTGAGAGAGAGAGAGAGAGGTGTGTGTGTTGAGAAAAAGGGAGAATGCAGGCTGAGGCTTGAATTGATGCCATGAGCCCCTCCACCATGAATAGGCTCAATGGAAGCACACAAGTGGTTGGAGTTTTGCCCGCTTTCTCAAGCCAGGTAGCATAGTGCCGATTTAATTGGATGCAGTTACTATGAATCTGTATTACTTTAATTGGTCGCATAGCGGTGGTGGAGGAGTAGTGGGCTTTAATGGAAGAGACGAGGTATAATGCACAGATTGTGGCACGATGCGCGGCAGTACTTAGCCAAAGATTGTGTGCATTTGCTATTCTACTGGGGAATGAGGCAATTCTCTGCCATTTTCTCAGTGCTGTCAGCTTGTCCTTCTTGGTTCCCTGGGGGAGAACACAGGATTGAAGGAGAAAATACCTTCAGCAGGGCAATCATGTGCCACACGTGGAACGGATGCGGCAGAGAGGGGCTGAGGAGAAGAAGGGAGCTTTGTTGTGGAAGAAAGACGGGAGAGGGAGATAAAACAGGACAGACGGGAGTAAAGGAGGGGAGAGGGGAGCTGTCATGGCCATCAGAGAGGAGAGAGAAGTGATGCGTTTACAGTCACACATGAGAACAGCACAAAAGTTGCCTGCTGCTGCCTTTTGGCTGCTACGCTGCTGTTGGACTGCTGGTGCTTAAACTCCAGTAATTACAAATACGCTGTTTATCATCACAGTGCTTTTAGGATTAAGATTGCTTGACCATGTGTATTCCCCTGCAAGCCTTTGGAGAAATACCTGATAATAGCTGACATGTTAAGTTGAATGAATGTAAAAATTTCCGAAGACAGAAAAAGCAACAATAATGCATATAATGTCTATGTGTTAATCCTATGAATGGTCTCGAATATGGGAGAACATGTTTTAATGTACATAACAATGATGAAATAATTGTTTATTATAATCAATGTTTTTTTTTTTTTTTTTGGGGGGTTCTTCAGTAATATCGTTAACCTCATAGCATAATTGCCTATGCCATTTTTAAGGTTTTTTTTTTAAATTTCACTTTTATTTTTAATTTAAGAGAATGGGTTTTGTTTTTTTTTCTCTAAGGTTTTCAGGGGAAAAAAAAAAATTTTTGCCAACACAAAAAAACAGGCAGCCAATATCTTAATTTGGCAAAAATATGACTTAGGCAATGATGCTATGAAGCTAACGATATGGTTTTGTTGTGAAAATTAATACTATTGAATCAAACTAATATTTCTGATGCACTGAAACATGAAAACACTTCACTCTTTTATAAAAATGCATGAATCTGACAAAAGTTTGTTGAAGTATTACTTTGAGTCTGGTGCTCTCCAATCTTCGGTGTGAAATGTAGATGCAAAATGGACACTTACGCTTTTCATCTCTCTTTGTCTCTCTCTCTCGTTCTCTCTTTCTACTCTATGTTCTCAAAGGCTAAAAGAACAAAAACTTCTCCCTCTTCAGCAAAGACTGGTCTGCCAGCTTTTTAGAGGGGTATTTTAAAATTTACACGGGTTTACGGGTAGACATGCTACTTAAAAACTCGCACCCATGTAACCCTGTGTAAATTTTGAAATACTCCTCTATAAGATGAGTAGACTGATGCCTGACTAAACCACCCCTGACTAGTGGAGTTCTAAGGGTTCCCCATCACCTCTCTCTCTGACATAAAGCCCTGATCGCGTATGTAGGGACAGAATCAATGCCTTTGGTCTGCTGCTCCAAGAGGGTGGTGGCAGGGGCTGCATGTGTCCGGTGCAGCATGGGTAGGAGAGTCTTTGGGAGTGGGTGGGGGTGGTGAGAAGTGCCCTCTCTCCCTTAGGTTGGTAGTTGGGTTCTTTTGTGGCGTCTTCCCCGCAGAGGCTTTAATTACAGTAAGCCTCACAAACTTAGCCAATCTGCGCCATTTCATGAGCGACAAGAGCTCAGAATCTTTGACTGGCATATTGACGCCATCATTTAAGATGGTTAAGAAAGAGCCTCATAACTTTGTAATGTAATGTATGATGGTGCAATAAAAAATAAACTGGGAGTCATTTTATTATGGAGGACTGCCAATATCCAAAATAAATACAGAAAAAAAATTAAAGGCTCAAATAAATACATAAATACACTATTAAATGCATTAAAAATTATATTTTCTTTTTACTCTTATTTATGGACTATTTTGCTGCTGCATTTTCCCCCCTGCTTATATTTCCAAAGACATTTATTTCTGCATTGTTTCTTACATTTCGTAATGGATTATCTTGTTGTTGCATTTTTAACCCCTGCTTAAATTTTCCAATGTTTCTATTTCAGCATAGTCATTTAACATTTTGCAATGGATTTATTTTGCCATTAGATTTTTTCACTGACTAGTATTTCCGAACCAGTTTATATTATTGAACCGTCTGATGGCTAAATATCAACTGCGATTTGGTAATGGACTATTTTGCCTGACCATCTCCCCCTTTACTGATATTTTCAAGCATATTTATTTCAGTGTAGTCTATTTACACTTTGTAATGCATTATTTTGCTGTGGTTCCCCCATTGTATTTCTAAGTGTAATTATTTGAGTGCAGTCTTTTTGCATTTTGCAATGCATTATTTTTCCACGCATTATTTTCCTACCGATATTTCCAAACTTTTATATTTCAGCAAAGATTTTTAACATTTCATAATGCATTATTTTACCGTTGCATTTTCCCCCTTAATTGTATTTCCAAACATGTTTATTTCAATGTTGTCTTTTTTAATTTTGTTATTCATTATTTTGTAGTTGCGTTTTTCCCCCCACGTATATTTCCAAACATATTTATACATCTTTTAACATTTTCCTAATGCATTATTTTTTTCATGGCATGCTGTGTTATTTTCTTTGTTTTAATAAACCAAAAACTTTTAAGGAAATAACATAGCATCAACAGTTAACTTCACTCAAGTTAGTGATCCATGCTCAACTCAAGTAATGGAGAGGGACAGCTTTGCTCAAGTCATGGAGACCAAGAGCTGGGCTTGTCAGTATCTGACCTCATTTCTTCACTGTAAAAAAAAATGTTATAAATGTTGTACGTTTGGTTGCCTACATTATGATTGATTCAGTTAGTTACTCTGCCTTCCTTTAACATGCATCGGCATATCCTAAATAATGATGACAACCAAACCAACCTCAAGTTTAAAGATGGTGACAGCAGCATGCAGAACAGCGGGACAGATATAAACACAACAGTTTGACGCTCAATCAGTAGAGGATGACTTTTGATGATTGTGTGTCCTGTGGACAGATCATCTCCCAGTCAACCATAAATCAGCATTTGCTCAACTAGCGCAGTGTCCAAAGTCTCTGAAATCAATGTTGAGGAGCTCTCAGATTTTATCTCCCTATCAGATGTAAATCAATGTTTATTCAATACCACTGATATCATTGTTATGCGCGGTCACTTTTTATTGATAGGTTGATATTTGTGCTTTTAACACCCTGATGAAGATGTTAATTCTAATGAAAAAACTACACTGTCCAGCAGTCGCATGCATGGAGGGGGCCATTTAGGTAGCAAGAGTAGTGCGGGGGCAAGGCATGTATAGTCAATGTATGAACTCTGATTTTGATCAATCAAAAGGCAAAAGTTGACCCCATGACACACCAAAAGCGTTGTTTGATGAATGCCACCATTCTTTGCATTCCGGGGTGTCCAGATAGGTTGAAAGAGTGATCCCATGGTTCACTATGTAGGCACTGGGAGCGGGAGCTGCCACTCGCACATTGCAGATAATTGTCTCAATGTTCCACAGTGCCGCCGCAGGCCAAAAATGGAAAGGCAGTGTGGCTTCAGAACCCTCCTCTTCTGAGTGGCCATGTTTTTTCTTACCAGGGTTTAGTGATCTTAACTCCAGAATGGTAGGACAGCATGAAATTGAACTGGTGAAGAACAGGGACCATTAGGCTTGTCTTAGGTTCAACCACTTGGCTGACTTCAGATACTCCAGATGCCGGTGGTCAGTCCATACAAGGAACAGAACTTGGCTACCCTCCAGCTAATGCTGCCACTCCTCTAAGGCCAATTTGATAGCAAATAGCTGTCTGTCTCCCATTGAGTAGTTTTGTTCAGTGGGCGTGAGGCAGTGGGAGAAGTAGGCACAGGAGTGGATCCTGTCCATATCAGCTGATTCTTGAGGCAGGATAACTCCCACGCCGGAATCAGAAGCATCCACCTCTACTATGAACTGTCATTTTGGACCTGGATGGATAAGCAAAGGAGCACTGTTGAATTGTGTCTTAAGCTGCTGAGGGCCACCTCAGCTTTCCTGCTCCAGACGAATCTCGTGTTGATGGAAGTGAGGGCAGTTAGCTTAGCTGTGATGGACCCAGTTTTTTATGAACCCACAGAAAAAATTTGTGAATAGGAACCTCTGCAAGTCTTTATCGGTCTCTGATATAACAGCCCAAACCTTCTCCTGGTCCATGGAATTATCATGGTCAGAGATGAACACCTGGAAACTCATGGACAGCTTGTAAATCTCACAATTATCTGCTTTGACATACAGACAATTTTCCAGGAGGTGTTGAAGGTCTTGATGGACATACTTGGTGGAGTATGGCTCTGGAGATCAGACAAGAAGATCAAGAATTTGTCAAGGTACACACACACACAAACTGTTCCAGCATGTAATGGAGTACACTGTTGACAAGGTTTTGGAATACTTCTAGAGAGTTCCTAAGCCTGAACAGCAACACAAGATACTCGTAATAGCCGGTAGGAGTGTTAATTGCAGTCTTTCAGCTTAGTAGAAATAGTGGCTCCTTGCAGAGACTTGAAAGCAGTGGACATCAAGTGGAGCAGGTATCTGTTTTTGACTGTGATGTTGTTAAGTCCATGGTAATCAATGCAGGGGCAAAGTCCTAATCCTTCTTGCTCAGGAAGAAGAACCGAACACCCACAGGGGACAAAGAAGGATGAATAATTCCAGCAGCCAGGGACTCATGATTGTACTTCACCATGGCCCCAGATTTGGGACATAACAACATCCTACCTCCAGGAGGAGATGCGTTTGGAAGGAGGTCAATTGCAGTCATACAGATGAGGTGGAAGGTTAGTAGCCTGTGACTTGGAAAAAGCCTCCTTCAGGTTCTCGTGCATTTCAGGTCTGGAGTCTTCTCCGGGGACTCTGGCAGCTAAAGGTATGGCTTTAGTGGCTTTGAGCAGGTAATGGTCACCACAGAATGGGCTCCATTCTTGGATCTGATGCTGGTCTCAGTTGATGCAGAGGTTGAGTCTTGACAGCTAAGGATTGCTGAGGACCACAGGAGGTGCAGAAGTAGCAAGCTGGTTGGCAAGCTGCTCATTGATAAAGTTCCCATCTGCACTGGAGTAAACTGAGGCACTAACTGGGAGCAGTTCCTGCTTGTAGAAGAGTTGTATTGGAAGTAGTGGTCAGGGGTCAGGGGATTTGAAATCTTGTACTCTGCTCACCAGCAATTCCCTTTCTACTGGTGAGTGGTGGTTTTTTTTTTGTTTTTTTTTTTTCAAAGATTATTTTTTGGGAATTTTTCCTTTATTTGACAGTTATAGTGTAGAGAGACAGGAAGGTTGGGGAGAAGAATGGGGGAAGACATGCAGAAAATGACCTGAACCAGAATCGAACCCAGGTCGCCGCGGAAAGGACACAGCCTTTATGGTACGCGCGCTTAGACCGATGAGCCACCGGGGCGCCCCGTGAGTGGTGGTTTTTACTAGACAAGCTGCAACGAAGTGGCCTGGCTTGCCACAGCAGAAGCTCGAACAAGAGGACTGAGGAGAGGTGTGGATCGCTGAACTGGGGTGAAGACAGGTGGTGCAAGCACTGGAGAAGGTGGAAGTCTCCCAAAGGTGTAGCTCAGCTCTGTGTGTTGACTTGTCAGGCAATGATCAACACAAATTTTCAGATCAATCACTCTGTCAAACTCCTCAGGAAAAGTCTTGAGTAAGTAGTTCATCTTTAATTTCTCTGGAAAGTCCATTCAAGAAAGCATCATACTGTGCTCAAAGATTCCATCTGGCTGTAGCGGCTAGGGTGTGGAAGTCGATGGCACAGTCAGAGGCACAGCAATTACCTTGGAAAAAGTTTTGCTATTGAAGTTCTAGCTGCTTCATGCTCCTGCATAGATCAGTCAAACACCTTCCTCT
The DNA here is from genome assembly GCA_029692085.1 of Gymnothorax javanicus. NCBI lineage: Eukaryota > Metazoa > Chordata > Actinopteri > Anguilliformes > Muraenidae > Gymnothorax > Gymnothorax javanicus. The sequence continues at coordinate 64,267,546 of CM056205.1, read as the reverse complement.
GTGAAAGAGAGTTGCGCTTTGGCGAATAGGCATCCCACATGGCGGTCCACCACTCACGACCACGCTTGGTCAGTAGGGTAGTGATGTTGGCAATCCTGATGCGGTCAGTCGGGAAAGCCATGAGCTGGATCTTTAAAGCCAGGGGACACTGGGACAGGAATGAGCAGCAGGTGCCTGGTGACCATCATAAGAGCTGGGGTGGCAGGCATGGACTGATAACTGGAGTCTGAACTGGGGAATCTGGAGCTGGTTCAGGCTGAAGTCTCCAGGATCTTAGAAATGCTTTCCAGCTGTGCTTGATGCTGACCCAACTGCACGCCTTGCTGGTCCAGCACAGTGCAGAACGGAATGCTGCCCGCTGAGTCCATCCTGACGAGTTTGTTTCGACAACACTTGGACTCAGAACGCATGCACTGGCAGCAGATCAGGTTCATTAATGAGCATAATTGAGGTTGTACAATCCCGTTCAGAACCAAACAGGAAGAATGCAGTACAAAAGGGTAAAGCCAAATCGTATTACAAATACAGTCCACAGGTCAGATACTATGCAGGAAGACTGCCAAAGCCGAAGAAGATCCAAATCATGAAACCAAAAGACAAGGTGCAGTCATTACCAGAAAATCACAGTACACAATGGGGCCGGCAATCTCGTAAACCGGAAAAACAAAACCAGAATCAAGACCAGGAGGCTCACAGAAATCAAGGATGGCTTGTAGTGTTAGACTTTGGAACAGCAGAACAAACTCACAAAAAACTGAGGAAAGCATGGGGTTTATATTGGAAAAATAAGGGAGAGTGAATTCAGGTGTGCAGAGAACTGGGAATGTGACTATGGGTTTGGCTATAAATGGGGAAATAAACTAGACAGTTAACACTCAGGAAGGGAGGGTGAGTGTGGGAATGAGTGGAATGTTAGAAATCAGTGATTTGTATGTTTGTTTTTAGCTTGTTTTTAGTTTCTGGTTTTAGTTTCTAGTTTTTAGTATGTTTCTTGTTTTTAGTATTGCTATTATTTATATATTTATTATATTTATTCGTTAGAGCATGTGTGTTTCTGGATGATTGCTCTGTCTCTGGTCTTCAGTGTTTTCCTCCCCTTTCTGTCTCATGGCATCTTGTCTTTTTCATCACACTCTCTTCCCTGTAATTTCGGTTGGGTGTTTCCACTTCCTTCTCTCTCGCTGTTCTCATTGATTATCCGCACCTGAGAGTAGTTTAGCGAGGCACGGGTGTTTAGTTAGATTAGAGTTAGAACTCCACCCGTTTCCCCTCTCTCTCCTATCACCGTCCTTGCTTTTCTAGTTCCACCTCTCTCTACAGCTGTCCTGTGTTTAGCTGGGATTCCACTTAATTAGTTTGTGTTTAAAAGACCCACTTTCCCGTAGTTTCTTGTCGACTCGTTTCTACCACAGCTCGTTCTTGGTCAGTCTCGTTTCTGCGCTATTTTCTCGTTTCGATTATTGAAAGCTCGTTTCTTGTGATTCTCCCGTAAGTCTTGTATTTGATTGTTTGTATTGCGTTGTGAGATTGCGATTTGATTGATTAGTACTTCGTTCTCCCTAATTCCCATTTTGTATCCATCTGTTTAGTATCTCCTGTGTTCTCCTTATCCCATCCAACTCCCTTTTTCCTTTCCCCTTCCATTCCCTTAGTTTCAACCCTCTTTGTTACTGTCTTTGTGCGGATTGATTATTCTGGTTACTGGATCATTTTGCTTGTCCCCTGACTTCGATTCTGCCCATTCTGCATATCTCTGTTTGCCTGGCTATTGATCCATTTCTGTCTTGACCATGAGCTTGGTTAATCCCAATAAACGCCCTGCCGATGCTGAACTGCACTTGGAGTCTATGCCCGTTCCTTTCAGTACGAGTCGACCAGTACAGACTCCAGCGGCTACTGCTGAACTGCAGCGACTTTATCAACAACGAGAGGTCGTCATTCAGCAGCAGCATCGCGACTTGCAGGAGATGAGAGCTACTTTACAGCATCTCACTCAGGGCCCCCACCCTTCCCAGTCCTGCAGTCGCACCGGCAGAGGCAGCTCCCATTCGGGAGCCACGTCTTACTCCCCAAGGGGTATGATGGAGACCCCACCACCTGCAAAGCATTCCTGTCCCAGTGCTCGATCATATTCGAGTTACAGCCCCTAACCTTTCCTACCTCACGTTCCAGAGTGGCCTACGTCATCACACTTTTGACCCGGCAGAGCAAGGGACTGGGGAACCTCAATGTGGGGCGCTGGCCACCCCTGCACCGCACCATTGAAGATTTCATGGCGGAGATGAGGGAGGTGTTTGACCGCTCCTACCAGGGGCGAGAGGCAGGAAGTGCACTACTGAGTTACGGCAAGCCGGCTGCAGTGTCTCCGACACGCGCCATTCAATTCCATTCGTTGGTCGCCTCTACACACTGGGCGAAAGACGCCCAGTTTGATGTGTTCTACCGGGGTTGGCAAAGAACATAAAGGATGAGTTGGCGCCCCGTGAGCTTCCACCTGATCTGCAGGGGCTCATTAGAGTGGCCATCCAGATTGATTCTCGGATCCAGCAGCGCAAGAGGGAGCGCCAGAGCCATTCAGAGCCCCGACGGTTAGACCTGCGTGGTAACTTTCGATCTCCTCGGGGCGACTCTCCTATCCAGGAGACCGGCGAGCCCCCGGGGTCGGGAGAACCCATGCAGGTCGACCGTTCGGGTTATCGCCACAAGAGCGAAGCTAGGAGACTGCGCACAGGGCATGTCTGTACTGTGGGCTAGCGGGTCATCGTATCCAGTGCTGTCCCCTACTCAAAAAGGAGGGGGTGTGGGAGGATTGGACAGCTGGCTCAAGATAACAATGATCCACGTAGGCTGGTTCCTGTCACTCTACTTGTTGGCAAGCGTTCATTGACTACTAATGTTTTGTTTGATTCAGGCTCAGACATCAACCTGATCGACGCCAACCTGTGCAACCAGCTCCAGCTCCAGCCCCAGAAGCTACCTACGCCGTTCCAAGCACTTGGCCTTTGTGGGCAACCGCTAAGTCAGGTGACCCAAATTACGCCCCCACTCACGCTCATTGTCTCCGGCAACCATCTGGAGCAGATCCGGCTCCATGTCATCACCTCCTCCTCTGCTCCCATCGTCCTGGGCCTCCCTTGGTTGAAACAACACAACCCCACCATCAACTGGAGGACTGGGCAGGTGGTTGAGTGGAGTACTCATTGCCTGCGTTCTTGCCTCCGCAAGGCTCCCGCCAAGCAGGACGATGGAGGATCCAGTGAGCCCCCATTCACTCCGGATTTGTCCAAGGTCCCCAGTGAGTACCAGGATCTAGCCGAAGTCTTCTCTAAGTCTCGTGCCCTGTCTCTCCCCCCTCACAGACCCTACGACTGCGCCATTGATCTCCAACCTGGCACAGCGCCCCCTAAGGGGGGTCTCTATTCTCTGTCTCGTCCAGAGCAAGAGGCCATGGAGAAATATGTGGAGGAGTCACTGGCTGCTGGCATCATCCGTCCCTCTTCCTCTCCTGCTGGCGCTGGCTTCTTTTTCGTTAGCAAGAAGGACGGATCTCTCAGGCCATGTATTGACTACAGGGGACTCAATAATATTACTATTAAGAATCGATATCCCCTTCCTTTAATGAATTCTGCTTTTGAGCTGTTGCAGGGGGCCACTATCTTCACCAAACTTGACCTACGCAACGCTTACCACCTCGTCAGGATTAAGGAAGGGGATGAATGGAAGACGGCCTTCAACACCGCTAGGGGGCACTACGAGTACCTGGTCATGCCGTTTGGTCTAGCTAACGCCCCTGCTGTCTTCCAGAACCTCGTTAACGACATCCTGCATGACATGATTAATCAATTCGTTTTTGTGTACCTAGATGATATATTAATATTCTCTCGTTCTAAGGAGGAACACATACGTCATGTTCGTGCAGTCCTGCAGCGCCTCCTGGAGAACCAACTCTACGCCAAGGCAGAGAAGTGTGAATTCCACTTGGACACAGTCCCTTTCCTCGGATTTGTGGTTACTCCAGGAGGCATCCTAATGGACCAAGAGAAGGTGAAGGCGGTAAAGGATTGGGCTACCCCTACCACACGCAAGGAACTACAGTGCTTCCTAGGGTTTGCTAACTTTTACCGCCGATTCATTCGCAATTACAGTACCGTTGCTGCTCCACTGACCTCTCTGACTTCCCCCAAAGTTCCTTTTGTGTGGACCCCCTCGGCGGAGAAGGCTTTTCTGGAACTGAAACAAAGATTTACCACTGCTCCTGTTCTCCAACAGCCAGATCCTGAAAGGCAGTTCATCGTCGAGGTAGACGCCTCTAACACCGGCGCGAGGGGCAGTCCTGTCGCAGCGCAATGGCAAGGATAATAAGGTACACCCTTGCGCCTTCTTCTCACGCAGACTTAGCCCAGCCGAGCGTAACTATGACATCGAAATCGGGAGTTACTGGCGGTGAAGTTGGCATTAGAAGAGTGGCGTCATTGGTTAGAGGGGGCTAAGGTTCCATTCCAGGTCTGGACCGACCACAAGAATTTGGAGTACCTCCGCACAGCTAAGAGATTAAATTCCGCCAATCTCGTTGGTCACTGTTCTTCGACAGATTTGATTTCACTTTAGCTTACCGCCCAGGCTCCCAGAACAAGAAACCTGATGCCCTGTCACGAAAATTTTCGCCTGACGCCCCTCCCAAGGAGCCTCAAACCATCCTACCCAGTCATGTTGTGGTGGGAGCATTAGTATGGGAATTGAGGATCGAGTCAGAAGGTCACAACCTTCTGGGGGCCACCTACTAACTGTCCCAAGAACTGCCTTTTTGTTCCAGACTGCCTCCGGCGGAAGTTCTCCAGTGGGCCCATTCTTCCCGTCTCGCCTGCCATCCTGGTGCTAACCGGACCTTGGCCATGCTAACTCGCAGGTTTTGGTGGCCAACGGTCCGGATAGATGTCAAGAACTTTACTACTGCTTGTCCGGTCTGGCGCAAGAGAACAAGGCCACCCACACTGCACCAGCTGGTCTCCTGCAACCGCTTCCGGTACCTTCCAGACCATGGGCCAATATCGCACTGGATTTTGTCACTGGCCTTCCGCCCTCCAGAGGTAACACCGTCATCCTAACCATTGTGGATCGCTTCTCCAAGGCAGTTCATCTCGTCCCTCTTCCCAAGCTTCCCTCTGCCAGAGAAACAGCAGACTTACTCATCCAACACGTAATCAGAATACACGGCATCCCTTCTGACATTGTCTCTGACCGTGGTCCTCAATTCATCTCACAAGTCTGGAAAGCCTTTTGCCAAACCTTGGGAATAACGGTCAGTTTAACCTCTGGTTTTCACCCGCAGAGCAATGGGCAGACAGAGAGGGCCAACCAGCAGATGGAGAGTGTCCTTCGGTGCCTCATTTCCGAGATCAGGGGACTGGGCGAACAACTACCCTGGGTCGAATATTCCATCAACAGCCTTCCCACGGCTGCCTCAGGTGTATCCCCCTTCCAAGCTTGTCTCGGTTACCAACCACCTCTGTTCCCCTCACAGGAGGTCGAAGTTGACGTTCCCAACATCCAGGAATTTCTTCAGAGGTGCCGAAGGACGTGGGAGGAGACTCGTTCCGCTCTCCTGAAAGCTGCTGACGAGATGAGTCGCCAAGCCAACCGTCGTCGCTCTGTTCCACCGCAATACAAAGTAGGACAAAAAGTTTGGCTTTCTTCCAAGGACATTGCACTAAGGACTGAAAGTCGCAAGCTAGCCCCCCGTTTCATTGGTCCTTTTGTGATAGAGAAGATCATTAACCCTGTCTCTGTTAGACTCAAACTACCAGCCTCTATGAGCCGTATCCACCCAGTCTTTCATGTGTCATGCATTAAACCTGTACTGATTTCCATCCACACCCCTGCCCCGACCAATCCTCCTCCCCCAAGGCTCATCGATGGAGGAGAAACATACACGGTGCACAAGTTGCTGGACGTTAAATCGGCGAGGAAGGGGTCTACAGTACTTGGTGGACTGGGAAGGGATCGCCCGGAAGAACGCTCATGGGTTCCTGCTCATCACATTCTCGACAAGTCACTTATAAAGGACTTTCACAAAAGGACTTTCAAGCCGAAGCTTAGACCGCCAGGTGGCGGTCATAGAGGGGGGGGTTCTGTTAGAAATCAGTGATTTGTATGTTTGTTTTTAGCTTGTTTTTAGTTTCTGGTTTTAGTTTCTAGTTTTTAGTATGTTTCTTGTTTTTAGTATTGCTATTATTTATATATTTATCATATTTATTCGTTAGAGCATGTGTGTTTCTGGATGATTGCTCTGTCTCTGGTCTTCAGTGTTTTCCTCCCGTTTCTGTCTCATGGCATCTTGTCTTTTTCATCACACTCTCTTCCCTGTAATTTCGGTTAGGTGTTTCCACTTCCTTCTCTCTCGCTGTTCTCATTGATTATCCGCACCTGAGAGTAGTTTAGCGAGGCACGGGTGTTTAGTTAGATTAGAGTTAGAACTCCACCCGTTTCCCCTCTCTCTCCTATCACCGTCCTTGCTTTTCTAGTTCCACCTCTCTCTACAGCTGTCCTGTGTTTAGCTGGGATTCCACTTAATTAGTTTGTGTCTAAAAGACCCACTTTCCCGTAGTTTCTTGTCGACTCGTTTCTACCACAGCTCGTTCTTGGTCAGTCTCGTTTCTGCGCTATTTTCTCGTTTCGATTATTGAAAGCTTCGTTTCTTGTGATTCTCCGTAAGTCTTGTATTTGATTGTTTGTATTGCGTTGTGAGATTGCGATTTGATTGATTAGTACTTCGTTCTCCCTAATTCCCATTTTGTATCCATCTGTTTAGTATCTCCTGTGTTCTCCCTTATCCCATCCAACTCCCTTTTTCCTTCCCCTTCCATTCCCTTAGTTTCAACCCTCTTTGTTACTGTCTTTGTGCGGATTGATTATTCTGGTTACTGGATCATTTTGCTTGTCCCCTGACTTCGATTCTGCCCATTCTGCATATCTCTGTTTGCCTGGCTATTGATCCATTTCTGTCTTGACCATGAGCTTGGTTAATCCCAATAAACGCCCTGCCGATGCTGAACTGCACTTGGAGTCTATGCCCGTTCCTTTCATGGAAATTCTGAGGCACGTGAGGAACTGAATCAGGCATGATAATACAAAGGGGAATACAATAAATAGAAATTTAATAATTCATATCAATAATGAAATTAGATGAAAAAAAAATCTCCAAAAATAGAGCTTGACGTAAATTTTGATCGGCCACGGAGTCAGCGTGCTAACGTGGAGGAGCCGCTTATCACCTGAGTGCTCATGACTGTCATCTGACTTTGCTTGACCAATAATATGCTGGCTTATTTAAGCTTTGGCTTCTGAGAAGCGACTCCTCAGCACGTACGCTTAACAACCCTCCTCCTACCCAACTCCTCCTGTCTATTTTAGCATTCTGTAACCCTGTTCTTTCATGACTGAACTGCGTTCAGTAACAATGTTTCTTCAAGATCATTGTTGCTGTAGGCTCTGTTCTATGGAGGGGGGGTTAGTTGCAGCTCCCTGCCTTCGGTTCCACGCTTGGACGGGCAGGGATCTCCCAAAATAGAGCCATGCCACCAAACTCAATGTATGCTTGTATGCTTTGAATAAATATTCTCTTTGACAAAGTGGTCGTATCAGAACTGATAATTAAGTTTCACTTGTATTACCTGAAAACAAAACAGCTCATTATTTGATGTTTAACCACATGAATTTCATAGATTTTTCGAAATAAACACCTATTATGTACCAGGAACGGAGTTTACGGATTCGCATAGGATGCCACTGCCACAGATTCATCGTGTTAGCACCATAGCTCGAACAGTTTTATGTGATTTTTTTTTTTTAAATACAACTTTACCCCCCTCAATTCCCTTTAGTGCAAGCATGCCAATCATTTTTAAAGTGTTTGTACTTTGTATATCCCCCGCTGAAGCACTTCCTTTTCATCAGGAAAAGGGCAAAGTTTCCTTTTTTTAACATGGATGAAGCTCAGTACCTCTCTGACAGACTCTTCTTATTGGCTTTTCTTTGAGAAAGAGAAAATCAGAATAAATGGTTTTGTCACAAGTTGCCATTTTCATTGTTTCTGTCTTTTGTAGTCATTATTTTAGCACACTGGTTTCAATTAGTGCCTCAGATATCAGGTGTTTGTCACATACGAAGGAAAGTATTTCAGTCTGCTTGAACAGAAGCGCAAAAATAGATTTTTTACGGTATCACCACCTTTTGGCTGAAAAAAGTACAGAATTGAAACCATAGTAGTATTATGTGTGTTATTATTTAGATGAGCGTGATTTGATTTGGTAAAAGTTTACGTAAATATACCTCCTCGTCAGTCTAACATGAAAGTGCTTCATAATGTTGCTGTGGTTTCTTAGCATCTCCAATGAAACTTTATAGCTCTCAGTTTAACTCCGCTGCAGTGTTTCTGACACATTATTCTTCTTACCTGTCATTGCTTGTGCTCTAAATAAAATAATAATCCAGATCATTTGAGAAGCTGTGATTATGACATTCTTTGAGATGTCAGTCCACCTATAGCTCTGATGAAAATAACCATACAACTATCTTATGAGATTAGACGCCTGCTTTGGTTTGTTTTGTTAAATTGTTCCCATGTCTCCAACGTGATTTTTTTCTTGGATTCCTCTTCTGTCCTAAGAACTTTCTGTGCAATGTCACAGTTGTTGTGCTTTGAATGCATAAAATATCTTGAAAATGTAAATAAAATGGTTTAATATAGCTGGCAAATGAAAACATGACAAGTACAACTAAGTAGAGGAGGGAAATACAAGATAATGGTATATACTGTACATATTTCGGTATAACTTGACCTTACGCGGAAACTATTCAATAGATAATTGGTGGAATTCTTAAAATTGTTCACAAATAGCATAGCATGAGCCATGCCTTACCAGTCACAGAAAAGGAGTTCCCTCTTGAAAGCAACACTGTTTAAGTTGTGCTTACCATCATGCAGGAGGCCTGCTGTTTTGGTTTCTGCAGAGGGAAGGAATGATGAACGTCCCTTTTGCCCTGGAACTACACCACGCATAGACATGAAGGACACGAAAGTGTAGCTGTGCAACACTTTTTTGCCTGCTACTCCAGCTCCGTTTCTGTAGCGTGTATTGTGTTGCGACCGAAATAAAGTTAACACAACATTATGTGAGTAAAAGCAGGCTAGCAGATGTATTCTACCTAATGCTGTAACTCATTAAAGTTTGTGCTTTTCTGCATTGAAACTCGTGGAAAAGAAAAAAAAAGTTAGAATCAACATGCTGGGAGTAGGATTTATTTAAAAATGATCTTTTGTGTCACAGGGGGCGAACCAGCTAAAAGTTAAAGTGTTTGGTTGCCCACGACCAATACAATTTCCATAGACGCTTGTGTTTATTGGTCACTCAAGCAGTATTGAAATATCATCATTTTGCTTTGATCCTATAAGGTCAAAGCTCAAGGCCAAGGTCACAAAGTTGCCTACCACATATGGGCTCCTTTTAGTGCTTAATAAGGACCTTGGCCCAAAGTGTGATTGTAAATGAGACATTGGCCATTTCCATTCTCTTGTAACATTTAGACCCATAATGTGACGGTGCGTTCAGGAACCACACGCAAGAGAGGGAAATTCAAAAAACGTACGCCTTTAATGAGTTCCGGGTCAGTACCAAAAAACACAAGAATTGCCAAGCCACAAAATGAAATCCAAAAACAGAGTCGACTAGACAGGCCGGGGTCAGAACCAGTAAAACATAGGAGCAACGGTACATAGACGGCAGGCAAAAAGTCGTAGTCGATAAACAAAGCAGTGGGTCATACACAGGGCATCCAAACACAGAAATCGTGGTCGTACAAAAATAGGTCGAAATCCAGAAAGACAAAAACAATACAAAAAGGGCAATGGCAAGAATCTTGGCCGGATGAAACAGTCGAAGCAAAACAATAATCAATGGCATACGAGAAGCTCTGCACAAAGAAATATTGATCAACGTTCTGACAAAGTCAGAACAGCAGTGAGGACTCTAAATAGACAGGAGGGAAGTCACATGCTATACAGGGAACAGGTGAGCTGGATCAGACTAATTACAATGGGAGGCACACATGAGGGAAATCCTAACCACGAAAATTGGCGAAAGCCAAGACACGGACGGGAATCACGCGCACAGCCTATGACATTTAAACAGCTCCGGTCAGGGAGTTCTAAGTGCACAGATAATGAGTGCAGGAAAGCAATTAAGCACGTGCGAGAGATCTCGCAGAAACGCAGAGGGAGATAGGTAAAGCTGAGCAAGAGGCGGAGACTAGAACAGGGCGACTGCTGAGAGGGAATTAGTACAAATTAGTAGCGGTGTAACTTCACAGATTTAACTAGAGTGCTCGTTAGTGAGTTAGTAATATATACATGGATTAGTTGGGTTAGTAGACTATGATACAAAATACAAATGTTAGTCTTGTTAGTAATCAGAACAGCAAGGCGAAGGAAGTAAACGAGAATTGAAGGAATATTACGAAACACCAGAAACCATTGAAATCACCCGAAGCATGTGAGCACACAGACCGGGGAGACGGACTGAACCAACTAGATACGAGACAGGGGAGACAAGTGCAATGGAACTGAGAATGGCATGAACTAAAACCTGAGAATTACAATAACCAAAAAGAATTAATAAAAGACAAAATCATGAACAACAAACATGAACAGAAACATGAACACAAAACCAGAACCATGACACATAATTAATGAATGACTTTATTAGTTATTATGGAATACCACCAAAATAAATAGTCATTGCGGCCTTACCACTACCAATACCTATGCCAACTATGAACAAAACTAGGTCATAATTATAACCTGCAGTTTGACTGCAAGAAACCTGTACACAGTGTTTCCCCTACAGTGATACAGGCCTGGTGGGCCGCCAGGCTTGCACGACCCCCCACCAGGCTTACCAAGTCTTGCAGGTTAATTTCTTTTAAATCACTCATACTTTCGAAAATCAATAAATTTTGCTTGCAGTCGGTACACTTGTGCATTCTTCACTTCACTATCTTGTAGACACTGGCTGTGCCTTGTTGACTTTGTTGAAGTCGTAAATGTAATTGGCCAATTTGCTAATGAACGCATCAAAGCTGAAAGTACTGCATTATAACAAAAATATGCGCCTATTTTGCCATCATGGGCGAAGACTTCACCAAAAATGGACAATTTATCAATACCATTAATGGGCGGTTATGGTAAGATTAGGCAATATGTGACGTAGTAATATTAACGTCTACCACACTGGAGTTGTCATTGGAGGGATATTGGCACTGCTCTCACCTCGCCTTAAAGTGCATTATATCTCCAAACTCGATCCCATTTAGGTTACTTAATTACCAACTAAGTTTTAATTTGTTAAGTTGCAAGGATCAATCCGTATCCATTTCCCCTCAGCTTGCTTTATAGTTCATTGTTATAATTTTCTAGCATTTTCCTATCCGCATTTAAGGTGACATAAAAAGTCTATGTCTTATGACGCTTCTGCAGCTCACAAAATGGAATATAATTATTTCTGCTTCCATGTCCGATCAGCTTGATATGCCTAAGAAAACGTGTCTAATCAAAGTGACACTATCGATGACTCCTGGATAAGCTGTTTGTGAATCTTACCGCCCGTGGTCATGCTAACGACAAATTGATTGATTGATTGATCAGTGAGTGACGCTCGAGTCTCGTCACAGCACTTCTTCCTAAGTTTTGCTTATCCAGGAGTAAAAATGCGGATTTGCCAACTTAGGTTCGCGTGTTAAGGCTGCTCAGGTAGAAATAAAACTCTGTCTACAACCAGCGACATTACCAAAATGCAGGTTAACACTCAACCTATTTCTAAGTAAGAATCGGATAATAAACTGAATTCATTTACTGAGCAAATGGGCTTCCAATAAGCTGCGTTGCCATTAATAATTATGACATACAGCTTTGCATCAATGAGGAAGGCTACAATGTAAGATTGCATGGACAGTAATTGTGATCCGCCGTGGTAAAAGATACCTCTAAGCGGCGATCATCCTATTGAGAAAAACGTGATTTAAATGTCCTGCTCGCCACGTGGACTGTGTTTACTTCTGCATTTGGAAAACTGCTTCTGATCCATGGGATTTAGCTCTATATACGTCACGTGGAATCCCCTCAGTGTCTCGATAAATTTCTATTTCAATACTGCCAAAAATTGGCTATTATTCAGTGGCAGAGCTAGAACTGGGAATTCGGGGGGCACAGACACGTCCCTTTTTGACAACAATTAGTCCTGGCTACTTCTCCATCATTTTCCTTCACTGACGCGTTTTCCGATTATCAAAATTGGCAACTGAAGACACGGTTTCTCTCCATATGCGATTTAACAGCGATGAAATCATGGGCTAAGTTCAGTACAGAAAAATAATTTACTTATAAATGGGCCAATGCTTCGCGTTGATTGAACTTGTCCGCATTCCAATGAAATATCGCCTTTCACTCTTGGTATTGCGTGGATTGATAAAAAAAAAAAGGGGCACTCGGCAGTTAAATAGGCTATAAAAAGCGTGCAGCTCAAGCTATTTGCGTGAGAGTCGACAGGTATGCAATTTTGAATAATGTTAATTTCAATACAGCAAATACGTGTCCAGATGAATTTCTGGAAGAGTAAGGTCCACTCTATAAAAAATTACATAAAACTAAATTTTGAAAATTTTGACCCTGCCAGCCTTTTTTCATGGCTGGTCACAATTAAGTGAAATTTTTTGAAATTCCAACTTGAAGTGGAGTCTAATGAGGTAAATGCTGCTGAAGATGGTGTTGAGATAAGGTTTAAATTTTTTAAATTAGATAATTGCCGTTCATATACTATTCAAAAAAAGTAGGGGATATTTTACTTTGAGATCAAAATTTTCACATATACAAAGGGATACGAAACCATGTTGTATAGTTCCTTACTGAGGAAGCATTTCCAAAGAAATTCATCACCCAAACACATCAATGACACTCTCACGATCTGCACGGGATGCTATTGATGATCAAGGGGGTTGTGCCACATATTTGCATGACTCTGAATTGGAAGGTTAGAGCCACTGTAAAGGAAGATTTTGAAGAGTAAGCATCAGATTATCAGTGGTTGAAGTCGTTAATTAAACAGAGACCATGCGCCGTCTAACACAGGAGGAGAGGTTACGTGCCCTTGGCATGCTACAGGTTGGCACAAGACAGGTCGTTGTGGCAAGGGCAATGAATGTTTCCCAGTCTGTCATCAGCAGATTATGGTCCAGACATCGTGCTACAGGGTCTGTTCAGGATAGACCATGATCCGGTCGACCAAGGGCAACAACTCAGGCTCAGGACAGATTCATCCGCACTATTGTCTTGAGAAATCGTATGGTAACAGCAAATCAGATAAGGTCTCAACTTCAAAGGGATACTGGCTTGGTAGTGAGTGGCCAGACCATCAGGAATCGTCTGCACAGATTTCACTTACACGCCCGGCGTCCTCATGTCATTCCCTGTTTGAGGGATCGTCACATTAGGGCCAGACTCAATGGTGTCGTCATCATCAACGCTGGGATAATCGCCGATGGAACAACGTAATGTTCTCAGATGAGTCGAGGTTCACTGTGGACTTCCTTGACAGATGCAGGAGGGTTTGGCGCCGGCGTAACGAACGTTTCCATGACGTTAACGTCATTAGACATGATCCGTATGGGGGTGGATCTGTAATGGTGTGGGGAGGCATCACTGCTGCCGGCAGAACAGACTTGCATGTTGTTGCTGGGCGTGTCACAGGGCAGTACTACGGGACAACATCTTGGCACCCCATGTTGTGCCGTTTGCACGTCGTTATGGCCGCCGTTTCATTTTCCAAGATGACAATGCCAGATGTCATAGGGCCAGGATCGTTACAGATTACCTCCAGCAGCAGAATATCACCACATTACCATAGCCAGCACTCAGTCCGGACCTTTCCCCCGTCGAGCATGTCTGGGACATGCTTGGACAGCGGCTACGCCAACGTCAACAACCTCCTGCCAATGTCCAAGAACTTGCTGCAGCATTGCAACAGGAATGGAATAACGTTCCCCAAAATGACCTGGGACGTCTCGTCAGGAGTATGCCACGCCGAATTCCAGCTTGTCTAGCCAACCGAGGGGGTTTTACCCGCTACTGACTCTGTTTCACAATGGTGGTAAATTTGCTGTGTGACCCTGTGTTTGTGTCGACCCTTATTCTGGAGAATCTGTCCTTTACTGACTGTACACAGGGTTTTGAATAAATTGATAAATGTTTCCTTAATGTTTTTATGTCATTTGTTTCCTTCCTGACCTCATGATCTGCATTTCATGGTACTTGTAAATCCAATATCCCCTACTTTTTTTGAATAGTATACAATCTCTTAGCCTTCCAACAACTTTTGCAGAGGCCGAACTGCAAAGACCTAATTAATGACTTTGCCACCTTGAAAATTCGCAGCATAGCATGCATACTAAATTATTTTAAATGCATGCCACGGATCAAAATTTTACGATGCACTAATATCCAATTTACTAAATTATTCAATCACCAATGCTTCGACATAAGAAGCATTGGTAATTTAATAAATTAATTATTATCGCTTCGCGCGCAACCAGTGTGCAGCTATGCTTCCCTGCAAATGCAACCTATTCTTTTGAACGCTGAAAACATTACGATTAAGTGCTATCTTAAAATAAAGTAGTTTGCTCTGTTAAAAAAAAATCCTAGAACGGGAGATGGAAATTCAGGGTAAACACTGGGTTAATTAATTATTTTCATAATTATTTAGTTTTTTTTTTCCATCCATACAATGGCCCTCATTTATCAAACTTGCATAGGATCTGGTGTAGATTCTGGTGTAAATATCAGCGTTCGCCAGGTGTCACGTCTGATATACTAAAAGTGTGTACGTTGCTGATTTCAGTGTAGAACTGGCGTGGCGTTGATAAATCTGGCGGCTGAAACCATCGTAATTTACATGACACACCCCTATAAATTCATGCTCCAGGTGGCATAGCCCTGCCCACTTTACGACATCGACTCTCGAAAGACGGCAATGGAGAAGAACTTCACTGAGGAGGAAATATTAATTATCGCGTCCGAGGTGGAGAAAAACAAAATAATTTTATTTGGAAGCCTTAAGAGTGGCATAAAGGGAGCCCAGAAGGCTGCAGTTTGGAAAACTATTGCTGCTGCGGTAAACACCGTTGGGGTGGAAAACCGGAGTGCAGCAGACATTTGATTTAATTCATTAATCAATCGAAGTGACTATTCGCACTTATTTAAGTGCGTCCAAGCACAAAAATTGATTGAAGTTCGCGTTAGATGCACTTATAAGTAGGCTACTGCCTACTTATACTCTTTGTAGGCTACTGCCAAAGTAGCCTATACTGCGCAGTTGCCCTGTTCCAAATGGTGAGTCGTTGCCCGGGAAAAGAATGACGCCATGAGACAGCTGTTCAAAGAATTGTTCGCTGCAGTCACATTGGGACTCAGTAAAGTGCAAATGTTATCTTAAGGGAGCGCTGGAGATGTAGCCAAATGATGAGGTGAGTTCTCTTCGAGGATGTTCGAAGTTGAAGTAAGTTTCTGATATTTAATATTTCTCCAGTAACTGCGATGCACCTGTTAGTCATTTTAATTGCCAGCTTAGTCAAATAACTGCTACCTTTAGCGAGCTATATTTTTATTAAATAATGCTTGCTAAGCCAAGCCAATGTCTGTAAAGTTTATGGTATTGCGCAGATGCATTAATCAACTTCTAAACAAACTTTCACGTTATCTCCTCTGTTGCGATTCAATGTAGATCACCTCCTATTAATCCCTGATACATAATCCCTAAATGCAATATTAAGGGTTACAGGGTATTTTCATCTTAGACTTTGAACCAAAGGTCAAGGTAAAATTCAAGGCCACAGACTTATGTGTAATGTATGACTTCCTTGCAGTCCGTAACACAAACTTAAGTTCCACATTCAATTACCGCGATACAGGAAACTTTTTTGTTTGACCTTCAAGCCAAGGTCAAAGGTTGAATCTATAGTCTCAAACTGCAGTAGATAACTTACTTTAAGTCGTCAATACGGCCTAAGTTCTAAATGCATAAATGAGGGAGACATAGGGCATTTTCCTGTAATGGTCAAATCCAGGGGCACTAAATTATGTGCAGCATATGATTTCCTATCAGTCTCTCATGTAAACCCAAACATGCTGCACAGGACCCATCCCTCCAGTACCCCTGTCTAAGGCTCTGGCTTTTTATATGGAGTTGGTCTTGGGGCGCTGCACCTAGGCTGCCCAAGAGGCTCTAATGGGTCAAATGCAGGTGAAGAATTTCCCCAAGGGGTTCAATGAAGAATTTATCTTATCCGAAGCAGTTAAATAATATCAAGGACAATTTGGATAATTAACTGCCATTAGGACCCATGTTTAATATGTGCTTTATGCATTCTGGCTTCGATAAAGGCTCCTGTTGCTAGTTTAAATAAATAAAAATAAAACAGCCACATAGCGATAGTGAACTGCCGCACCTGCCCCTGCGATAGTCCCGCCGCTTATGGCGCATTTACTCTGGCGTGGTGCGTCAGCTGCTCCCGCCACCTCCCGTTTATTTGAAGAAGGCGAGAGCTTCCAAAGCGGTGATGTAATGCACGACGGTAACAGCACGTCCTATTTCAGCTTGCAGCGTTGAACAAGCCGGGGAAGGCCCAACTTTATGCAAACGAATCTGGCAAATGCTAGGCGAATATCCAATCATGAGGAAGCAGACAATGAGTGCGTCACTAATTATCCACAAGCCCACGTAGCCAACAAAATATTTGTTCCACTTATCTCAAGTTCAGCACAAAAAGATGGAGGAGAAGCTGATTATTTCTGGTTTGTTTTTGCCAATTTCGTATGACGCATCCCTGCCAAATTACATGAAATTTGAATGAAATAAAATCCTACAATGTGCTGCTCATTCTGTCGCCAGCTATTATTATTAGCCATTTTTGCTGTAGATACACATTTACAATAGCAATGACACTCCTCCGTCTGTGCTCCATGATAAATGAACACAGTGATACAAACCCCCTGCATTTATAAACAACTGTATTCCCTACAACATTAAAAATCCAAGTGAGAAAAAGAACTACTGGATAAATGAATATTGTTATTGATATAAGCTAACTTTAGCCCACGACTATTGATGGAAGCATTGCACTTTCAATGATGGCACTAGGTATGCTGCACCCCTTATTAGCAGCCAAACAAAAAGGAGCAAAGCTTTTGCAGGTATTGATATGCTGCGCAAGTGTAAAGGCGCTGTTATGGTTTGTGTCCACATTACCCATAACTTCCACACTACCTATTCATTTTCTATGTAAGCGCCATGCCATGCGTTCTGTTAGTCGCTTTGCATTTCGAGGGACGGTAGTCACGTTGGTAGATCCAAATTTGCATTACGTTGAAGCCTAGGATACTTCATGAAAATCAGAGGTGTTCAGTGCAACTTTCCTTTTCTGGAAACTCCCAAAAAACTTTTGAACTGACCATTGTTGATCTAAAACGAATACAGGTTCAGCAGATGAATTGCGTATTTCTCGCAATGTTTTCAGAACACACAGAACAACAATTTTCTTAACAGAGGGGAGGTTACCAAACATGCCACCATCGATTTGAAATCTGGGAGCAGACAGCCTGGAAGTGATAGCGTTTGTCTTCTTAGGTGCAGGCACCACTACTATCCCTCAAAAGCAGGAAATAAAGCCGGGAATAACTTGTCAATCATCCATCGTGACATTACCTTGTGGCGTGCCCAGCAATGATCCAATGCAGGCAAGGGGAGTGGTCCTTCGTGTTAATAAACGCCTCAGACAGGTACTGCCGTGGTGCCACATGAATCCTTAAATTCCATGATTTTCATTCATTTTATATGTAAACTGAATGTACAAGGCATTCTGGTACCTCTGCTTTGCATATCCAGAGATGGGGCATCACGTTAGTTGCTCCAAATTTGCATAAAGTTGAGGTCTAGGCTAGTTAATGCAAATGCGACTTGCTACTTCTGGAAATTCACTATAAACTTATAAAATGACCCTTGTTGATCTAAAACACGTACCATTATGTGGCTGATGTTGCTGCTTCAATTGATTTAAATGGAAGCTCATCTGGTGCAACAGTGTGTCACTTTGCAGGTGTGTGTAGTGTTGCGGGGGGTCAGAAAATTCAAGACAAAGAGAAGAATATGACAACAGCCATCCTGTGTTGTACACATTACTTTGAGCTCCAAGTACATATATGAGTGCGGTGTTGTCAGATATTTATTTATTAAACTCTTACCAGGGAAGTCCCGTTGAGATTGAAATCTCTTTTTCAAGGGAGCCCTGGGGGGTTGAGGTGGGGAGGGAGAGGACAATTTGCACAGCCAATTAAATCAGGGGATGATTAGGTGGCAGGTCAAAAAAGCCAGGTTGGGACTTTGGCCATGACACCGGAGAACCCCCTACTCTTATCAATGAGGGTCTGGGATCTTTAATAACCACAGAGTCTCAGGACCTTAGTTTAACGTCTCATCCGAAAAACGGCGTCTCCTTCAGTACAGTGTCCCCGTCACTGCACTGGGGCATATTCCACCAGAGGGAAGATCGCAACCTACTGGCCCACCAACACCTCTTCCAGCAACCACTTGGTTTTCCCAGCTGGTCTCCCATCCAAGTACTCAAAAAGCCCACACCTGCTTAGCTTCAGCCACGCAGCTGGAGCAGATCGAATAGTGGTATGGCTGCTGGCCATATACATGTACCGTAATGCATATGGGCTCAAAAAATGAAAATCGCATGTTGTGGTATTTTTTGTTAAGGTTTGCTGGCAGTTAATTTTAACTGGATGGACACCAGCTAGGGACTCAGGCGAAAGTTACCAAACTCACTTGTGAATGTTGCAATACTATTCACCCAGGAATATTTTCCAACCTTGTCTCTTCAACAATAGATTGACCACATGGTCAATTGGCAGAAATGATTTTCTGGTAGTTAATCCTTAGTAATTTGTTTAAATTCCCAAGCTATTGAGGTTTTTTGCTGAGTATGTCGACAGCTTGTTGAGATACCAAGAAAAACTCCATTTCCACTGTATTCGACCTGGTCCATGAAGTAGCCCTCTGTCTTACTTCTACTGAAAAATAGTGTTGACTGGCCTCTGAAAACAAAGTGAGTCTCCCAGCCTGGTTCTTCTTGTATCATGATCATATCATGATTTATATTGATATTGATAAGAAGGAATTGTTGCGTTTTTATTAAATTTTTTTTCTTCTTCCAGCCCTACCAGGGGGGAAAGCAAGCTAATTTCCATCAAACCTGTGATCATTACACACATACGGAGGGTAAATTTCCATCAAACCTGTAATCATTACACACATACGGAGGATAAATTTCTATCAAACCTGTGATCATTACACACATACGGAGGGTAAATCTCCATCAAACCTGTAATCATTACACACATACGGAGGATAAATTTCTATCAAACCTGTGATCATTACACACATACGGAGGGTAAATTTCCATCAAACCTGTGATCATAACACAAATACAGTGGGTAAATCTCCATAAAACCTGTAATCATTACACACATACGGAGGATAAATTTCTATCAAACCTGTGATCATTACACACATAAGGAGGGTAAATTTCCATAAAACCTGTGATCATTACACACATACGGAGGGTAAATTTCTATCAAACCTGTGATCATTACACACATAAGGAGGGTAAATTTCCATCAAACCTGTGATCATTACACACATACGGAGGGTAAATTTCTATCAAACCTGTGATCATTACACACATAAGGAGGGTAAATTTCCATCAAACCTGTGATCATTACACACATACGGAGGGTAAATTTCTATCAAACCTGTGATCATTACACACATAAGGAGGGTAAATTTCCATCAAACCTGTGATCATTACACACATACGGAGGGTAAATTTCTATCAAACCTGTAATCATTACACACATACGGAGAGTAAATTTCTATCAAACCAGTAATCATTACACACATAAGGAGGGTAAATTTCCATCAAACCTGTAATCATTACACACATACGGATGGTCAATTTCCATCAAACCTGTGATCATTACACACATACGGAGGTCAAATCTCCATCAAAATTGTAATCATTACACACATACGGAGGGTAAATTTCCATCAAACCTGTGATCATTACACACATATGGAGGATAAATTTCCATCAAACCTGTAATCATTACACGCATACGGAGGGTAAATTTCCATCAAAAGTGTGATCATTACACACATACAAAGGGTAAATTTTCCATCAAACCTGTAATCATTGCAGACATACGGAGGGTAAATCTCCATCAAACCTGTAATCAGTACACATGTACGGAGGGTAAATTTCCATCAAAACTGTAATTATTACACACATACGGATGGTCAATTTCCATCAAACCTGTGATCATTACACACATACCGAGGTCAAATCTCCATCAAACTTGTAATCATTACACACATACGGAGGGTAAATTTCCATCAAACCTGTGATCATTACACACATACCGAGGTCAAATCTCCATCAAACTTGTAATCATTACACACATACGGAGGGTAAATTTCCATCAAACCTGTAATAATTACACACATACGAAGGGTAAATTTCCATCAAACCTGTAATCATTACACACATACGGAGGGTAAATTTCCATCAAACCTGTGATCATTACACACATACGGATGGTCAATTTCCATCAAACCTGTAATCATTGCACACATACGGAGGGTAAATCTCCATCAAAACTGTAATTATTGCATACATTGTTATGATTCTGCTCTGCCTGTTATTGTTCTGCCATGTTTATTATGATTCTCCCCTTTCCTGTTATGTTTATGATCATGTTTGTTAGGTTTTGTCATGTTCTGTTTAGTTTTTGTATTTTGCCATGTTTTGGTTTTTGCCATTCCCTTCCACTTTTCTGTTATAATCCGGTCCATGTTTTGCCATGCCCTGCATTGCACTTTGTCTCCCCTGTCTGGTCTCTTGTTTAGTTACAGCTTCTCCCCAGTCCCGCGTGTCACATGCTTAGGTGATTTCATGGTTTCTGGGTTTCAAACATTCCTTCCTATCTCGTTTGCTTCCTTCGCCTCTTTTCTATATTACTAACCAATACTAACAGTTTGTTGTTTTTGTTAAAGTTACTAACCCAGACTAACATTGTATATAATACTAACTTACTAACGAGCACTAGGGATTGTATAGCTGCACTTACTAATTGATTAACAAGCTTTCCTTTTCGCCCTATTCTAGTCTCCGCCTCTTGCCTTCACTTAGTCTTTGCTGCAATTCAGCGGATCCTCCGCACCTGCTCCACTCTGTCCTGCTTCTCATTATCTGTGCACGTTAGAACTCCCTAACCGGAGCTGTATGTTTTGTCATAGGCTGTCTCGTGTTCCCTGTCCACGTTTTGGCTTTCGCCAATTTCATGTGGTTAGGTTCTCCCTCATGTTTTGTTCCCACGTAATTAGTTTTATCCAGTTCACCTTTTCCTAATCATAGCATGTGACTTCCCTTCTGTGTATTTAAACAGTCTTCTCACAGCAGTTCCCCGTCAGAACGTTTCTCTTGGTTTGCCTGTGCTACGCTTGTTTTCGCCTTGTAATCTCGTGAATCTCTTCTGACTGGACCGTCCCCGATTATTGATTTTGGCTCTGTTTTGGAATTCTTGTTATCTCTGTGTATCGAACCTCTTTTGTCTGACTACCATTTTTGTGATTGGTGCCCTGCTTACGACCTGGATTACGCCCTGTGGATTTTGATTTTTGGATTGTGGACTTTGTACCGTTGCCTCCCGCTCTGCGGGGTTCATCCCCCCCTTTTCCAATAAAATCCCATTTTTACTGCATTACTGGTTCTCGCGTCTGGCTCCAGATCGTTACCTAACATACATACGGAAGGTAAATTTCTATCAAACCTGTAATCATTACACACATGGAGGGTAAATCTCCATCAAACCTGTGACCATTACACACATACGGAGGGTAAATTTCTATCAAACCTGTGATCATTACACACATACGGATGGTCAATTTCCATCAAACCTGCAGAGGCGGACAGAGTACACAGCTTCATTACTTAAGTAAAAGTACAGATACCACTGGTTAAATTTTACTCAAGTACCAGTAAAAGTTCTACAGTCAGATTTTTACTTAAGTAAAAGTACTGGAGTACTTGTTTTTAAAAATACTTAAGTATCAAAAGTAAAAGTAAATTTTCTAAATATTGTATTACTGCCACAGTGCTTACCTTTACCTATAGAAACCTACTGGATGGAGTTTTATAGATACTTTAATGTTAAAGGCTGTATCAGCGATATGACGTCACTATTGTTGACAGTTGAAACGTTCTCAAAACATAACAGAGCCGCTTGCCCCTCCCCTTCAGAAGCTTGGAACATGAACGCACTTTTCTTAAAGTGAAACTTCTGAGTATTCGCGTCTTTGCATTGACTTTGAAAGTAATCTGTCGCACGAAAAATTCGTTTCGCATCCGGTGTGAAAGCAGCTTAAGAATGGTTCACTCATGCTGGGTAACTCAGCATGGCCATGTACAGCTCGTTGTGATAAACGCCCGGTAGCAACAATGACCACCATTGCCAGACGATAAATTTACACCATTAGTGCTAGCTACAACAAGGTATCTGACAAGTATCTTAGCTTGGCATTACAAAATGAGTATTAACAACGTCACATAGATCAGCACTTTTAGCTAAACTTATCACGCGGTTATACATTCATCAACGAATTGCAACTCTGAGTACTAACCAGAGAAAAAATGTTATTACACGAACACAAACTCTGGTTTGATCAGACAGAATGAGCAAACTCACTAGCTTGCCAACCGAGAGTTAGCAAAGGTTGCTAACTCGCTCCAAAGAGGAAATATCAATCTCTCTACTGTTTGATTCATTCTGACCAGCATGATCTATGCAAGATAGCCTTACAAAGACAATACACGCGCTTCCCTCAATTTTGCTTGTTATGACAATTTACAATTCACATCCAACCGAGTTAGTACCACATACCTCCCAAGTTTGAGGGATCGAAAAGCTGGTCCATAACCACAGAGTGCTCAGAGATTTTTTGAAAATAAGGAAATTCTACATGGTAGGATATAAAAATAAGGAAGTATTGACATCACATCATATTGACATCAATTTAACATACATCACCATTTTGGATTTTTTTTTTTTTTTTTGGTATCCAATTTGTGTTTCATTCACATTCATCCAGTCATCATAAACAAAGAAAACGAACAATATTGAATGTTCATACATTAATGCTCATACATGCATCAGTGTAACACAAAAATCTATTATATGTATACAAGTCTATGCAATTGAAACCACATCAACTTTGACAGACAGTCCTGACATCATTGTAATAAGGGCATCTACAACTCATCATCATCAGCCGCAACTTCCTGTACTGCCAAGCGACGTAGATTATGTCCACGATCTGGACAGATATCCATTATCTCATCCGCAAGCAAGATAGCGGCATAAAAGCAATGCTCCAAATGGCCACAGAAAGCAATGGAGCCTTATTACCTAGCTACGTTAAGCTGTTTTTCCACCTAACGCGAAATGAATTTTTCGCGCCACAGATTGCATTCAAAAACAATGCAAAGACGCAAATACACGCAAACTCCTGTGTATTCGCATCTTTGCAGTGACTTTGAATGTAATCTGTCGCACGAAAAATTCGTTTCGCGTTCGGTGGAAAAGCAGCTTAGACTAATTGTAGACTTCGACACAAAGTCGTAACTTTACAGCAACTTGTCATATAAGATCTAAAATGTTCGCTGAGTTGCTGTTATTTAGTATTTGCAGGACAGCACCTAACAAGCACACAAAATTTGCGGTTCACATTTTAAATGATCAACTACAAGTTTTGAATGAATAGGAAACCTTTAACCAGTTGAAATGCGTTGGGCGCGGATTTCGGGGGCTGCATCTGTGGTTCAAGGGAGTGATGCAAGGGAGAATCGATGATACGGCTCAACATCTGCACGAAATAAAAATGGGTTCGACAGTGAACATCAGATTTGCTCTTACAGAAGAAAATTTAAAAAATACGGAAATCCGTAACATTACGGACTCTGAGCACCCATGTATTACGCAAGGGTGGAGGAATAACGCGTAAATCTCTCAATGCGCAAATTGCGGGTTTTTTCACTTGCTTGCTGGTCGGCGGGTTTTGCTATTCAAATGCGGGTCGGACCCGCCAGATGCGGGTCACTTGGGAGCTAAGCACCAGCTCTACTCACCTCAAGTAGAAACAAGGCGACCTGGGCGTCAGAATTAAAACCATTCAACTCCCGGAATTCTCTCCAACGTTGGTATGCTTTCCCTATGTTTATTCGGGACTTCGCATAACTGCGATTGCGTCTCAACTGAACTATGGAGTTCGGGGGTTCATGGTAGGAAAGCTGAAGGTGATTGCTGATAGGCTGTCCTGTCAGTGGCACCTGTACAATCCAATAACGTTTGAGAAGGAAACAACCACAAAATACTGAATCCACGAGGTTTCCCCTTTTTTTTTTTTTTTTTTTAAGAAAAAGTAGTGAGCACTTGGGTTATGGATAGAAATGTAGCGGAGTAAATAGTACAATATTTGCCTTTCAAATGAACTCAAGTAAAAGTCATAAGTCGTCCCCCAACATGATACTCAAGATCCCCAAAAAAAGTACAGATCCTTAAAAAAGTGTACTGTTGCAAACCTGTAATCATTGCACACATATAAGTAAATTTAATCATTACACGTTACTGTCCGCCTCTGCAAACCTGTAATCATTGCACACATATGGAGGGTAAATCTCCATCAAACCAGTAATCATTACACATGTACGGAGGGTAAATTTCCATCAAAACTGTAATTATTGCATACATACGGAGGGTAAATTTCTATCAAACCTGTAATCATTACACACATACGGAGGGTAAATCTCCATCAAACCTGTAATCATTACACACATATGGAGGATAAATTTCTATCAAACATCTGATCATTACACACATACGCAAGGTAAATTTCCATCAAACCTATAATCATTACACACTTACGGAGGGTAAAAATGTATTTTTTGTAGTGTTGCAACTCCTCAGTTTTGAGTTCTGCTGGAGAGTATTTTATTTTAATTTATTAAATAGTGTTTTATTGTCCAAGAATGATAAATTAATTTGCTGGTGGTATCTGAGGTAGTAACTGGGTTAAAAATGAACAAAATCATTTCATCCCTTCCCTTTTCCAGTCCTAAGAAAAAACTGTTTTCTTTGTGCATTTTGGATTTAACCAGCTTTGACAGACACTGTTGAGCCTTTGTGTGATGCGATGATTGGAACGCTCCGGAACTCATGATGTGTGGCAGCTTAACACTTGCCCGCCACTACAGAACCTGTGGGGCCTTTAAAGCCAGGTGTTAAGCCGTTATCCTGGGTTGTTCGAAGTCGCTACACTGTGTTCTATTATCTCTGCTTACATTATCATCGGTAAGCAAGAACGTGGCAAACACCAAGTCTGCAATTATCACATCTTAGGTGTGTCGCCGAGCGAATGCGTGAGAAACCTCTCCTCCTCGCCCTGCTGTCCTGTGTTTGCGGTTGCCACACTGCTCTCTGATTGGCTGAGGTGGACTGGCTCCAGGGCAGGACTCTGAGATGCAAACAGGTGGATGGACAGATTGTGCGATACTGCTGTGGTATAGGCAGCGCTGTAACACGCATGTGCACACACTGGCATACATGTCTCACGTGCGCACACACAGATTTATGCATTCAGTTATCCTTGGAACATTTTTTTAATACATGAAAAATGATATTTTACACAAGGTAATCTGCAGCTCTGGTCCCTGTTCGCAGATATAATTTTTCCGGCCTTGTACGTGCAGGACTTCAGCCGTGACCTATGAACTCCACATCTAAGCCAGGCTGAACAGGGCACCTCAGGAAAGCCCCTCAGAGTCACTCCTGCTAACAGGCTGTATCCTGAGGTAAGTGCCTCACTGTGAAGAAACCTCCCAGGAACGGAGCATCCGTTGGCCTGCCGTTTGTGACAGCAGCGATTAAGACACTGGCAGCTTGACAGATGTGTTGGGGGTGGGTTGCTAATGGCTACTGCGTGATTGCATGCTGGGAATAGAGCCATTCTAGTGAGGATGGAGCCTCTGAAAAGAAGGTTCCAGAACTCGCAGAGGATGTGGTTGTCTCGACATCATAGGAGCAGCTCCAGTCAAAAGTGAAAAAACGGTGGTTTGTCTGATGACCTCACTACACGATGCAGATTTCTCGTGTGAAGAGGCCTGATCTCCGACTGGCCAATCAGCTTCATTGTTTGTGATAAATGGGTCCTCCCACCTGAAGTTCTCTACATTTTCAATTGAAGGGCCAAAAGGTCACGGTTGCAATCAGTTCATTTTAACAATGGATAATTAAAACAATGAGTGCGCATTTTAAATAAACAAGGTGTGTTGTCAGCATAACTGATGGTCTGTATTGATTGATTCACTGTTCATGGAAGAAGGTCATCTTTATCTGATGCACAGTTATATTGTGTAACAGCTGTACTGTTTGCAAGAATAGCGGTTTGCTCAGTGATGGGTATGTTTTAGGTTTTTTGGATTGATTAGATTTCTTGAGGGCAGTGAATTTCTTTGTTAGTTATCCTGGAATATTCCGGTATGTGTTTGGAAATGGGAATTGTATATTGTGAAATTCAGACTTCCAGTGTTTGAAAATGTCAGGGGTCTTCAGCTCTAATTTTTAATGTTTAATCAGCTTCAGCACTGAAACATGACATCAGAAGAATATTTAGGTGGTACTGCCATGATCTTTGACTTTATTTAAGTAATTTACATATGATATTGTGAGATATTCCTGGTTTTCAAACATTGCTCCACTTGCTTGTGAAAACATAGCTACATATCTCTTTACATTAATTACTGTTTTTAACTTCTTCTTTTTTTTAATCAAATCTGATTGCTCCTTTATTGGTGCAGATAATGTAGGCTGGCATTAATCTTTCACCTCTTCAATTTTTGCATTGCTGTACGAGATGTTTGAGGTGTTAATTTCACAGTAAATTATTCAACAGAGACAATACCAATTTAATTATGCAAACATGCAAACATCGAGGGATAATAAAAAGAGACCAAGATGGCATAGTTCTTCAATATCATTACAATTAATGGAAATTTACCAGATGACTCATATTTATTTCTTGGATAGGTCTGTTAAACAGCTTCTGTTTCACATGCATTCTAGTCTGCAATGTCCAAACCACTTAAGAATATTCTTTCCTGGAAAGGTCTTTAAAAAATGCCTATGGACAGTTCTATATATTTTACCCTTACAGAGTCTGTGCACCTGGGAGTTTATGTGAGTTTTTATCCACCTAACGGCCTGCCAAGCCTTTGCATCAGCTGTCCTGTCATCCCTCAAACTTCTTGAGACTTTTGGGTGTTTTCCTGGAATTGGGACAAATTAAGCTCTTGTAGAATATCAGTCAGGAAGATTCTCTTTTGCATGCTCTCGCCAGAATATTTTCATTCAATCTGCCTTCACTTCTGTAACGCATGCTCTCATTCTAGCTGTGATCATGCAGGGCTGTCAATTTAGTCATCAGCTGATCTCATCTGTCCAATACCACTGCGACACTCCTACGTTATTGGCCTGTCCTCTTGGTGACGTCTTTTTAAATAATGACTCTCTCTGCCTCTAATACACGCAGGCTGCCATCCTGTGCACCCTCCACCTCCCCATCACCGCCCAGCCTCTGCAGGTGCATCCGCATCACCTTCATCAGCCAACACCACCACCAGTGTCCCCACTCCATGGGGGGATTTATCCAGCTGCGCCTCAGGCCAGAGGCTCCACAATCGCGAAATCTCCCTGTCGAGTCCAAGCGCCAAAGATCTTAAGGCTATCATCACAGCTATTAATCTGTTCATTCTGTAATCTGTAGGAAATGTTTACCTGTACGCAATCCATGGGTCTGTACTGATTGAAATAGGTTTGTTGCTATTATCCATGACCTGCAATGACATTTCAGCTGTCTTAATTGTTTAACCCTTTGACACCCAGCTGTTACCAAACCAAACATAGCTGCTCTGCCCGAGTTAAGACCAGATATCCAATATGCGCAAGGTTTTTATTTAATTCTGAGTTAACCTTAACATTTATTGGTATGAAATAGTAAAATTAATTGCTGCTATACACTTCAGCACAACTTGGATGAATTTATTTACAGCAAAATTCGGCAGATTTTACATATCGAGAGGAAATATTCAGATGCATGATCAGTTTGAATTTAAATCTTTGTTGAAGACCTTGATTAGTAGTATCAGACTGCTTGACTGTAACTGCTTAGCTGGAATGTAAGCCTGCACCCGCACCGGCCCTTTGTGGATAAGGTTGAGGACCCCAAGGCAATAGAAAAACACAGAAAAATCTGTATTTGGTCGGAGGAGTCAATTAGCATAATACGTACATTTCTGTATGCAGGCGTGAAAAGGTTAAACATTGATATTACAAAAATGTCTGCTTTGCTCTGACTGTTGTTTGACTTTCGTAACCTCCACCTGGTGTGGTTAATAGCCCCGTCCTTCCCCTGTTAACAACCAAGTATTATAAATTCTTTCATTCGCCATTCTCTTTCCCCTGAGCCTCTCTGAGCTGTCAGCTCTGTTAAACATTTTTTGGTCCAAATTTGGGCCGCCTGTTATAAGCAACACAATCTTCCTGCATTGTTTTCGTTCTTAAAATATCGCTGGTCTGTCCTTCATCTGCTGATTATTGCGTCTGCTTTTGTCTGCCACAAATATCACAACTGTCCGCATAAACTCGATCTGAAGCGCTGGGATGTTTTTCAGGGAGAAACAGGATGTATCCTGCCCATTTTTACAGAGCCGAATCCCTGCTGTATGGATGTCAGTGACAGAACCATGTACTGATGAGTGACTTAGATCTATTACGGCTCTTTTTCCCTTTATCTTCCACTGTCTATCTCTTTCTACTTCTGTCTCATTTTATTATATTGGGTAATTTTACAAACTAGCTACCATTCCTGGCAGAGCGATTAAGCGTATGAGCCGAGTGTTTATATGTATGAAATGCACTGTCTATCACTCATTTATTGACATAGAAACTTGACCTGAATCTGAAGGATACAGGTCAGGCCTGTGATGCATGTCTGCATGCTTGCTTTTCATTCGCTGATCTGTGCAGTCGATCTCTGTTTATTTGCTAAATGCAGTGTTTTTGTTAGATTATTACACTTTGTCATAATTAGAAAAGTGTAAAGTATGTTAATCAAAACATAAAGGTGAAGATTAATGTATATACAATGGGAACTAAAAATAATCTTTGAAGTCTTTGTGGTCTGGGCTTTAAATTGATCACGAAAAAGGGGGAAATTCGGGGACCATTAAGTCATCAGCATCTAAAGTCCTTTTCTCTAGTCTAAGCAGTATATCAATGAGAAACCTTATATCAATTTCAAGAATTGATACTTTTTTTCACATGGTTGTGTTCACAGATATACACAGATAAATACTGTATAAACAGCTCAACTTTTTACCAATGTTTGATGCCTAGAACTTATCAATTATATCTAATTTTTAGATAAGTCATTGAATTCCCATTACTGTCCGGATGCTCTTTGTTGATGATTGTTTGGAGCTGCGGTGTGTTTTGCAGTCCTAGAGCTGTTTAATTTATTTGAGGGCCTAGACAAGGCCTTTGTCTCTACTCACCGGAGCAGATAGGGGAAAAAAAAAATTTCCCCCCTCAGAAACCAATTTTCCAAGGGGTATTGTTGTCATCATGTCTGTCATCTGTTTGTTTGTCTGTGCACGTGTGTGGTGGAGGGGGTCTTATAGGGGACCTATCATGCTACTTTGTATTAAGTTATAATATTCTTAAATGTTCAAAAGGGAGTTTACATAAACTTTTGAGCAAAAAAAGTAAAAACCAATGATTTCTTGGCCATTTGGGCCCTGTCATCCCTAACTTAAAGAAAACTGGCTGTTCTGAGTGTGTGTGCCCTCGATGAAATGAGCTCTGCTCTGAATGGCGGGCAAACACAGACTCCGCCCCGTATGACAACAAATATCAAAGCCTACATGCTTCGAGCAACAGTCTCTCGATATGGCTGACTTTGTGGAAGGATATTTAACTGCGCAATGAATATAGAAAAGTAACGTCTACTGGCTATGCAACAATATAGAAAAGTAACACCTATTGGCTATGCAACAATGAGCATGGTATTTACATTCAGATACAACCGTGACATGCATGCACCATACAAGTTTAATCACACTTGGAATTCAGTTGCAAATGTCTGTTGCTAATATTTATACAATAGCAACTGTTACCTAACATTCCGAATGACTGCGCCATACTTCCGCAACTGAATTCCATCAAATGGTCACCCATTCCATTTGTGTCATATCTTCGTGCCTTGTGCATCGCCTCTGGCTAAACTGGCAACAGTTTCTGCATATGTAATTGATTTTGTTGCTAGCATACTAAACAACATAATGATTGCAGAAAGGCAATGCATGCATGCTAAGAACCAAGCCAAACAAGTTTAACCAACGTTAAAATTGGAAATCAGTTTAAATATCGACAGAAATGGAAATACTTTGCTTGCTAGCTACAGATTCTCGGAGAAAATAAATCTAAGCCTCTGCTTCTTTGTATCTTCCGGCGCTGGCAAAAAATGAAGACCTTTAAGACATTAGTCGTTGCAGTCGACAACAGAGCACTTCTTTTTTTTTTTTTTTGCCAGAATACGGCAGCGCAGTGGTCAATACTGCTGCCTCACCAGAGGGAGCTTATGGGCTCGAAGCTGGCCTGCTGAATAGGACCAGTCTGTGTGCACCTTGCATGTTCTTCCTGTTTTCAGTTGGGTTTTCTCTGGTCACTTTGGTTTCCCCCACCCAGAAAAACAAGCACTATAGGACCAGTCCAACCAGCGCCGCTCATCAAAGGCTCTGGCTTTAGAACTGGCTGCTTCTAAGTAACTAGGATGGGTCAAATACAGAGGACTATTTCCACTTAGGCCTAAATAAAGTATATCTTACCTTTGAATAAAAGTCAGCCATTTCAGTGACTTTTTCCTGTGCCAGGAGCAGATAACAATGTAAAGAAATCTGTCACACTATGACATCGTACTGTCTTGAATAGAAAAAAAAATTCAGAAAGGGAGTGTTTACAGATGTAGTAAACCTGAGGTATTTGCATACAAGTATTACTTCTATTTAGTTTTATTCATTCTATTCAGTTTTATTTGTATAGCGCTGTTCACAGATAGACTGTCACAAAGACGCTTTACAGTGAGAGTTTAAATAAATGAAAGGGCAGTGCCCAGCCTATTCCCCACTACAGCAAATGGGGCAAAAAAACTCCCAGTAGGGAGAAAAATCCTCAAACAGTGGTGAGAAAAAACTCCCCAGTGGGAAGAAATCTCAGGAGGAACCCCACTATAGTGGGGAAGCCCATCCTCCGCGGGCTAGCTAATTAATAATAAAATAAAATGAAACTAAAGTTCAAAAAAGTCCATTAAAACTGATTAAAACATCTAATCAGTGGCATCTGTAGCTCCAGAAAGTGGTGAGGTAAGGATGGAGCAGAACTGGATCAGGACCGGATCAGGACAGCCGGACAGCAGCAGCCAGCGCTCATGGTGAGGGACAGGGCTCGGACGGTCCATGGACTTGGTGTTCTGGAGGGAAAAGATCACCGGAAAAAGACACAGAAAAAGGGGGGTGAGGCTCTGGATAAAACTACTGCATATTAATAACAATTCTGTCCTGTGTCAGGTACTGAGTAATTCTGGTGCAACTAGTCTAGAAACAGTCAACACCCCTCCATCCACTTATGGCAGCACAGAGGCCCTAAGCTTACACCAGGCTGCAAGATCAAATAGATTTTCTCAACATTAGCCATCACATGTACCATGCAGACCACACATACGTTTACCTCACTGTTTGAAACTTTGGCCGTGTTTAATATGAACATCCTTCATTGTGATGCTACATATTAGACACGAAATACAGAAAAACATAATGTGTTCCCTTTAAGTGTCAAAACACATTATCCTTTGCTTAATATTTTTTTCCTCCCCTGCCAGTTTCCCTCTCTCAGCTCCTCTGAATGAATGACACCAGGGTGATAATAACCTGTGAACTGAGAGAGTAAAAATTCTGCATATCCAGGACATGATTAAACTGGCAAGGAAGTGTACGAAGGCAGAATACCTGCAACTAAGAACTGCTGGTTTTACAGAATTGATTTGTCCGAGCAAGTTGCACCTCCTCTGTGGCTTAGTAGTTTGTATGACCTGGATGTCTTTTGCGTGGATTGCATTTTGAAATTGTTGACATTCATAAATAAAAGCAAGTCTCTGTCATGCCTGTAGGTGTATTGATGGTTCTCATGAGTAAATCTCCAGTGAGGTGTGCATAAGTTAGTAGTGGCCAGGTTTCAATACCTAGTGGAATACTTTTCCTGACACTGTAACTTTTGTGTTGTGTTAGGTGAAACTCTAACCCCCTAACGAGTGGTAATTTTGTTTGCATTAACGTTCAAAGTCTGTTTTACCGAGGTAACTTTATAGTGTTTTATAGAGAGGTGCATGCATGGGCAAGGATGCTTTTGGGCAAGCGATCAGTCTTTAACAATAAGCGATTGTAACTCCTGACATGATAAAAAGGCCATTATTCTGTGCGACAAAAACGTAGAATAAATAAATTAAATATTGCGCCAAGATCAAAGTAAAGCCCCTCCCAGGGTCTGTCAGGTCAAGAGCTCCTGGACTGGCTTTATTTACCAGGATTTAGTTTGTTGTATTAAATGTTTTCATTGGGCTTCTGCTCGACACTGTGCATTTGCGCTTGCCTGGCAGACTTTCAGTGAATTTGCATGCAGTGCTCTGAAGTCAGTTGGTGAGATGCTGGATAAGTTAATTACAGTTATGTGTGATGTTCGCTATGTGCATGAACGCCTCTTACATTTGATGTTTTCTGGTGGAAATTGAAGCTGCTTTCATCATCGTTCGCTATCACGGCAGCAGCTCTTTCAGGTGATGCTTTTAGTGTGATTCATGTCATTTACGGGTCATCTCTTTAGTGACATTAATCATCACTGGAACTCTTTATTTTACCATTCATGTGGATTATGAAAAATGTATTAATTATAGTGAAAGCTGTGATATAATACTGGGTTACTTAAGCAGATGGAAGAGTATTATTTATCATTTATGATGATGTAGAGGCCTGGATAGGGATGGTGTTGTGTAGGGTAGTGCCAAAGCGTGACGCTTTTATGGCGTCTCTAACCTTGATTGGTCTAATATGCAAAGTCCGGGTCAGAATAGTCAACCATTACTGCTGACTTGGCACATTTCGCTTCAGTCATCTGCTATATTTTAAAATCCTCATGAGTGAGTCAATGAGAAACAATCTTTAATACTGAGGTGGCAAGTTTGGGTTGGAATACTGAAGATAAGACGAACGATTACCTTAAACCCCAGACCGAGTCCGAACTTTGTTTATGGAGCTGATGCTATCAGTGCTGGACAAATGTTCTGCCCTCATGTCGTTTTGGTTTTTGGAGCATAAGTGACTATGGTATTTTTCTTTCAGCATCTGACCAATATTCACCTGTAAGCAGGGGTGCTGCTAGCAATTTTGGGCCCTATGACTGACACACACACACACACACACACATATACGCATATAGGCTACATTGACTACACATAATTGTGATGCAGGCTAACTATTTGATTGGAATGAGTTGGGCAAGGATAACCTGCAAGGAAACATCAACTTTGCATTTTAAATGAAACTAACTCACAAACCTGTCTTAGTGTGCCAGTTTATCAGTTCATTTCAATAATTGTACACCAAGCAAGTTTTCAAAAATATTCAGTTTACAGAAATCTTAACCTCAAAGCCTTTTATCTCGGGACTATTGTGGGCTATGTATCATCTTGTAGCCTATAGTGCTCACCTTCCTCCCATTCGACTGTATCTTGTGTATGGGGGGGTTGAGGGAAGATTTCCTGGAGCTGCTGCATCTGTGCACAACGGTATTTAATATTAAAGGTGCATTTTGGAAAAAAATGTTTTAGTCGATTTCCGGTCTTTTTTAAAACATGAACGTGTTCTAGGGATCAAATTACAGAATTCTACCGAAGAACTTTGTTGCGATGTATATTCACTGTGTATTTTGTGAAAACAAATTCTATTTGAAAAAATAGACAAAGAATTTCTCCTAAAAACGGACATGAAGTTTTGCTAGGTGACATCTTCTGAATAGACAAAAGAATGTCACACAAGTGGCGGACAGCGAGTATACTTCGCAGGACAAAGTTCTTAGGTAGAATTATTTACTTTGATCCCTAGAACATGTTCATGTTTAAAAAAGACCGGAAATTGACAAAAGCTTATTTTTCCGAAATGCACCTTTAGCAATCTAGCCTACTGTGTGGACAGTGGGCTATTTTTAAGTAGCTACCATAAGTCAGGATGAAGGCTGCAAACTCATTTATCTCTTTATGTGGACAAAAGTACACTAATCTCATATTCTGTCGCAAGGGCCCAGGGTATTCATGAATGACAGTGCGAACGCAGTTTTCATCCAGGCAGTAGCTAAACTCAGCTATCCAAGCCATTTAGCTAGTCAGTTTGTTAATGGCCAGATATGTAATATACCTTTTTTTTTTAAAAAACTGGGTCACCAACTGACGACCTTCTTCTCTCTCTTAGCTCTTTCTTTCCTTTCCTTCTTTTTCTGGCACCCTGACTTCAGCATCCTGCCTCTCGTTCTGTTCACCACCAGTCTGCATGAAGGGCACGCAAGCCAGTTCAGGCAGCAGTGTAACTTGGGCCGTACCAAATGATGAATAGTAAGAGGGGGGGCCCATGTGCCGAGATTATTCTTAAAAAGCTGAAAATTGAGAAACAAAAAACAAATTCATTTTAAATTTAAATTCATTTTAAAGTTATTACAAAAATTAAAATATTAAATTAAAGTGTCCATATATTTCATTTACAAATGTTTATATTAATAACAGTATCCTCTGTGGGGCCCCTGCTGGGCCCCTAGAATCGTCCATGGTTTATACCTCCCCCCCGACAACGGCGCTGCTGCCTGTAAGAAACCGTGTGGAGTCTCTGGCTTGGTGAGGTGTTACTCCTTGGTCTGGAACTGTTCTGAATGGCACCAAACAACCCAGAGCAGATCAGCAGAAAATGAATTGTTAAAAGGAACAGAGAACAGGGCAACTTGTTACAGAGGCGCAGTCAGATGCTGTTGGACCAGATGGTTTGGAACCAGTGAACAGCAACAGAAAAGGCCGAGAACATGGTCAATAACAGTCCCAGGTCAGAAGCTGGGTCAAGTTGAGTAGCTGAGCCTGCGGCAGAGGGTGTCCACAGAGACCCCTGGGCTGTGCAGAACAGGGGACTTTCACTGCTCCAGAGACTGCAAGGGAGGATGCAAAGGCTGTTCCTAATAAAGTGCACGTTGAAGAGAAGGTTTTCTGTAATGATTCCGAAGATGGCGAGCTTACTGCTTTGGCAGGAGAGCTGGTTAGAAAACGTCTAGGAAAAATCCAGCGAGGAATGACAGACACACAGAGACTTATGTACACGCAACTCCACTTAACATTGGGGAGCATGAGAGAAAACACAAAAGGCCGGGGAGTGAAACGAGACACAAGTTAATCCATCCATCCATTATCTATACAACTTCTTCCTCATTAGGGCCGCTGGGGAGCTCCAGCCTATCCCAGCTGACAGTGGACGAAAGATAGGAACACAGCTCGATGATCCATCAGAACGACACGTGGGATGACCTGATATCTGCATACGTCTAGCCGTGTAGAGTATATTGTGGGATGTCATAACTATTGAGTAGTCATTGGGTCACCTGTAGTACTGCGTGACTCGTAGGATGTACAGCAAGCTCAGGAATCATTGACATCGCTGACTGTAAATGCTCTAAAATACTATAATGAAATAAATAACATTATCAGGCAGGACACTTATGTCAGATTTCACCATTTATAAAAAGGTATTTGTGGTTTGGAAGTGTCTCTGCTCCTGTAATGTTCTGGAACAATCTGAGCACGCGTGACGCAGACAGTCACTGAGATTACAAATCCCTCGGCAGAGCCTGAGATTCATGACTTTTAAATGAATGAACATAGTAGGAGCAGATGCTGCTCACGATGAACCACGCTGCTGATGAAGGAGGAGGCTGGCGAGGGGAGGGAGATGAGATGCAGACCAGTTGTAGGCCAAAGTACAGCTAGAGAGAGGGCATGCAGCAGGAGAAATGAATGAACACTGTCTTGGTCATAAAACTTAGCTCATTGGGTGAGAGATGATGAAGTCAAGAATGACTGGACAGCAGAGGGCTTGGGACTAGGCCTGACTTCTGTGACTGCCTGAACTCACACTAAAGATCCATCATGGAGAAACTCATAATGTCAACTTGTGAGAAATACTGTACTTTATTAATGTTTCAATGGAACCAGTGATTTTGGACAATTCTTACTTGCAGTGCTTTCCAAATTGAATCATATTCTTGAGTTTGCGCCTGTCAACTTCCCACTGCAGTTCAGCCCACAGGTGTTTGATTGGACTTGAGGTTTGGTGACTGAAAGCCATTCAACAGCATTGATTTTACTCCAGACTCCAGATCCAATTCTGCTTGGATTTTGAGGTGTGTTTTGGGTCTTGCTGGAAAGATCATACATTCAAGTCTCAGTAGTCTGGAAGAGGCAACCAAATTGTGTGCCAAAATTTTTGGTACTTGATGGAATTTATCAAGCCTTCAATCTTAACCAGTTCATCTGGGCCTCTGGAGTTAAAACTGCCCCAGAACATCCAACACCACATTTCACCGTGGGCATGAGGTGCCTTTAACCATACGCGTCTTCATGATCCTCGTCTTTGTCTGCTTTTGGGTTCCCAGCCACCCTCGTTGAAAAAGTAAATAAACAAAGCTGAGGATGAAACCTCTGAGAGAGATGTGTTTGCAGGCCTCTAGGAGCTCCTATATTTGTCTCTGATTGGCAGGTCTGACATATGGAAAAGTTCTGGAATCCCCAGGTGAAAGAGAGAGGAAGGAAAGGAGAGGGGGAGAGGGTGGGGGCAGAGGAGAGAGAGAGAGTGAGGGAAACAGGGGAGGGAGAGAGAAAGAGAGGAAAAGAGAGGGCGAGAGCAGGAGATGGAGGGAAAGAGGGTGAGCAAGGGAGAGGGAGGGGTGGCTGGAGATTTTCCTCTAGTTTTACGTGTCATATTGCTGATCAAAAGGATCCAACATGCTTCACACAAAATTTATCATCAATGGCAATTAGTGTTGCTGTCAGACACAGTCATTCAAGGAGCAGCTACGAAATGGAGACTTAAGTAAGATGTGCAGTGTGTCTGCGTGTGTCTGCTGATAAATAATTAGCAGCTAAAAAGGAAAAAATTGTGGAACAGAAAAAAAAATCTGATCACACAGAACAGGGAGATAAGCATTTGAACGGCTAAATAACAAATGATGGGGGCAAAAAAAAATGTTTATTGGTTGATGAATGCTTCATTCTCTGTGAAAAATGCCCCTGAGTGATTTTAATTGGTTTTTTGGGAATTAAAAATTGATTGCCCATACAAGACACTCAGCCTGAATAGCTTGAGGAAATGTATAGCCAGCCGAGTTGGGAATATATCAAATGTAATTTGTTTAACAATATTATTTATGTGGTTGTAAAACTACTGTCCCAAAGGGCAGGAATGTATCCAGTCCCAGAATGTATCTTGAAATGTTGTATTTGTAAAAATTGTGTGGTTCCTCTGTCTTATTTGGGGCTTAGAGGCTCACATTTTCATCAGTGTTTGTGATTTACATCTACATATAAGGTAGTTGCTCCCTGAAGCTCCCATAAGACTGCATTTAGTCCCTCTAGAACAAGCTGCTCCCCACTGCTCTCCTCCAACAGCACAACACTGGTCAAGGACCGCGAGGGATCGAGGGAACGCTGGGCCGAACACTTCAGCAACTTGCTCAATAGACCTTCCTCAGTGGGCCCCGCAGCCCTGAACCTGGTCCCTCAACAGCTAATTCATGGATTGCTTGACTTGCCACCATCCATGGAGGAAATGGAGAAAACCATCTTATAGACCAACACAAGTAGAATGTCAGGAGAGGATGAAATCCCTGCTGAAATTTACCAGGCAGCTGGCCCTAATACCTTACAGGCTTTCCATGACATTCTGCTCAGCATCTGAGAAGAGGAGTCAATGCCAGATGAATTCCCTGATGTCCTCATCATTGTCCTGTACAAGAACAAAGGAAGCGATTTGGACTGTGGCAACCATAGAGGTATCTCACTCCTCTTCATAGCCGGGAAGATATTTGTACGAGTCCTGCTGAATAGACTGATCTCTGTTGCAGAATAAACCCCTCCTGAGGCTTGGTGTGGCTTTAGGCCAGGGAGGAGCACCGTGGATATAATCTTTGTTGTAAGGCAGCTTCAGGAGAAATGCATCAGGCAAAACATTCCACTCTATGCAGTCTTCATCGATTTCACTAAGGCATTTGACACCGTCAACAGGAAGGTGCTTTGGACAGTGCTAGAGCGGATGGAGGTCCACCAAAATTTGTGAAGATCATCATACTCTTTCACAAAGGCATGACTGGCCAATTTTTCTCTGGTGGTGAGGCTACTGTACCCTTTGAGATCAGCAATGGTGTGAAGCAGGGCTGTGTACTAGCTCTGGTCCTGTTCAACATCTTCTTCACATTCATGCTGTCTCACGCTGTCAAAGACCTGGAGAAAGGCATCTACATCTGCTACTGCCTTGATGGTTCACAATTAGACGTCTGCCGTCTTAATGCAGAGACAAAGTGCCTGTTTGATCTTATCATTGAAGCCCTCTTTGCAGAGGACTGCTCCCTCATCGCTCACAGTGAACAAGACCTGCAGCTGATGACTGACAGATTCTCAGAAGGGACTAACCATCAGCCTTGGCAAGGCCGAGGTGCTCCTCCAACCTGCACCTAACTCCCAGCCCGAGGCTCCAGCTATTATCATTGATGGCACTAAGCTAGTGAATGCTGAGTGCTTTAAGTACTTGGGGAGCACCATCGTACATGATAGGTCACTTGACTCTGAGATACAGGCCAGCCTTAGCAAAGTGAGCCAGGTGCTTTGGAGGCTTAGAAACTGAAAATAACATCCGCATACCTAACGAAGATGAAGGTCTACAAAGCTGTTGTTTCCCCATCTCTTCTCTACAGACGTGAGGCTTGAACATTGAACTGTAGGCATATTTAAAAACTTGAGCTCTTCTACATGCAAGCTCTCCGTTCTATCCTTGGAATCAGAATCTAAGGGTTCTACACCTCGCTGACTGTACCAGCCCTGAAGCAATTCTGATGAAGGCTCAGATGTGGTGGGTGGGGCAAGTCATCCGCATAGGTGAACACCACAGACTCCTGCTGTATGGCAAGCTAGTACTTGGCAAAAGAAACCAAAGACGCCCCAGGGAACCGTATAATGACTTGTCAAAGCCAATCTCCAGTGGTGTAACATCAAGTCAAAGCAGCTAGAAGAGTGTGCTGAAGATCACTCATCTTAGTGACCAACATTCCATTCAGCTTTCAACAACTTTGAGGAGGCCCGGTGCCAATGACTTATCTCTGCGAGAGAACAGCGACTCACAGAATCGCAGGCAGTGATCCAGAAAACTGACCTCCAGTGCCCCCAATGCGCAAGACTCTGAGCCTCCCATCTGGGACTGCAGAGCCACGTAGGAAAGCACAGAGGATTTGCAGAAACGTCATGTCATCTTCGAAATGAAGGACAACCACCGTAAGGTAGTTTCTGTCATACCCGGATATGTATGACGGCTGTCATAGCTAGTGTTGTTTACATAGAATCATTGTGGAGCAGGATATTTACTGAGGCTGGTTAACCTCTTGGTTAAGGTTGGAGTGGGAACTCTTCATCTTAGATCTGAACCTGCAACTCACAGTTCGGCTATCTAACCGCTATGCTACATTACCCCCCCCCCAAAGACATACACAGAGGTTCCTGTGTTCCTGCACATTCACTCTGTAAAACTTTGCATTGTTCTTGATTTGTTTATTAATGGAACTGCATGGCATTGCGAAAACACTTTGATATGGAAAAACATGTTCCTTATCATTAAAGGCGCTTTATAGAGAGACAATATTCTTGGTGTTGCTCAATATTACCCCATTGCATTGCGAGGAAATGACTCAAACGGGTTTCATTTCTCCGTATTCTGTGGCTCATTAGTGTTGCTCTCGCGCAAACATATCGGCAGTGTTCTGAACTAATGCGCTTTTATATTTTCAGGCCGCTTGGTGTGTGAAAATAGGATGCTGAAGGTCACAGAGGCGTTTGAACACGGCAAGTGGGTCGGCGGCGAAATGATTTATCGCGGCTTTGCGGCGCAGATTTTTCCATTGATGTGCGCGACTGAGAAACGTCTTCAAGGGGCCGCCAGATAGCGGCTTCTGTAGTGACACTCAAGCATGCTGTCTTCTCATCCGCTACCCGACCGCATCTCCTGTCTGCTTTTTAATTCCTTTTTCACGCGCTCCTTTGCACAGATAGTGCAGGCTCGGAGAGGCAAATGGTTTTTGTTTTGTTTGTTTTTTTATATTCCAAATGATTTTAATGCAGTTTCCTATTTATCATCTGTAATGATTTCTCGCAACACAAATGATCACATGACTTTGAAAACACAGACTAGCTGCTGATGTACAAAGTAAAAACCCAATAAGTGTCTTTGTAACATGATTTTCCCT
Organism: Gymnothorax javanicus; assembly: GCA_029692085.1. Classification (NCBI taxonomy): domain Eukaryota; kingdom Metazoa; phylum Chordata; class Actinopteri; order Anguilliformes; family Muraenidae; genus Gymnothorax; species Gymnothorax javanicus. Next base: position 64,226,631 of record CM056205.1, on the reverse strand, counting down.
CATAAAGGATTGCTAGACTTTTTTGAATTATGGGTTTTTTTTGTCACTTCCATATGTTTCATTCTCCCTTTGAGTGTAAACTGTGAACACTGCCTGCCTGTGCGTAGTTTGAGTCCAGCGCTGGTTGTGTTTATTTGTGTAGATGGCAGGTTTGATGATACTGTAGCTGAATTATCTGGGGGGTGATGGACAGCACTGTTAAGCTTGCAGTTTGCTTTAGCAAGAGTGAAAGATGGGCAGGGAGTGTGTACCTGTCATGGCATTATCCACAGAGCAAGGCAGCAGACTTCATTTGCACAGGTTTCAGCACCAGACAAAAGTGTGCTGTGAGCACTGAAGAGTGAGTGAGTGATTGAGTGAGTGTAAGTGAGAGTGAGTATAAATGAGAGTGAGTGAGTGAGTGTGAGTGAGAGTGTACGTGAGAGATAGTGAGTGTAAGTGAGAGTGAGTGAGTGAGTGTGAGAGTGTGAGAGAGAGTGAGAGTGTAAGTGAGAGTGAGTGAGTGAGTGAATGAGTGAGTATAAGTGAGAGTGAGTGAGTGAGTGTAAGTGAGAGTGCGTGAGTGAGTTAGAGTGAGGGAGTGAGTGTAATTGAGAGTGAGTTAGAGTGAGTGAGTGAGTGAGTGAGTGTAATTGAGAGTGAGTTAGAGTGAGTGTAATTGAGAGTGAGTGAGTTAGAGTGAGTGAGTGTAGGTGAGAGTGAGTGAGTGAATGTAAGTGTGTGAGTTACAGTGAGTGAGTATAAGTGAGAGTGAGTGAGTGAGTTACAGTGGGTGTAAGTGAGAGTGAGTGAGTGAGTTACAGTGAGAGTGAGTGTCAGAATGAGTGGGAGTGAAAGAGTGTGAGTGAGAGTGAGTGAGTGAGTGTTAGTGAGTGTTAATGAGTGATCTCAGGTAGCTCGTGAAACCAGGACTGCTTCCTTCTGTACATCTAACCATCTCACCATAACATTACTGGCAGTATTAAAACAAAATAAGACAAATACTGATTTTAAAATCCTCTACCATATAGTCTCCTGTAAGCTGCATAGCTGCAGTAATCTGTGCTGGGTAATGTGCCTGATTGAGCAGACAGTTTTGAGCCTTTATCACACAGGAGTCTCAGCCTCAAATCAGAAGCCTGGGTTCAGAAGTTCAGAGGGACTAGGGGAGTCGAGGTGTTAGCTGGGCTGTTTCAAGATAAAAACACACAGGCTGTGTTCTTGTCGGGTCATGGAGAGTACACCTTGTGTAATTAGCAGAAGCTCCTGAGATCATCAGCAGAAGAATGAGGTGAGATGGCTCTGCGCAAATCCTATGTAATGCTTATGAGGACCAAACTCTACACAGCGCTGCTCAAGTAACTCAACCTATTGAGTGTTTTAGGAGTGGGCGACATATCAGTATAAACAATATACTGCAGGAAAGTTGTGCCACGATATGAGTTTAGATCTATCATCCACATCAGCAGTGAGAAAATTTTTAGGTTAAAATGAGAGATTCCATGAAAAAGTCTTGCCAAAACATTGCTGGAGATGAAGCAGAGCCCACTGCTGTGTGGCTACAGTGACATTGGTCCTGACCAATGTCAGGAACAATCTGATTTGTCACTGGGCCCATCAAGTGAGTGTCTACATTCTAATTGAGTTCTTGTATTTCTTTTAAAGCATTGGATGGAAACGTATATGCTGTTATATACAATGCCCTCCTCCAATGTTAGCACCTTTGCTAAATATGCAAATGAAAATATATGTATTAAAGCCTTAATTGTTTACTCAATTGATTTTAAATTCTAAACATTAACTGGGATAAAACATTCACTCGAAATGCAATTATTGAAAAAAATCATTATTTATTAATGACGGAAATTTTCTCAAAAACATTTGTGCAACAATTATTGGACCCCCTGAATTAACTGACACTTAGTACAGTCTCTCCTTACCCAGGTAAAAGCTTGGAGTTACAGTATGTCCTTTAGTTTGAAATGAGGTTTGAGAAGAGATAGCGAGGGATCTGAGACAGTTTCTCCTTGCAGAATCTCTCCAGATCCTTTGAATTCCCAGGTTCACATTCATAGACTCTCCTCTACAGTTCAATCCAGTTTGAGTTTTCTGGTGCAGGCAGCCAGGTTTTCATTTAATGACTGCTGGTACTTGAAGGAATCCTTATTATGATGAATCCTAACAAGTTGTTAAGGCACTATGGAGGAAAAATAGTCCCACGAGATGGATGAGCTACCCTCATACTTCACAGTTGGGATGAGATTTTTTACAGAACGGCCATGTTTGTTTTTTACGCCAAAATCACCTCTGGTGTTTATTTGTCAGAGATGTTCCACTTTGGTCTCATCTAATTTTAGAACCCATTGGAAGAGTTCTCTGATGACAATTGCGGCTTTTTTTTCTGACAATCCAGCAACATAATTTTTAGTGGTGTAGATAGTAGTTTTGGGGGCTTTTGTACCCTGTGAGATAATTAATATCTGCAATTATATTTAAAATAGTTTCTTTTACCACTTGAACCATCCTCCTCACAGTGCCTGCATTTAAAATAGGCACACATCCTCTTCTAGGTGGATTTTTAACATAAACCTCAAACTTCTTAACTATTGCTCTGTCAGTAGAAACAGGTTTTTTTTTGTTTTTTTTTTGCCTTTTAGCCCATTTCTTATTGCCATTTCCACATTTGTGCAGACCAACAACTTTCTGTCACACGTCATTATTTTTTTTATGGTAATGGATGAATAAGGCAAACTGGCCATGTGTCTTTATACCCCTGTGAAACGAGAGGTCATGGGTGATCATTAAAGTTCTTGAAATTGTTATGTTAAACTTAAAAAAGTAAAATATGAATGGGAATATTTTTCAATTACATTTTTATTTTAACCCCATAAGTCCATCAAATGCAGCTGCTGTATTCAAACCAGTGGAACTTCAAGTCAATTTTAAATTCTAGTGGAGATCCCACGGTTTCCAACGATTCTAAATATGTCCTGATGAATTACAGCTAAATGAGCGTAAAATTACGTTGAAGATCTTTTATTTCCATTTGATGTTACGCCATGGCTATAAAAACGAAGTGCCTTGGGTTTGAATATCTCTCGCAATATAAGTGTGATGTAGCTTCAGTGAAGTCCTGCAGCCAGCGGATACAGAAGATATATGCAACATTCTCCTATAATATGAATAAAATGCTTTTTCTGACTTTGAACCAACTTAAGGAAAACTTGTGTGCAAGTGTGCAATATTGGTGGAAGGCGCTGTATATTGTTATAATACAAAATTCACCATGCATTGTGGCAAATTTTAGCCCATTTTACTCAGCCGGAGTGGGTAAGTGTGCTTTTGTATTTTCTGCTTGTGCGTGTGAGCATGAGTATGCATGCATTTGTAATAGTTTGTGTGAGTTGGGAGAAGAAAAGCTGACTGTCTTCTGTATGTTTGTAAGAGCTGAGAGTATCACCTGCTAACAGCATGTGAATCAGTCATGTGACTGAGTATCCCCTGCTGTCGAGGTCACTGTGTCTGTGTTTGTCATATTCTTTCTCAAACTCGTCTCTTTTGCCATTCATTAGTCCCAAAGAGCGCCACTCAGCCAAGTGCTTCTAGAGCTGTGCTGTAGCGCTCAGAGATACGTGTCACAGACCCTCTGATCAAACAAACAGGCGGGGAAATATCTTCGCACTCACGCTGAGGATTCTGTGAGAAGTAAAACTACCATGATATGTGCAAGCACAAATATTTCGTAGGTTGTTCAGACTTGTGATTCGTATATTTTCCCTTCACATTCGAATTTGTGAGGGGCCTATGTCCATGTTGATTTCAGCAAGTGAGGCTTCTCGCTGTTTGCGATAGCTGTTATTTAAGAACTCTTGTGCTTGGCCCTTGCAGAGACCAGTCCCTCTATTAGAGAGCAGGACTATTCTGTTCAACTCATAGCGTCCACTTTGATATTTGGTTGGCAGAGAAGTGCTTTGGCTCCTGTTTTGCTAATTGCTGACCGGTAACTTGTTAGGACAACACATTATTATCCCTACTCGTCATGTCATCCCAACTACCTGATCAAGTGTTGATAAATAAAGAAAAAGGAGGCTTTTGGGGTCCTTGTTTGAGGCTTAGGGTTAGGGTTCGGGTTAAGGGTTAGGGTTTAGGAGGTAGGGTTAGTTTTAAACTGGCGTCAAATAAAGACGCCAAAAGCCTCCTTTTGCGTCGTATATCGACGCTTGGTCAGGTAATGTCACCATAAGAGGAGATGGGATGAAACTGGGCTCGTTAGGGAGTTTTCCGGAACAGGTTGTTCCAGTGACGTGAGTTGTGAAGGAGGGAGAATGTGTATCAGCCATTATATGAGGTAATGATCTGCACCTGCCACTAACCCTGGACTTCTGTTTCACAGTCTTTTGTCTGCAGGAAATTAGCTGCTGCAGTCAGTTACGTAGTCCCTGGTGACTGCAGGGTATATCAGACTCCTGTCTGTTATAAGTCCTCCTCCACAGAGGGGGCGGTCTTTCAGTTCTGAGACAAAGATCTCCTTTCTGTGAGTCTTACATCCCCTTTGGCAGTATCCTCCTTGCCCTCTCTGTGTTCCTGATTCCTGTGCTCTCTCCCTGCACTTTGTCGCACTCTTCAAACTCACAGTCATGTACATTCACATGCACGCACTCACATGTACACACTCGCGCGCACACACTCGCACACAAGCACATTTATACTCTGGGCTGAGGAGGTGCTGAAGTTCTTTTTCTTACTATCATCATCCTTCCTCTTCAGTCCATTGTTTTCCTCTGTTTTTGTTCTTCCCTTCTTTCAGATGAGAGTTTGACTGTGAGGGGAGCTCAGTAAGGCGTTATGCTTTAATTCGCTCCATATTTCCATAAACAGGTGTACAAAGCCAGAGTGGTGCTTTTAAAAGTTTGTCTCTGTGCCTTTATGACCTGGTACTGATGCTTAATTTTGCTAATTCCCAAATTTCCTGGTTATTTACGGCACTAATGGTGCCAATTCATCCATTACTGAAGATCTTTTAATCGTGTGTAGCGTCAAAGTCCCTCTCAGGGGGTTACAGAAAACCACTCGTGATCAGTGTGATCTGATGTGAAGGTTTTAAAACAAATGCGGAAATGCATTTGACTTCTGCGAAGGGAGGTTAAACTGTGCATATTGCACAAGCACCTGCCTGTAAGTCCTTAAACATAACAAGATCAGTTAGTTAACTTTATACCTAAACTTTCATACATTTAGATAAGGGCAAATAAATGTTCTGGTCCTACTTCAATAAAACTGCCTTTATTCTGCTGTGGCCTAAACAGAAAGCAGAGAGAAAATTTGAATTTTATATTCCAGTTGTTTCACTCTATCTGTCAACTAGTTTGTTACATTAAAGAGTTGAAAGGGCACCTGATAATTACTCGATCACATGACCTCAGTAGGATAGCGTGAGCAGAGGTGTAAAGTCCAGGTTCGGAAAGTAAAAATCCTCCCCAGAACTTCATTCCAACCACCTGGATTTACTTCGGACAGGAGATAGAGCCAATATGAGTGATCAGCTCATTCTGTGGGAGGGAGAAAAACTTTTACTTTCTGACCCCTGGATTTTACACCTCTGAGCATGAGAAACTTTAATGATTTTAGGAGTATGTGAAGTATATGATGAAATTTTCAAACTTTTCACATGATTTGGCGTATTCAGTGATTTTTGTCTTGTTGGCGGCTGGCTTATTGTGTATAATATTGAATGGCATTATCTGTTGGATCATTTATACCATAGTCTTTGCTGGATGGTTCATTTCCTATTGATCCTAATGAGTTTGATTTGTCCCCATTGGCATGTGAAGTGAGTTAAAAATTTAAATTTAGTATTTAAAAATTCATGAAAGACTGTTCTGGGTATAGAATACAAACGTTTATCCAACAGTTCATTTGCAACTGATACCTGTATGATTTGGTCAGGATGAAATTTTGTGTTTGAAAAGTTTCTGCATTTTTAGCGCATGATACTCTATGGTAAATAAGTCATCTGTGAAAAGATGAATTGATTGGAATCACTGCATTGAGGACATCTAAACACTATAATGGTTGATAAGGTTGGTGAAGTCTTATACAGTCACCTGACTCTGGGGGAGTGGCTATAGGAGTGTAACCCACACACACACACATACACACACACACACACACACATATAGGCTTTGCTCTTTTTTGTTCTTAACAAGGTACCAATCTCGCATTACCTCAGTGTTTTCCCACTTATGTTGCTAACAAATTCAAAAGGTGCATCAGTCAACGAGAGCTTCAGGTACAAGCCTGTAAATTCCCTGTTATGTAAAGCTGATGTGATTTGTACTTTTGGCATTATTTCATATAGCGAAAACATAAAATGCATGATAACGAGAGATGTAAAAATGATCAGGTAAGAGAGAAAAACAAATGGCATGTAGTGTAATTGATTTTTTAAATTGCATATTTTTGCTAACTGGTATAAATGCTGGATCCTGAACACCACGCTAGAGCTTGGCATAGCATCACATAAATGCCTTCTTATAGTGCCATGATATGTAGTCTCTCTCTCTCTCTCTCTCTCAGGCAACAAGCAGGAGGAGGGCCACCCATTCTCTGCCTCTCTTCTTCTCCTCTCTCTCACACACGCTCATTTGCATCGCTCCATTATCCTCTTCATGCAGGAGGGGTGGCGATAAAGACAGCGAGAAAATAAAAACAGGAGGACGAGTGGCGTTTGAATCAATTACAACCTGAAGAATTTTAATTTGCATCCATATCAGTGCCAAACCTGAATAAATGCCAGGCACCTTTGTGTCTGGTTATTTCAAGGTTTTTCCTTTTTATTTTTTCAGTGGTGATGCAGGAAATATCAGATTTGCATAAAGTGATTATTGTTGATTGTTTATCTGGCTGTCAGGATGTTTTGGTATTCCAAGGCTGACAGGTTGTCAACGACTTAAAACTCATTCATTTGGTGGAAATTTGCATGTAATTTGGCTGTAATAAGAGAGGCTGTCTGTGGACATGGGTCTTGGCCAGTCTCTGCAGCGGAGAAGACTGACAAACTGTTGGATCCTATCATAGTCTGTTAGTACGAAACAGTTACTGTAAGTAGCAGTTTCCATTAAATCACAATCGGTCAGTTATGTACTTGCAGTCAGTTAGCTGCTCTTGGCTACAAATAGTCATAGTTACTGTTGGTTACAGTCGCAGTCAATTTCAGGAACGGTTTGTATGGTCACAGTCGGTCATTGTCACCATCACAGTGATGATGTCACCATGTGAGGGAAACGGTCATACAACGTTAGTTCTAAATTTGTTTCAATTATCAATGCGAATATTACGATTTTTAAAGCATAGTCAGAATGTATAAAACTGAAATCCATAATGCTAGGTGTCTTTTAATAATTATAATACACTAATGAACAATATGCGACGCTTCATGGAACTACACCATCATATTTATTGAAAGAGCGATTCTTTTTATTTTTATAATAATCTCTATTCCACATAAGAGCTTCTAGAACTCACTTACTTGTCACCTTTTTCTCCACTGAATGAGTTACTATGTTAATGATACTGTACTATGTGCTCCAGTCAAATGACTAAAAATGTTTCCAAGCGCCTTCATTACTGAGTACAGTTGCTGCAGGTTACTGCTGTTCCTATATCATCATGGACTCAATTTGTGTAACAATGGCCAATTTGCTCAGAATAGCAGCAGATGGGGCAAGTGTGCAATGCATTTGCTTTGGGAAAACTGTGGCAAAAAACGACAGAGGCTTCTGTTCGGGGCTGAGTCTGTGTTTTACTGTGTATTATAGAGATGAAACACTACGTCAAAAACACCAGCAGTCTCAGCTAATTTGCAGTTATATCCAAAGGCTGTGGTGGATATGGCAGGCTTTGCTAACTCGTGAGTGACCGCTCATCCCATGGAGCACTCATTGGATTTGTGATGGCTAAGAGGAACTGCAGTCTGCCTCATAAATCAGACTAATGAAAAAGACTAACTGCATGCACTTCTTCGAATACCATTGTATGAATTTAAAAAAAAAAAAAAAACAAGACTTTATAGCTTTGAATCAGGTGTAATAAATGGGGTGTTTGGCAATCTTCAGGCGCTGTTCGTCTTTGCCCTAAAAAAAGATCTGAGTGATGACTGATAGGAGTGTGTTTGATTCCCCCGATTTACTGGCCACCAGGGCCCACCTGTCACAGGAAGCTGCTGGCTTGGAGATAACGTTCTGTCAAACTGTGGGAGGCATCCATACTTTTTTCTGATGTGAAGGGTTCCGTTGTGAAACGCATCATCAAAGTACTTCCATATCAAATTCAGTCGCTCGGCGATGCCGGCACACTGGGGGAATTGTGACTCTTGGTGATATTTCTGCACTGTGTCTCCGACGTGAACATCCTCCATCTTGCTTGTCTGTTTCAATTGCTGTATTTTGGGCACCCGGGAGCTCAGATGTGGGTGAAACATCTCTCTGTGTGTGATGCTATGTGTACTTGCATCACTGCTGTTAGCACAACCCTCCCTGCTGCTTTTTACTCCAGCCGGTGTTTACCGTTCATTTCAAAGGCATTTAAATCATTTGAATGACAACCTGTACATACACTAGATGGGAGGGGGGCTTAGGTACTTAAAATTACTGGTCTTGGCTGCAGTTGAAAACAATTCTACAATCCAGTTATTGCCATCTCTAAGAATTGAAAGAGTTGAGAGTTGGGAGTTGGACACTGAACTGTGTGAGAATGAGAAAATGTGCTGTGTCACAACTACTGAAGAAATTCAAGTGAAATTAGGACAAAGTTCACCTGTAAAATCACCTTTAGAGAGCACAAAAAGTTGAAATCCGTATGAAGAGGTTGCCACAAGCCCCAATTCTGTTGCCTGCTCATCTCTGACTCTCAGAGTTGTCATAATAGGTCCCTGAGGATGGGTACGGGGCCCACAGACTGTGACTCCAAACCGGATCTGGCAGAGAGAAACCGCGGTAATGGCTTTGCTATACTGCTAATCCCATTATAAGAAGGTAGAGTCCGTGGAGGATTCGTCCTCTTGTGGGATTGCCCCAATTTAAACATCAAAGGCTTCCTCATTATGATTCTTGAATCTATCTTCAGTTTTCTAGGGAAATTATGATGTATTTTATGCCACATAACCGTTGTATGAAGTGACTTCCTTGTCACGCAGATCTCTGTGGACTTGACGTTTACTTACCTCTGGAAGAATATAATTATGAGCACTTTCCTGAGTAAGCAGCCTAACTCTGTTGACTTTGTGTCTGGGATGGCATGAAAATTTCCAGAAATCTAAATACCCACATAGATGAATGCATATATGAACCCACACACATACATACACACTCAGTCACATATATATACTGTATGTAGTCATTCACACACACGCACACACACACACACAATCACAAAGCTATTTGCTGCTAGACTTGGGCCCTTGCAATTTACCCCTTAGCACCTCCCAGCACCCCAGACAGCTTAAATTGATTTTGTTTGGTGTCAATTGTCAGCCCACAAAGAGAAGATTTTTCACCACCCTGACCGGAGCATTCCTGCTGGCGCATTTTATTCCTTTCGATCTCTCCCCGGAGAGACCGAGCACTCGCTAGCTGTCCTGCTCAATATGCCTTAGCTCTCGGCTACATTCTATGGGAGTTCAAAGGTCACCTTTAGCGGAAGCCTATGTTACCATCTGTCATTTTGTCTTAATGTGTATTTTAGCACCTTCTCTCATTCTCCAGTATATTCTGTCCATTTTTGTTTTTGAAAACATGTCAAATCCCTATCAGAGAGGCTATTATCACCTTGCACTGCTTTGACTCTGAGTTTGAACTGTTGTGTGTATTTCAATCAGTCAATTAAATTTGCCCAAGATCTGCTTCAATCCTCCTAAGCAACTACCCTAGCTCAAACCCTCAGAAAATACTGGTGTGATTTAACTGCAGGAAAAACTCCCAGTCCAGCATACATATCGCAAGAATCTTTGGAGGCATCAGACTCAATAGGGAAAGCCCCTCCTCCTCTGGTCTCCAGGTGTGGGTTTGGAGAGACATGTAACAGAGCATCATCAGCCCTGATCTGGTCTCTTCAGGATGAGGCGGCTGGGACATGGCGGAGGTGGTCTCACAGACTCAGGAGAGGGCGCATTTTCCCCATTGGTGGGACGGGGAAATAAGAGTAGGGTGTTCGGGAGGATCCTAAGACTGAAACCAAAGATAGTGAGAAGATTTAACCCCCTCAAGAGTTTCCTGGCAAAAATGACTGGGACAGAGACAGACTGACACAGAGATGAGGCTAATCTTGTGAGCTTTTATGGTCGAGGCAGATTCGATAAGTTTAACTTCTAGCCTGTGCAGTTCTCTGAAAGCAGAACCATAGTATGTCTTTACCATCATTGGCAGCCAACGATGCTAAAACTAGTATGTTGATATCATCTTTTAAATTTGTTTATGTGTTGGCGCAGTGAATGTAGTCTAGTTCTGTACCATCTCATGCCATAGAGTCCAGCAAATTCAGAAACTTGAGCATTCAAAATGATTTTTAAGCATTTAAATTCCTCACCAGATCTTCATATTGAAACATCAGACTCCAAAGGTATGGCCTCATTTTTTAAAAAGATTATTTTGGATTTAAAAAGAATTCACATTGTTTGGGAGAAAAAATACCTTCCTGTTTGCACTATGACGTTTGGCGCTGGGCATTCCATCCAACCTCCCAATGTTCAGAATGCATTATTATCATGAATGAGTTTAGATAAGTATTTTTAAATACATACAGTTGCTTGCTCCCAAAATGAAAAGGGAGATAACAACAATAATAATTATAATTGAAACAGGAAAACTAGCCAATGGCCTGGACAGCCATGCATTAGCCAGACATATGGTTATGATAATGAATCCCAGAACAGAACAGACCTGACGCTGCAACAAATAAAGCGACTGAAGACAAAGGCACATGCAGCTCTGCGCTCCGGGGCACACTGGGGAAGATCTGTATCTCTGGCAACTGGAAAACAGGCCCTGAGGAAGAGGAGGGACTGCTCAGGGAGGGAGGACCAGTACGTATGTTATACTGGACTGAGCCTTTCTGTTATTAGACTGCACACATTCACTCACTCCAACCATTTCATATTATTTGGCCTCGTGTTATTCCTGTGGTTCTCATTCTTGTTCTCATTTGTTGAAGAGTAAATTGCAGCGGTTGTGTCACGTCATTGCTGACATTGTCTTGCACGCTAATGTGGTCAATTCCCATCCCTTGGTCAAAGCACGTTTCATTTTTTGTGAGTTTCCTCATTTATTTGACAGTGCACTGGAGAGAGACTGGGAAGATGGGGAGAAGAATGGACCTGACATGCAGCAAAGGGCAAAGGTCGGACTCGAACCCGGGCAGTGGCTTCTGGGATCACAGTCACTTGGTGTTCAGATTTCGCCAGTATCAAACTGTCCCTCACGAGGATAGAGTAGGTTGCAGGGAACACATTTCCAATCCTGATGACTGTAGAAGGAATGGGAGCTTGTTCCTAACAAACTGGACAGAAGAACGCACATGGAAGAATTAACAAGAATCTGGTCCCAGTCCTGGACCTTGCTTAGGCTTGGGACCTTGCTCTTTTAAACTGGACTGATGAATTGACTAGAGCTGGGTTAACTTAAACGCATCGCAATCCTGGAACCTGCTTAGGCTTGGGAGCTTGTTCTTATAAACTGGAACTGATGAACTGACTTAACGTGAATGCAATCCCAGTCCCAGACCCTGATTAGGATTGGAAGCTTGTTAGAATTGGCAAAGTTACAAGAATGGTTTTCAGGACCTGCTGTCATTAAAGTACAAGTTGCATTTAACAAAGACAATGAGTTTACACTAACAATATTGACTGGTTCTATGCTAAGATTTGCGCAGAAGCCAAATCTAGCTATTTACCCTATTTCAAACCTCTTCCACTCCAGAGTTGACATCGGAGGGATCCTGGCACTGTCCTCACCTCGCCTTAAAGCGAATTACATCTCCAAACTCTATCTAATGTAGGTTTCCTAATTATCAGCTGAACGTTAATTTGTTCAGTTGCGAATCAATCCGTATCCATTTCCCCTCATCTTGCATTATTATTCGCTGCAACAATTATAAAGCATTTTCCAACCCACATTAATGATAGACCTAACATAAAACGTCAATGTCTTACGAAGCTCCTGAGCTGCTGCAGCTCACAAAACTTTTTTTTTTTTTTTACAAGTTCGCATCCGATTGGCTTGATACTCTAAAGAAACCCTTTCTAAAAGTGTGGTTTTGGGTTTTGCCGACTAAGGTCTGCGAAGTGTGAAGGCAGCTCATGTAAAAATAAAACTCTGTCTACAACCAGTGACATTACCATAATGCAGGTTAACACTCAAACTATTTCCGAGTAAGAATCGGGTTATAGATATTAGATAAGGTATTTAACTAAGGTTTAGATTTCGTGTAATTAGATAATTGCCGTTTCAGAAGCTAGACTGTAAAGACATCATGGATGACTTGGCTATGTTGAAAGTTCAGCACATGGCATGCATATTAAATGATTTTAAAAGCATGCCACACGTCAAACTTTCACGATGCTCTGATAACCAATTATTCAATTACCAACGCTTCAATGTCAGAAGTGTTGGTAATTTAATAAATTAATTAATATGGCTTGGTGCAACCAGTGTGCAACTGTGCTTCCCTGCAAATGCAATCTATTCTTTGGAGTGCTGAAAACATTAGGCTTAAGAGCAATCTTAAAATAAATTAGGTTGCACCACTGAAAAAATCCTAGAACAGGAGAAGGAATTCAGTGAAAGCAGTGGGTTAATTGATTATTCTTTTATTATTATTTTTTTTTCTTTTTTGTATCCATACAATATCACTATTAAGTACATTGGTCTTGATTATTCAGTAAATAAATTGAGTAATTATTACTCAAGCAATCTTATCAGTATAGGCGTGGATGGACATCAATGGTCATCTGTAACCTCTCCAAACCAAAAGATGCCTTTTTTCCATGATAAAGTTTAGAGTTTGAACATTTTTCTACAGAGCTGCCCATCAGCCAGCACATGTACTCTTTAAAGGAACTGCTTATTTAACGGTCAGAACGTTCACCCTGAAATGGACTGCTTGCTATTTACAATTCCGATCCAAGCAAAATGCAAGCTTGTATAAACGCTTTTCACACCCTACAAGGAGCAAGTAACTCACTAACACAGTAATATCTAAAAAAAAATTTGGATTTCCCAAAGTCTTTGAGCTGTTCGCGTTGTAAATAAGCAAAAACCGAGGTATTCTATTTCGTTGAATGAGGTATACTATTCAAAAAAAGTAGGGGATATTTTATTTTGAGATCAAAATTTTCACATATACAAAGGGATACGAAACCATGTTGTATAGTTCCTTACTGAGGAAGCATTTCCAAAGAAATTCATCACCCAAACACATCAGTGACACTCTCACGATCTGCACGGGATGCTATTGATGAAGGGGGTTGTGCCACAAATTTGCATGACTCTGAATTGGAAGGTTAGAGCCACTGTAAAGGAAGATTTTGAAGAGAAAGCATCAGATTATCAGTGGTTGAAGTCGTTAATTAAACAGAGACCATGCGCCGTCTAACACAGGAGGAGAGGTTACATGCCCTTGGCATGCTACAGGTTGGCACAAGACAGGTCGTTGTGGCAAGGGCAATGAATGTTTCCCAGTCTGTCATCAGCAGATTATGGTCCAGACATCGTGCTACAGGGTCTGTTCAGGATAGACCACGATCCGGTTGACCAAGGGCAACAACTCAGGCTCAGGACAGATTCATCCGCACTATTGTCTTGAGAAATCGTATGGTAACAGCAAATCAGATAAGGTCTCAACTTCAAAGGGATACTGGCTTGGTAGTGAGTGGCCAGACCATCAGGAATCGTCTGCACAGATTTCACTTACACGCCCGACGTCCTCGTGTCATTCCCTGTTTGAGGGATCGTCACATTAGGGCCAGACTCCAATGGTGTCGTCATCATCAACGCTGGGATAATCGCCGATGGAACAACGTAATGTTCTCAGATGAGTCGAGGTTCACTGTGGACTTCCTTGACAGCGAGGAGGGTTTGGCGCCAACGTAACGAACGTTTCCATGACGTTAACGTCATTAGACATGATCCGTATGGGGGTGGATCTGTAATGGTGTGGGGAGGCATCACTGCTGCCGGCAGAACAGACTTGCATGTTGTTGCTGGACGTGTCACAGGGCAGTACTACCGGGACAACATCTTGGCACCCCATGTTGTGCCATTTGCACGTCGTTATGGCCGCCGTTTCATTTTCCAAGATGACAATGCCAGATGTCATAGGGCCAGGATCGTTACAGATTACCTCCAGCAGCAGAATATCACCACATTACCATGGCCAGCACTCAGTCCGGACCTTTCCCCCATCGAGCATGTCTGGGACATGCTTGGACAGCGGCTACGCCTAACGTCAACAACCTCCTGCCAATGTCCAAGAACTTGCTGCAGCATTGCAACAGGAATGGAATAACGTTCCCCCAAAATGACCTGGGACGTCTCGTTAGGAGTATGCCACGCCGAATTCGAGCTTGTCTAGCCAACCGAGGGGTTTTACCCGCTACTGACTCTGTTTCACAATGGTGGTAAATTTGCTGTGTGACCCTGTGTTTGTGTCGACCCTTATTCTGGAGAATCTGTCCTTTACTGACTGTACACAGGGTTTCGAATAAATTGACAAATGTTTCCTTAATGTTTTTATGTCATTTGTTTCCTTCCTGACCTCATGATCTGCATTTCATGGTACTTGTAAATCCAATATCGCCTACTTTTTTTGAATAGTATATAATCTCTAAAACAAATGTCACACTGAGCAAAATGCCACCACATGCGGTATTATCAGCAAAGTAATTGGGTTACTCTTATCCCTGCAAAAAATGTTCTATAGGACTTATATGGAATTCTATAGAATTCTCTAGAACTCTATAGAACATCAATGGAACTCTATAGAACATTTTAGTAGAACAGCATGTTCTATAGGATTTTCCATGTGTTCTATAGGAATTTGCTAGAAACCTATAGAGCACCTCTATGGAAAAGAAAGTCCTGTAAGATTATTGCTGTTCTATAAGACCTATAGACCTATAAGACCTATAGAACAGTGTTTCCCAACCCTGTTCCTGGAGTACCCCTGCCCTGCATATTTCAGATGTCTCCTTGATTTAACACACCCAGATCATGACATTAGGTACTCCACTAATGAGCTGATCAGCTGAATCAGGTGTGTTAAATCAAGGAGACATCTGAAATATGCAGGGCAGGGGTACTCCAGGAACAGGGTTGGGAAACACTGCTATAGAACACCCTAGTTGAAAAACCTGTTCTATAGGACTTTGATGGTCTTTAGGACCTTCTAATAGAACAAAAGCTTAATGGGAAAGACATCTTAAATAAGGGTTAAATAAAAATAAAAATAAATCTTATGAATCTTTGCAATGCTCTGTCGAAGGGTCAATTTACCTTATGTGTACCTGGGTTCTAGAAGTGAGAAACCGGACTAATGGTATGAAAATGTGCAATATGCAGTGATGTCCACGATACTGAAGTAGCAAGGAAATTGTGTCCCTTTTAACTTTAAGGTGTGCTTAAGCACATGGGGTACCAGGCACATACCTACTCATTGATTATCTGATTGACTGACTGACCACACAACTTAGCAGTATTTCAGTTAAGGTATATGAAGACATCTTTCCATTTCCTCGGCAGCAATTCAAAAATATAAATGTAAGGCATTACAACTTTATTATGCTATAATGGAAAACTCGTGTTCCTCTATTGCTTACAAAGACAGAATTACGTTGAAATTTTGACCTTTTGAACTTTTCCCTTAATTTTAAAAATTCTATCAAATTATGCCTTTCAATTCACATGCATGTGATTGCAGATTATATACAGATTTAGAATTAATTTGAATACAATTTGAGGTCTGCTGAGACTTATTCCCACCATCTTTATACATCTGAAGGTTATTTCTAAGCACAAATATACAAGCTTCTGAATGGCTCACTTGGTTAAAGCACTGCATTGCAGAGCAGAAGTGTCTGGTTTCGAGCCCCGGTCAGAGTAGCACGTGAGTGGTCATTGCGCTACAGAGATGCAAGTTGGGAAACGATTGCTGGGAAATGTCATATAAAATGGATGCTTTGTTTGTGGTTGCCTTCCAAATTTGGGTGGGATTTAAGATGATTTTCTATGGAACTGTTTTCTATAGAATTTTTTTTCTATAGGACTTGAGGTACTAAAGTTCGATAGAATGCCATTGGATTCCTATAGCACATTTATAAGAATTCCTATAGCACATTTTTTGCAGGGGTTAACCAATGTGGCAAACACGTTCTGTGATCATCATGGCTATGGTACAACGAAAATAAAAAACAGCTTGCCAGCTAGCTTGCTAGCTAGCCATAAGTACTTACTAATACGTTGCACTTACTAATAACAAAGAAAAACTCCATCTCATTGAATTCCTTCCCCAGACAAACACAGCAATCTGATACAAGGAACCCACCAGTTCCATTCGGAAAAACTCCCATTGACCATGTCAGTCTCACATTTCTATCTCGTAAATGTAACCCAAGCATTTCTGAATTGGTTTTGGAAGTCTTTTTTTTTTCTATGCATTCACGTCATTCAGCTGCACACAGTTGAGAGAATACGACTTAACCTGCTCTAATGCAAGGGTTTAAATATTTTACTGAGGCTCCCAGAAATAGAGCAGCTCTATGTCAGAAGGCATCTAAATCTGCTCAATGGGGTTAATGCTCGTCACCTGGCTATATTAGGTCCTATATTGAGGTTTGGGTATGGACTATGTTGCAGTATTGGGTAGGATTTGGAGTATCTTGCCATACTGTGGTTTGGTATGACTTGTGGTGCTGTAATGCAGTATGGAATATGCATTGTGGTGGTATTTTGGTGTATAGGGTATTGCGTATGGTGTCACATTGAGGTTTGGGTATAGAGTATGGCACTATATTGTGTAGGATATGGAGTATGGTGCTATATTGAGGTTTGGTATAACATATGGTGCTGTAATGTTGTATAGGGTATGGAGTGCGGTGCAATAGTGAGGTTTGAGCACAAAGTATCATCGTACATTGAGGTTTGAGTATATCACATGGAGCTATATTGCCATATAGGGTATGGAGTATGGTGCTATATTGAGATTTGGATAAAGAGTATGGTGCTATATAGCAATATAGGTTATGGATTATGCTGCTATATTTAGGTTTGGATTTACTGTTCGGTGCTTTATTTCAGATTAGAATATAGAGCCTGGCGCTGTATTGCAGTATAGGGTACGGAGTCTGTTGCTATACTGTGGTTTTAGTATGTAATAAGGTACTGAATTACAGTGCAGGATATGGACTATGGTGCTACATTGAGTTTTGGGTATGAATTATGGCGCTATACCGCGGTATAAAATATGGAGTAAGGGGCTATATTGCAGCAAGGGGTATGATGTTTGGAAACTTTACAGGGGGGTTGATGAAGTACGGCTCTGCTGGTGATCCCTGAATTTTCAGCTGTAATGGAGATAGGCTCGCTGGGTTGTTGTACCGTGGAAATCAACAAAGGGAACACGCTCTGGGAGATTAGCGCATCCCCCCAGTGAAACGCAGTTTGCATGGCGCCATACCGTTTAGCCGCATTACAGATCATTAGGGCCTGGCACCAGCGGGGCGAGGAAGGGATCGTGTCAGAGTCCAGCACTCCTCAGACTCATTATAATACATCTGTACCATAATAATCCACCCCGAAACTCCCACTTCAAGTCACCTTGTGATGTGGGAATCTCAGAAAAAGATTTTTTGGAAGATATGAAGGATTCCTGATTCCTTCCCTTTTCAAGTGCGCTCCATCTGATTTGCGTGGAGATGGTATCATCTACTGTTCCTGTGTGTTTATAGCATAGAGCTGCAGGGCCTCTACAGGCCGCTCGCTGAATCCGTAGCGGTAGTTAGCGCAGCATTGCGGTCTCTTCCTGAAGGCTGCTGCTGCTCCAGAAACAGACTTTCGCTAACTTGGCCTCGCTTGGATCTCAGGGAATGGAAAATTAAATTCACAAAAGGCATGGGTCTGTAAAACCACAATTACGGCTTTGATTTAATTAGCTAACATTTGTCCTTACTGTTTCTTCACATACCACGTTCCGCTAAGTCCAGGAAACTATGTATGAATTTATGCATCTTTAATGCAGAAGGCACACTCGCGGGGTGTGAATTTGCGATTTTCTGGGGCAACAGCGATTGGCCCTAGTTGTTACCGCAGCGCTAGCATTAGGGTGGCGGTGTATAGCCAGGTCACCCGCAGCATACAGAGTGGGGCTGGTTCCAGTGGGGCTTGCAGCTCAGTGCACTACACATGTAGATCTAGTGACTGAGATTGTCTTAGCACTTCTGTGATATAATTAAAAGAACACTATGTCTGAGGCTGAACAGTATACTGCCAGCATCTCTCATTCACATCATGCTTGTTTGTTTTGTGGCTTGCACAAGCATTCACTACTGGAAATAATGGAAAAGTGTTGGCAGGATCTTGAATGAATGTTTGTGTAGCATACACTCCAGGGCCAGCTTTTCTATTTTTCCTACTGTGTCCTCTTTAATAGATTAGACACTAAAGCATGCAAACTACATGTCCCAAGAATGCAGCAGCAGTGCCCTATAAGGGAAGAAAATCTGCAGCCTTTCTAGTGCACTTGTTTAGTGTCTTACACTACCTACAGCTTACCGTGAAAGAGCACTGAATAGCTCTGCTATTTATTTGGCAGTTGTCATTGCAAAATTTCACTCTGGTGATGCAGCACAACTTAATGTTGTTTTAATTGTAACAGAAGCGCAACGGCACTGGACCATACAGGACGGAGACCAGACGACCTTTGACCTCTGACTCTTCAGGAAGGAAATGCTGCCATTAACCCAACACCTCCTGGGGATGGGAATAGTTTTTATGAACATGTATTTTCTCTTGCACATATGCACCAAAGGGCTCTGGTTTGTGATTTTTTGAAAGTCAATGGCAGTTTTGGCTTTGCACAAAAGCGCAGTGTCTGGCCTCATCCGGGCGGCGAAGGGCATTTCCTCTCCATATCCTGTAACGCTTTGGCCTCTCCGCCCCTGCGTCCCGCAGTGCATTATACAGGAAGTCGGGACGTTATCCTCTCCTCCCCTGTGTCCCGCAGTGCATTGTACAGGAAGTCGGGACATTATCCTCTCCTCCCCTGTGTCCCGCAGTGCATTATACAGGAAGTCCCGGGCAGAGCCGAGTGAGGGACCTTCTTTCCTTCCTTCCTCCAGAGGAGGGGTTCTCCTCTCATCTGGGAGATCTCAGCTGGGACGTAATTTAATCCACAATAAATGGGTTCTCTTTTGGACCAAAGCATTCTGAGACTCTAATTCAACTGATCCACTTTACAGGAAACGGTACCATTTTAGTGGACTATGAGTCTGTATTGCAGGTGTTTGGGAGTTAAGCAGGTCTTCATTAGCCCCAGAAAGCTAACTGTGCCTCTTACTAAGAACTCCTTTATGATGCTTTTATGCTAATGACCATTTATGGGGAGTTTTAAATTGCAGAATAACTCTTTATTTATTTATAAATCAGAATCAGGTTTATTGACCAAGTATGCAAACACAAACAAGGAATTTGACTGCGGTGAACTTTGCTCTCAGTGTACCGGACATGAACATTAAATATAGAAAACTAAAATTGTAAGTTAAAAAAATATGTACAAGCTTTATAAAAAATAAAGTACAAAAAATGGAAATATTTAAACAAAATATACAGGCCTAAATTAGAATAAAAACGAAAAATAAAAAATTGAACAAGTGTGTACAAGA
This sequence comes from Gymnothorax javanicus, assembly GCA_029692085.1. Taxonomy (NCBI): domain Eukaryota; kingdom Metazoa; phylum Chordata; class Actinopteri; order Anguilliformes; family Muraenidae; genus Gymnothorax; species Gymnothorax javanicus. Next base: position 64,206,728 of record CM056205.1, on the reverse strand, counting down.
GTGCACTGATGCAGGAAAAACTGATGGAGTAGATGGTAACATTTACACTGTGGAAAGGTGCGTGTCAGGTGAGGTTTATTGGACAGATTTTCCTGACTGCTGAGATACCTTGATGACGACACAAAAGCTGAGTGTGTTGATATGTTATCACATTGTGTCTCGGGCTCTTGGTTTAATGACAAGCGCCATCAGAAAATCCACAGCCAGTGCAGTCATCCGTCAGCCAGGCGCACTTCAACCTCCCGTAATTTCAAGCTTTACTTCAAATGTTCTCATATCTCTGCTTGATCTCCCCAGATAATACAGTAATTTTACGGCAATTCCCTGCGCAAAATCCATGGCTTTCTCAGTTTGAATTCTGCTTTCTAATGCTGCAATCAAGCTGATAATGCCATTATCTAATCCTGGCGGTGGGCGTTTTCTACCTTTAGCGGTTGTTGGAGTTAACCGGATAATTCTCTTGACTAATGCAATTTTGGTTCTCTGATTTCTCTCTGCTAAACTGAGGAGAATCTCCTTTAAAGGGGAACTATTATGCTGATCCTTCTTTTAATACATATTAGTAATGTTATAATGTTGGCTGTCCATACTCAACCTCTGAAAAGTTTCTAAACATAAGATACAGGGGTTTTGCCCTAATCCAAGAACGTGATTTCGTGAACGTGATTTCCTCTCTGAACAGCTCCTCCCGAGATCTTCACGAGATCTGGGCAAAACCTGACGTCAGGTTGCGCCGTCCAATTAATACAGACCTAGCCAGAGCCAACCACGGCACTGGACCTGCCCACACCGGAAACTATTCTAGCAGGCACTAACAACGGTAGATCATACTATGTCTTAGTAGCGTCTATACTTTTGGAAATACAAAAGAACAACCGCAGATCATTTGAGGTGCAGTTTTGTCAGTATCTCTCCCAAAGCTGCTTGTCCGTTTACTTTTGGACGCAAAGAAAAGCACCTATTTCTCTTCCAAAAGAGGATGCCACCAGAAATGAGTGGGTAGCTTTTTTTGTTTGCTGGCAGCAAACAGCCACGGCCAAAGGGAACGTTAGCTGTTTGTGCTCAGCATTTCACCAAAGACAGCTTTGTTAATAAAGGATAATTCGACACTGGATAAGCGTTTCAGCTGCTTCTCAAACCTGAAGCAGCTGCATCGATCAAGCGCTCGGAGCCACAAGCTGTAAGTAACAATATAACAGCAAATAATGTAAGTGAAGCTAACATGTTATGGGTGGCTAGTAGGACCGCTAACGATAGTTAGCACTAACAACTGGCCTCAATCACAGGCTTTGTAAAATATCTGAAGATAAATCCTGGATCGGTCGCGACTGTCCCTGACTCACAGACACAGAAGCTGTAAGCTGCTTTTACTGCATAAGCCAACCTGACGTGATAGCCAGTTGATTGTGGCTGTAGCACTACGGCTAACGTAGCCAAGTTACTGTTGCTAATGTTTGTGTCCTAAATATGCAAGAGTGATATCAGGGGAAATTCTACAGAAGGTGTGTGAACATAAACCTCATTTGAAGCTAACTTTTAATACTTGTTTGTAATTTGGATGCTTGGTACAACTGTCCACGGTAACGGAACTTGCTGTCTGTAAAACCTGTATTGCAAGGGTTTGTCTCTGTGGTTATGACCGCTCGGTTACCAGCTACTGCATGTTAGTTTGCGTGTCGTGCTAATTAAAAATGCTCCTGGATAATTTATATGCAATAATTCTGATCGGTATGCTTGTGTTACTTTGGTAAGCATCAATGTGCCAGTTTCTTCATAACGTTACCCAGTTGTAGCCACTACAGTTGAAGCTAACCGGACAGGTGCTGTATGTGTCTGCAAAGTTGGGCTGAAAAGGCTGCAGTTAGACCAGACTAGGTTTTGCAGAGCTTGGGATTTGTGTTTGGGTTTGTTTACGGCTGCTTGTGATCGCTTCACTTATCCATGACCGGGATCAGCCGGATACTTCACAAATATCTGGGCAAGCTCTCTGATGCTACCGTGAAAGCAATGCGAAACGCAGAAGCTCTACCGTGTCTGGTGTAATAAATGATTTCTCTGCACTACCGTGACATAATTTCATCCTCCTTTAGAAATTGTTGTAGCTAATAAAAAGCCGAAAAAGGCGGAGATTAAATACGAAATTCTTTCCTGTAGAAGTGATCGATTCACTGGCTCCACATAAGCAACTTATCCACGCTAACAGAACTTACGGTCTGTAAAACCTGTATTATGTTCATAACATAACCAGAGCTCCCTCTAGCTGTCGCGTACTATCCATAAAGCTGCTTTCACACCGGACACGAAACGAATTTTTCGCGGGACAGATTACATTCAAAGTCAATGCAAAAACGCGAATACACGCGTTATGGGCGCGTTAAGCAGCTTTCACACCGGATGCGAAAGTAATTTTTTGCACGACTGATTACATTCAAAGTCAATGCAAAGATGCAAATACACGTGTTATGGGCACGTCAAGCCGCTTTCACACCGGACGCGAAACGAATTTTTAGCGTGACAGATTTGCTACATTCAAAGACAATGCAAAGACGCGAATACACGCGTTATGGGACGTGTTAAGCAGCTTTTTCACACAGGACTTGAAACTAATTTTTTCGCGCGACAGGTTACATTCAAAGTCAATGCAAAGACGCGAATACACGATATATGGGCGTTGAGCAGCTTTACCGGACACAAAAGCGAATTTTTAAGACGACAGATTACATTCAAAGTCAATGCAAAGACAATGCATTGACTTTGAATGTAATCTGTCGCTATGAAAAAATCGCTTTCAAGGTCCGTGTGAAAGCGGCTTATTGCGTCCATTTTCAGCGAGCAAACGCTGGTCATTCGGACGTAAGAAGTAAACCATTACCATGGGCAACTTCCGAAAAGGCCGTTTAGCCTGGCGCTTTCGCCCCTTCGTCATATACCAGCACAGAAGCTGTTCATTACTCCACGCTAACGACACACCACAGCTATGCTCACAAGAACAAGCAGGTCCTTATAATACACACTGAAGCAGTCCATAAGCTGTTGGTCCACTTTTTGCTGCTCCTCACTGTCCATGTTTCCCTCTAAACTCAGACCCACTGGATTTCTACGGTCTCCGGTCTACACTTGGGTATGTCGACCCGTTCTACAAATGTGTCTGTATGGGGTGGATTCTAGCTTTCCCTCAATCCTAGCTATAGAGTAGAAACACCGCTGTACTCACCATAGTAGCCGTAGATAGACAGAAAATTTGAGCTTGAGCTGCCAGACTTAGATTAGATCTATACACATGTACTGCGTTTGATTGCGGAATTTGCCGGTCGATTCCTTCTCAGATGGCAGACGCGTCTCAGTTTCACTCTGCGGAGGCAGACCCGGAAAACTGCGTTCTGCTGCCTCGTCCCGCCTAGATCCGCCCTCCACAGAGCTGGCCAGTAAGAAGAAAATGGGCACACGGGGAGTGGGGGCCATAGCGGAAGAGCCACCCCAATGAGGCGTTTCAGGCAGAGACTACAATGGACTGCAAATGGGTTTTTTTGAGGATGGCAGTATGAGCTAAATAAGGACCCTGTTTTGGACTTTGAATGATCAGGAGTACTCTAGGGGAGTCCAAGATCAAAATATAACCTTTGAAATATAGCAAAATAGGTCCCCTTTAATACAGCACACTTATACAAGCCCCCCCTGCCCCGCACCTCCAAACACAATCTCTCACTTAGGATCTTTAACAGTCTCCACACCAGCAGAATCACTAGCTGCATAGGTTGCTTAATGGCATTTTAAGATCTTTACAAGTTCCTTTTTTTCTGTAGTTGTGTTACTTTTGGCCATTTTTGGAATGCATAGTTTCAGCAAGGCTCATTCAAAAACCATGTGGCAGTAGATAATCTACACTTTAAATTAAAATGATTTACATGTACAATTGCAATCAAAATTATTCAACTCCCGTTGCGAATTAGGTTTACTGGCAAAATTTACAAACTTTCAGCTGTTTGCAATGAACAAATCAAACAAGAACAGTTTAAATGGCTCAGCACAACAAATATTACATGTGGCTTCTCCAAATTCAACACAAAATGCCACTTTTAATGACTACTGCAGGCTCAAAATGATTCAATCCCTTCATGACAAGCATCTTTAATACTTCGTAGAGCACCCTTTTGCTGCCATGACCTGCTGGAAATGTGATGCATAGGCAGACAACAGCTTCTGGCAGCATTCCCAAGGAATCTTAGCCCAGTCCTCATGGACAATGGCCTCCAGTTCACTAATATTTTGGGGTTTGCATGCTGCAACTGTCTTCTTCAAATCCTACCAGAGATTTTTTATGGGTTTCAAGTGAGGCGACTGTGATGGGCACTCTAGAATTTTCCCAGACTTCTTCTGAAACCAAGCTTGGTAGATGTTGAGGTATGCTTAGGATCATTGTCCTTTTGGAAGGTCCAATGATGCCCAAGCGTCAGCTTCTGTACAGACGGCATGGCATTTTCTCCTTGGATATCCTGGTACTTGACTGAATCCATCTTGCCCTCCACACTTTGCAGATTTCCAGTGCCAGAGGAAGCAAGGCAGCCGCAGAGCATCAAACAGCCCCCACAGTTCTTCATTGTAGGCAGGGTGTACTTTTCAGCAAATGCTTCTTTATTCCTCCTGCAGACATACCACTGATTCATAAGCCCAAAATAGTCCAGTTTTGTTTCCTCACTCCACAGAACAGTATCAGAACAGCCGTTCTTCCTTTAACTCTTAACTTGCGAACTATGCTTCCAACTGTATCTCTACAGAAATGTATTCCCTGTGCTACCTTTTTGTATCCTTTTCCTTGTTTGTTGCAGGCAATGATCTCCTCTATTTGCTTTTTGGACAATTCCTTTGACTGTCATATTTCTAATATGCAATCAAATGTCACTATCAACAAACCCCTAGCGAGTTCAAGTATTTGATGTGTTCTATCTCAAGCAAACCTGATGCAACTAATTAAGCTCTTGATTAGCTGCATCAGGTGTGCTTGAGACAACACCTGATTTGCAAATATGCTCTTATGATGGATTCTATTCGGGGGGTTGAATAATTTTGAGACTGCAGTAATCATTAAGAATTGCATTTTATGTTAAATTTGGAGAAACCACTTGGAATATTAGTTGTGTTGAGCTATTTAAAATGTTCTTGTTAAATCTAAATCACAAACAACTGAAAGTTTGTAAATTTTGCTGTTAAACCCAATTTGCAATAGGGGTTGAATAATTTTGATTGCAACTGTATGTTCATATATAGTGTGTGAGTGTTTGCATATATATATATATATATATATATATATATATTAGCAACAGAAACTGAAGTGTAAAATAATCTAAATTATGAATGAATAGATAGGACAGCTTTCCAAGACTATAGATTTGTTTGTTATTTTGGGTGATGAGGATGGTTCATTAGTAATGTATCATGTTGCATTAGATATTGTTTCTGTAATCATATAATAACAGGGAAATTGAAATGTAGCATTAATGTATGAGACAGGGAGGCAAATTGACAACCTAAAATGTTTTTACCTACATTTCTGCCTAAGATTTATCATGCTCGGTGCACCAGACTATAAAAGCTTGTGTCAGTTGCTGGTGAGGAAAACAAAAAGACTCTTCAAAGCCTGTGTACTTTCATCGTTTCCAAAAAAAACTGACCTATATTCATATTTGTTTTGAGGCTTCCCCAGTAATGTCTTCTGTGGAATACCCAGAAAACTGCAGTTGGTCCAAGTTTTCTCCTTCTTGCACTTTGTAGCCACAATACTTGTTTTGCTTGGCTGTTAGTCTTTGGCTTTTGGCTGTGAGTTTCGGGTTCGGACGTGTGGCTCTGGGATGTTAAAACTGCTGTGTGGAGCACCTTCAGCCAGCACACTGGAGGTATTGATGAGATTTCCCTGACAGACTGCACACGCCCCCCCCCCACCCAGCTGAGAGGTGGCGTCCCGCTCCACAAACACGGCTCAAGGAGACTAATAAAAATCACAGACACAAGGCGATGTCAATGTTCAGGTATCATTAACATTGGGCCTTGTGTAATCAGCTCACCTTAAAGGGCAAAGAAAACCCTTTTTTCAGCTCTTACCCAATAAAAGTACATGTTCTTCTTGTTCCATAAATATTTTTTGCACATTTTCGCAATTTTTATGTACTGAGTAATCAAACCTCAAACCTCTGAAATACAACGAATTTGCACAAGTTCATGAATGCAGCCATTCCATATATACTAGATAATCAGAAAATACTTCATGTGGCAATATGGCAGATGTTATGATGTGCCAGGACACCAGAAAATCAGCTGATCTATATAAAGCATATACAAATTAATCTTGATTATCACTCGTGCTGCAGCTTAATTTTATGCTGAATAATCAAGGTTCGATATTGCCAATCATTATTAGAACCTCAGAGACGAAATCAGTCATAATTCCGTTGTGTGTGGCTCAAAGTTGCTCCAACAAAACGGGAAACTCGAGCCCACCCGTGGGCATAGGCTTGCACAGATTTCCCTTGGCGAAGCCTGACTTGTTACGACAGTGGTTGCGAAACATCGGATTCAACAGAGAGTCGCCGGTTATGTTATACTCACTTTTTACTCAGCTATTTCAAGGGGCACGTTTATGCAAAGTATGGAATTGAATCGGAAGATTTTGAAAGATGATGCCCTGCCAATGGAATTCAGTCATTACCAGGCCCCCGAACCCAAATGCCTGTCCACTTTGGCTACAGAAACAACAGCATCAGTTACAGATAGAACAGGTGGGCTTTCAAATCATATGTCAGCTTATAATTTGTCATTGTAGTTATACCCATTCACAAATAATTTATTTGATGAACTCTTGCTTACAGTAGCCATGTTTTTTCATTTATAACCTCTGCACGCTCAAGAGTTCTGGTGTACGGGTGACATGGAAAGCTACCTCGATTCCAACAAACACGGCGCACCGCCAACTGTCATGGATTCGCTCCTGCCAGATGAATATAGCAATCTGGCGGGAGCTAGGACCATGGGCCTAAAAGACAGAGCAGGACCCAAATGCCAGGGTGGTAAAAACTGGAAACTTTAATAAATAATTCAAAGACAAAAACAAAGTTTAACCGGGGAGCAGCCACATACTAACTCAGGGGATTAAAAACAAAATGCAGTGACAACCAGGACTGGCAACTGCCAGCCCTATATACTGTGGTAATCACCTCCACCCTAATGAGCAACAGATGCAGCTCGTCAGGGTGGAGGTGAGAGCAAGCCACAGGGGAGGGACTGCAGGGCAAAACCCTTACAGCCAACAACATAAAAATCTGATCTTCTCCAGCTGATTAAATTGTTAAAATTTTTCAAAAATTACCCAAAACATATTTGAATAGTAAGGGCCATGTTCTTTTATTGTGTAAGAGCTGAAAAAAGTGTTTTCTTTGTCTTTAACAAGTTGCTCAGGATAAATGTCAGATTGTTATTTTTAACATTAACTTTAGAAAGTGCAATAACGTAAAATCTAATACAAAAGAACTGATTACTTTCACAAATTATTTGCAAAAAAATATTGTCAAAAAATTCCCCCTCCAATCAAAAAAGGATTCACTTCATTTCCATCACACGAGTGATGAAAAGTAGAGCGTCACACAAGCTATGAAAAGGAAAGTGCTGAGACTCAAGACTGAGAGCTCATCATCAGCTTTGTTTGGTCGGTTGTTTGCTCATAGGGCCCGTTTTATTTGGCCAGATTATGGGTTCTGTACAGGGGCAGCAGTTGTGCTCTCTTAGCTGCTGAGTTTGCTTACGCTGCATTTCCTCTGCTTTTATAAGCAGGAAAATTCTCAGAAACACTGGTTACCACCAGCCATTTCAGCTATATTTGTTAAATAAATAAATACATTTATATTTTTTTTAGCTGTATATTTGTTTCGGCTATAAAAACGGAGAGAGCCGCTGCTTCTGAGAGGTTGCCTTTTCAATTTGTGATTCATATATATTTTTTGTCAAACCTTCATTTATTGCCTGTGATTGTGCTCTTATCTGTCGGTAGGGATAATAAGTAGTTTATCTTTTCCCCAAATTTGAAATTCATTGTTCAAAATCCCTTTGCTTTCCTCAAATTTCACTTTGTATGAAACGGTGGTTAAATTCAAATGAGTAGCAAATGAAATGTGAGCTGGTTAGCCTAGTGATACATAAACAGCTGTCTCTGTCCTCAGTTTGGTCCTTAAAGATTTGTTTTGAATCTTCTGAATAAAACATTCTCAATTAAGGTCAACCAGAAGTGAACAACTGGAACTCGATGAGCAGACAGCTAAATTAAAAGTCCATTTATAACAAGCGGCACACCACAGTTTGCAGTGCACAAAGAACTGTTCACACCTGCCATTGCATGTTTGTGAGCACTGGCAGCTTGGAATTGCAAAGGCTTCAGACAGATGAATCACAGATGTTCTGCACAAACATATTAATAATGTTTATAGTGTAGCCTACCTAAAAAAGAAAAAGTGAAAAAGTAAAATGGAATGAGTGAGAAGAGAGGAAAGGCAGATGCCCTCCTTTGTACATGAGTCAGAGAGACAGAGAGAGAGAGAGAGAGAGAGAGAGAGATAATCACATGCACCTGTCCTGTGTGCCCCATCTTAAGTGTATCCTGTTGATGACCACTTGCTGATCCCAGACCCTAGTGAAAGAAACATCTGTGAGAGAAACATATTTATTAAGGTATTTCCACTGGCTGGAGCCAAACCTGTGCCCTAGGCTACTGACTGAATACAAACAGATCCTCTTCCTCTCTATCGGCTTATCTTTACTGGAGAGAAACTGGAAGTCGGTTCTTGTTGTGGGGGCTGTGACTGAGAGGGTAAGAATGCACTTAGATACTCCTCTGATACCTGTAAGAATGGTGTGGGCCACAGCGCGCGATGTGATACCAGTCTTGATAAGATGACTCAAGCAGCGGTCAGATCCTTCTAGACGTTTGTATGCATGGCGCTATCACTGGCCTGATAAGTGCTCCAGTTTTTCTGCGTTGGGTTTACCTCCCCAGGTGCTTGTGAGTGTCAGCCTGTTTTTACTCTTTTCCTGGGAACCAGAGAAAAATGACTTTTTACCAGTCTATTATTCTAGCTGGTGTTTTTTTCAAGTCGTGTGGCAGCCATTGAGAAGAATGTGATGAGATGATGAAAACAGCTGAGTTAGGGAGCGCATTGATTCAGGATCATGAATATTTTACGGACTCATTCAGAAAGCTCGAATTCTCCTGATGAACAGTGAAACTAAGTGATTTTTCTTTTTTCATTTCTAAACATGAATACAGTTTAAATAGCAGCACTGGCCAACTTTGGGAGCCTCAGGGTCTGTGGGTTTATGTTTTTACCTGAATGCTAGCTCAGAGCTCCTGCTGACAGCCCCGCTTACAGCAGCTGTAACGTCTGCCGACATTGTTAGAAGCCATCAGCATGCTAACAGATGGGCATGTGGGGAGCAGTGCAGTGATGATGGTACTTATATAGTCAAGAGAATCCATACACCGGAATGCTAATGAAGACGGATGCACTTTTTCGATACCTATGCTCAATGCCGAGTGTGTCGTGCATTGAATATCCACTCCAGTAGATGGAGGAAAAAATAGCTCATGCCTCTCACTGGGATATTTAGGAGAATATCTCAGAATACCTCTGAAGTTCTTGTGTTTACTGAAATAACCATGGACAATGACTGGGACCAGTAGCTGGACTAATTTTAAAAATAATTATCAATTATTAACCATAAGTTGGGCAATATCAGATTTTATGGACCCAAAGAAACCAATATCGACCGAGGTCGTTGACAACCTGAAGTTGCCCGACTTATGGTCAATAATTGTTTTATTTCATAAACATAAACATTTCAGATTTCAAAGTTTTGTTTTGTTTTGTTTACGTCTGCTAACGATGCCTGACTTTACACTCTCACTGATTGGATGGAATTTTTTCTCTCCATAGTTCTTGTTGGTTAAACCGCAGAGCAATATCACTTTTGATTGCTGCACAGCACAAGGGTTTTCGGTGCAATACTGTGTTTTAAAGATCACATGACCCTTCATTCACCAATGAGAAGGCATGGGTAATTTGTAAATGCAATAATATCAATAATGTCAAATAATATCACTCTTAATTTTGGAAAGAATTAATTAAGGGTCACATGTCCATTGCTGAAATATAAATAAGAGTAGAAAATGTTATCGCTGCTATTGGTCCACTATGGTGTACAGCTCTCGGCAGAGGTACGCTATTGGCTGAGGACTGTTGAGGCTGACGCACACCTGGGACTCGATTCTCTACCTTCTCAGAGTCCTCAGGAGATGGAAATCTGGATAAAAGGTGTCTACAGTCTCTAAGTGTGGAAGATGAGGCAGCCCTCTTTCAGACTTGATGGCTTCTGAGCCTCTGGGGAAATACACTGACAAACAGAAAGCAAAAAAATAAGATGGAAAGCTTGAAAAACTAGAAATGCTGGCATGAAGCTGAACACATTTTCATGCATTTCATGTCTGTGCTGTTGTGTCTTGTAATAATTTTACATAGCCTAAGATGGTCTTTTAAATGCTGCGTTGAGTGACTGTTGCTCATGTAACACCCATGCGTGTACATATATTCACAAGGGTACTTCAGCTGTCTGTATACAAGCAAGCAGACATAACCAGTTCAACTTATCTGGTGTGCGTGACATAATCCTCCTGACAAGTTTTTTGTGTGTGTGTGTGTGTGTGTGTGTGTGTGTGTGTGCGTGTGTCTGAATAAGAAACAGGATGGGAAAATTCGGACGATTTGGTGGAGGTTTGTGCACTTTTCCTCGCCTATTGAAATGAAAGGCCGCTTTTGTGCACGAAGATGCAACTGTATCCGCCAGCTCCCTGGACAGTGCGTCTGTCCTGCGTTCTCTCTCGGTACAAACATAATGAACAATACAGCGCTTTGTATCTCACCAAGTGATGTTAGGCTTCAGTCAGACAGTTTTGCCCACTCCTGTACGAGAGAAGAAGAGTGTTGTGTGTGTGTGTGTGTGTGTGTGTGTTGGTGCTCTGAGCTCGGAGGAGGAGAAAGCTGCAGAGTTGGTGTGTGAGTGGGAGAGATTGAAGCTCTGCTCCTGATCGGTGGCACAGAGCTTAGCCTTCGAAACTCCTCTGGGACAAATGTTGGGTGGTTTGCTTTCTTACGTTTGTATGCTGAGTTTGGGTGGGTTCTCCTGTGGTGATCCATGTGGCAGGTGGGAGACGGGCATGGAGGCCGGGCGGAGTTAGAATGGGGAGTTAGGAAACGGGGGCTGAGTTCTCCAGTGGTTTCGAGAGTGCCACTACCCCCACCCCACCACCCTTCAATTATTATTGCACCTCTGCAGTCATTCTGGGGTAGGGTGTGGTCACTGCTTTTTTAGTCTTAGAGAAGTAAGTGGAGGAATATCATTCATACTGAGAAATAAAGGAGGAGGCAAACCAGGGAGGTAGGGAAGGAGAAATTGCTGGCTATTGTTGCGGGTTGAGTGCAGTAACCAGTCAGTAAGTTCGCTGAGAGTGCAGTCAACTGGCTGCAGGTGTGAGCTGAGTATAGTCGCCAGAATTGGTGGAATAATGATCTTTGCACCCTGTTTGGTTGAGTTCCCTTTCCTGGACTCTGAGAAGATCTCTCACCTGAGGGATTCAGGGTGTTCTCCAAGCATGTACCTGACATCTGCTTGTGAGAGAGGGTGATGGTGGAGCCTGGTTGGGTGGAGCTGGGTGTGGCTAAGTCTGCGTCATATAGTTTTAACGTCAGAAAATAGGGAAGGTGGGGGAAGCTGGTCCAAGCTTGAGTGTTTTCTGAGCAGCTCTGTCCGGGCACTGAATATAACATTACCGTGGAAACTCCAGGACTGGAGAGAGAGAGAATTGGAGCCCTATGGTGAAGTCAGAGCATCAGGATGAAAAATTTCTGCAGTGTGGGGCACTGGCTGCCTCTTATCTACCTGCATTGCCTCTCTTGACCATTGCACCTATAGACTCTGGGTTAAAAGCCTGGCTCCTCAATGTCAGAGATGCTTCTTGGATGTTCCTTTAATATATTTTTACCAAAATATACTCCTCACCAGCCTGCTTCGTTCATGACTCGGACAGCTTGGCTTCCTCATGATGGACGTTAGCAGTGAGGCTGCACCAGGCGCTGGTGGGATAGGAGGTCAACAACAGCTGTATGTCAGAAACATCAGCATCTAAATGGAACTTCAAAAGCCATTTTCAGGAAAATGGGTAAATTTCAGGCAGTTTTAGCGAATAATACTTCAGAAAGCCACTGAGAAAATGGTTTTAGCTGGGCAAGCTGATTCACAAGCAATTAATGACTTTCAGTCTCACATGTAAATTAGACTAAATGGCTATCAATTTGTTTATCCAGTGTTTTAAACTCTTTATAAACATCCACAGGTACTGTGCTATCCAAAAGACATGCACACCAAGTTATGGGCGGAGAGGGAGCCGATTGCAGGATCAGCGATGAAACACAAGGGCGCGTATATAATGATGAGGATTAGGAGAAATGGAGGAAGGATTGGAGAACCTGCTGTACCTAATAAATAGCTCACTAGTCATTTACTCACTAAAAAGGTAGCTCACTGGAAGAAACACCATGGAGGAAAGCTGGAATTCAGTTAGAGGTTACAGTCACCCCTTCTGGTAAGATGATCCAGCACCGACTGAGCTAAAACGCACAAACTTCACTCACGGCTCAATCAGAGGCTACAGCTGATTGCACTTAGCATAGTTCTAGCCAGGCCATTTTAGCGGTACGCTAACGAACGCAAAAGTGGCATGCCGGTACGCTGGAAAAATCCGCCGGTACGCAAAAAATTGCTGCCGGTACGTTACAGATAGGTCACCAGTACCAGTATCAGCAAGAACACGGATGACTTTAGACTGTACCAATCAACCTAGTTTTATCGATTATCTGAAGATAGGCCCGTATAGCCGCCGCTGCGGTTGGCCCTTTCGTATACAGTCGTCATGTTCCCAAAAGGTCGTCATGCTTTCAGAGATATAAAAAAAAAACTAGAGTGGACAACGTCATTGGCTGGACCAAAGTGTACACGGCAGAATTGCTCTGCCATCTTGTGTATGTATAAATGTCCAATGAGGCACATGTAGCCTAAACAGTATACATGGGTGTTAACAAATTATTTTTTGGGTGGGGGACTTGTTTTCCGTGTTCTTTTTAATCTTTTCACACTTAAAAAAGAACACGAATAAAGAATTGTAAATCAACAATATTTACGCTCCATTATCTGGCAAAGCTAAAGAATAAGCTCTGCGATTGCCTTACCTTTATATTATCGCTCAGTTACCTACGTTTTCGTTTCGTTCAAAGAAAAAGCGTTCGCATCCAGCTGTGCCTGTGAGTCTGACTCAGGTCTATACCTGGAAGAAACTAGTCGTTATATGCATACAATAAGTTTACCACAGAGTTCAGTGCATGTTCAGTGTAAACCACGGTTAAATGCGCGAAGGACTCCTCTAACAGTCAAAATGACAAGGAGACAATGCGTTAATTTAACGGTTAAATTGAGTCAGTTTATAACAGTGTAGAAAAGCCGAACTTCATTTCGTTGCTCTGTTGCGACTGCGTATGTGCATGGTGTAAACCAGCTTGCCTGGTATAGGCCTACACAAGTGCTTTTGAATGGAAATGCATTGTGACGGGACTGGACATTTTGTCCGATGTAAGCGAAAATCCGTCGTATAAAATCCGATATATTCGATGTTTATTTAATGGAAAAACATTACAGAATTTTTTTTTATTTATTTATTTATCAGGGACAATGTGGAAAAAACATTAAGCTCAGCAGAGTAGATGTTCCAGATTCTATCTTCTTTAGCTAATTTCCATCTGTTGTCGACAATACTCATTCAATAACAGCTTCCATCACATACATTCATTATTGTTGCCTACATTCAGAAATTAAGTGCAACACACACACACACACAAATATACATACATACAACCCCAAATAGTTGGGACAAAGAGTAAGTTGTGAATAAAATCAAAATGCAATGACTTTCAAATCACACCAGCCAGTATTTTATTCACAATATAACAAAGATAACATAGAAAATGTTGAAACTGAGAAATTTTACAATTTTATCTACAATATGAGCTCATTTCAAATTTGATGGCTGCTACAGGTGTCAAAAAAGTTGGGACAGGGGCCTGTTTACCATGGTGTAGGATCCCCTCTTCTTTTTGACACAGAGTGGAGGCATCTGGGCATTGAGGAGACAAGTTTCTTGAGTTTAGCCATTGGAATTTGATCCCACTCTTGTTTAATACAGGCTTCCAGCTGCTGGAGAGTTTTGGGTCTCCTTTGATGGACTTTTTGTTTAATTATGCGCCAAATGTTCTCAATCGGTGAAAGATCAGGACTGCAGGCAGGCCAGTTCAGCACACGGACTCTTCTGCTACGAAGCCATGCTGTTGTAATAGCTGCAATATGTGTTTTTGCATTGTCCTGCTGAAAGTCCTTCCCGGGAAGAGATGTCATCTGGAGGGGAGCATATGTTACTCTAAAACCTTTATATACCTTTCAGTATTCATGGTGCTTTTTAAAACATGTAAGAGTCCCACATCATATGCACTAATGCATCCCCATACCATCAGAGATGCTGGCTTTTGAACTGAACGCTGATAACGGGGGGGTGGTCTTTCTCCTCTTTAGCCCGGAGGACACACGGCCCATGATTTTCAACAAGAAAGTCACATTTGGTCTCATCTGACCACAGGACGCTTTGCCACTTTGCTACAGTCCATTTTAAATGAGCCTTGGCCCACAGAACACGGCGGCACTTCTGGATCATGCTCAACAATGGCTTCCTTTTTGCATGATAGAGTTTTAGGTGGCATCTGTGGATGGCAAGGCGGTCTGTCTTTATAGACAGTGGTTTCTTGAAGTATTCCTGGGCCCATTTAATAATGTCAATGATGGAATCATGCCGGTGAGTGATGCAGTGGCGTCTGAGGGCCCGAAGATCACGGGCATCCAGTAAAGGTCTTCGGCCTTGTCCCTTATGCACAGAGATGTTTCCAGTTTCTCTGAATCTTTTAATGATTTTATACACTGTCGATGATTAGACCTTCAAAGCCTTTGCAATTTGATGTTGAGGAACATTGTTTTTAAAGTATTCCACAATTTTTTTTTTTACGCAAGCCTTCACAGGTTGGAGAGCCTCTGGCCATCTTTACTTCTGAGAGACTCAGCCTCTCTAAGACATCCCTTTTATAGCCAATCATGTTACACACCTGATGCCAGTTAACTTAATTACTTGCGAAATGTTCTTTCTGCTGATTCTCTAATATATTAATTGCTTTTTCAGCCCTTTTTTGCCTGTGTCCCAACTTTTTTGAGACCTGTTGCAGCCAGAAAATTTGAAATAAGCTAATTTTGTGGATAAAAATGTAAAATGTCTCAGATTCAACATTTGAAATGTTATCTATGTTCTATTGTAAATTACATATTGGCTCATGTGATCTGAAAGTCATTGCATTTTGATTTTATTCACAATTTACATTTTGTCACAACTATTTCGGAATTGGGGTTGTATTTGTGTGTGTGTGTGTGTGTGTGTGTGTGTGTGTGTAGCACTTAATTTCTGAATGTAGGCAACAATAATGAATGCATGTGATGGAAGCTGTTATTGAATGAGTATTGTGGACAACATATGGAAATTAGCTAAAGAAGATAGAATCTGGAACATCTACTCTGCTGAGCTTAATGTTTTTTCCACATTGTCCCTGATAAATAAATTAAAAAATAAAATAAAAAAAATTTAATGTTTTTCCATTAAATAAACATCGAATATATCGGATTTTATATGACGGATTTTCGCTTACATCGGACAAAAAGTCTAGTCCCATAACAATGCATTTCCATTCAAAAGCACTCGTGTATACCAGTCAAGCTGGTTCGCACCATGCACATACGCAGTCGCAAAAGAGCAACGAAATGAAGTTCAGCTTTCCTACACTGTTATAAACTGACTGAATTTAACCGTTAAATTAACGCATTGTCTCCTTGTCATTTTAGCTGTAAGAGGAGTCCTTCGCGCATTTAACCGTGGTTTACACTGAACATGCACTGAACTCTGTGGTAAACTTATTGTAAAATTACAGTTAAAATAACTGGCAAAATGGTGCCAGTTAAATTACCTGGCAAAAAAGGCTTCAGTTTATTTGTTTATTTATTAACACGCAAAATCATCCTATTATCCATTGTGTCTGGGCAAAGACGGATTAAATGAAGACAACAAGTAGGTAGGCTATGAACACTTCAGAATGAAGGTGTTCCGATCGTAATACACAAAGCATAAATTCATATATGCACATAGCGACTAGTTTCTTCCAGGTATAGACCTGAGTCAGACTCACAAGCACAGCTGGATGCGAACGCTTTTTCTTTGAACGAAACGAAAACGTGGGTAACTGAGCGATAATATAAAGGTAAGGCAATCGTAGAGCTTATTCTTTAGCTTTGCCAAGTAATGGAGCGTAAATATTGTTGATTTACTATTCTTTATCGTGTCCTTTTTTAAGTGTGAAAAGATAAAAAAGAATACGGAAAACAAGTCCCCCACCCAAAAAATAATAATTTGTCAACACCCATGTGTACTGCTTAGGCTACATGTGCATCATTGGACAAGATGGCAGAGCAATTCTGCCGTGTACACTTTGGACCAGCCAATGACGTTGTCCACTCTAGTTTTTTTATTTTTTATATCTCTGAGAGCATAACGACCTTTTGGGAACATGACGACCGTATACGAAAGGGCCAACCGCCTTGGCTCCGAGCAATAGTAATTTCAACTGACAGTAAAATTATCCAATCATATTTTCCTGATGAATGGGAGGGCTTTGTTATCACTAATGTTACGACAGGTTCCGCCCGCTGTACCCCAGGCGAATCACAATATAACGACATAAAAAAAAAAAAAAAATCGGCGGTAAACAACCTAGCGAGTTAACCTGAGTTGTTGGTTCGTGATAGCTGTGAATATCGTTTCGAGTTTACGAAGAACGTGTTCTAGACTAATATTCAATGAGAAGTTTGAGTTGATCAGCATGGGAAAACCTAGCCTGGCACCGCCAGCCTTCGTACTTCCGCTCAATTTCATTTCGCTTCACCACTCAGTCTGGTCACTCGGAGCTCTGCCTCGTTTACCTCGGCGTAAAAAACGCTGGACCAACCAACGAACAGAAGGCGTGGCCGAGAGCCATGATGTAGCAGCTGCACCGAGTTTGAAATTGTAGTCTCCGAAATAAACAATGGCTACGGACATAGATACACGGGAGGCCATTCGCTCTGTCGTGGAGAAAATCCCGAGTATCAGCGACTTATAGCCACAACAAGATGAATGTTTGGTTAGGTTTTTGAATGGAAATGATGTTGTAGCGCTACTCCCTACAGATTGTCATATCTATTTAATAGCCATCATGAAATAGACACCCTATTCATCTCTGTGAGAGACAGCCGAACCACCTAAGCTAGCTTGTAGCTTCTAGTGTTACATTGCCCGCGAATTTAACACTATAAGTTAGCGGCGAACTTTTTAAAAGCCGTGTTTTTGTTCGTGTCACAAGACCTATTCACTGTCTCAGTGTTATGTTATTGTCCATGAATGAAATGGCTGCTTAGAGCCAAACTGTGTTGCTATAAAGTTAGATAGCGAGCTCGGTATGATGTTAGTGCAAGTGTGGTTAACGGTTCAGTTTTCGTGTCAACGCAGATTTCGTCCTGATGTAAATAATGCGTTATTCTCGCCAATTCTGCCGTTGGTTTCGGGTCTCTCACATTTTTTTAAACAGCAGCAGCATCTGCAGGAAAAACGATAGCTCAACAGTTTGTTTCTTGTAAGGAGAACAGAAAGAGCACCTTTGGTTATTTTAAGTGAATGAGTGAAGGGTAAAATTTGGTAGATGGGCATATGTATGGGCACAGTATTAACTTTATTGTACTGATCAGTCTGTTTTCGCTGCATTCCTGGTATGAAGGACTGTGTTTACAGCAAAAGTACTAGGCGGCTGAGCCGGCGCATAACATACGTCATCGCCAAACGTTAGTGATTAGTTTACTGGTACACTAATGATTTTAAACTTTAGACAAGCGCCTACCCACCAGGAAGTAAACACTTGTCAATGACGACTGGCCAGACTCTGTGTACGAAGCAAAGCGAAGTAGCAGAGTCTGGTTTTACCAGGCTAGGGAAAACCTGCACCAGACCTTAATTTGATGCAAAAAACCAAGGCTTTTGAGAGGCATTTCAACACCAGCGCGATACCCATGGATGAAGGAGGAAAATCTCTGTTGCTGGGATTGGGTCCTGGGCCAAAACTGGACTCTCTGATTGGGTGAAAAAGGCAATTAAATGATCATGAAACGGTAAGCTATTTATAGGGCTCTGTGCTAAGTGATTTTTGTATTTTTGCCGTCGCTGCCAGTGTTTTGTGTAGGTATGTTACAAAATTTATTTGGGGAAAAAAATTATACGGCATTGCTGAGATGGTGAAGTAGATGAACCGGTAATGCAGCACGATGCTTTTACCCAAATTAACTTTACAGGGGAAACGGAATGAAACTTTTAGCCTCTGAAATAATTTTTGTGACCTCATGGATGCGTAAGAACAGCGTTAATCATTCATTAATTAGATCCTCCTGACTCCTTCGACGGGCGATACTTCTTGTACACAAACATTGACGTCATATTCAGCCATACGCACAAGCGTGGTTGGCAAGAACAAGTGTAAATCAAATCCAACAAAACAGGGGAAGTATGGCATCCTGCAGTTGTGGAACCGATTCGGCGGTCTCTGAATATGTGCAAAACCTTGACAGTACCGCGAAGGCAAGATATTTCTCTTAGCTTAAGTACAACGAAGGTCTGTGTAGGCTTCCGAATCCTTACGAGCTGAAAGGTTGGAGGAACGACCCCTCTTTGGGTCTGGGTCGGCTGGATTATCACTTGATTTTCCTACATCAAACAGAAAATTCAACATTTGTTGATCATCATTGATCAGTGAAAGTAATTCACAGTCGTACGTTTACCAGAACGATTTTAAGAAGGGGCACCAATATATTTTGGGGGGTTTTATTCGTGATAAGGGGGTTTAAGATTTATGATTAATATTTAATATCGCGAATGCATATACTGCGCATTCCCTGGCCACCTGGTGTGTCATCAGTAACAAGGCTGCCGCCGTTACAGCTGGAGTAGACATTTAACGCTAAATTTTCTTGATTGGATGTACGATGGACGTTTTTTTCGAATGTTCCTCTGGGTCGAAAATGTTGATCTTGGGTAAGGATGAAAAAATTCAAGCCAAAAATTTACTGATCTAAAAGTCGATACCGATGAAGGATGAAAACACAAAAAAGAATTCCCTTTCCAATACTAATTTCGAAAACTGCAAAATTTCTCTTAAATGCTCGACTGACCCGACAGAGCGTGAATAGTACTGTAATAAATATTATCGGAAAGAACCCTCGGTGGAACCTATCCTTCAATTACCCAGAAACACAAAAAAAGGATCAACAACCTTTATTATTCCATTGTTCATAAAACCATTAATAAAATACAAAAAGGCGTCTGATTACACAGCACAGCATGCATAAGTTAGGATATCCCAGCAATAAAACTTAGCTATGGCAATATGAAAAAGACAGACTTCAAAATTGTAATAGTCGCGGTGGCCTACGCTATCGCCCCCACCCACACACAAACATATACTAACAATATAAAAAGAATTGAAAAAGACCCAACTTCGGGCTGAAGAGCACCAATGTAAATATATTGGTTGCAAAAAAACATTTCATGGTAGAAATGATGGAAAATAACTTCTTCCTCCGGGACTGACCCGACAGAACGTGAATAGTACAAAAAACAGTTCGTAAACCCAGCGACCACAACCTGTGGGTTAAAACCTCCGTCTCATCATCCAGTTCTTACAGTGCAGAATTGTCAATTCAATCTAACAAGTCTCTAAGATTTTTCGGTTCTCGATCAGGAATTCTTAGGAAGCGTAGATTCCTGAAACGCTTCTGAACGCTTAAACGGTTTGTGCAGTTAATAACGCTGCAACTGATTGGCATTATGACAAAATATGGAAGACAACTTTACTTGACCTATAAAATCAATTGTCATGTTGTGGCTCTTTGCCAACCACGGTAGTTAACAAACCCACGTGACCAGGTTTGTGACATCACGAGAAGTATCGCTCCGGTACGTTCAATAAAATTTCGGGCTAGAACCCTGCTTAGGGAATATTCAATCAATATCAATTGAAAATTGAATGATCCAATCAATCAATTATCAGGAAAAACCCGCAACACCACTGGAACAGGGAAAGGACCAGCCAACTAGACACATGGACCGTGAAATACCTTTGATTTTAAGTATTTTTGGTTTAAATATTTATTTTATTTATTTTGCTTTGGTGTGTCAGTAGAAAAGAGCCAATTTGAATTCTGCAAACATTATTTTTCCAAAAATTAAATATTACCCAGAAATGTTTTGATTTCATTGAGGAAAGTAATTGATGGTATCACTGCATCATCATGGCTGTCTGGGACTACATGGGAAGACATTTGCAAGTGAGGCAGCCAGTGTGTAGAACTCTGGCAAGTTCTGCAATATTCTTTTAGAAACCTTACCGCTGATTTTATAGTTTAAGTGCAGAAAATTAATATACTTTTCATGCAGGTCAGTCTCACCTTTATGTAATTTCTGTAAATGTGCTGTTGGCTCAGTACTGTACATGGATACTGCAGTTTGGTCTGATCCGGTAAAGTGCTTTATTTAAGTCCCTGGCCACAGAGACTAACTATACTGCACCCACGGAATAAACTGGCCTCTGATTGGACCATAATTTTCTCTCATAACAGAGGAAAATGGTTCCCTCCTTCTATCGACACAGACCTGCATGCCTATCACACACCCTGCTATTGGCTGCTTGGTCACATGGCTGTGGTCTGTAATGATTTCAGAACCTCCGCTGGGCGCTCAGAAAGGATGAATGGATCATTCAGCAGTGAATATGTTGACAGCTTCTAGCATACATCCTGGCCCTGGGCCATGGTTTATTCTACAGTGTCAGGAATGGACCCGTGGGTTCGCCATGAGTCTGTGACCCAGTATATGCTGCAGGAAATCTCTTGTGCTTTCTACCAGTTTGTGTATTTATGGCACACAACTCTCTCCATGAATTTAAAATGGTTTGTAAATAGGATATTTTTCTTTCTTTGATATGCCCAGTAAAGCAACTACATTTTTCATTGAAATGATGATGGAAATCAATACGTAAAGCTTAAGTCGATGTTTTAATTAAAGCCCAACTGTAATTACCCCCTGTAAATCTTTCAAACTGAATACAATAACAAATGAGACCTGCACTTAAACACTGACCTTGCCAATAAACTAAATCTGTTCTCTTTACAGTTTGTCAGATAGGAAATTTTCAAGAAAACTTTTGCTGCTGAGGTGAAGTTTAGAGCAAGTCTCTTCTCAAGATGTCTTCATTATTGCTCTGATGCAGACCACTGAAACTGATATATTTCTGTACACTGTACAGTGAGTTTGTGTGCTCATGATATCGCACGTGTGAGAATGCACAGTATATACGTACAGTGCATGCATTATTTTTCTAAATACTATTTCATGCATATATTTGAATTATTGAGTGTGTTTAATCAGCGATGGATTGAGAGGTTTTGGGTTAACTTTTAAAATATAACTGTAATTTAGATGGGTTTACAAGATACCACCTGATACTGCCTAGTCTTTGGGGTTTTTGGTTATTGCTTAATTAACTATGAAACAACAAAAAAGAAACAATGCGAAGCTCCATTTTGCCTATTAGTTTGGTTTTTTGTTTTTGCCTATTTGTTTGGCAATTTAGGTACAGGAATTAAAAAAAAAACTTTTAAAAACTGTATTAATTTAATATTCTTTGGATCCAGGTATGAACATGTATGCTTCCTATGACCATTGTTATTCATGTGCATGAAAGTTAGTGTGAATGTAAATACTAGTCCTGTTGCTAGTACCAGTGTTGATGCTAATGCTAGCGCCAGAGGCAGGACTAACAGGCTGAAGTCAGTGGAGCTCCTGACTGAGAGGTTTGCTGCGGTCACATGACCATGAATGAAGGAGAGAGAGATGGAAAGAGCATGTGAGAAAGGAACAGAATGAAGTATCAAGGGCTGTGCTCGCTGGTTTTCCAAAAACTCTAACTTATGGTGTGATCCGACAGTCTGTCTCGCTCCGGCCCGATTGATGGAACAATTAAAATGGGGCTCAGAGTAAAACACATGACTTCTGGAGGTGACTGGGCGCCCTTCCATTGGGAAGGAAAGACCTGCACACTTTAGTTTCTGTCTCTCTCCCTCTCCCTCCCTCTCGCTCTCTACATTCCTCCATCCCCGTGAGCGTCACTTATCCAATTAACAACAGCCCTTTAGTGTTGTGTAATTCAGGGCAGAACGCAGCAGTGGAGGACGATCTCGGCGACGTTATCAATCAGCCCCGGACGCATTATGGGAGCTCCTAAACGCTGCCGTCGCATAGCGCTGCGCGTTTGAACTGCAGGAATGGCCAGCCAGGCCTTGGAATAATAGAATAAATCAAAACATAAGAGTTTTATCTTTTCGCAATTTCCTCTCTGGGCTCCTCCAATATGAAACCAGATGTTTCCGCTGCACTAGGGACGCTTTTCATGCTGCTAGTGCCCCCCCCCCCCGCTCTGCTCTTTCAAAATGAATGCATCCTTTATAAAAAAATAAAGTGTACGAGAAGTGAAATGTCCTCGTTGCTGAAGGTAGCGGTCTGTTTCGCATTGATAGACTGGCGCTGAAAGCCTCTAGTTATTCTTCCTGCTTATAATCTGGTTCTGCGCATTTTTTACCCTCCATCATGCTTCTGAGCAACACATGTAGGTCAGAGGAACCGGCGGCCATTTTCTCCTCTCTGCCGAGGACCTCATTAGGAGGACCGAGGTGAGAGATCTAACCTAGCGGACGAAGGATCAGGTGTCATTATACTGGAAATTGCTAGTATCTATAAACTCAAAAACAGCCATTTAACCATTCAATTTTATCCTTATTCAGGTATTAATACCTGTAGTAGGAGTAGAAGTAGGAGCATAGCAAATAAAATGCAGCCATTTTATTTTTGTCACATATTTCTATGTTTTTTGATATACAGTTAATGGACATGCATCAGTATTGTTCTGGATAATGTATTTAACTCCCATGAGTTGTGGCAGGTGAGTATGGAGGAAATTTCTGGATGATATAAATGTGCAGACATTAGTATCTCCCGGTATGTATAGCAAACGGCGCAAAAATATCGCTCTGCATTACTGAAGTACCTGCGCTGCTCATGACTTTCAGTCAAACCAAGGCCACAGTAACTGCCAACTGTTTTTTAGGTGGAGTCCCCATACTTTGATCTGACCAAGAGCCAGCAGCTCTCCTGAGTGGCTTTGGGTCTGGGCCCGGCCCAAACGAGAGCAGATTCTTTACGGTTTGCAGCAGGCTGGTAGAGTAGGGCGCTCCGCGAACAGCTCCACCCTCCAGCCACTGCTGCTTTTCTCATAAATAAACATTCATTTCTGTTCACTAGTATAAATTGCATACTTTCTGCATATCATATAATAACATGAATAAACAAATGGTACGTGGTGCACTACTTTCTTAAATATGACAGGCCATTTAAAACAGTTGAGTTTATGGGACGCCTTTTCCGTTATGGGCAGAAATGCTTTTTTTTCTCCAGATGTGTTTAGGATGAATAAATGTTATTGAAGCGCCATAACTTTTATGGAACATAACTGTAAAAGTTTGAATAGTTCCACTCTTCAAGGTGGATTAATTGTGACGATAAGAGTGAGTGATACAGAGGTAGTGTACTGGTTAGCTTTAAGAATTAAGAAGGGGCGTAATAAGCCTGTTTGGGCCCACAAGAACGTGTTATCACTTTCTTAATTCCTTGTGTACACTTTCAGTGGGCAAACCTAAAGCATATAGCGGTATGGATGAGGTAGCATGCTTAGTGGTGCATAGTTACTGAGGCTGGTTTGTGCGAGAAGATTTACTGTTGTTTCCGCAAGTTGATATTCTTTGTCACTGGTACATATCTGTCGTCGGTGCTGCAAACAAAGGCTCCTTCCCTTCGGGGGGAGTACATTAGCTACGGAGTGTTTCTGTCTAATCCATCACATTTATTTCACGACCGCGCCCCCCCTCCTGTGCCAGACACCCTCCCTCGCTCCTCTGCACCTCCCGCCAGTCTGAGCCGCAGCTACTGGGGACGAGCTGTTTGTTTGCACTTCGGTTTACAGGTGTCATGAGCTCTGCTTATCAAGGGAGAAAGTGGAAGCAATTAGCTTTCGGCTTTGTTTGACTTGGCTCGGGAAGTTAGAGGGGCGGAGGTGCACTGAGGAGAGAGGGAGGAGATTCAGAGAGTAAGACAGACCGGAGGAGAGAGTCAAAAAGTGTGGAGGAGCCAAGGAAGGGAGTATGGAGTTTTCATTACTGGTTCGCTTGTGTGTCCTTTGTCCCTGATGTGTTTGTGTTTGTGTGTTTGTGTGTAGGTGGGCAGTGGCAGGGGTTAGCGTGCCGTGTTTGCGTATGTGAGCATGTGTGGTTGTCTTTGTCAGTGCGTGTTCCTATGCAAGGCTCTGTCTCAGGGTGTATGCCATTTTGCAGCAGATCTTCAGCATCACAAGCGCGCGCACACACACACACACACACAAGCGCAGAGAGAGAGAGAGAGAGAGAGAGAGAGAGAGAGAGAGAGAGGCAGACTCTGACTTCCACGTCAGAAAGCAGGCCTTTGCAGACGGAGAAAATGAGACAAATGCAAGTTCATAAGTTGAAGGACGTCACAACAAAAGCATTCGGCCAATTAGGGGAGTGTTGTCTGTGCACTGGTCTGTTTGACATTTTTGCCCATCAGAGGCTGTTTTCCACATTTACATGACAGGATGGCAGAAGGCCTTTGCATAGCCTGGGGTCTGTAGATTAATTTGGGACCTCCGTGACGAGTATCTGCCCTGTACAGCAGCTGTGCACTGTCCTGAATATGAGGCCTGCTTTGGCTGAAAGTAAGGGGAGTGCTAACCAGCTCTGAAATGAAGACCTAGACCTTCCTCTTCATTTCACTCTCCCTCCGTCTCTCTTTTACTCTTGCCCCTTTCCTCCTCTCGCTTTCTCCTGTCCTCTTCTGCCACATTGTTTTCTTTTGTCTGTCATTCTCACACCCCATCCTGTTTCGTTTTCGGTTCTCATTCTGCCTGCAACCTTAGCCATGCTGAACAACTTCAGAAAGCCTGTGGAAATGTGTTTTTTACTCGATATATGAAATTCGCACTCCTAAACAAAGAGATTGTGACCTCAGACTCACTCTTTCTCTCTGTTAATAATCCAGAAATGAATATTTTCTTGTCTTCTGTGGGCCCTCTCATCTCTATGGTACACGATGCTCATTCTCTCTGATTACCATTCAGCCCTCTATGGTACATACAGTCTCTCTTTGAGTATGCTGGTATCTATGATGTGCCATAACACTAAATATCTGAGGCAGCCCTGTTTCGCATGCAGGAAACCAGCTGCACACTGTACACCTATTTCCAGCAGTCCTATGCGAACCACTGATATAGCATTGTAGTGTACAAGTTAGGGAGACCGGGCTTGCAACTTCGTAATTGTGTGTTTGAATCACATTATTGCACTTGTGTGTGTTTAACGAGTGCTAGAATTACCAAACTGAACTTGATTTCCTCGTAAATTATTTCATCTGGATGAGCATCAGCTTAATGGCTAAGCTGTAAATTACATAAGAGAGCCCACACACTACCACAGCGGTATAGTATAATGCTTTCCCACAGTCTGTTTCTCTAAATCCTCGGTTTTCAAAAGGGGTCTTTCGACGTACTGTTGAGGGATCTCTGTTGACTTCACATGTGGACATATTCTTTTGTAAATAATCAATTGTAACTCGTGATGAGGGTCCCCCGGAATACTTATGAGCCTGTGTGAGTGGTTTTGCCTGGATCAAAACTGGTTGGAAATCCCAACTCTAAATCATCTCATATTTTCAGTCAATTATACAGATGATTATGCTGGTTAATGAGGGTGCAGTATAGTTAGCTTAGCACTTCGCTCCTCAGGTAATGTACTGCACACAGCCCTGACATTTTATCACTGACCACTCCCCCCTTTGAGCTGTTTTACTGTCTCCCAGTGGAACACATTCTTATACCGACTCATCATATAGTGACACTACCTCACCAAGCGTCCATATACGACGAAAAAGGTGGCTTTTGACGTCCTTATTAGATGATTAGGGTTCGGGTTAAGGGTGAGGGGATGGGGAGTAGGGGTTCGTTTTAAAATGATGAAACTAGGCCGCCCAGTGCTGTAAAACAGGTCACTTCGGGCAGTCCGGAGATTATGGAGGCCTTGGGCCTGGCGAGGAGGGCAGGGAGCGAAGGATAAGAGGAGGGAAGCGGAGACAGATGGAAGAGGTGAATGAAGGAGAGGAAGGAATAGAGTGAATGAGAGGGAGGGAGGAGAGGGTAACAAGAGAAGAGTGGGAGGAACATTGATTGAGTGAGTGAGAGAGGAGGAGTGGAAGAGAAACTGTGAAATGAAAGAGAAAGGGAGAGCTGCAGAGGGAGAGAGGGAGACGGAGAGGTAATTGCTTGAGTATAGCTCTAGGGTGCCATAAATGAGGCACACGGTTGGCCACCTATTGTCTTCGGCAGGACCCAGCGGCGCTCCTGGCGATGGCGGCAGCGCGGCGTTCATTAGCAGCCGACGATCCTTATTACCACAGAAACCGTCACCTGGAAAGGTTGTGTCCTTCACACCTCCTGCCTGTCTGTTTCTGTTTCTCCTCTCCGTTACAGCGTCACATTAATACCTCTGTATGTGGTACAACACAAAAGACAGTAATAATATCCATCTATAAAAAGTACCCAGCATTAGGCTAATCTTTCACCTGTTCCAATTTCTCTCCTTTTTTTTCAGAGCGGGGGGGGTTATGAGGGGGTGGAATAATGAAAAAGGCCTAAATGACAGCGGGCTGATGGCGGGATTTGGCGGTAAGTGACGCTGGAGTGGCTGGCCCGCAGAGAGAGGCTCGCAGAAGCTCCCGGAAGGCGTGATTAATTCTAGCGGCGGCGGTCGCCAGGGGAGAGAGGGGTTAGAGGCGTCGCACAGAGGAGAAGCCTATTACTGCGCTGCAACCAAAATCCCATCTAATCAGCTGAACCGCCGCCCGCTCATCCCAGCACAAACTTCTCAGGGCTCGCCTCTGTTCACGCCGTGCAGGGATTAAAATAGAGGTGGCGCGTGTGTGTGTGTGTGTGCGTGCGTGCTCACGTGTGTGTATGTGCCTGTGTTATGTGTGTGTGCGTGTGTGTGTATGTGCCTGTGTTATGTGTGTGTGTGTGTGTGTGTGTGTGTGTGTGTGCGCTCACGTATTCGGGCATTCCCCAGTGTGTATGTGCCTGTTTTATGTGTGTGTGTGTGCGTGCGCATGTACCTGTGTTGTGTGTGTGTGTGTGTGTGTGTGTATGTGCCTGTGTTATGTGTGTGCGTGTGTGTGTGCTCAAGTTTTCGGGCATTCCCCTGTGTGTATGTGCCTGTTTTATGTGTGTGTGTGTGCGTGTGTGTGTGTGCGTGCATGTGTGTGCGCATGTGTGTGTTTGGGCTTGTGTTATGTGTGTGTGTGTGTGTGTGTGTGTGTGTGTGCGTGCACTCACATGTTTGGGCATTCCCCTGTGTGTATGTGCCTGTTTTTGTGTGTGTGTGTGTGTGTGTGTGTGTGTGTATGTGCCTGTTTTATGTGTGTGTGAGTGTGTGTATGTGTGTGTGTGTATGTGCCTGTGTTGTGTGTGTGTGTGTGTGTGTGTGTGTGTGTGTGTGCGCGCTCACATGTTTGGGCATTCCCCTGTGTGTATGTCCTGTTTTATGTGTGTGTGTGTGTGTGTGTGTGCGCGTGCGTGTGTTGGTCTCTCAGAGGTAGGGGAGAAGACAGGTGCTACAATGGACTCTTTGAATCAAAGGACTGTTGGGGGCTTTTTAAAGAATTGTCTTCTCCCTGCGTTTTCCTTGATTCAGATGTGGTGAGAAGCATGAAAAATTCCAGCTTGATGGTAGAATGTAGGGCACTGTGTCTCGTCTTCAGCTTATTTCTTGATGCGAATACCTCAGCGGTGCCAGAAGTGTAATTTTAACGCAGATGCAAGGAGCTAGCCGCGTCTGACAACACTGCATGGACTTAGGGAAATGTTACACCTGTTCTTCATGAACAGTAGAACTGCACACAGATGTGCGGTTTCTCGTACAGTAGTGGGAGATTATTCAGTATATTGCTTATTCACTAGTAAAGGGGTGCTCCATCTTACCCACAAAGGGCTGTTTTGGGTGCAGATTTTCATTCACTGCGCAGTTGCACCCTTGATACTACTTATCAACCACTCGAGTCTTTGCTAAAGCCCTGGATTAATAGAATTGGAATGAAAACCTGCCCCCACACTGGTTTTGTCTGGGCAAGATTGAGCACCTCTGCTTTCAGTAAATAAATGAATTTGTAAATCTAAAATTCAGCGCACTTAAATTTTGTAGTTGGTCATCAAGCATCAGTAAGATTTAAAACATCGGTCTGTCATTTATTTCAGTAGCCTACTTATTGCATGCTGATGTAGACTTGGGCCACTAAACTGTCTAATATTAAATACATACGTTATGAATTTCACAAACCATTGTTTGATTTTGAAACAGATAAATAATTCACAAGGAAGAAAAATAACTGCTCCAATGTTCCCACACTTTTTCTTTCAACTGCTAAAACCTGATCACAAGGATGTGTACTGGCAGACATGCGCATCGTCTCATACATACAGTGTTCAGCTTTGACTTAAAGCAATTTTTCAGGAAGTTGCTAGTGTTTCAGCTCTTTAAAACTCAGATGAGTGTTTTCCTGTGGTCCTTAAATTCCCCTAAAGGTGAGACAGAGTTACTGGAGGCAGGGCTCTGCGGCAAAACCTACACGCGCCTAATGAGTTTTTAAATATTAAAACTGGTGCACGTTGTCGCCATTGCAAGCCCTTAATTTACTAAGCAATTAAGTCAGGACACTCATTTATCAGCTGGTGTTCGTTTGCGGGAAACCTCGTCACACTTTATTAATTGATGCTGCGGAAATGGTGAAGCGAAATGGATGCACTCGCTGGAGGTCAGGCTGCCAGTCGCAGGTAGCTATCGCCAAACGGGACGTGAGATAAATAGTAACTGCGATCGGCCGATTACGCCCGAGATAGCGGCAGACATTAGCCGACACGCTGGGGAGCGTCTTCGGCTGAAAGTGATGGAACGACTAAGAGCTAAGTGCTGAATCCTTCCTAGTCACCATCTGTTTCGGGTGAAAATTTGTTCTGAGCTTCACTCAGTGTTATTAAACACGTACAAATCTCACCTTTGTGCTTTCACATTTCAGCTCATGTTTTCTAGGGTTTTCACTTATACATTAGTGATTGCAGGGCTGCAGTGGTCTTTGCTGGAATGGTTCCTTAGCCTAAGATGTGTGTGTGTGCGCGTGGACAGGTGTTTGTGAATTTGTGTATGTGTGCATCAGTGTTTGGGAGAGAAAGAAAGTGAGAGAGAGAGAGGGTGTAAGGGTGAGAGAGAGGGAGAGAGCTTGAGTTTGCTGAGATTTCTAAGAATAAAGGGATTGCTATTCTATTCCAGCTGGATTTGGCTTACAGTGTCATCACATCGTGCTGCTGAATTCTGACTCTGGCAATGAGGGAAGAAAGCACACATGCTAGAGAAGGGAAAAAATAGGCCTTATATGTGTATGTATAAATATATATATATATATATATATATATATATATATATATATATTTGAGGTCCTTGTAGATGGAGGATCTCACATGTGTGGGTGTATCATTTGAAAGTTATAAAATGAGTTGAGTGAATTTTGTGTTTGTTGCGAGCTTTAGCAAGCAACAAACCCAAAATTTACTCGAGTTTCATAACTTTCATATGACACGACCAAGAATATGACACTGTTTATCACATAACTGAATTGCAAAACTTTATAGAAAACAAACATAATTTCTGTTAGCGCCTTAACGCTAATTCCCATTATGTTAGCACCGGCGGCGTGTGGTCACATGTTCCCAGGGGCTTCAGTAACCTCACCCTTTACCGCTCGACTGTCCTCAAGCTGTTCTCGTTCAAGTTCACCTGATTAACAATCGAACAACTTATCAACTGAATGACCGAGACCAATCCTTGATCCATAATAAGAAATGATAATGAAAAAAATGAATGCCAATTGCCAACATTCATACAATTGATACAACATTGTTAGGATGGAAACATAAATGCAAAAAATCAGAAACTTTCACTGACTTTGCAGCATTTATTTTCGCTATCACTCAGCTGGGCATCATCCCCAACTACGCCCTTTAGCCGTGACTACATTCACAATACAGAACGGTTTCTTGAGGCTTATTGCTTGATGAGCCTCGCAAACTAATTTACGAAAATATGTGCTGTTTCACAAGCTACACGAGCGCAGAAATTATAAAGACGTTTTACATAATCATTTATGAGCAGAAGAAAAAGCTTAATAATTTTGTGATGCGATGTACAACAGTGCTATCAAAAATAAATTAGACTGTCGGCGGTTCTACCAATTAGTCGGAACAACTGTTGCTAATCGGGAGAGGTAAACTGCGAGAGGTTTAGGTAATTAAGCAGTGAAAGGTGAGGTTACCGCTGGCCTTTGTTCCTGCTGACAGACCGCCACTGGTTAGCACTCTGTCAGGCACTGGGTCACAGACATTCGCGTTTGACCTAGCCATGGTTTTTTAAATTCACAGTAAACTGAGTAGCAAGCTAACGTTAGCTCGTTAGCTACCAAATTAATGTCACATAATATCACATAATGGCTTTGGAAAGGTACAGCATGCAAACTAGCTAGCTAAGTAGCATTAACTTAGTAATGAGTGGTACTTACCTTGCTCTCTAAAATGCTAAGCCATACCGATTTAACCAATGTTGCACTTGGTATTCAGATTGGCTAAATATTCAGAGCTTGACATTCTTCGGAGCGATTTTTTTTTCCCACGCTCACTCAGCCAATGAAATTTTCACAAAAGTGATATTACTCTAGGGTAATATCAAAAATATGTTATGAGCTTAGCAATGGGAAAAGTACTGCAGTCATGTGATAAAGTGATATACTGACTCCTAAACAGGGATTGTGGAGGCACGCTTCACCTGTGACCCTCAGTGAGGCGGAGTAGGATGGGGTGCAGTTGTTTTTCTGTTTTTAGGAAGCTGCGTGTACGCGCTAAATACTCTAATCCGACCCTAATATTTCTCATAACCACAGTTATGCGCCAGGGCTCAGTATTCGGTCTCCCACGAGCTGGAAGTAATAGATTGTGCTCTCGTCCCTGCCAAAGACATTTTTTATTTATTTTTCCTCATTTTCCCTCCTTCCTCTTCTTCCCCTTCCCTTTATTTGCCTCTCCTCGCATTTCTTTACCCATGCGGATGTGGTATTTCAGGCCCTGTATAGGAGGCAGAGAAGCCATCTTGCTCAGGTAGACGCCGTGCAGCAGGTAGTTGATGAGAGGAGACAGCAGACTGTCGCAGGGTGTAGGCACAGAGGGAGATGATGGTGGGCATGAGGATTGAGGCTTTCTTTGTAGAAACAGGAGGTTTGCTTTATCTGAATATTGCAGGCAGATCTCACCTCTGTTCCCTTCAGAGACGTAGGCAGGGAGTCACCTGGCTGCCTGTCGGTCCGTGCGTTACTTCTAAATCAGGCCCTCCTCTGTTTGAAATGGTGTCACTGCGGCCTCACCCCCCTTCCCCCTCCTGCCGCCCAATCCACTCCGCCTCTGCTGTGTAATTGGACAATTAGCACCACAGCGAGGCTTTCATACATCACGGTGGGACTGCCGTGGCACTCGGGAATGCAGATTCCGCTCCGTATGCGCCTGGGCTGGGAGAGTTGGATTGAGGGCAGGAAGTGGTGAATGTGAGCTGATTCATCACCATCGCTCCTGCCCTCTGTGGATTACTCCTGCGCCTCTCAGCCCCACCTTGTGCTCTGAGACTAAACTCCTGTAACCTCCTGCAGTATGTGCATGTGCATGTACGCACGTGCACACACACCCACACACACTCATACACGCGCAGACATGCACATATATACAGATGCACACATGCATACACACGCACACACACACACACACACACGCACACGCACACACACATATTTGATGCACATGTGCACACTCACACACACACACACACACACACACACACATATATACAGATGCACACGTGCATACACATGCACACACACACACACACACAGACACATATATTTGATGCACATGTGCGCACACACACACACACATATAAACAGATGCACACAGGCACAGACACCCACACACATTCAGTTGCACACTTGCACACACACACACACACACACACACACACACACACACACACACACACACACACACATAAATATAAAGATGCACACACGCACACACACACTGACAGATGCAGATACGCATATATGCACACAAACATTAACAGAGATTAATATACTAAGGGGCCATATATGCAAAACACAAGCTTTTACATTCTACCTTGACCATGAAAATACACATAAAACATGGACATATGCATATATTACTTTCACTAACTCCAAATGCTCTCGCATGCATGTATTTTACTTCTCACCTCTGCTTGCAAAGCTCTCCCATTCACTACTTCGCATTTACTTATCCTTTGCATAAAAAGCTTGGTATGTACGTGTGGTCTAACTGGTGAGTGTTAGACATAGTGAATCTGAAGGTTTTTTGTGTGTTACGTGAAAAGTAAATTTTGTGAATGTTTGAGGTTTATGTAGATGCATTAGAGTTAATGTGATGTGATGAATGCAAATATTGACGGTTTATGTGAGTGGTAAAGAGAATGCGAGAGAAATTTTCTATTATGAATGGCGAATGAGATAGCGTGCATCCTGGAGTTACAACTTGTTTTTTTTTTTTTTTTACTATTGCCTAAATAGATGCACACATAGATGCACACTTGCGCACATGTGCAGTTTCTTCTGCTCTTGTTCTTGTGTTTCCAGTCTCAACTGGAGCCGGCAAATGTTGATGCTTTTTTTTAAATGGCGCTAAGTGGTGTTGTCGTGAGGTAGCAGGTTGTTCGAGGCAGGCAACTCATCTCCTCTCCCTGTGCTTTCATGAGCAGGTGGGAAGCCTTTCCCCAGCCCATTTTATACCCCCATCCTGTTCTCTACCCTCCACTCCAATCTGTGGTTCTCATCTCCTGTCTCCCTCCCATCTCCTCCCAACTTCACAGCCGCCGGTTGCCACGGCGCACATTTACAATGCTTGGTGCAATCTATCTTCTTCTGCTTTTAATCGTCTTCCTCTCCTCTCACAATCCCCCCTTCCCCTCCCATGTGAAATCCCCTCCACCAGAACAATTTTCACACCCAGCCCGTCACCCTCACGCTGGCTTATCACCAGCCGCCAGCCCCTGCCGCGCCTCGTGACAGTGGCGGGGCCTTCTGCTCGACTGGTTTGGAATTCGCCATGCTCTGCCCTCCCCCTAAAGCTGTTTCACCGTACCTCCTCCCTCATGCCTGTCGCAAATCTTCCCAGGTCTCAAGTCTTCTTGAATGTCATCCCTTTAACTCCGCCTCCTTCGCTGAACTTTAAACCTTCCATTCTGGTTTATCAGACCTGCGATCCAATCCGGAGTCAGTTGCCCCTAGAGCACTAAATGCAACTACTGTTACTCAATGATGTAAGATATCAAAATCAAAGCTATTGAAAACCTATCATGTGGCGACTTGTTTAAAAGAGCTCTTTAAACAAGTCGCCACATGATAAGTTTTCAACAGCGCAAGATGATTAAATTTATACATACATTTCTTTATTTATTTCAGCACTCTATGTAAGGGTTGACAAACCATTTTTATACTTTTCATCCTGAGCGTTAATCAGACCATCCCCCACAGCTACACATACAGACCAGTAATACAGATCTACTGAATGTATGCCTTCTGTTGTTAAAAAAAAGATTTTGTTGCATTTTGTTGACAGTCATTTGCCATTAGTCATTCAACAGGGCAGCACATTATTTCCGTATGCAGGGACCAAAAAAAAAAAAGAATTATTCTTCTGCTAACTGTAACAAACAGACCGTCATTACTACTCTTAAGAGACCGTATCAATTTCACATTAACTCTGCCTCACTTTACAAAGAAGAATTCCCTGCTTCCCAATGGCCGGTTCTTATTTTCAGTTCATTCAAAAGTTTAGTTTTCTCTGTCTTTAAAACGCTCATATAATAGAGAGTACAGTGTTGTTGCGATCAAGTTGCTTGTGGTCAGGAGCTGGGGCAGCAGTAATGTAACAAACCCTGACCTTCGCATGAACATCAGTGCTGCTCTCTGAAACCCTGTCTCAGTCCCCTCCCATTAACACCAGGTAGCTTCATTGAGATGTAAAAAGTTCAGTCGCATTCATGCGTTTTCTTACAAGGAAGGTAATTTCCTGATGCATCGACTCCATTGTGTCCCCTAGAGTCCACTAGGAACCATAGGCGAATGAACAATGACTGTGGTCTAGATTACCACTGTCTTAAAATTTGTTTGTTAAAATTTGTTCAAACACTTTTCTGCGAGTATCTGCTTTAACAATTTATTACATAACTAAAGCTCTTTTCCCTTAGCCCAGCTCATGACATATTTTTGATATTACCCCAGGTACATATCACTTTTGTGAAAATTTTGTTGGCTGAGAGAGAGGGAAAAATATTGCTCCGCGTTACGTCATGCTGTTAATATTTAGCCAAACTGAATGCGAAGTTTAACGTTGGTTAAACCATCATGACATAGTGCCGTAGCAGGTCAGATGAGTGTTCACCTTATTTTGCTCACGTTACTTAGTCAGCTAGCTAGCAGTCCTTTTTCATACCCATTGTGTAACATTAGTTTGTAAGTTAGGGAGCTAATGTTAGCTAGCAACTCAGTTGACTGAATTTACAAATTGTTGCTAGTTCAAACGATAATGTCTGTGACTCTGACTAAGTTGGCACAGCGATGTAATTAGCTCAGTGCTAACATATGATGGGTGCTTACGGAAATCACATTTCTTTTCTATTGAATCATGCAATTCAGTTATATTATTCAGTGCGTCTTGATAAAATTCATTATGGCAGCACAACCCAGGTAAGGCTTGATGACGACTCGTCGTAGGTCCTAAATCAAATGTATCTTGCAAAGATATCATTCCCTTTTGCTCCTTGTACCTTACTGTGCATCTATATCTTTTGCCATGTTTTGTGGATAGTTCTCTCTGTTCACTCCCTCTGAGATCTGCGTGATTAGCACAAATCACTACTCGCCACCACTTGCAGACGGTCCCTGCATCTCTTATCACCGTGTACAATCATGCTAACCCAGCCAACACATAAACTTTAACTCGGTCAGAACGGTTCCAGCTGGCGCTCTTCGTTCATGACTCTGGTAACACTTTGCACATCATATGTTGTTGTTAAACACCCTATTGCTGAGCTTTGATTTTCAGTGAGAATCTTGCCTCTTGCACAAAGGCTGAACATTGGAAGTAGCATTATATGTTGGTTGGCTCACTGAATGTCACAGCCTAATGCACCTAAAAAAAAAAAAAGTCATTTCTATGGGATGCTGACTTGCTTTTTTATTCCAAACTCCCCCGTTCACTAAATAAGTGGGTCGCTACCAGAACCAAGAGCCAGGTCACAGCAGGGAGTGGACTGTTCCATTGGCTCTCCACATGGGGTACTCCACTATGTACAACAACCAGTCTGTTTTAGCTTGGAAGCAACTGTGTCACTGTCACTGCTATTCTCATTCATTTTTTTTTTTTTTTTGTTTTCTATTCATGTTCAGTCTGAGGATCAAAACATCAGTCCATTGAAGCAAAATATGAATGTTCTGATTATTAACAGTGCTGATGAATGTACTGTCTGTGTGCTTTCCTGTTCACTAATATTAGCAATCTAAAATGGAATAATGATGGTAATCATTTATTGAAAGCTATTTTGGTTGTACGTGGCAGAAAAAAAAACATTTAAAAAAATTGGACAACAGCTGATAAACTCTCCTACAGCAGTTTTTAGATCTGTACATATTTT
This sequence comes from Gymnothorax javanicus, assembly GCA_029692085.1. Taxonomy (NCBI): domain Eukaryota; kingdom Metazoa; phylum Chordata; class Actinopteri; order Anguilliformes; family Muraenidae; genus Gymnothorax; species Gymnothorax javanicus. The sequence goes on along the minus strand of CM056205.1, from coordinate 64,170,452 downwards.
CATTTTTATAAATCAATAGGAGTTATAACCACTGAGTTCTCATGACAACCACCAGAGGTGAATTAATAATGGTGTCTCTGGAAAAAAAAAAAAATCTATATTTTTATTGTTGATATCGTTGTTCTTATCATTTAGCTTTTTATGAGGTAACAGCAACAGTTGAATGATGAGTTTGCGTTTTTACAATTGGCACAACAAATATACCACCATAACATTACTGTTCAAATGTATTCAATGCCCATATCAATTGCAGCGTATGAAGGTTGAACAAAGGGGAACTGATGAAATTGAAAAATGTGTTCGCAAACACGTCACAGGGATGCAAATGGAGTGATGCATATCAGATTATGCTCTAAAGTCATTTATAATTTCAAACATCCGAACATATTTATAGCATTGTTCACGTTGTTGCGCTGATGCTGTGCTGTAATGCAGAACATTTGTAATGCATGCCTGTCTGTACTCTGTGCCCTGTGTGAATTTAAATGGGCTGCCCATGTATGATTCGGTCAGGTTGAAAAGCAGGGTCATCTATGCTGCTTGCCGCACAGGAGGTCATGCCCTCTGCTTTGCGCCAGTTAAGCAGTGCCTGCCCACCAGCTGGACGCAAGGAACTGACTCTGCTCGGAGACGCAGTCAGAATCTCTAAACGGATTTTGCTCTCCAGCTGGTTGAGTGAGAGACGGCCCTCAGTCAGCACTGAGCCGAATTCCTCCGGCTTTCAGATGCAGGTATAAAACCCTGCCGAGAAAGGTCTCTGCACTAGTGTGTGCTCATTGACAAAAAATGGCGAGCTTCTCCAGAGAGCATCTGAGTGCTCACAGTAACGCATGCTTGAGAAGGCGACACAGCAGATAATTGAAATTTATACGCAATTATGTAAGTACAATACACAGTCTTCCTTTTCTTTCATTAATAACTCGGCAGCCTGCACTTAACAATCCCAATGCTGCTTTTACGGGCAAAACTGAGGTCGGCACGCCATAACACACAGCAAAGTTAATGTAGCTTGAACAACGGGTTGCTAATTGTCCCCATCGCTGTCATATTTGTCTGCCGGAATGTTCTTAAATACCACTGCGATTAATTAGCCTGGCACAGGTACTGCAGGATGCTGTACGTCTTGAGTGTGGGGACTGGGCGAGCACTGCCAGAGAAAAAACTCTTCCCCGCTATAATTTTAAATGTGATGTTTCCTTGCCAGACTTATCCTTGATAGGCCTCTTTACCAGAAGATTTAGCATGTCAGAGTTAACCATCCACCCTCTGCAGATAGCTGTTCACATTTTAATTAAGGATTAGGAACCTGACACTTAGCTTGGCGGTTTGTCATACATAGGCTAGTAAAGAGCTGCTCACCCCCTCACCTTCTTAGTGTTTCTCAGGCATGTTGCGCGCTGTGAACCTTGGGGTATCCAAATGTTAAGCCATGGCGCAATGCATCACGTCACAGTACTGTTTCAGGGGCCATGATTCTCAGCGTGTACCTGTATTTAAAATAATTTTACCACAACCATAACAAATCTCGAAGAAACTTTAAACAAAAACTTTCTGTCTTTGTTTAAGGTCAGGAGCTATAACAGTAATGTGCTTTATAGCCTGTGAACAGGCCCTCTGTTGGATAGGCGAGAGAGGCAAAAGAGGGCCTGCAATGATCCTTTGATGATTTGAGTTCTGCCCCCCGTTCCGCTTGAGTTGTCATCAACATGGAATCAGCCAATCAGGACTTAGCAGAAGAGAGCCACTGCTCACTCAACCAAGATGTTGTCAAAACACTGCGACTGTTGTCTACATGCGCAGTTGTTATGTTCGAAGAAGCTCAAAATACCCCAACAAAATCCTACAAATGCAAAGGAAGAAAACCCGTAAACATCGAGAGCTCAGTAGATGAATTTTGTAGAATTTGCAAATGTTCTTTTAGCACAAAATACTGCAAAGACTTGGAAAATGAAGCTCAGGCAGCACGGCTAGAACATCTCTGCCATTCATTAAACTGTTAATAGCAAGCCCTTGCTCTTCCTTCAATTGTAGGGCTCTTGCGCACCTTGAAGATATAATTCCTACGGCTTTTTTCAAACGATCCGTGCGATCAATAAATTCAGAGGATGCCGTTTTGAATGGGTTCTATGCACGCATCAGTTCCGTGTTTGAGTTAAGGTCGCGCACCTACTTTCGGTCCATGAGATTGAAAGCAGAAGAAACCGGCTTAATGGCCGTCGTTGCGGTTCAAGGACATCCCCATGTTCTTTTATACGCTTTATGTCTACTCGATGAATCTCAGTTACCAAGTACTCTCTGTGTTAAGTGTGATTAACGCACTGTGATGTTTCGTGTGGACCGGGCCACGTAGCAAACAGATGTTCAGGCTCTCCCATCACACTCATTTGTATGAGCAAGAGGGACTGTCACAATACACTCCCCAACATAAGTTAGTAACCAGGGAAATCGGACGGGCACTGTTCTGCTCCCTTTGGGACCTGTTACAATGCGTGACTTTCGTCCCACTCTATCACAGCAGCAGGTACAAAATGTGAATGGAAAGACTGTGGATGTTATCCATTCATTACAACGCAGTAGGTTAGCCCAGTTGGATAATCGACCGTCTCTCGGACGCGAGAACTCCAGTTTGCGTTCAAGTGAAAACACTGTGTCATAGTCTTTCGCTAAATGGGTTTAGCTACTGCAGTCATATTGAACATTTATTTGATTCCTGTGCTCCTGGTGTTAAGTCGGGTATGTGTGAATGCATTTACGCTGGTGTCACAGTGGGGCATTGAAATAGAACATTGGTAACGTACTGTAACCCCAGATTCGTAGATCCACCATCGTCAGCGAGAGAAAAAGCTGTTTGTTCGGGAGCCAAACTCAGATTGTGCGACTGTAATATACCGAGGATCAGGGGCGCGTTTCCCAAAAAGCGTTGTTTGCTCATTCACAGTCCATGGGCCCAACTATGCAAGTTAGAAACTGTGATTTTGGGAAACGAGCCTCAGGTCTGTTGCCTGAAAATATCGGCTGCAGACTCTGGTGTGATTCATAATGGTGAAATAGTTGTGTTGTTTCTTAACCATCCTCTTGTCTTTGGGAAATGTGAGGAAACTAAGGAAAGAATTGAACTTGGAGGAAGCTGTACATAGCGGCACACAGCAGTACTTGAGTGTTATGGAAAAACCTAGTAAGTCTAATTTCGGTCAAAACTGAGTTACGCCCATTTTTTTACTTACTAGGCTTTGCCTCATCACATATAGTAAGATGCATAAAAAAATCCCTGATTCCCCATGTTTAACCATAGCAAAACCAAACAAGTAATCAGCATTTAATCGTTTCTGAGGCAAAACCTTCGCAAATTTATCTTCCTGGGTTTTTCCACATAAAATTTTCTATTTTTTGTCATGGCAAAACTTAGCATGTTGAATTAGCCAGTTATGAAGCAGCACACCTATTACATGATCTACCTGGTCAGTCCTCATGCTGGGCATTGGATGTGCAGGATATTCATGGTCCGAATTCATAATTCCCTTGATTCGTGTGGTAATAGCGACTGAAAAATTGCTTCAACAGGGAAACAGATGGTGGAGTTAACACTGAAAAACTGTCAAACATCACTGCAACTACATAACTGCAAGGTTTTTGTCCATCATATTGATAATTGATATTTTACATTTTCTGATGGAAAAACCTTGTCATCATATTTGTTATGGATGCTGACAAAAAAAGGGAAAAAACTTCCCTAAATATTTCTTATTATGAAATGAACAAATAACTGCCAAGTCAGTTTCCTTGTCGGACAAGAGCTTGAACCCAGAGGGAAACAGTTTTCTGTCCTCTTCTCAAAATCTGCTTTTTGGTACTCGCTAGGTTTTTCCATAACACTTAAGAGTAGTGTCCTGAAGTGCAGTCCTTGCATCTTGGAAAAAACAATTTCGCTCGTTTTGAGGTCATGACATAAAGTAAACATCGACACATGAATCGGAATACAATACACAAAGAAACTAAATAAAATGCATTGAAAATTCATGTAGTTTAGGCCATGTTAAACAAAATTGTGTCTAGCATTCCAACACTAGCTCAGGACTTATTGCTTGCCGTGCATAGAGCCCATTGAATATACTGAACTGTTTCTTGTTTCATTCATTTATGCATGTCTCACGGCCACATGTTCTTAATTGGCCAATCAGTATTTTACGTTCAGATCTGAACGTAGATACTCAAATCATCAAAGGATCATTGCAGGCCCACTTTTGCCTCACTCACCGTGGGCCTGTTCGCAGGCTATGTGCTCTGACACAACCTCATTTCCACAAGGACTGGGACAGTATGCAGATGAAGTACATTTGAAGTTTCATTTTATCAACTGAATGAATTCTTCTCAGTGTTCTCAAATTCTGAATTTGATACCTGAAAAACATTCTAAAGCAGTTGGGACAGGGGAATGGAGAGACTGGAAAAGTCGTGGAATCTTCAGAAAAATGTCTGTTTGGAACATTCCAGATGTAATCAGGCCAATGGGTGAAAGCCAGGTGATTCAGTCATGATTGGGTATAAAATGAGCTGTCTCAAAAGGCACGATGGTTTACCAACAAAATGATGTGAGGTTCGCCAATTTGCAAAAAGTTGTATGAACAAATAGCTGAACAGTTAAAGAACAATGTTTCTCTGCTGTTATTTCATCATCCACAGTCAATAATATGAAAAGATTCAGAGAATCTGGAGAAACCAGAGCTCAATACCGATATTGGATGTGCGTGACCACCAATCTTTCAAATGGCACTGCATTATAGCTACACTATTGCATGGATAATTAACATGTTCCTTCATAAATCATTAAAATGGTGAATAGTAGTCCCACGAATTTCAAAGATGGAAGCTAAATAGCTGGAGCACGACCAATAGTGGGAATCTAGCTATAAGATCCAAAAAGTAGCTATAATATGATGTGCATAGGATGTGATGTTACGCTCTGACATCCGGAAGTCGTGCTACCTAGCTCTATAATAGCCTTTTAGTTTTCGGCAGCGAGATGACAATGCACAAAGGCAGACAGTTGATAATCCAGCTTCTTCAGCTTTGAAGCGAAAGAGTATGGTCTGCAAAAAGCCGACAAAAAAGTAAGTGAGAAAAAAAATGACGAAACACAAATGGCGGGCCTCCAGATGCCTCACAGCTAGGACATTTGTCTGTGAACCCTGTGGTTGGGTGCTCGAATCCCAGCCATGCCATTACCGGCTGGGGCCGAAGGTCCATGTGGGCGAGGCAACAATCGGCGCAGCCTCGCCAGGGGTTATACGGGTTTTTAAGCGGGTTAAAATTCATTAGTTCATCGCTCTGAAGTGACCACTTCTGTTCGGCCAGGTGCATGTAGCTGCGTGAACTAAATTATAAGCTGACTACGTGATTCTCTGACGACATAGGCAGTGTGTGAGTGGTGGTGCAACTGCATAGTAAAAAGAAGCGAGGGTTAGTCGTCACATCAGTTAGAGGAATCACGTGCCACTGCATCGTCCTCCTGAGTCGATGGGAGCAGGTCGGTGAGCTAAACAGTTCGGCTGTGTTCAGGGTGGGGAAGAAAGTGGAAAAATAAAAAAAAAAAAAAAAACACACGCAAATGACTATCAGTAATGTCTACTCCAGATAGAAAGAGGTCTGAGAACAGAGAGGCATTTAGGACTGACTCAAAGATTGCTTGTTTTTGCTAGACAAATAACAAAAGTCTGTTTCTGTATTTGGGCGCTATGCTCTTAATTTTAGATGCCCCAGAGACCAGTGTGATTTCTCAAAACTGCAATCTATCGCAGGGACTGATTACATCTAAGCACTATTGATGTTCACTATACAGTAAAATGTTTAACTTAGATTTAACTTCATATTCAGGGAACCGCAAAGAAAGCCTACTAGTTCAAAATTACAATGTCCTTTGCTATTATACATTTGCTGCGGACGTTAGCATTACTGGCTTACTTAGCTAGTCAGGCATGCCTCAAATGTTAAAGCCCTTAGTTTACTTACATTAGAGTAGGATATAGTGGCTTTGGTATCTAAACTCCTTTTCTCACGAAAACATACGACTTTTCAAAATAAGTATGGGAATAACGGCAATGATTTGCTACCCTAGGTGACTCTTAAGAGCTGTAGGAGATGCTTCTTGCATTCATTTACTGTGGTAACATTGTATTTTACGTACATTAGATCTTTCGGCTGTCCCTTCAGGGGTCGCCACAGCGAATCATCTGCCTCCATCTGACCCTATCCTCTGCCTGCTCTTCTCTCACACCAACTTACTTCATGTTCTCCTTCACTACATCCATAAATCTCCTCGTTGGTCTTCCTCTAGGCCTCCTGCCTGGCAATTCCAACCTCAGCATCCTTCTACCGATATATTCACTGTCCCTCCTCTGTACATATCCAAACCATCTCAGTCTGGCCTCTCTGGCTTTATCTCCAAAACATCTAACATGCGCTGTCCCTCTAATGTACTCGTTCCTGATCATATCCATCCTCGTCACTCCCAAAGAGAACCACAATATTTAAATCTCTGCGACCTCCAGCTCTGCCTCCTGTCTGTTCCTCAGTGCCACTGTCTCTAAACCATGCAGCATCGCTGGTCTCACCACCGTCTTCTACACCTTTCCTTTCATTCTTGCTAATACTCTTTTATCACACATCACACCTGACACTTTTCTCAACCCGTTCCAACCTGCTTGCACACGTTTCTTCACCGCTTTTCCACACTCTCCATTGCTCTGGACTGTTGACGCTCAGTACTTAAAATCCTCCACCTTCTTTATCTCTCCTCCCTGTGACCTCACCGTTCCACTTGGGTCCCTCTCATTCACACATGTATTCTGTCTTGCTGCGAATAACCTTCATTCCTCTCCTTTTCAGGGCATATCTCCACCTCTCTAGATTTCCCTCGACCTGTTCCCTGCTCTCACTACAGATCACAATGTCATCTGCAAACAACATAGTCCATGGGGATTCCTGCCTAACCTCATCTGTCAGCCTGTCCATCACCACAGGGAACAAGAAGGGGCTCAGAGCGGATCCTTGATGCAGTCCCACTTCCACCTTGAACTCCTCTGTTACACCTATAGCACACCTCATCACTGTCTTACAACTCTCATACATGTCCTGCACCACTGTAACATACTTCTCTGCCACTCCAGACCTCCTCATACTGTACCACAGTTCCTCTCTCGGCACCCTGTCATATGCTTTCTCTAGATCTACGAAGGTACAATGCAGCTCCCCCTGCCCTTCTCTGTACTTCTCTGTCAACATCCTTAAAGCTGCATACTGCATCTGCAGTGCTCTTCCTTGGTATGAAACCATACTGCTGCTCAGAAATGCTCACTTCTGCCCTTAGTCTGGCTTCCACTACTCTTTCCCATAACTTCATTGTATGGCTCATCAACTTTATTCCTCTGTAGTTGCCATAACTCTGCACGTCTCCCTTGTCCTTAAAAATCGGCACCAGCACACTTCTCCTCCATTCCTCAGGCATCCTCTCACTCTCTAAGGTCTTATTGAATGACCTACTCAAAAACTCTACTGCCATCTCTCCTAGACACTTCCATACCTCTAGAGTTATATCATCAGGACCAACTGCCTTTCCACTGCCTTCTTCATCCTCTTCAATGCTCTTCTCACTTCAGTCTTACTAATCTTTTCAACTTCCTGGTCCACAACGGTCATCTCTTCTACTCTTCGTTCTCTCTCATTTTTCTCATTCATCAACTCCTCAAAGTACTCTCTCCATCTTCCCATCACGCTTCTTATAATATTAGCTAATGTTTTTTTTGCATTACATCAGGGCAATGCTGCTTGTGACAGTTGTCAGCCATACATTTTTACAGAGTTGTAGATATCTCTGGAGTGGTGAGCTACGGCAATGCATTGTGACAGTAGAAAAATAACACGCTGAAATATATTTCAGTTGTTGGAGCTCTGTGAAATCAAGTAGGCTGTCAAAGCGCATAAATAAGGTTGGTGTAATTAAAATACTTACTTGCCAAACTTACAGAGCAGAGGTTTCTGAAAGGTTTATGTTTCCATTACATAACCAAAGAAACAGGCTATGGCTGAAATTTAAATGTCTCTCTAAAGTGAAAAACAAAAACCCCTCTCACATTACTGGGCTAGGTACCTGGCTTCTATGTATCAGTTTTTTGCTGCAAACAAAATACCTTAATGGCATTTTTGCCATCAGTGCAACTGTATATTTGAATCAGATTGAAACTGCAAAAATATTTTGGCAACCATATTGGAATTCCAATCTGATACTTCTTAACTTATCCAGGGGTGCTCATTGGCGAGAGGATGTATGCAAATTTTTAGCTTCATTAGTCAAGAACTTTCAGGGAAGACGATTTTCAAATTTTTAATATTCATTATATTTAGCGGCATATCCTAATGACACAAGTCAAATGAAGGTCAAAATACATTGCACTTCTAAACCTGGAAAATATGTCTTGTGTTTTGTTGTGTGGTACCTACATACCAAAGATCAGCTGAATCACAAACTAAATACTTGACATAAGGTCAAGAAGGAATTTTCTGGATGGCTGCCACAGCATTCATATTTAAAATCTGATCAAAATGCCTTGAAAAAGCTTATGGGTAGGAACATGCAAGCCAGGTTTCAGCTTCCTTGGTGAAGCAGTATTGGAAAAGAAGATTTTTTTTCAGATATTCATGAAATGTAGGGGTGAGAACTTACGACAGAGGATAAACGAAGGTCAAAATGAAACATACATGAAAACCTGGAATTTATGTGTTGAGTTTTGGCACTTAGTATGTTCATATCACATTTCAGCAGAATTGCTTCAGACATTATTGAAAAATGAGTGAAAATGGCATTCTCAAGATGTCTGCTGTGGCCCATATTTAAAATTAGATCGGAATGCCTCAAAGTAACTTTGATGTTCTCATGGGTTGGAACAAGCAAGCCAAGCTTCAGCTTAGTTGGTCAAGTATTTTTTTAGGAAGATTTTTAAATATATTCCTGAAATTTAGGGGTCTGGCCTTATGTCAGAGTTAAAATCAAGGCCAAAACGTATCTGCATCAAATCCTGGAATATATGTATTGACTCTTGGTGCTAAGTATTAACATATCACTTTTAAGCTGAATTTCTGCTAAAATGATTGACAAATGAGTCAAATTACATTTTCAACATGGCTGCCATGACTGCCATTTGATATTAGATCAGAATGCCTCAGATAAACTCTGATGTACTCATGGGTATGAACATGGCTGCCAAGTTTCAGCTTTGCTGGTCAAGCAGTTTTGGACAAGAAGATTATAAAAGATTTTCATGAAATATGGGGGTGGGGCCTATTGAAAGGTGAAATCAAGGTCAAAATGGGATGCACATCAAAATCTGGAATATATGAGTTTATTCTTGGTACTACAGTGCCTGACAAAAGTCTTGTCACTTATCCAAGTTGTAGGAACAACAAATAATAACCTGACTTGTAGTTGATCAATTGGAATCAAAAAATGGCTTATATGAAAGGCAAAGCCCTCTAGATTATGCGAAATATACCAAAATAGAGTTTTGTGTCATTCATTGAGTTTTATTATTTAATTAGTACAGAAAGGTCAGATTTTGCTTGGACAGAAGTCTTGTCGCATTGAAAAAAAATGTGGAAATTATATATACACTTTATTTTGAATACATAAATATGCCACCATAATATTAGAACATAAATTCATGGTGCCTTGGAAAAAAGAATTAATATTGCGTATGACTCCCATGAGCTTGGAGGACTGTATCCATACGTCTTGGCAATGACTGAAATAACTTGGTGATGAAAAAATGGAATGGCAAAGAAAGCAGTCTTACAGGACTCCCAGAGTTCATCAAGATTCTATGGTTTCATCTTCCAAGCCTCTTCCTTCATCTTACCCCTGAAATGCTCAATAATGTTCATGTCAGGTGACTGGGTCGGCCAATCCTGGAGTATCTTCACCTTCTTCGCTTTCAGGAACTGTGACATGGAGGTAGAAGTATGAGAAGGAGCAGCAGTATAAGTAGGGCAGCAAGAACTTCTTGATATTTCAGGCTGTTGATGTTGCCATCCACTATGCAGATCTTTCTCACACCCCCATACTGGCTGTAACAACAAACCATGATTTTTCCTCCACCAAACATGATTGTTTTCTGGGAGAATCTTGGGTCCATGAGGGTTCCAACAGGTCTTGTACGGCGACTGGGATGCAGATCAATGGATGATTCATCAGAAAAATAAACTTTCAGCCACTTTTCCAGTATCAATCCTTTCTGCAAGCTGTGGGCCTTGGCAAATGCAATGCAGGTTATTTGTTTTCTGTTTAATGCAGGCTTCTGTGTACTAATTCGGCCGTGAAAACCACTTTGAGAGAGAATTCAACAAACTCTTCTAGTAGAAACCGGAATTTTTGGTGACATTTCCTAATGTAGCTTTGCTGTAGTTGAAGAAGGGCTAGCCTTGTACAGTTGAAGCAACAAACGGTCCTTTCAAACAGTTGTCATACTGGGGTCTGTCTGACTGACCTGCACTTGCCACGAACATCACCAGTTTCTTCAAATATTTTTCTTATCCCCTCCACTTGACATTTGGATACTTTAAAGATGTCTGCCACCTCAGCAGCAGACTCAGTCTTCAGGCTCTTGATGATCAGCACTTTGGTCTGTGGTTGAATCTTTGGTATGTTGTCAGAGGTCTAGTCGCACCTCATATGAAAGTCTGGTGCGCTGGGGTTATTTCTATACACATCTGGGAATGTGTTAATTACAGTATTTTTCATAGGTTAAACTCTAATCTGTGATTTGTTGCATCATCTGAAGAGACGACAAGACTTTTGTCTCAGCAAAACCACATGTTATGGGTTTTGCCAAGCTGTGAACATCAGAACCCTTTTTGACGGTTTCATTTTGCACCAAATTATTAATGTGAAAGCCCTTGACATTAAAATGGACCATTTATTATAACAATTGATTGGTTAGAAATAAAGTTATATGCTATTTTTAGTTACTATGTCTTTATGCGACAAGACTTTTGTCAGGCACTGTAAGTACGTACATATCACATTTCAGTTGAATTGCTATAGAAATGATAACAAATCATTTGACAAATGAATCAAAATGGAACTTTCAATGTAGCTATTATGGCAACCATATTTGAAAGTAGATCAGAATGCCTCAAACAAACTTTGATTTACTCATGGGTAGGAACATGCATGCCAAGTTTCAGCTTCGTTGGTCAAGCAGTTTTGGAGAGGAAGATATTCCTGAAACTTAGGGGTGTGGCCTTATGAAATAGGTCAAATGAAGGTTAAAATGGAACATATATTAAAATCTGGAACATAGGTGTCGAGTCTTGGTACTTGGTCTGTGCATATCACATTTCAGCTGAATTGTTGCTGAAATGATTGACAAATCATTTTAACAATGGCTGCCATGGTAGCCATATTTTAAATTAGATTCGGGTCCCTTGAACAAATTGAGCCCCTAAGAACCATACCGGGCCAACCCATGTTGGGGTACTTTTGAGAAAATGGGACTCAAAGTTGCCAGCCTCCTGTTCTAGAGCAATTGGCAACAAGAACACTACAGCTACAATGTCAAGATTTGAAATTATGCATGCACTTTTTTACAGGTTTTCACAAATATCCTGAAGAGGAACCATCATCTTCTGATTCATTTGGGACAAACTCTGGGTCTCTGTCATCTTCCACTTCACCATCATCGTCAATCATAGGACAATTCCTCATCAGTGAGATACCATGTTTACAATGAATTATGGGGAGGTTGGGGGATGGCCTATTATGGCTAAGGCAGTGCAGTGCTGGGGCAGAGAAGACATTTTTATTAACAATCCATGGTGGAAGACTGGGTTTGCCAATTTAGGAAATGTAGAACTCAGTTTTCTGCACATGCTCACAACCTCAACTGATTTTTCTTGCAGGATAGTATGGTTCTTAGGGGCTCAATTCATTGTCCTCATTAGTTTCAGCTTTTTGCTTCACAGATGGTTTCAAAGAAGATATTTACTCACAACATATGATGCATGATTGACAGCGGACGACGGACAAGCAGACCATGGCATTAGCTACAGCTGGATTTTGTCCAGGTGAGCTAATGATGTACTCACTCTTTACAGTCCTCATTGCATTCACTTTTTGGCTTTTTTAGATCTCCCGGGTTACATCATTGATAAATTGCGGTAATGCCATGGCACATTACCGCTCTGCCCATTGTGGCCGATGTTCTGCAAACTTATTTTGTGCAGCTTTGAGAATCAACATGCTTCTATTTATAGATATAACCACACAGGCTCAGTAACGCCTCAGAGGACCTGTGAAGATGAAGGCAGTTTGTCATGGCATCATCAAGTGCAAGTCATGACCCTTCTATGCAAAGACGAAATCATACATCAACACCATCCAGAAGCACCCCATCTTTTCTGGGCTTGAGCTCATCTGAAATGAACTGATGTGAAGCGGAAAGGAGTGCTATGGTCTGACGAGTCAATTTTTGAAATTTTTGCCTGAAATAATAAAGGTTATAGAATCAGGCCCAATGTTATGTTATCAGGGGAAAGACCATCCCAAATATTATCTGTGACATATTCAAAAGCCATCTTCTGTCATGGACTGGGTCTGCATTAGTCCTCTCGGCATGGGCAACCTGCTAATCTGTGAAGGCACTATTAACTCAGAAGGGTACAAACACATTTTGGAATATTATGTGCTGCCCTCCAGGAGTTGTCTTTTTCAAGGATGCCTCTGCTTGTTCCAGCAGTACAGTACGATGAAAGGTGTTTTCCTGCTTCCCAATTTCTTCTCATTTGGCATTTTTGTCATAATTAAATGTGTCAGATCATTTATTCTTTACCTTCAGTTATTGAACCTAGTGCTGTTGTTGATATCAGCACTTTATCTATATTATTAAGAAACCTCGTTTCCTATTTCCTTTTCCTATTTTAGTAATACATTGTTACTGTAGCTGAAGCCCAGTGTTTGTATTACTAATAGCATTATTATGAAACCTCGTTTCCTATTTGTTTGTATTGCTTCATTTTGTATTGCTTCGTGTGAGGCTCCCTGCTGCGCAGAAGGCATAATAAATACAACTAAGTCCATCCTTGCACCAGTCCTCAACTTCCTGTCCTCCGTGCACATCACCAGTGTGCGAAGCACTACCTTTACAAGAAGAGAGTGAGTAGGAGGCCAACACTTTTCCCCAGCACTGTATAACGCTTAGTCACACTGTGCATGTATTGTCACAGTGTGCTTTATAGTCAGGGGTATTAGACTGTGGATACTAGGCCAGCCTGCCTGCAGCACGGACCTCTGTCACATTGAAAACGTGGCGAATTATGAAGCTCAAAACACGACAATGGGGATCCCAGACTGTTGACCAACTGAAGTCCTGAATGAGGCAAAAATGGGAACAAAGACAACTCTCAAAACTCCCAACAATCAGCTTCCCCATTTCCAAAATAAGTTCTGAGTGTCATCGAAAGGTGATGTTGAGTAGTTGTGAACAAGCATTTGCCCCAACTTCACTGGAGCGTATTGCAGACAACACATTTTGAAATGATGTTATTTTTTTTTTAAAGTTGATGAGTTGAAACAATACCTATTTCATCTTTGCACTTTTTCACTTGAATACCTGCTAAAAGGGACTTGCAAATTGCTACTTGGCGTTTTACATTTCCCTGTATGTCTAGAATTGAGGTTGTAAATACTTCAGCAGTCAGAACATGGCGAATGATTTGGTGTCAAATAGCGTTAATTTAACTTTGCGAAGCCACCTAAAGCTTGTAAATCTTCAGCTAGTTTTCAATCTGTATTTACAATCAACAGCTATGACAGTATGTTGTTTTATAAAAATACTCCAACAGCCAGAATGTGGTAGATCATCAGATGTCAACTTGTCTAACTTCGCCAACCAACCTGAAATTAGTGAATCCTCTTTTTCATTGATGGTTGTTCACAGGCAGCTACAAAATTAACTCAGATCAGATCAAATGAGTTTAACCCTTTTTTCATATGTAACATTGCCCCAGCTGAGAAAGCCATGATGGTGAACAAAGTAACCGGTTCTAACATTTTAATTCCTGTAAAAAGCTTGTTATATGCGTATTTCATCAAAACAATTACCACATAATCTTTTCATATTATTTGTTTGCTTAAGGCATCAGTAATACAAATGTATTATTTCTATATATGAGCTTTAATAATGTTACACTAAATAACAGTATGCGTTTGAGTGAGGACTCCTCAGTGTTTGAGAGGTACGGCCCTCTCCCGTTGTTTATTTACCACCTCCCACATCTCGGCTTCGCTTCTGACCCCATGGCAGTGTGGGATGGCTAATGACGGGGCAGAAATAGCAGGTGCACTGCATTAGGCAGCGATTTGGGGTGGGGGGTGGGGTGGTGCATCGGGGGGGCTGGCGACACCACATTCTTCACCATGCATCTCCGTACTGAGAGAGAGGAAGCGAGAGAGAGAGAGAGCTTCTGATTACACATCGGAATATCGTGGTCAGGTGTGTGCAATTTGAGTGCGGCAGCAAATCTGAAACCCCAGCGAATTATCTCCTCACCTACAAAAGGCAGCGATGTGAACGGGAGTGTTTTTTTTTCTCGGAGAATGAAACATTATGCTAATGCGTAATTCACTGCTGAGCCTGCTAGGCCAGAGAGAGAGAGAAATGCAGGCAGACGCGGCAAAAACTGCATCAACCTCAGAGGGTGTGTTAGTTTCTTTTTCGATTTCTGTTTTTTGTTTGTTAAGTAAAACAAAATATTGCCAGGTAGTTGCCAATGGGTTGAAAAAATGTAACTTGTCAACCATACAGTGATTCAAAGGTCCTATATTACAAAAAAAGCATGTATTTCCATGCCCTTGAAAGTATACTTTGGTCCTCCCTCGACAACCATGTGAGCAAAAAAGTTAGGATGCTGTGTACAATGTAAATAGAAACAGAATGCAATGATTTATGAATCATTTCAGCACAATATTAAATTGAAAATAGTACCAAGACAACATATCAGTTGTTGAACCTGAGAATAATCGCCTCATTTAGAATTTGATGCCATGAACACATTTCAAAAAGGTTTGGATGGGAACAGCAAAAGACAGGAAACGTTGTATGTTGCTAAAAAATACACTAGGTGAGACATCTAGCCACTAATTAGATTAATTTGCAACAGGTCAGTGACATGATTGGGTAAAAAAAACAGCATCTTAGAGAGGTTGAGTCTTTCAGAAGTACAGATGGTGAGGGCTTCACCACTCTGAAAGACTGAATAACAATTCATGAATTACGTTTCAGAATGTAAAATTGCTAATATTTTGAGGATTTCATCATATACAGTACATAATATAATTACGAGATTCAGAGAATCCAGAGAAATCTCTGAACACTAAGGACAACATTGAATGACCATGATGTTCAGGCCCTCAGGTGGCAGACAGATAGGATTTGGTGATGGAAATCACTGCATGGGCTCAGGGCCTTGTCTGAAAACCATTGTCAATGAACACAGTTTGTTACTGCATCCACAAATGCAAGTTAAAACTCCACCATGTAAAATAAAACCCATACAAGATCCAGTTAAACTGTCACCTTCTCTGGGCTCATTTAAGATTGACTGAGGCGAAGAGGAAAACTGTCCAGTGGCCTGATCAATCAAAATGTAAAATCATGGATAACCCCATTAATGCTGAATGATTAGAGCTGGACTCATGAGAGCCCATACCTCCGCCAGTATAGCTGGATTTGAACTTTAGCCTATATCTCAGCTGTCCTTTGGCCTAGATATGCCAAAATGTAATCACTTGTTCCTCTTGTGCTACTAATGCATCCTGCAAAGTTTGGTTAAAATCCATGCAACCTTTTTTGAGCTGTCCTGCTAAGAGACAGACAAACAAATAAATAAACAAACGGAAGCAAAAACATTAGGGATAGGGATAGCGTTATAATGCCTTTTTCAAGGAAATATATGGTTTAAGGGCAAAGCATTATTATAAGGGGGGATTGTTAAACAATCCTGGGACCAGTGACCTTTAAAAAGTCCACTGTAACACAGGGGATGAAGAATCAAGAATGGGACAACCTTTTCTGGTTTCAAACTCTGTCTAGGGGACAAAAAGTCCTTGGGGATGAAGAGTCCTAAAAAGCCCATTGCATGTCTGTGGCATGATATGGAAGGTTTAAACACAAAAAAACAACTCACAGCCCCTGTCTGTGGCTGGAAACAACACCACAACTCACAGCCCCTGTGGCTGGCTCATCCAAACAGTAGAAGATAGAAGTTTAAGTGATTTTAAGATTTATTTTTCACTAAACATTTCCTGTTTCCTGTACATGTTTCTGTTAACGCCACTTTGGGCTGGGCGTAAAGGACAGCCAGTACAAAGCAGGATTCTCTGTTGAGCATCTCTTAAAATATTGATCCAGTCCCAGCATACAGGGTCCAAATGTAAGTATTATTACTTTATGTTAAAGGTTGCCAATCTGTTCCATTTTTTTAATTTAATTCAATATATATGACAAAAACAAACAGGAATAAATAAATGTTTTCTCCCAGAATGCTTGCAACCCCCTGAATATTGAATGTGAAAATAGTTTTTGCGACGCGCAAAAACTTCCCTCTTAAAATATTGATCCGCACAATTTTTGAAATACCTCATTAGTATTCATGAGTATGCAAAAATGATGTCACACGAGAGCGGATGTGCACAGTGGACGCGAAAACGAAGAGAACTTGGCCAACAGCAACATGCCGCGGCCAAAGAAATATCAAACTGATTCGGCCCGTAAAAGAGCAAGAAAAGGCCAGGAAGAAGATCGATTGAATGCCAGGATAAATATAAAAGGCCAAAGTGATCGCTGGCAAACTTCTGAAGCCTGGTTCGGAGATATTTCCGATGAAGATGTGGCCAAACTTTTGCTGGATAGGAAAGTAAACTTGATGCTTGGTACAAAATGCCCGATTTCCCTGTTTCCTAGCACTTTCAGATCGTTAATGTACTTGAAATCGTCCCATATTTGTAACTAGACATATTTACAGTAATGAATTTGTAATGCATAAACGTAATTTATTTACTTGCAGTCGGATCTGATGACTAATCTGACGTGAATTTTCATGCAAATCGCTCGTGCATATTAAATAGTAGGCACGTCGAAATGGCCGCGGTCCAGCAGCCACAATGGCTGGTCATAACGGCCGAGTGATTGCTTTCCTTTGGAGTTTATCCTTGTTAGAGGTCGAAGACGACATTAAAACTGAAACACAAATCTTTTTATTGGAACAGCCTGGCAAATTATGCAAAAGAAGGGTAGAAGTTAAAGAATGAATTGGGTTCCTTTAATATAAACAGTTTTTTTTTATGTTAGCCCAGACTGCTGGGATTCAGCATGTTGCTATGTTATTTTCTGTAATGCTGCCCTTATGAAAGGCTACTATGCCACTGATTCAGCCATTTCGGTTAACTCGGGTGAAGTGACGTGTGAAGTGTTATTGCTGTTGGTTTGGCGGCGAGTTCACATGATTAAAGTGGCCAAGTACGCACAGAAAGTGATAAAATGGCTACACGCACATTCAATATTAAATTTGATAGTTCGGAGTCAGTCCGCAGTGACATTGTTGGTCTAACTTCACCTGCTGCCGCCAGTTGTTCAGACTTGAAGTTTGGCTGAGAAGGTACGGTCTCATCGCCATGATGGTTTATCCTGGAGCTTTGTGCTTCCGGACCTCCCTCCTCACGCACCTGATGGGGCTGCCATTTGGAGCAGAGCCTCATTTACATGGAGTCTCTGCTGACTCGAAACAGCACATAGTTAAAGAGGTACAAACTATGAGGCTGGATACTGGCTTAAAACAGGGACGTGTGTGTGTGTGTGTGTGTGTGTGCGTGCGTCTGTGAGTATGTTTTTTTTTTTCTTTTGCTATAACCTTCAAGGTCTTGTTCACAGACACCTCAGACTTAAAAATAAACTTATCAACTATCAACTCCGCCGATCTCATATGGGGGTCCATCAAATGCTGCTGCTTTATTCAAGCCCGTGGAACTTAAGGCCTATTTTATATTCTAATGGAAATCCCAAGGTTTCCAACGATCCATAATATGTCCTGCTGAATATCAGGGGAATTTGTAGAAAGTGATGTGTAAGATCTAGATGTTTTTTGTTTGATGGTGACCATAAAAACATTCTGCCCTGGGTTTGAGTATTTCACTGAGTATACTGTATGTGCAATACAGCTTCACTGAACCGCTTCAACCAGCGGATGCAGAATATGTATTCAATGTTGTCCTACAACAAGGGAAAAATGCTTATTCTAACTTTGAATCTAGGTAAGGGAAAATTCAAGCAAAAATCAAAGTTTTAAAGGGTTAAAATGAGCAAAATGCAGGACGTCTAAAACATGCAAGTACCTTCTGCTTGAGAAAAAAAAAAAACATTTATCAATTTTAATGTCTTTTTTAAGACACTTCAGACAGACCTTTTCGAAATGCAGACACGGAAAAACAGACAACATGAGGAAAAACCAGAGAGAGAGAGAGAGAGGGGCGTGTAATGGGGGGAGACAGGAGTAGCATTACATTTTCCTGCCTTGTGTGGTTGTGAGTGTAGTGAACTCCTGGGTGCCTGTGTGCAGGTGTAAGAGAGGCAGCTGGAGTTGCCAGGACCTTCCGTTTGCGCTGGTATTTACTGTGCTATTCGCAGCATCTGGAAAGCACAAAACTACAGAGTTCTCACCCGATACCTAGCACCTTGCTTTATATGAGATTGCACCTCCATGCTTTGGGACTTTACATGAGCTAACACCTTCTTATTTATGTTTTTTTTTTTTTTGAACTAATCACAGGTGTGTAAGTCCTGAACATTTTTCCAGTATGCATTCTGTGCATATCCTGTGTTTTGTGTGTTCCTCTGAGGGGGGTGGGGGAGATGCCTTTATCTCAATGGGCCTGCTGGTTGCTGTTGGTTAGTTGCTCAGCCTAAAGATGTCTGACATCTCAAATTTACATCCTTATCCACCTGAAATGCATCTGTAGGATGAGTGTTGCAGCCTGTCATGGCTGCTGTGCCTGGGATAGAGAGAAAGTGACCAGCTGCTGTTGTGTGAAGGGAAACAGGATAGAGGGAGCATCAGTGAGAGCCACAGCCGATAAACGAATGAGGAGCATTTCAATTTTAGTGTGGTTCTGCCCCAGGCCCATCATAATTAGTCCACTGTTCTCGTCAGGAAAGTCCAGCATAGTGAGTTAAAGGTCCAGTCAATCCTGCCGGATCGTCCCAGGTATGTATGTCTCGCATGGGCGTGTAGTTCCTGTTACACCTCTCCGATCACGGGTTCCCCTGTGGTCCCATGAGCCGAGGAGCATACACTGGCTCCTCTGTGTGCAGGACAGTACCCCTTCTCAATTTTACACCCCGGCCTCTCTCAGAGCCTCGGCAGTTAGGGAAATACCTTTTTGGCAGGAGCATGACAGGAAAGAAATTAATAGTTTTGACTGTGCCAGTGGAATCCCTGTCTGGAGCGTGGAGGTGCAGGTTTGGGAGACCGGCTGCATTTGGGCTGGTGGTTTTACATGAAGCCAACTGCCCCCCCCTTCCGCCCCACCATCAACCCTCAACCCCTCCAGAGGTGCTGGGTTTTGTGGGTGAATGTGAGTCAGTGATTGTATGTTAGTGCCTGAGTCTGGGGAAGGGTGTGCAGTGTGTGTGGATGAGTTTTTCAGTGCAAGGTCATCTTTGGTTAGGTACAAAATCTCTCATATAGTGATAAAAATCTGTCAAAATAGACATCCTTGCCTCTGGTAAGTGATGTCAGATGTGATTAAATAATGCTGGTTTTGGGTGTGGTTTTGCTTTGGAGGTTTGTTTTGTTCTCTTATGGCTTGCTCAGTGATAGCAGAGCTCTCTGTAAGGAACAGGAGAAAATCCATCAGGGTTGACAGTTCTGATCGATCTAAGCGCCACCCTGCTCACCCATGCAATCATATTAGCCCCTAGTGACCACGATTTAACGCAAAGTCCATAGTCCTTATGACCATTTAGCCTTGTCCCCTGTCTATGAGTGGACGCACTGTGTGTGTGTGTGTGTGTGTGTGTGTGTGTGTGTGTGTGTGTTTGTCACTGAGTGCAGGGAGTCTCTAGGCCTCGTTTGGCCCCTGGCACCAGTCCCTAATTGCTCTCGTTATAGTGCTGAATATGGGCTCGGGTCCAAAGCCCACAACTCTGGCCTTCCCCATGGTGTGGAACTACTGAGGCCTCAACCCAAGGCCAGGAGCGTTCTGAAGCCCAGATGGCATCGCTGATGGTCCGTTTGTTGCCACGGCTGCAGGGGGCGGTCAGACACACAGTTAACACGGATGATTTGTCTCTGTCGTCATTGTGGCTTCTTACTCCGTGATTAATCTTAAGCATAATTTTTTGCTCCATAGCAGAACTGAAACTGATGACAGTGGTGTATTTTTTTTTTCCAAATGTAGTATTTGAAAATTGTTATATTTGGTGTAAATTTCTGAAATACTTGTCCCTTTGTACACACTTTCTCTTTCAACTCTCTCACTTCATTAGGCATTCAAAATAAAATTCAGGTTCTGTTTGACTGAATATTACGGTACTGCATACTGTGTGTGTATATATAGCATGTTGTAATTATAGGGGGAAAAGGCTGAAGCAGCTCTGAATCAACACTCCAGAGAGCTTTTATAGAGATGGGAGTGCTTGATTTTCATCAGTTGTAGGAGTACGTACCCTTGAAAATCAACTTGCCAGACATTTTTGAGGCAGCTGAATGTTTTTATTCCAAAGTATTTCTATATTTGTAGTTTGTGTTTGTACCAGCAGGCGATTCAGACTTCCATACTTCAGAACGATGTTCTTGCAGAGAAGTTATTAGACTTAATTGCTTGCTAATTAACACAGAGATGGCTTGGCGCCTTCACTGTAAAGAAGACACTAGGTCTGGGGTTTTAAACGTGTACTTAAATTTCATGGTAATTAGTAATACTTGATTAATGCTTTGCTATGGTATGCTTTCTAATGGTTATTAATAGATATTTATAGATTAAAATTACTAATAGAGTGTCAAATACAAGCCTTGAATTATATGCTTGGAGGACTGGTGCGGTAGCTGAGATTGAGAGAGGTGGACTGCATGCTAATGAATCCTGTCCTGTATGGTTGTATAGTACTGCTCTCTGATGGTGGTATCTCTGTCTTTTTATCATACTTTAGCAGCTCTCTAATCTGAGCTTATGAAACATAAAATATAACCAATTATTAATATTGTGCACTGTCCATGTTTGAAAATCATGTACATTAAGAATACATATTGATTATGGAGTTTCACAAAACATGTTCATTGATGGTAACATATGACTCTAATCTGGTTTGGCCGAGTTTGGATGTTGTGGCATTGCTTTGGCTCTGAATTATTGCTCTTCTAGGACTGGCACCAGCCTCTTTATGGGGAAATTAGGTACATTGTGTAATATGAGCCTTCATGTATCTTAAGCTTTTGTTCCTGAGGGGATTTATGTGGGCCAGTGCTCTTTACCCTCCCCTCGGCTCCGTAATGAGTTCAGTACAAACCTCACAGCGGTCTCCTAATTTCCTGTAATTTACCGATCGTTAGCGGCCATGTGCTCCTGTGCCCATTAAGCGTGGTGTAGCATGGCCACTAGCTTAGCACGCCATGTGTGGGCAGAGACCATTAATTTACCTCAACCTGCCTCTCAGAATTGTTATGATGTTTTCGTAATGAGCACCTGCTAAGATCCACAAACGGGGGTGTTTCAGGGCCTGAAAATGACACGTGATCTGAGAAGGCATCGTTTCTGGCACTGCTAACCAGCAAGGCAGTGATCTGAGCAGCAATCGTCTGAGAACACGTCCCAGTGCGGTGATTGATTGGCTGTATTATCACATCTCTCAGCAGCACCTCCATCTGATCACCCGCGGGACGCAGTTTGTGGCTCAAAGCTCGGATAAGCAACTTTTTCATGTTACTGCGCCAAAATGTCACAGTTAACATTCAGCAATCTGTAAAGCAAGTGGCCAGCGAAAAAATCTGGTGTGTGTCAGTGCAGATATTCAACACTGTCTCTAAATAAATACTTGTCCCATTTTTGAAAGAGTAACCGAATAACCGCCATTTAGTTTTTTTTCCCCCTCATGCAGTCTAGTCTACTAAAGGTGGGCACTGGAATCAATGTGGGCAGATTAGGTTGTTGTTTACTGTGTCATTTGTGTGTAAGTCTACATTGAAATTAGATTTTGCCAACACAATAGCGTCACAACTGTGCAAGATGCAGTCGCGAAACTTTATTGGTGTATACTTGAGATGACAATGAAGGCTGATTTCGAAGGTGGGTGTGGTCCGAGTAACAGCAAGAGAAATAGAGTGATAGGCTGGTGTGATCCCAGTGAAATATGGTCTCTTGGGGGGCAGGGAGGTTAGAGAGTGTTATACAGAGGGAAATGCAGACTGCCCTGATGGAAGCTGACAGCGTTACATGCACTATTGATGATATATTTTTAAAGCAAAAAAGCGTGGTGAGGGGCTTTGAGCAGCGGGCACATGGGAAATCGAAAGGGAAGAACGTTCGTGATAACCTGAAATGTTTTTAGCTAAATGCAAGAAGCATTAAAAATAAATTTCGAGAACTTGAGGCCGTTATGATTAGTGAGGGCTATGACATAGTTGGGATTACAGAGACATGGCTTAGTGAAGAGGATGGAGATGAATATAATGTAGAAGGTTATAAGCTCTTTAGGAAGGATAGATGCAATAGGCGAGGAGGGGGTGTAGCACTCTATGTGAACGAACACATAAATGTGCAGGAATTTCCTGAAATTGAACATTCCTTGCCCTGCGAAGATATCTGGGTCAGGCTCACTGGCAAACACGAGACTGGTTTAAACATAGGTGTATGCTATCGACCACCAGCTTTGGACAGTACAGTCAATGAAATGCTCTTTAAGAGGATTACGCAAGCTTGTAGAGGAGGAGGGACTATTATTATTATGGGAGACTTAAATTATCCTGGTATTGATTGGGAAAAGGTGAAAGGACAGGGGAGGGGGGAGGAAGAATTTCTAGATGTCATAAATGATCATTTTTTGGTGCAGTATGTTAATAAACCTACGAGAGTGAAGGCAATTTTAGACTTAGTGCTCTGTAATGACCCAGATAGAATTAGCAATGTTGAGGTACGGGAGCTACTTGGGACAAGTGATCACTCTACTATTAATTTTGAGGTTTCATGGGAAGTTAAAAAGCCTAGGTGTATTCAAAAATTTAAAAAGGTGTATTCAAAAATTTTCAATTTTAGGCGAGCAAACTTTGACAGGATGCGCTCATATCTAAGTGAAATAAAAAATGGAGACACTCCTGGACTGTGAGTCTGTAACTGAGATGTGGGAAAGATTTAAGGGGTTTTACTTGATTCACAATGCAAATTCATTCCAAAGGTGTCCAAAAGTAAGCTGAAAAAGCAGAATCCTCAGTGGATGACCGCAGCTATTCGTAGGAGTTTGAGGAAAAGAGGAATCTTTATAAGATGTACATAGAGGATAACAATGAGATTACTAAGGCCGAATACTGTAAAATGCGGGCTGTGGTCAAAAAAGAGCTGAGGAATGCTAGAAGACTGTATGAAAGAGAAATTGCAGAGGGGGCAAAAACTAACCCTAAGCGCTTCTTTCAGTACTGTAGTAGAAAAAGGAAAGTCAAAGAGCAGATTAAGTGCATAAAGAATAAAAATGGATCGCTGCTATATAATAACAAGGATATTGCGGACACCTTAAACGGTTACTTTGTTGAGAATTTTACCTTAGAGCAGGTCTTTATTCGGCCAGAGGGCATGTCCAATGCTCAAGATTATTTAGCGGAAATTGAGGTTAGGGATAACGTAGTATTAGACAAGTTGCATAAACTAAAGGCAGATAAGGCGGCGGGTCCTGATGGCTTATATCCTAGAGTGCTCAGGGAAGTTGGTGAGATCATCTTTAAGCCGCTATCCGCCATCTTTAGATGGTCTTTAGAAACTGGAGAAATACCAAATGATTGGAAACAGGGTAATATAATACCAATATATAAGAAAGGGGACCGTACTGAGCCAGGTAATTACAGGCCAGTCAGTTTAACTTGCATTGCGTGCAAAATATTGGAATCTATCATAAAAGATGAGCTGGACTTATTTCTTGAACGTAACAATATCTTGATGGATAGCCAACATGGTTTCCGTAAAGGAAGGTCATGCCTAACAAACCTTCTGGAATTTTTTTTTTTTTTTTCCAAGACTTATGACCAGAGCAGGGCTTATGACATCATATATTTGGATTTTCAGAAAGCATTTGACACAGTACCGCATAAGAGACTAATTTTTAAAATGAGCTCCATTGGAGTTACAGGAGGTATTCTGAAGTGGATTCAAAACTGGTTGCAGGACAGAACACAAAGAGTGGTGGTCAGTGGTATCTCATCTGAGCTAGGTATGGTGGGGAGTGGCGTCCCCCAGGGATCGGTGTTGGGACCCCTGCTGTTCCTCATCTACATTAATGACCTTGATAGGAATATTGAGAGCAGATTAGTGAAATTTGCAGATGATACTAAATTGGGAGGTTTGGCAAATAGTTTAGAGTCCACTAAAGTGATTCAGGATGATTTGGATAGAATCCAGAATTGGGCAGAAATGTGGCAAATGAAATTTAATGTAGCGAAATATAAAGTAGTACATGTAGGTAATAAAAACATTAGACGGGATTACTTCATGGGAGGTTTTAAACTGGAATGTGCTCCACAAGAGAAAGATCTGGGAGTGATTGTTGACCAAACCCTCACAGGCTCTAGCCATTGTGCCGTAGCAGTTAAAAAAGCCAATCGGATGCTGGGATACATTGCCAAAAGTATTGAGTTCAAATCCAAGGAGGTGATGCTTCTTTTGTACAATACATTCATCAGACCACATCTAGAGTATTGTGTACAGTTCTGGGGACCATACTTTAAGAAAGACATAGAGGCTTTAGAGAAAGTTCAGAGAAGAGCCACGAAGCTAATTCCAGGTATTAAAGATGAAAGCTATGAGAAGAGGCTGAAGATCCTTAATCTCTTTAGTCTTAGGAAAAGGAGACTAAGGGGTGATCTGATTGAGGTCTTTATATATGTTAAAGAGATTAACAAAGTGAATTATGTAGGATTCCTTCAACCAAGTGTTGTTAGTAGAACTCGGGGTCACAAATGGAAGCTGACCAAAGGTAAATTTAGCACTGATATTCGGAAATATTTCTTCACCCAAAGAGTAATTTCGGTGTGGAACAGCTTGCCTGACCATATTGTTGAGGCAGAGACCTTGGGAGTTTTCAAGGGCAGGCTTGACTTAAAGTTAGATACCATTGAGTCATTGAGTATCTGAAGTGATATATTCACGATAGTACAAAGAAACTGGCGAGCCTAGTTGGGCTGAACGGCCTGTTCTCGCCATTCATGTTATGTTATGTTATGTTATGTCATTGAGTTGATACTCTAATCCAGAGTGACTTATGCGGCCATTTACAAAACTGGATGTATTTTATTGCAGTTTAGGCTAAATGGTTATTTTCCATTTATTTTCCAATGGTTATTTTTGGCTCACAGTTGCAAAGGCAGTGGTCCTCTTGGGAATGAACCTTATACTGGTTGAGTGCATGGTTTTGGGTGCACAAAGGAAAGACCTCAAGACCCATTTATAGACAGTACTACTGTGTAAGCACAGAAAAGATGCACATGCCACTTGCCTTGCAGATTTTTGATTTATAAACAGTAATTTATAAATTTATCCTGATTAAATACAACTTTGTTTCCAAAAAGTTGGAATGCGGCGTATATTGTAAATAGAAACTGAATGCAATGATTTTTATTTGAACTCTATATTTAACTCAAAATAGTACAAAGACAATGTATCAGATGTTGAATTTGAGAAATTTTATTATCTTTTGAAAAATCTCTGCTCATTTTGAATTTAAGTTGTACGATGCTAAAAAAAAAAAAAAAAAAAACACTTGGTTGAACATCTCACAGATAATTAGGTTAATTTGCTACAGGTCAGTAACATGATTCAGTATAAAATAAACATCCCAGAGAGACTTAGTCTTTCAGAAGAAAAGATGGTGTGGGCTTCACCACTCTGTGAAACACTGTGAATAACATTTTATTAATAAAGTTTCTCAATGTAAAATTGCTAATAATTTGGGGATTTCATCATCTATAGTAGTATTTCTCAACTCCAGTTCTGGGGACCCACATTTGTGTTTCAGCTCAGCAATGGCGTGATTTAGGTAATCAGCTGATCATATTCACTGACTTGTCCCCCACTGAAATATGTGGCACATTATGAAATAAAAACTATGACAAAAGAGGCCAGGAAGTCTCAAGCAGCTGAAATCCAACATGAAGCAAAAATGGGAAAACATTTTGCTTTCTTCACTACAGCAGTTGGTCTACTCAGTTTCCAAACACTTTGAATGTTGTTAAAAGAATTGGTGATGCAACACCATGGTAAACATGCCCCCATCCCAACTTTTTTTGAAATGTGTTGATGGCAGCAAATTCAAAATGAACAGATATTTTTCCAAAAACAAAATTTCTCAGTTTCAACATCTGTTATGTTGTCATTGTACTATTTTCAACCGCGTACAGAATTCTCTGGGCCTATACTAAAGCACTGTCTATGAATGAGTCCCCAGGTCTTTACTTTGTGCACACAAAATTATGCCTCAACCCATATTCGAGTATTCACATTTTACACAGCATCCGGTGTAAACGCATGCAGGGTAGTTAGCCCACAGTTTTATTAAACACACTACATAGATTTTTTTATTATTATACACCACTCTTATTCATTTATTTACTTTTATTTTTTATTATTGATTTTTGTGCATAGGCAGTATTTCTTTTTTATGAAAGATCTGTGAACTGTTTTCTTGTGCCGCTCTCAAGGTTTAATGAATGACAGCAACAACCCCTATATGAACCTTTTTTGCTCCTCTCTGCACAAGGATTTAAATCCAGGACATGGGATTCCCTGAAATATGCATCCAAACCACTTCCCAAGAAGTGTGACAATGAGAAATCGAGAAAAATAAAAAATATGTATTTAGACCATATTGGAATATTTTTAGAGACAGAAACATGCCATTCCGGTAGGCAAAAACTTTACTTTTTATGCAGGATTATCCTCAACCTGTTATCGATTAAAAATCACAGTATTAGTTCAATGAATAACCAGGCCAACACTGTTGCCCCTACAGCAAAAGGTGTATTGGCGGCACCCCTGCGCGAAAGCTCCCCAGTATTGCCCAAGACTTATATATGCTCAGACTGCCTATATTTACTCATTAATAATTTAAAATACCCGGAACTATTTTAAACATGGTCAGTAATAAATTTAATCTCTTATTATTTAATCTATTGATATTTTTGGTGTAGAATCCAGCAATAATTGATCATGACTGAAAGAACCAAATGGCCAAATTTCAAGGTGATACTAGTGCTTAGATATCAGCAATATAATGGAACTCAGATGTTCCAGGAAATTCATCAGTGCATTAACTTGTTATTATTGAAAAATAAAGCCTAAAATCAATCAAGTTCTCTGTCTTTATCAGATCTACAGGCATATAAAATTTGAGAAGGATCTATAAAATAGTTCTTGAGTCATCGTATTAACACAAAGGATCTGCGGCGGCCGCGGATGAGGCAGCGATGATGACACAGTTTCGACTCGCATGACTGACAGAATAAAATGGCAAAATTTCAAGCTGATATTGCTCGCATATCAGGCATTGTGAACACAAGGGATCTGCGGCAGATGCGGACCTGGCGGACACGGCGGTGATGATGATTCCATAATACCGGCAAAGCCATTCCAACGATATAATAAATAAAAATGCATTGCCAACGATAACGACAAAGGGGTAACAAGGCATCAATATGAGATTGTATAGGTGGAAATTATCTGCTTAATAAATTAGAAATGAAATCTGAACTTCATTGAAGATGAAATCTGAATTCTGTCTACCGTTTGTAGGGCTTTTTTTTAGCATTGACCACAATGTAGGCTTTCAGCACAGTCAGCCCAACTAAAACCAATCTGAGTTGTTTCATGAGCATTTCATGAATGCAATAGTACTAATTGAACATACATTGCCTTGTCATCCTACCGATTATTTGTTCTGCTGACTTTGTAATCGTTGATTTTATTACTATATCTAACATCGCTTGGGTGCAGAAGGCTTGCGCCGGCAGCCTCTGAACGCTTACAGAATAGGCTTATGGGTTTTATTCTTGTGACATCATCAGCCAAATCATGGAAATTGTTCAGCCATTTTTCTTCCGTAGGTTGTGTTTCTTTCATAGTGAAAATTTATCATTTTCGCGGTTCCACTAGTCATTAAATGCCTTATTTATTATAAAACCCCAAGGATGATTTCTAATCAGGGTGAAAAAATTTATGAACTAAGCAAAGAAAGATTACCATCATGGGAACTTGCTATAAAATAATATAATAGGAGATAATAATGTAATATAATTATCTCTTAAGTGGAATCACACTTTTATGTGTTTTTTTTTCAATAGCAAGGTAATTTTTTTTTTCTTATCAACTTTTACAGCCATAGATAAGAAGGTTAAGTATCTGGATATTTATTACTGAGTAATTATCTTGAACTATTGTCAGGGCAGCTCAGTACCATGTAGGGTAACCAGATGTCCAGATAAAATTGAGACAGTATCGATTTACACAGCCATGTCCCCCTGAGTTCAAGTATGGATTGGACAATAAATAAACCTTTTTAAGTAGCCAAATGACATTGTTTTGATTCTTCCTTTTCTATCATATTAGGCCTGTTTGCTAATAGATGTAGGATAAAGTTCTATCATCACTCATTACCAACATAGATAGTTTGCAATGAGAGTGTTTCTAACCTACGACAAGCAGCATAGCCTGGTTTTTTCTGCCAGGAGTCAGGACCCTGGTTCCAGGGAGAGATGAAGCAAGGCTAGCTCCAGCTAGTCACATCTGTCGCATATCGTTGGACCAAGTTTTTGTGTGGTGTCACTAAAAGTAAAGTAAACTAGTCCATATTTGAAACAGCACGACACTAAAATGTAGTCAGAAGCCGAAGCATAAATACTACAGCAAATTATGTGTTGTGTATATTAGCAGTTCCATTTCCAATACATCTTTCGGTACTGCAATAGTAAGGGGGCCTGGGGTAGAAACATGGTGGATGTGTACACAAACATCCAGGACATCTGTGAATACAACCCATGGAATCCATTTCAGCTAAATAAAGTTTTGAAAATGGCCAATTACTTGCTTTAATGAATATTATTAGTTTATAAACAGGAGAATTATCAAATATTACTTCCATGAGGCTGCTCTTAGCAGACAGATCACAGGCAATGAATTAGGTATTTCCTCTAGGTATTTCCTAATCCTGGCAGCTAAAGTGAACTTTAAGCAGCATGCTTAGTCTGCTTAGTGATCTAGAACATATTCTGTCACTAAAAGAGCATTGGCTTTCCTTGTATTGGCTTCAAGAGAAATTATGTCACCTGCCCGGCTGTCACTACACTGAGTACACCTCACATAGCGAAAGCATACTTCTCTTAAATTGGCTTCAAGAGAAATCATGCCAGTTGCCAGGCTGTCACTACACATAGCACTCCTCACATAACATATTTCTATTACATTGGGCTGAAGACAAATTATGCCATTTGCTGGGCTGTCTCTACACAGAGCATACGTCACACAGCATATTTCTCTGTATAGGCTTCAAAAGAAGTTGTGCCATCCGCTAGGCTGTCACTACACATTGAACACTCCATATAGCATATTTCTCTTGTAACAGGTTTGCGAGAAATTGTGCCAGCCACCAGGTTATCCCTACACATAGAACAATTCACATAGCACATTTCTTGTGTATTTATTTTAAGAGAAATCGTGCCAGCCAGCAGGCTGTCACTACACAGTGCACAGAATTTCACTCTGAAGCCCAGTTAGCCTATGCCTGCCATTGATCTGTTAGCTGGGTTAGCTGTTGCTCCCTGTCCTTAGTTCCTTGCCTGGACACGCATAAATCTCCTAGAGCACAGCCATGTTGCCAAACTCAATATCTGCATGTATGCCAAAATACACTATTTTAATAAAGTGGTCCGGTCAGAAATGAAGCACATAGTTAAGTTCTGACAGGCTGTGCCGTCAAGCTATCTGATCAGCTGTAGGTCAGCTGTTTCTGCTTGTCACAGTCACCTGATAACAATTGACTGTCTCCTGACTTTCCCGCATCAGTCAATTGCTCGATTTTCAAACCATGCTCATATTTAAACTCATCATCTGAGGAGGCATCTCACTGCGCTCACTTCACAGATTCTCCACCACCCCATCTCCACCTGTCCAGAATGCATTCATTTATTGTGTTTAAACTCAGCCACACTGATCTGTAAAGCTAGTATCTCATTGAGCGGCGAATGTTTATGAATGTAGCGAATTTTGTATTCGCCAACTTTTCTGATGAAAGTTGGCAAAAATCAGGATAGACCTAGGTGTCATTAGCGACATTTAGCAATGTTTCGCGTCAGTTAGCAACAATCGCGTAACTGTTTGCGAAAGAATAGGAAATGGCTTTCTAGAATATGAAAATGAACTCTTTGCGACCCTTAAAACTGTTTGCAAAGTCTTTTGCGATCTTGACGAAACCTTGATGGTATCCTCACAAAACCCAATGTTTGTCTACATTCGTCAGCATTCGTAGCTTTGTTGTATAGTGGTCACTACTTCGCGAACCAAAAAGAACTTTAGCAACACGTTACAACCATTTGCAAACGCTTGCAACTCTTTTACAAACTTCTGCAACTTTTTAATTCGCAAAGAAATTTTGAACATGCTTAAAATTTCTTTGCGACGAGAAACACTGTTTGCGATCCTAAAAACTTTCAGTGAACTGCTTTGCGCCCTTTTACAGACTCTGACGAAACTCAAAATTCGCTACATTCATAAGCATTCGCCGCTCAGTGAGATACTAGCTTAACAATGTCTCTTCTTTGATGTCATTGTGGCTCTAGGCTCTGTTCTGTGTGAGGGTTAACTGCTGCTTCGGTTCCTTGCCAGGATAATCAGAAACCTCTCAGGACAAGGGGTATGTTGCAAAACTCAATGTATGGGAATATGCCATTAAATGAACTATTTTGACAAAGTACAAAGTGGGCTTGTCAGACCTGCATAGTTTTCAGTTAAATAATGCTAAATTCTTGGGGTAGTGTCCCAGAACCTAAGAGCCCTCCTCCTCCCCCCAGTGCCTTCCACAGACACAAATGCCAAACTCCCCTCATGTAAGCATCAATCAAGGACTTTAAAATAGACCACAAAGGACAAACATGTTGTGTTTATTGTCATTTGCAGTCAGTACAGGATGTTACTCTGGCCGATAAATTCAGAAACCAAAATGAGAGAGACGATGGTAATAATTTTGGAGAACATTGCTCTGTCCTTGATGAAAAAAGGAAAGTTCCATCGTCTTCACAATGAGCCTGAATCAGAGAGGCAATTACCATCGGCGTGGAGAGTTTAAGTGACGGGCAGACGTGCCGCAGCCAGCCGAAGGTGGTATTTACCCGCACCCTTTCATCTCTCCCAGCCAGCGCACTTCCTTACCGCTGCTCTGCACAAGCTGCAATTAGGCCAGGCCTGTTTACATCCCAGCACTCGCCCGGGCGCGCGGTAAGGCAGGGAGACCACCTAACTGCTCACCCCACAAACAAACGGACCCGCCGATGAGCCGGCAGCCCAGGCCGTTATTATGCAAATGAGAGATGACTGACACTGGCTGCACGGTGACCCATCGGGCTCTGCTGCAGCAGTAATCGTCTGTCTGATTACGGTCAGCATCCGGAAAGGGGGAATTCTTATTGAATGTATGAGGATGCAACTTAGGATTTCTGTTTACAATCAGCCCTTCACTCTGCAATTGAAACAAATTTTGGTTTGTTTGCTAGGCATATGAGTGTGAGTTTGTGCATGCGCACATGTATGCATGTGTTTGTGTTTTGTGTGTGTGTGTGTGTGTGTGTGTGTGTGTGTGTGTGTGTGTGTATGTGTTATACTTGCTACAAAGTGAGAACAAAAAGAAGTTTTTTTTACCCACAGAATGGGGACATTTTTGGGAAGTGAGGACATTTTATGTGAGGTCAATCTTAAGTGGGCTAGCTCCGCCTCCGTTAAATGACTATGTAAAGTACAGAATAACCAGTAATTTAACAACTCGGACTACTAGGGCCATAGCCAGGGGGGACTGTGAGGTACCTGTTAGAAGAACCTCTTTTAGTCAAAATGCTTTTTCTTTTAAGGGTAGCATATTGTGGAACAGTTTACCACTCTCCATAAGGAAGTGTTCCAGTTTTGTAGCCTTTAAAGGTAATCTAAAGGTGTGGCTTAGGTCAAATCAGATTTGTGACCATAATGAATAGTGAGGTATTTGTTAAGCGCAATAGGGCAGTGTGCAATATATTGGCCAAAATGCAGGTATTAAGTGCAATAGGGCAGTGTGCAATATATTGATCAAAATGCAGGTATTAAGTGCAATAGGGAAATGTGCAATATACTGACTGAAATGTGGACATTAATGTGCAATAGGGCAACTTGTAATACACCGACCAAATTGCAGGCACTAATGTGTGACAGGGCAACGTGTAATATACTGACCAAAATACAGGCACTAATATGTTACAGGGCAATGTGTAATATACTGACCAAACTGCAGGCATTGTGTAATAGGGCAACATGTAATATATTGATCAATAGGTAATATTGGCATTTTAACGCATTCTTTTTTCTTCATATTTATTCTACCTCTTATTGGGCTTAGTGCAATATATCACAGTATAATAACATGGCTATGTGTATTATGCTATAGTATTTTAAAATTATGGACTTAGTGCAATTAGTTTCTGCACTTTGAGGCAAATTAGGGCAGTGTAATGTTTCAGTTCTTGCCTTTTATTGTGAGGACTGTTACCCGATGGCCGCATTGGGATTTCTTCTGAGCTACAAGCCTGAATCTCATTTGTGTTGTTTTGTCCAAAATTGTTGTGTATTATTGATTTGTGTATTTTTGTTATGTATTATTGTATTTTTTGTTTTTTTTTAATGTTTTGTAAAATTGTTGTGCGTTATTGGTTTATGTATTTTTGTCATGTATTATTGTATTCTTTCTCAAAACATCAACCTGCTTATGGACAACAGATGTAAATTAGCCTTTGGCTAGAATCTGACATATTTACATGCCTATGTTCATTAATATGTACTGTCCCTACTTCTAAAATAAATAAATAATAAAATAAAAAAAATTTTCATGTGTCCTCACAACTACTAAGGCGAATTGTGACTTATTAGTTAAGGTTAAGGATCAGGTTAGAATTAGGGACAGCTTAAGGTTAGGGTAAGGGTTTGGGTTAGGCGTGCGATGCTTTTTGTCAAGATTAGGGAAAGACTGTAGAGACACACTAAGAATGAATGGAAGTTAATATAATGTATGCACAAGGATAGAGGTACAAGGATGTGTGTGTGTGTGTGTGTGTGTTTGCATATATTTGTGTGGCTGTCTGCTTGTATTTTGGAGGAAATTGAAAATGGCGCTGTAATGCCAGACACACTTCTCTGACTTGAAGAGTGAACAGTCAAGAGGGAGTGATAGGGAATGTATTGCCAGGAACACTGTTTTCTGACATGAACAAATTGGTATTGGTTGGGTTCAAAAATGTATGTGAAAGAACAGGTATTTGTCTGTTTCACTTAGTGAAAGCGGATATATGTGTCTGAAGTGTGAACAGAGGTATTGCAGGTGGAATATGTGACATTGGCTATGTGTTTGTGTGTGAAATACTGTGCGTTTCTCTGCTCAGTTATCCTGTTGTCCAGACGTGGGCACTGTAAATGAAGTTTACTTGCTGCAGTTATTGTTTTTGTGCATTCTCATATACAATGGACACTGCAATGTATTTGCTGTGAACGATGATGTTGAGAGGGATTTGAACTCCTATAGGGCATTGCTGTGGTCTCAGAGGTGAGCTAGTTTTGAGTGCTGCTGAAAAATTGCTAAGTTTTAACAAGCAGATGGTTGTCCTATGTTTCATTAAAACATAACCAGTAATGGCAAGATCATATTGGTGAAGTAGAATTTCCAGGAAAGGTTTTTAATACACTTTCTTGTATAATTCATCTTTAGTTGATATTTTCCCTTTAGAAAAAAACTCTTCTGATGCGATGATATCAGAATGAATTGAATGTGAAAATGAACTTAATATGTCATTTATAATAGCTTACTTAAGAGTTAGATAGGGTGATGGAATTCATGGTTCTTGGTCTCTGATGGGCTGAAAAGTGAACAAGTGTCTCTCTGCTCAAATTGCACCTGTGAATGGCCTTGTTTGGCAAGTGCAGACAGACAGTACTGGTGTTCCTTCTTACAGTCAGCGTGGTCTGAAGCTCCAACAATAGCATCTACTGCGATATAAACGCGTACAATATCATGTGGTACTGTCTTAACACCTATAGGACAGACTATGGCACGTGCTTCCGGATAAACACTGGTAACATGGAAAAAAAGGCCAGACAATTCATCTGATACAGGATCAACACCAGTTCAGGACAAACAGTGATAGCATGGGCAGCGGCATGTGACAATGTTTAAACACTGCTAACATGACTGGTAGCTAGGATCTGCCCGTTTATCTTTTCCGATCAGTGGTATTTGTTTCTGGATAAACAGTGCTTCATGGTCAGTAGCATGTGGTGGGGGATGAATATCCCCAAAATGGACAAACATGCTGGTGACATCATTTTCACTGAGAGCGAGAAATGGTACATTCCTAGGTGTATTTGTGGGAACGATTTGTCTGCCGGTACTCGGTTCGCCGGTTACAGCGATAAGATGCACGCTTCCACTGAGCGTGTGTTTGTTCAAGTGATCTTCAGAAAGCCACCATCGTGCAAGAAAGTCGAACATCCTCAGAGTCTTGACTCCAGCATTATTGAAGCCCTTAGCATTTGGAGATTGTTCCAGCTATGTTTCAGTGAAGAGAAAAAAGACATTTGCTGACCAAAATTCTCATCCCAGCTGGGTGAAACTCTCCTAAATATTCCTTCATAGCTCAGTTATCGTGCTTAGAGCTAAGCAGCTATTTGGGGTCTGGGCTCAGGTCCTTGGTATATCCTTTACCAAATACACAGTGACATCACATATCAAAATACCAGAGATAGCTGATATTATTTCTCTGTTTTTGATCAGCGCAGGGGTTAATAATGTGCTGTGTAATGATATAATGTCATTTGTATATTTACTGGTGCGTCTTCCCTCTCCCTCACCCGCTCTCTTTCTATATTCACTCTTATATTAAAAGGGAACTGAGGATCACTGGCAATAATTGTTACTGTTGCTACTCTTTTTGCTCAGTTGCCAACACAAACAATGCAAATAATGTGGCCAGTCAAGCCAAAATTACTGGTACTATAGCTAATAACTATGCAGCAAACCCGGATGTTCTGGCCTATGTCTGTGCTGAGAAAAGACTAAAAATATCGTATATCAGATATCTTTAGACTATGATAGTGCCAAAATGTGCAGAGGAGAGGAAATGCTAAAAAAGTACAATAGAGAAGGCGATAGCGTTTGCTAAGGAAGTATAGTTGAATGAACAAATTTATATTAAAGGGTGAATGTCACACAGGGTACACAATTGAGTAGGGAACGCACATAAAATGAATCTCTATCAGAGTGCGAGGACAAACATTATGAGGCGCAAAGAATTGTGTGGTTTTAGGTGCAAAAAAACAATCAAAATGTACCTGTTATTCCTTAATTTTGTGTCCGCAAACTTGTCTTTCAGCAGACGACTTCGCACTGAATAAATGGTTGCTTTTGAATTTATGCCCATGTCAACTGTGGGTTGTTAGTAATTGACGCTCTACAAAAGCGTTCAGCTGTCAACGCCCTGATGTGGATTGGAATCCTTAACAGCACAAGGAATCCGGGTATAGACATGGTGGTGATTTTGGGGGATTGCAGTTTTTTTTTTTTTTAAAGTTAATGGTATTTTGAGAGAAAAATTGGTATGAAGAATTCCTATAGTGGTTTATCTAGTGAGGACCTCCGCCACTTGTGCAAGAAAAAACAGCAGGCCTGGTCTTGGGCAGGCGAAAACTATTAAAAAATGCTGCATTGAGACCTATGCCTGTCAGCCATTACTTTCTTATGCCAGTATGATGCCCTGGCAATTTTATAAATGTACATCATACATTTCAGTTGTTCTGAATTTTGAGTGTACTCCTTTTATTAAAAAAGTTATGCTTCCATAGAGAATGCATCGGAAAATGTATGATGATTTTTTTTCAATATTCCAAAATTGTTGTTTTGTTTGATTGTATGTTTTGGTAAACACCATGTTTGTGATGCATTCCATGGAATTTGCATGTTTTTTACCCCGTTTTGAATTTCGTATTTGCTGACTGCGCTCATCACTGGATCGCCAGTGTTAACTCTCGAGAGGGCAGACGGTCCTGAGTTCTCCTGGCTAATGCCTGCTGCCGAGCCCTTGCTTCTGTTCCCACTGCAGTTCAGCTGAAGCTTGAGCCAGGGTCAACGCAGGTCGATGGGTCATTAACCCCTCCCTCCCCGTGAGGTGCTGTGGCCAACCTGCTATGGGAGCACGGTTTGAGCTGGATACTGAACATGGGGCCCAAAACTGTTTACCAGAACAATGCGTTCAGAGAATGATCCCCCAAGGACTCCAGCCAATATTTTTGTGAGACAATTACATCATCATGATGTCACCGATGATTGTATATAATGACTCAATTACCTGGAAATGCGGAGAAGCATAGCCAAACCTCAGAATGGTTTTAGCCACTGGGGGCAGCATATGCTTTGATGGGGAGGGATATTGGCATTAAACCGCCCCCTCCCCCCCACTTGTTCTCATGTGTCCCTCCCCCACCCAGTCTGAGTAATCAGCTGCCTAAATTAATGGGGTGTCAGACATCCAGGAAGGAGTACACACAGATCCCCACACCTTAGCCTTCTGTGTTACAGATTAGCGCCGTGTATGGAGCAGGTTACATTCGGTAATCTCTCCTGTCCTTCAGGAGCCGGCCTGTCTGCTGGACTTCTTGCTTTCCTTTACATCAGTGGCCAATTTAAGCTTGGGGAAAAAAGCATGGAGGCTGTTTGGTTGGCTATGGTTAGTTTTGTTTCAACGCAGCGTAAACTAGTATTCAGGTCTGGGACTGAAGAGCCCAGCCGGTGAAGTGATTTTGTCTCGTATTCATTGAAGTTAATAGAAAGAGCAGTTTTTTTTTTTTTGTTAATTTCCATCGATGTGGGTGAGTGAGGTGAAGGATGTCTTGTCGTCTGGGTGGGGAAGGTCCAAACGCCGGACGCGACTGTGTCAGTGACTGCTTGGGCAAAGTTGTCTCTCCTAAAGAGGTCAGGCACCCTGAGGAGTGTTTATGATTCTAAAATCAGCCCTGATGTTGCAGACTGACTGCGCCATACTCTTGTGTTCTCTGGACTTGTTTTTTGTCCAGGCAGAGACATTGAAATTAAGGAACAGTCTTTGCTTGTCGAGGAGTCATGTTCTCAATGCTGTCAAGATGACACAAAAGTGCTCTTGCATTGATCACTGTCA
Organism: Gymnothorax javanicus; assembly: GCA_029692085.1. NCBI lineage: Eukaryota > Metazoa > Chordata > Actinopteri > Anguilliformes > Muraenidae > Gymnothorax > Gymnothorax javanicus. The sequence continues at coordinate 64,132,718 of CM056205.1, read as the reverse complement.
TTATTGGCTGGGTTACAGGCAAGTGTTGCATTGTGGGATTTCAAAATATTTGAAATTGGCTACTTACTCCTCTGAGTGACAGCAGATGGACAGTTCTGCCCTTTCTGTCTGGATTATTTATGTCTGTCCAGCTGATTGACCTTTGACCTACAGTGGTCTGGTTGTACTATATTTCAGCCTGGGCTGTTCAGAGATGCTGGTGGGTGGTTCCCCACCCCTGACCACCCAATAGCTCATTCCTCATGATGTCATCGCCATTATGACATCAACCATGGTGACGCTGCTGCATGGTGTCATTACATCGTGTTACAGCCGCTCATCAGTTTCCTATTCCCAGTTGCCTATGATAAAAAACAGGGAGGGAATGCTGCTGCTGCCCTCTCAAAAATGAAAAGCTAATGGAAGAGAAGAAGGAAGGATTGAGAGAGAGCAGGAGTGGGGTGAGTTAAGACACACAGCCAGGTGCGCGCACAGACACGCGCTCACTTTTGCGTGCTCACTGCTACATCATCAGTGTAAGTGTTCAACAGCTGTTGGGAGACTGAAAGGTCAGGAATAGTCTGTCCGGTGCTCGCTAGCTCCCCATCTATCCCAAAAGGTCAGTCTGTCTGACATGCAGGAGATGTGCCTCGTGGGCCGAGTGTTACAGGTCAGCGTCTGGGAGAGAGATGGAATGATCCGGAGCTTTTATAGAACGGGACTCAGTGAAACAAGTGCAGAGAGGCGCAAGGCTATGGTCAGGGGTTGTGCTCCGTCAGAGGGTGGCACTCTTCTGCAACGTTATTTGGAAAAGAGTCTAACGTTACTGATAGGGGCTGTTTTATGAAGATGATAAAGGCTCAGAAATTGCAGTGAGGATTCATTCAAGATGTGGGCTTAATTTCTCATGAGAATTACATGAGTCTCATTCTGCTTTTCCTCGCACTCTTTCTCAATACCTCTCTCTTTTTCTCTGTCTCTCTCTCGCTCGCATTCTCTGTCATTATTTCTCTGCCGCTCATGCTCACACACACACACACACACACACATGCAGTCCCACATATCCTGCACACATAAGCACTCTCTTTTATACATACAGATATGGAGGCATACGTAATTCTCTCTTTTTCCACGCTACCCAGGTTCTTTCATGAAAACCAGCGGCTGTGTGGTGGTACAGTAGTGTTGTCTCCCCCCCGACGGGGTCCGAGGCACAAAGCGGCAGCACAGTGTGTGGGGGTCATCGCTATTGCGGGCCCCCCCAGGAGACCCCTGTAGGGGACTTTAATGAATGTCATTTTCCTGCATAGGCGGATAATGGCCCCTGCACAATAACGTTTAACCAGCTCCCCTGTCTCTCCAGCTCTGCTCATTTGGGCCCCAGCAGGGGGTAGTAATTGATTGTCTAATTCCAATCAGGGCCGTAAACAGTCTGGGGTCCCGCGCTGCTCCCAGATTAGATTGCATCAAAGGAACAGCCCTTTAATAGACTCTCTCCTCCGCTGCAGCCCCTTCGCTCCCAAACTTTTAAAAATAGGCCCCGAGACATGAAAAGAAAGTTCTGCCTCTGTGCTGAAACGCCAGCGCTTTTTTTCCCCCCCAAATTTGACCTCCTGACCACGTCGATGTCAGAAGCGGTGGGCTATTTTTGCCGCCCCCGAAGTTTCCAATTTCCCTCCTACCTTGTGGAGGGGAGATAAACAGGCTGATGTAGGTTCGGGGTTAATGGCTTCGACAGATCAGAATTTACAGAGAGGCCGTGAGGCAGTGGAGAGTTTGTGTCTAGATGAATCAATTGATACATATTAAACATCCACAGCAAAGCCATTTGGCAACGAACGTTGATGAGTAAATAAATGCAATAAATAATAGTAAATCTGAGATTTTTGGTTTCCCCTGGAGGAATTTGCTTTGAACATCCTTATAACATCATTCTTGTGAATTCCCAAAGTTAAGTTTATCAGATGAGTCACTTTTATTCCCAACTGGGGTTAAAAGGGTTATGAGCTGGTGATTAGTGCTGGCAGGCCTGTGATTGGTGTGTAATACTGTTCTGCGCAGCCCCAGTGCAGAATGTCAGAGTGAACACTGATGCTTCACTGAAGTGTGCCGCAGATATCTTCTTCTGCTGTGACTGCCACGCTGACTGTGACTGCCACTCAGTCTGTAACTTCCTCTGTGACGACTTCCACAGTCACTGCCACTCTGACTGTAACTTCCACAGTCACTGCCACTCTGTCACTTCCACAGTCACTGCCACTCTGTCACTTCCACAGTCACTGCCACTCTGACTGTAACCTCCACAGTCACTGCCACTCTGACTGTAACTTCCACAGTCACTGCCACTCTGACTGTAACTTCCACAGTCACTGCCACTCTGACTTAGGGGGATGTATAAGGCCTGGCTGCTGGGCTGTAGCTCTGGGTGTTATCTTCTTCAGCCCCAGATCTTTTTTAATAGCCAGAATATTTATATGAGTATGAGCTTTTGAGCTCATACAACCACTGAGTTTCTAGGCAATATTGAAATTTATTCCTATACATGCTACTGCTACACTTCACTTTTATATTTTTAAAATAAAATCAGCATCACTGCGCATATGATGATCACACACAAACAGCCACTATTTACAGGGCTGCTGGCCTGTATGTCACCTGCGTCCAGTCTGACAGTAGAGCCGACCGGTAAACATCACTGTTACTTCATCTTGTAAGATTGCTAATTTTAACTCACTTACTCCATAAAAATACAGTATATTTGATGATAAATGAAAGATTATAAATCATTAAATAGTGAACATAGGACTGTAAGAGACATCTGTGTTTTTTCATCTCTCCACCCCAGTCACTGTTTAAGTTGACAGTGAGTGCGCTCAGCAGACAGACTCCGATGGCAGGGGGGAAGAAAGGGGGAAGACAGTGATGACGCAGATATAACTTTTATTTGCAGCTTGCGGGAATTTATTCAGAGATTAGAGCTTGAACTGATGAAACTTTTTCCTGTTGGGGCTAGTTGCCAGGTGTAACTTAGATTGCATTTATCTAACATTTTGCCTGGTGCACACTCGAGGATTTTCAAACATTTACCACTGATTTTAAAAACATGACCACCGACTTCATGATACGATTGGCTAATGACTGAATGAATGAATTAATTCAATAAAGAACTAAGTTGTGGGCAGAATCTGCAGATCAATTCCTCTCTTTGGGGCTCAGTCCCGGGCTTTTCAAACATCTGTACGCTCGCTTGCTTTGACTGCGACTGCCACTTCCACAGTAACTGTGACTGCAACCACGACTGCGACTGCCACTTCCACAGTAACTGTGACTGCAACCACGACTGTGACTGCCACTTCCACAGTGACTGTGACTGCAACCACGACTGCGACTGCCACTTCCACAGTAACTGTGACTGCAACCCACGACACGGTGACTGACTGCCTGTGACTTCCACAGTAACTGTGTGACTGCCAACCACTGTGACTGCAACCATGACTGTGACTGCCACTTCCACAGTGACTGTGACTGCAACCATCACTGTGACTGCCACTTCCACGGTGACTGTGACTGCAACCATGACTGTGACTGCCACTTCCACAGTGACTGTGACTGCAACCATCACTGTGACTGCCACTTCCACGGTGGCTGTGACTGCAGTGAACTGCCATCAGTGACTGTGACTGCAACCACTTCCACAGTGACTGTGACTGCAACCATGACTGTGACTGCCACTTCCACAGTGAGCCACCTCAACAGTGACTGTGACTGCCACTTCTTCCACAGTGACTGTGACTGCAACAATGACTGTGACTGCAGTGACTGACTGCCTTGCACAGTGACTGTGACTGCAACCATGACTGTGACTGCCACTTCCACAGTGACTGTGACTGCAACCATCACTGTGACTGCCACTTCCACGGTGGCTGTGACTGCAACCATGACTGTGACTGCCACTTCCACAGTGACTGTGACTGCAACAGTGACTGTGACTGCCACCTCCACAGTGACTGTGACTGCAACCATGACTGTGACTGCCACTTCCACAGTGATTGTGACTGCAACCATGACTGTGACTGCCACTTCCACAGTGACTGTGACTGCCACCTCCACAGTGACTGTGACTGCAACCATGACTGTGACTGCCACTTCCACAGTGATTGTGACTGCAACCATGACTGCGACTGCCACTTCCACAGTGACTGTGACTGCAACAGTGACTGCGACTGCCACTTGCACAGTGATTGTGACTTCAACCATGACTGTGACTGCCAGTTCCACAGTGACTGTGACTGCAACCATGACTGTGACTGCCACTTCCACTGTGACTGTGACTGCAACAGTGACTATGACTGCATCTGTGACTGTGACTTCCACAGTGACTGTGACTCCAACTGTGACTTCCACTTCTGCACTGACTGACCGCAACAGTGACTGTGACTGCAACTGTGAGTACGACTCCCAATACCACACTGACTGTGGCTGCAACTGTGACTGTTACTTCCACTGCACACTGATTGTGACTGTAACTTTGACTGCAGCTGTGAGTGTGACTGCGATTGCCACTTCCACACTGACTGTGATTGCAACAGTGACTGGCACTCAGGCAGTGAAGACTGAGACACTCTGAAGGACAGTGTGACAGGCAGCACACAGTCTCCTGCCATTATACAGGCTGTGCGCTGGAATTTATCTGCCGGCTTTGCAGGCTTTGGGAATCTGACAGACTTTTAAAGATTGATGACCCCCCCCCCCCCGCCTTATTCTAATCTGCACATTTTCCCCCTTTCTGCTGCCCTGCTTCCCAGCTCATTTGAAGCCCTCCGTGCTCCTGTTTTTGCTGACAGGGCAGTATGCAGCTGAAGTGAGTGAATCTAATATAAAGCGCTTATCGATTGAGCCCCCTAACTCTGCGTTCTCCCGATTTTTCAGGACCCCCCACATATAGAAATGGAGGGGCGTTGAGCACAGGGTTACATATTAAGGGGAAATTTCACTGAAAGTAATTGCACTGAGTCAGTTTGATTTAAAACCACACCCTGCGTCATTAGTATCTATACAGCAGATTATTTTTAAACAAAGGCTGGCTGTTTGTGCGTTCGCCTACTGATTTAATTTTTATGGTGCTGGGCTAATCATGGTAAATCAAGTGAGCGGTGTGCAATGTTCTGGCCTGAGCTCTACACTCATGTGCACGCGCACCGATTTTGTTTGTTCTTCTTTCTAATTTAATTTAGCCGATGTGTCCCGTTGTCTTCTGATTAGCAGGAAGCCTTGATTTCATTCTCAATAAGAAGGCAGGTTGTGGTGAGGAACCCTGGGAGAACTGGAACGGCAGAATTTAAGAGGGGAGGGATGGTGGGAGGTCCCATTGACGAATCAGTCTGCAGGCATCATATCATAACTGCACTCCCTTGTGCCGGCACTCCTCCACAATGCGGCCTGCCATTGTGCTGCCTGGGCGTGAATGATGTCATAATCCCGGCAGGCGTTCCCCTCGGAAATGCAGCCAAACTCCCCTCCCCTATCTCTGGCGGGGGACACATGTTAACTAATGACTAATTAAAACCCGCTATTAATGAATAGCAATTATGACAAGATAAGAGAAGTTCCTGGGAATTAAAATGTATCCTGCTGCTGTCATTCTCAACTCGAACTGCAGAATCCAGAGGCAGGAGAGGGACTGTGTGTAGCCCAGCGTAGCGCATAAACGCGTTAATGTTTTGTCAATGCAACCATCTGGAGCCTCTTTAGTGGCTTTTATGTTTTGATAGAAATGTATTTGTGTTTTCATTTTATGTGGTTGTGTCAGTTGATTTTCAAAAGCAAAAGGTGGAGGGTGGAGCATGTGATAGATTAAAAAGAGTCTGGAATTAAACCAGGAGGAAAATGAAAACAGTTCCTCATAAAGACCATCACTCAAAAGTGTCACTTCAGTCAGCGTTTTCCCTCCGCTGATTTCTTCTTTATTCATCGTGAAACCAGATTATTTTCCAAACGAAAGCAGGAAACTAACATTTGCTTATTTTGAAGGCAAATACAAGTATAAACGTTGAGGCAATTCCAGTTGACATATCCTGGCACAGGAACAAAGAGTGTAGGAAGGATTCATTTAGTTAGGTTGCCAGGAGTATTAATAGATAGTCATTCAGTTGTTAATGGAATAGTCTCGCAAATGAAATAGGCAGGTGTGTAATGGATTGTCAGTGTGGTTAAATTGGCAGATAAATAATTGAAGTGTTCATAATATAGCCAGCAGTTGTATAATGTAAAGTTGGGTGCAAAAAATAGCTAGCTGCTAGCTGGATTGCCTGATTACTGTTAAATTGAAAGTAAGGCTTGTGAAGTAGTCAGCTGTGTAATGGACATGTGAGTCAGTAAAATAGTTTCTTCTATAATGGACAGTTGGGTTAGTAAATAAGTCAGCTCTATAAAGGATTTTTCACCTTGTAAAACAGTCAGCTCTATAATTGACAGTTGGGTTTGAAAAATAGCTTTATTATAGATGGCTGGGTTAATTAATTATTCTGCTGCATAATAGTCAGGTAAGTAATAATAAGATGTATAAATGTTCGGTTAGACTGAACAAAAGGAGAAATGGGACCTCAGTCTCTCTTGATGTAAGAAGAAAGGTTGTTGATGTACTTCTTTAATCTTTCCCCTTGGTCCCATATTGTACCACATTTGGTGGACTATACTCTTCAAGAGATGCAAATTAGGCTCATATTAATGAAGAGCAGATATGTGAAATAGGTGTTATAAATATTCAAAAACAGGTCATTTGAAATTCCAACCAATTAAAGCACTTTTTAGAGTATTTTAACACTGCTTCCTCAAAATCAGTAGACATACTGCATTATCACTATGAATGAATGCACTCATGTAATATTCCAGCTGCCCTTGTGTTTCTGTTAGTGTGGGATCCTGGGATCTGTTGTACTTGGGTGCATGCAGTTTTGGGTCTTGTGATCCAATGAAATGAATTTGAGTTGGGTACAGGATGGGTGGGAAAGGACGCAGATGAATTGACAAGCGAGCACATACATAGAAACATTTAGCATCAAAATTAAATGGTGACTGTATGTGACTAAATTCGCATATTCATTTTAATTGTTAGCCATTGGTACTGATGATGACATTGACACAACACCGAGTCACAGGTTGCATATGGATCATATCGTTGGCCTCATAGCATGATTGCCTAGTCGTATTTTTCCCAAATTGCGATATTGGCTGCCTGTTCTTTTGTGTTGGTAAAAAAATGTGTTTTTTCCCTTTTTTCCTCAAAACCTTAAAAAATAAAAAATAAAAATGAATTCCCTTAAATAATCAAACTTAAAAAAAAAAAACCTTAAAAATGAAATAGGCAATTATACTATGAGGCAAACAATCTAACGATATGCATTTTTTTGTTTTGTTTTGTTTATTATTACTGACAGAAATACTGCCAAACCCACAGTGCCAGCCCCGCCCCCAACCACCCCTTCTTAACCCTCTGCCGCTCATCCTCTAACTGTTCCCTCTCCTGGCGACACAAAACTTCAGTCAGTTGTCATTTTACAGCCCAGTTTACATCTTCCATTTCTGTTTGAGTTTGGGCCACTTGTTCTGGAGGTGAAAGCACATCACAGCCATAGTCACCTGAGATTGTGTGAGTTGCAAAGGCTGCTGGTTCCTGTTTTAGCACTCAACTTGTTTTTCTCATCGCCTTCAGATTTCCCTGCATGCACCTTTTTGTCGAGTTCAAAAGGAGTCGCGCAGTTGAAAAGCAGCAGTAAATGTCTCGGCATTTGTCTGCAGAGGATTGCTTCATTATTTATTTTCTTTGTCTGGTAGCACAGCCTCATCTCATCAAAGATATGATATAACACTAGAGCCAAGCATTGCCTTTTTGACGCAAGCAGCTTACAAATGGAATGCAGCTGTCCGCTGGCATAGATTTGAACAGACATTGTTAGATGGCCTCAACTGCTTGGAGAAATAGGAACAAAGCTCACACTAATTTTGAGTAGGTTAGTCACAGATTGACCAGGTGGGCATCTACATTTTGCTATTGGACATGCAGGAGGTAAAGAGACAGGAGAGACGATGGTTGTTAGAAGACCTTTTGTACCGTTTAAATTCCTGCCGGTGTAAGTCCTGATATTTACTGAGCAATATGACGCATCTCTCAGACTGGGCCTGCGACATAAAGGGCTCTAAATTTGTTGACCAGGCGCAGGCGCGGCGAATGGGGGGTGCGCCGCGCCAACGGGGTGTATCCAGGTGTATTTTGCTATTTCGTGCCCGAAGCAGCCCGGCGCAAGTACTCCTCTGTCCCACCTCTGTCCCTCCTGCCGGCGCAAGTGGCAAAGAGGGAGGAGAGAAGGCGTGAGTGGGTTTAACACAGCCGAGTCAAATCTTCACCAATCAAATGAGCTCCTCTCCTCACCTTTAAAATGTTGGAATAAAGAAGCCTCTGTCCTATATCTGCATGATGCGTTAATGTTGCATTTTACTTTGCTGCTTCAGGCATGTTTTCTGCACCGCTTACGTCTATATTAAGCATTACAAATATGAGTTAGCTGGCTAGCTAGGGCATTCGCGAATTATTACCATTAGCGAACTTGAATGGAATTTCAAAACGAAACTACGTCAGATCATTCAAACTATTGAAGTTGGAATGAAATACGACGGTTGCTCATTTATTTCTTCTGCCTGCATCATTGGGAAGAGAAACAATGGATAGCGTGCTCCTATTATTACACCCTGTTGCTGCTTAAAATTTTGGGATTAACATGCATGGACAACAATGCAAGATACGTTCCACATTTATTTTCAATATGTGATCTTAACTCAGTACGAGATCACAGCAATCAGGCTGTATTCTTTCCCCCCTAAAAACGATAAAACCTAAGTGACAATAATAGTATTAATTGCTTGCACGGACCTTGAAACAAATTCTTCGCACGACAGATTACATTCAAAGTCAATGCAAAGATGCGAATACACGCATTGACTTTGAATGTAATCAGTCGTGTGAAAAATTCGTTTTGCGTCCTGTGTGAAAGCAGCTGAAGGACACATACCCACATAGCCTACACACGTACTCACCTGCCCACATGCACACACGTCTCTCTCTCTCTCTCTCTCTCTCTCTCCCTTTCTCTCACTCGCTCTCTCTCGTATGTTGCAGACAGGGGTATTTGCAGTCAAAGCCACTGCCGCAAAAAAGCGGCTACGGCGCTCTAAGTAATTTAATATCAATACTCACTTACATTTTATAACAGAAGTTCAAAACTTTGATATAACATAGAAAACTCATATTTAGAAAAAGTCATGGACGGATGGACTCATATCTTTTACTGACATGAAATACAATCCATTACTAACATCAGTGCCGTGGTTCTAGTGTTAAGGACAGAGCTGTGCAGCCAGGTGGTCTCTCCTCTCCCGTGCGTGCTGCTGCTCTCCCTGCTGATACGGCACATGCAGTTCGGCCTCTCTCTGTCTCAAGTCCTGTTATGTCTCCTGTGTGAGGTCAAAGTGACATCCATGGCGTACAGCTATGTTGTGTAGCACGCAACATGCCACAGAGAATGCACTGACACTCTGAGGGCTGTCAGGTCGAGTTTCCATTACGCATGCCAACTGCCTTTGATCTGACATCAGGACAATCAATATAGATACTATAATTTATGTGCTGATTCAGATAGTTAGATTAAATAGTGGTTGCTGTAATTATTGAAATGTGACATTCTGGAAACCTGCCTGTGAGGTTTTCGGTGGCGTGTCTTTACCGTGCGCCGGTCAGCCAAATTACCACTGCACAGAAAGTAAACCAGGTTGGAGCTGGCGAGTGCTCTGCGCACTTTCGGCGGAGCCTTTTGCCACGAAATTGTCACTGCGTCATGGTGAATATGTGACACCTCCCCCTACTACGCCGCCACACCCATCTCGGCACACGTCCGTCTACCAAATTGCCAAAGTGGCTGCGCACGGTGTTGCACCGCACAAAATTACCACTGCGCGGGCTGCACCGGACGAAATTACCACTGCGTGGGCTGCGCCACGCTGTGCCACCCTGCGCTGCGCCAAGAAATTAGAGCCCAAAGATTTAAATAAATACAGCCATACTCAGAGATTACTGCCGTTTTTTCCTGCATTGAGACCACATGTAAATTCTCATTGGACATTCAGACACACAGTCAGAATTCAAAAATATATACACACATACAAACATTATCAGGAAGTAAACGACACGCTCAGTGCACATACACGCACAGGACCACAAACATGTGCAAAAGCGCACACACAAACGCATGCAGCCACGAACACACACACTCACGCACGAGGCGATAAACTGATCAGCGTGTCTGATGTATAGATTTGAGTCCGTTTCGCCTGCTGCGCCAGAATCGCCGGTACGAGGAGGTTAGAGTTGAGGCGTCGCGTCTGTGTGCAGTCGAGTAATCTCTCCCGACCTCACCCGAGAGCACACAGATATTAAATCAATCTCCTCGTACCTGGTGTGCCCCGCCAACTTCATCCATATTTTATCTGTGACAAATTTAATAGCGCAGCACTTTCTCAGAGCGGCATGTTTATTATTCGCGCGGGCGGGAGAGAATGCAGTTCGTTCGCAACGAAATGAGATGAAACCGGCTTGACAAGTTTATGAAGGAAGCACAATGGCCATTCATTACAGTTTGTGCAAGTGCCACCTCTCCCCCAAAGTGGCTCTAAGTGGGCAGGCTGACGGCGCGCTCCCTCCCGGCGCCGTAACTTACCGCTGTAACGGCCTATTATTCCTGCCGAGGCTGCCGTTTCTGCAGCCGCCACGGCGCAGATTTACTGTCGTCGTTTCGGCGGTCTTTCTTTGAGACGATGGCGAGTGTAAATGTTTATGGAAAGGGCAAGCTGTGTGATTATGTGCTGTATCGCTCGCGGGCATCCATCCTGCCCCACACAATTCCTCTCTCCTGTTTCTCCCCTGGTCGTTCTCTCAGACGCTCCTTCTCGCTTGTTTTCTGCATGCCTGGAGGGCATTCGCTGTGTTTGGAAGGGAGGTTTGGTGTTGTGTGAAGACGGAGGTCAAATGGATGACTGAGGTCTTACAGAATGTGGGTGAGTTATTACCTCTCACCCGAGGGGAGGGGAGTGTAGATGCCGCTGCTGTACAGGAGTATGTTCTGTCATTACGTCATTAGAGGCTTCTGTGAGGCTGCCCTCTTGATTGGCTCTGAAATATTACTTCAGTGGAGCATTACGGTGGTGTAGTGTGTGGTCCTGTTGCCTGAAGGCATTATGGGTTAGAATCTGTCCTGGGGTCTTAGTTCTTGGGGTGTAGTTTTTCCCATGTTTGCGTTGGATTCCTCAGGGCTCTCCGATTTTCTCCCAAAGACATGCATGCCAGTCGAGTTGGAGACTCTAAATTGTAAATTGAGAGTGTGAGTGGATGCGGAGTGATCCCTGCTGTGGATTAGCAGATCAGACTGTGTTCTTGCCTCTCGCTCGTTATGTGCTGGGATAGACTCCAACCCCATAGCAGGTACTGTAGTACAACTCCAATTCCGAAATAGTTGGGACGAAGTGTAAATTGTGAAGAAAATCAAAATGCAATGACTTTCAGATCACATGAGCCAATATGTTATTTACAATAGAACATAGATAACATTTCAAATGTTGAAACTGAGACATTTTACATTTTTATCCACAAAATGATCTTATTTCAAATTTTCTGGTTGCAACAGGTCTCAAAAAAGTTGGGACACAGGCAAAAAAGGGCTGAAAAAGCAATTAATATATAAGAGAATCAGCTGAAAGAACATTTAGCAAGTAGTTAACTGGCATCAGGTGTGGAACATGATTGGCTATAAAAGGGATGTCTTAGTTAGAGACGCTGAGTCTCTCAGAAGTAAAGATGGCCAGAGGCTCTCCAACCTGTGAAGGCTTGCGTAAAATAATTGTGGAATACTTTAAAAACAATGTTCCTCAACGTCAAATTGCAAAGACTTTGAAGGTCTCATCATCGACAGTGCAGAACATCATCAAAAGATTCAGAGAAACTGTAAAAATCTCTGTGCGTACGGGACAAGGCCGAAGACCTTTACTGTATGCCCGTGATCTTCGGGCCCTCAGACGCCACTGCATCACTCACCGGCATGATTCTGTCATTGACAAGCGCGGCCGTGTTTTGTGGGCCAAGGCTCATTTAAAATGGACTGTAGCAAAGTTGCAAAGTGTCCTGTGGTCAGATGAGTCCAAATTTGACATTCTTATTGGAAATCATGGGCATCGTGTCCTCCGGGCTAAAGAGAAGAAAGACCACCCCTCCTGTTATCAGCATTCAGTTCAAAAGCCAGCATCTCTGATGGTATGGGGATGCATTAGTGCATATGGTGTGGAACATTTGCACGTTTTAAAAAGCACCATGAATGCTGAAAGGTATATAAAGGTTTTAGAGCAAAATATGCTCCCCTCCAGACGACATCTATACCAGGGAAGGCCTTGTGTATTTCAGCAGTGCAATGCTGAACCACGTACAGCAGCTATTACAACAGCATGGCTTCGTAGTAGAAGAGTCTATGTGCTGAACTGGCCTGCCTGCAGTCCTGATCTTTCACCGATTGAGAACATTTTGCGCATAATTGAACGAAAAGTCTGTCAAAGGAGACCCAAAACTCTTCAGCAGCTGGAAGCCTGTATTAAACAAGAGTGGCATCAAATTCCAATGGCTAAACACAAGAAACTTCTCTTCAATGCCCAGACGCTTCCACTCTGTGTTAAAAAGAAGAGGGGATGCTACACCATGGTAAACAGGCCCCTGTCCCAACTTTTTTGAGACCTGTAGCAGCCATCAAATTTGAAATGAGCTCATTTTGTGGATAAAATTGTAAAATTTCTCAGTTTCAACATTTGCTATGTTATCTCTGTTCTATAGTGAATATAATACTGGCTGGTGTGATTTAAAAGTCATTGCGTTTTGATTTTATTCACAATTTACACTTTGTCCCAACTATTTTGGAATTGGGGTTGTAATAATGGCTATTACTACCGTGCCTCAAGGACCTCTTGATGGAGTAGGCTATTGCAGGTTATGGCTTGTGTCTCCTACATTGGCTGCTTTTGAAGGAAGAGGTGATTGTCCTGTGCTGTTATTTCATGAATGATCCTGCCAATCAGCCGAGAAATAATATATATATATATATATATATATATTACTCAAAATTTGATAGGGATCATAGGAATTTTTTTGTGAAATGACATGCAAATTTGGTAACTGCCACTGATGAACAATATATTGGATAAATGACATACAGTCAGACACAAAACACATTTGCAAGTGCATTTAATGACATTAAATGAGCGTGCAGCCTCACACTTTTGGCTTTCACGAACACTTCATGGTTTCACCTCTGACATGTAAAGTGAAAACAGACAGTGTTTGTTTGATGTTTCATTACCACAGTTAATGTCAATAACGGGTATGGCCTCCCCTAGCTTGAATGACGGCTTGACAACCTCGGGTCATACTGTCAATCAGAACCCGGATGCTTGCAATTGGAATGTTGTTCCATTCTTCGACAAGGGCATTTCCGAGCTCTTCTAGAGTTGTGGGTTGTGCCCTACGACCGGAAATGGCGACCTGCAGCATTTTCCACACATGCTCGATAGGGTTTAGGTCTGGCGAACGCGCGGGCCAGTCCTTGCGGACAATTGTCTCCTGCTCTAGGAATTGATTCACCATCCTAGCACGATGGGGACGGGCGTTATCATCCATCAAGATGAAATCAGGGCCAACAGCACCAGCGTATGGTCTTACGTACACATTGAGGATCTCATCCCTGTACCGTACCCCTGTCATCGTCCCTCTCCCCATGACATGCAGGTCCGTTCTGCCGTTCCTGCTTATTCCTCCCCAGACCATAATTGGTCCGCCACCATAACGGTCTTGTTCGTTGATGTAGGCATCATTAAATCGCTCACGTTGTCTTCGCCACACCCGTTGCCTCCTGTCAGTAAAGTCCAAGTAATATCGGGACTCATCAGTAAAGAGAACTGGAGCCCAATCATTGTGTGTCCATGTGACATGATCGTGAGCCCAATCCAAACAGTCACGCCTATGACGCATGGTCAGTGGGATTCGAACACATGGCCTTCTTGAGTTGAGGCCGGCAGTATGAAGACGATTCCGTATCGTCTGAGTGGATACCCTGACCCCCGAGGCGTTATGAAGGTCATTTTGTAGGGTGGTGGCTGTCCAGAAAGGATGACGTCATGCCTGAAGTTTGAGAAAGTGGTCTTGTCGTTGTGTAGTCAGTCTCTGACGACCACCCCCTATGACGGTTTGCTGCTGTACCAAACGTTTGATGCCGGTTCCACGGTCTGTTCACAACTCTTTGGCTGATGTTAAGTGCATTAGCAACGTGACGTTGTGAGAAGCCAGAGTCAAGCATTCCGATGCATCTTCCCAATTGCTCTGAAGTCAATCGACGTCTATGACCTTGAGGAGACATTGTTATTGCTAAATGTAATGCAAAAAATTTGGGAACCTCCAAATTTTCACCAACAAGCAACACACACGTCTGAGTTGAAATGGTGAAGTGTTAGTCAAAGCCAAAATGTGAGGCTGCACACTCATTGAATGTCATGAAATGCACGTGCAAATGTGTTTTGTGTCTGACTGCATGTCATTTATCCAATATATTGTTCATCAGTGGCAGTTACCAAATTTGCATGTCATTTCACAAAAAAATTCCTATGATCGAGAACAGGCCATTCAGCCCAACTAGGCTCGCCAGTTTCTTTGTACTATCGTGAATATATCACTTCAGATACTCAATGACTCAATGGTATCTAGCTTTAAGTCAAGCCCGTTCTTAAAAACTCCCAAGGTCTCTGCCTCAACAATATGGTCAGGCAAGCTGTTCCACACCGAAATTACTCTTTGGGTGAAGAAATATTTCCGAATATCAATGCTAAATTTACCTTTGGTCAGCTTCCATTTGTGACCCCGAGTTCTACTAACAACTATTGGTTGAAGGAATCCTACATAATTCACTTTGTTAATCCCTTTAACATATTTAAAGACCTCAATCAGATCACCCCTTAGTTTCCTTTTCCTAAGACTAAAGAGATTAAGGATCTTCAGCCTTTTCTCATAGCTTTCATCTTTTATACCCAGAATTAGCTTCGTGGCTCTTCTCTGAACTTTCTCTAGAGCCTCTATGTTTTTCTTAAAGTATGGTCCCCGGAACTGTACACAATACTACAGATGTGGTCTGACGAATGTGTTGTACAAAAGAAGCATCACCTCCTAGGATTTGAACTCAATACTTTTGGCAATGTATCCCAGCATCTGATTAGCTTTTTTAACTGCTACGGCACAATGGCTAGAGCCTGTGAGGGTTTGGTCAACAATCACTCCCAGATCTTTCTCGTGTGGAGCACATTCCAGTTTAAAACCTCCCATGAAGTAATCCTGTCTAATGTTTTTATTACCTACAACTTTACATTTCGCTACATTAAATTTCATTTGCCACATTTCTGCCCAATTCTGGATTCTATCCAAATCATCCTGAATCACTTTAGTGGACTCTAAACTATTTGCCAAACCTCCCAATTTAGTATCATCTGCAAATTTAACTAATCTGCTCTCAACATTCCTATCAAGGTCATTAATGTAGATAAGGAACAGCAGGGGTCCCAACACCGATCCCTGAGGGCCGCCACTCCCCACCATACCTAGTTCAGATGAGATACCACTGACCACCACTCTTTGTGTTCTGTCCTGCAACCAGTTTTGAATCCTCTTCAGAATACCTCCTGTGACTCCAATGGAGCTCATTTTAAAAATTAGTTTCTTATGTGGTACTGTGTCAAATGCTTTCTGAAAATCCAAATATATGTCATAAGTCCTGCTCTTGTCATAAGTCTTGGTGGCCTCTTCAAAAAATTCCAGAAGGTTTGTCAGGCTTGACCTTCCTTTACGGAAGCCATGTTGGCTATCCCTCAAAATATTGTTATGTTCAAGAAATAAGTCCAGCTCATCTTTTATGATAGATTCCAATATTTTGCACGCAATGCAAGTTAAGCTGACTGGCCTGTAATTACCTGGCTCAGTACGGTCCCCTTTCTTATATATTGGTATTTTTTATATATATATATATATATATATATATATATATATATATATATAAAATACCATATATATGGTATTGCCTTGTTTCCAATCATTTGGTATTTCTCCAGTTTCTAAAGACTGTCTAAAGATGGCGGATAGCGGCTTAAAGATGATCTCCCTAACTTCCCTGAGCACTCTAGGATATGAGCCATCAGGACCCGCCGCCTTATCTGCCTTTAGTTTATGCAACTTGTCTAATACTTCATTATCCCTAACCTCAATTTCCACTAAATAATCTTGAGCATTGGACATGCCCTCTGGCCGAATAAATACCCGCTCTCAGGTAAAATTCAACAAAGTAACCGTTTAAGGCATCCGCAATATCCTTGTTATCATATAGCAGCATCCATTTTTATTCTTTGTGTGACGGTGCGTTCAGGAACCACACGCGAGAGAGGGAAATCCAAAAACGTATGCCTTTAATGAGGTCCGAGTCAAAGCCAAAAAACACAAGAATTGCCAAGCCACAATTGTTAGAAAGTAGGATTTTGTCTGCCTGTTATTTTTAGTTTTCATTATTGTTAGTTTTTATTTTCATTTATGTACCTTTTGTTATTTTTCTGAGTGATTGTGTATTGTTCTGATTGATTGTCATTGTCAGTGTAAACCCTCGTGTTCTTCCCTCCTGTCAGTCCTTGTTAACACACTAATTCCCCTGTTAATTCGGTGAGGTGATTCTAACTTCCTTCATTCTGTTCTTGCTGCCTGTCTGCACCTGAGAGTAGTTTAGAATCAGGGCCTGGGTGTGTAAGCAAACATAGGTTTCACGCCCTTTCCATTCTACTCGCCTATCCCTGTCCTGCTCTTCCTGGCTCCGCCCCTCTCTGGCTTCCTGCCACAGCTGTTCCCTATCTAGTCAGGCAATCACGTTAATTGTCTTGTGCTTAAATATCCCATTCCCCCTTTGTTCCAAGTCGATTTGTTCTTCCCTTGAAGCTATTTGGTTTTGTGATTGCTCTTTTGAAAGTATTTGTCTGTTTGTATCAGTCTGTATATTTTAGTTTTGTGTTTGAAGTGAGATTGCAGTGTGATTGATAGGTCCTTGTATTCCCTTTGCCCTTGTGTTCCAATTGTTTAGTTAGTTTCCCTAATCTCTCCTTCCCTATTTTCCCCTTACCCTTTTCCCCATTCCCTTCCTTCAGTTTATTTTTCCCCCCTTTTTGTTCATTGTCTTTTGCGGAACATCTTGGCCTGTATTACTGATTACGATTCTGCTCACCTGTATCTATCTGTTTGCTGGCTTCTGACTATTTTCTGAACTGACCATGAGTAAGGGATCGAATCCCACGTCTAATAAACGCCCTGCTGAGTTTGATCTGCATTTGGAGTTTCCGTCTGTTCTTAACAACAATACGAAATCCAAAAACAGTGTCGACTAGACAGGCAGGGGTCAGAACCAGGAAGACAGATGAGCAAAGGTACATAGACGGTAGGCAAAAAGTCGTAGTTGATGAACAAAGCCAAGGGTCATACACAGGGCATCCAAACACAGAAATCGTGGTCATACAAAAATGGGTCAAAATCCAAAAAGAAAAAACAATACAAGAAGGGCAATGGCAAGAATCGTAGTCGGACAAACCAGTAGAAGAAAAATAATACTCAATGGCATACACGGCGCTCTGCACAAAGAAATATTGATCAACGTTCTGACAAAGTCAGAACAGCAGTGAGGACTCTTAAATAGACCAGAGGGAAGTCACATGCTATGCAGGGAACAGGTGAGCTGGATCAGACTAATTACAATGGGAGAATCACATGAAGGAAACCCTAACCACGAAAACTGGCGAAAGCCAAGACATGGACGGGAATCACACAAACAGCCTATGATATTTAAACAGCTCTGGTCAAGGAGTTCTAAGTGCACAAATAATGAGTGCAGGAAAGTAATTAAGCACGTGCGAGAGATCTCGCAGAAACGCAGGGGGAGACAGGTAAAGCTGAGCAAGAGGCGGAGACTAGAACAGGGTGATTGCTGAGAGGGAATTAGTATTCATTAGTAGCGGTGCAAACTTTACAGATTTAACTAGAGTGCTCGTTAGTAAGTTAATATATATACTTGGATTAGTTGTGTTAGTAGACTATGATACAAAATACAAATGTTAGTCTTGTTAGTAATCAGAACAGTAAGGCGAAGGAAGTAAACGAGAATTGAAGGAATATATTAAACACCAGAAATCATTTAAATCACCCGAAGCATGTGAGCACACAGACCGGGAAGATGGACTGAACCAACTAGATCACAAGACAGGGGAGATAAGTGCAATGGAGCTGGAGAATGGAGTGAACTAAAACCTGAGAATTACAATAACCAAAAAGAATAAATAAAAGACAAAATCATGAACACTGAACTTGAACATAAACATGAACATAAGCATGACAAAAACCATAACCATGACATTATGCACTTAACCTGCTCTTTGACTTTCCTTTTTCTGCTACAGTACTGAAAGAAGCGCTTAGGGTTAGTTTTTGCCCCCTCTGCAATTTGTCTTTCATACAGTCTTCTAGCATTCCTCAGCTCTTTTTTGACCACAGCCCGCATTTTACAGTATTCAGCCTTAGTAATCTCATTGTTATCCTCTATGTACATCTTATAAAGATTCCTCTTTTCCCTCAAACTCCTACGAACAGCTGCGGTCATCCACTGGGGATTCTGCTTTTTCAGCTTACTTTTGGACACCTTTGGAATGAATTTGCATTGTGAATCAAGTAAAACCCCCTTAAATCTTTCCCACATCTCATTTACAGACTCACAGTCCAGGAGTGTCTCCCATTTTATTTCACTTAGATATGAGCGCATCCTGTCAAAGTTTGCTCGCCTAAAATTGAAAATTTTTGTTTTTGGAGACACCTTTTTAACTTCCCATGAAACCTCAAAATTAACAGTAAAGTGATCACTTGTCCCAAGTGGCTCCCGTACCTCAACATTGCTAATTCTATCTGAATCATTACAGAGCACTAAGTCTAAAATTGCCTTCTCTCTTGTAGGTTTATTAACATACTGCACCAAAAAATGATCATTTATGACATCTAGAAATTCTTCCTCCCCCCTACCCTGTCCTTTCACCATTTCCCAATCAATACCAGGATAATTTAAGTCTCCCATAATAATAGTCCCTCCTCCTCTACAAGCTTGCGTAATCCTCTTAAAGAGCATTTCATTGACTGTACTGTCCAAAGCTGGTGGTCGATAGCACACACCTATGTTTAAACCAGTCTCGTGTTTGCCAGTGAGTCTGACCCAGATATCTTCGCAGGGCAAGGAATGTTCAATTTCAGGAATTTCCTGCACATTTACGTTTTCATTCACATAGAGTGCTACACCCCCTCCTCGCCTATTGCATCTATCCTTCCTAAAGAGCTTATAACCTTCTACATTATATTCATCTCCATCCTCTTCACTAAGCCATGTCTCTGTAATCCCAACTATGTCATAGCCTTCACTAATCATAACGGCCTCAAGTTCTGGAAATTTATTTTTAATGCTTCTTGCATTTAGATAAAAACATTTCAGGTTATCACGAACGCTCTTCCCCTTCGATTTCCCATGTGCCCGCTGCTCAAAGCCCCTCACTACGCTTTTTTGCTTTAAAATAGTGCATGTAATGCTGTCAGCTTCCATCAGGGCAGTCTGCATTTCCCTCTGTGTAACACTCTCTAACCTCCCTGCCCCCCAAGTCCCTAGTTTAAATAACTCTCTGCTACCCTCAACATACGCTGACCAGTGCAAAGGTACCCCTCCGGTTCAGGTGTAGCCCATCCGGCTTGAACTGGTCACCCCTGTCCCAGAAGTAGTTCCAGTGCCCCATAAACCTATACCCCTCTTTCCTACACCAGGTTCGTAGCCACATGTTAAACCCCCAGATAAAATTCTGCTTCCCTCTGCCTGCACGTGGTACCGGTAGATTCCTGGAGAACACTACCGTGGAGGATCTGCTCCTAAGCTTTTCAGCTAATTCAACAAATTTGCTTTGCAGAACCTCAAACCTACCCTTACCTATGTCATTTGTCCCAACATGGACCATGACAACTGGATCCCTCCCCGCTCTGGCCAGGAGCTTGTCCACACACTCCAGGAGATCTCCTACCTGGGCACCAGGCAGGCAACACACCGTACGAGACTCCTTGTCGTGCAAACAGACTAAACTGTCTATTCCTCTAAGTATTGAGTCCCCCACTATCACTAACTCTCTTTTCTGAGGGGTAGAGGCCAACAGGGTGCCCTGCTGCTCATCAGTCCCCTCACTCTCAGGGTCAGGGGCCAATTCAAGTTCCTGCAAGGGCCGGAATCGGTTGGACACCTCAACCACTGTAGGAGCTGTCGCTGTATGGTGTACACGCCCTTTCCTGCGATGACGTCCTACCGTCGCCCAGCTTTCTCTCCCTGCCTACTCTGGGGTCCCCACACCACCCTGCTTTGGCGTACAAACCATTTCTCTAAACGACATACTACTTAGTTCCTCTAGGAACTCTACTGATTGCGAACTATGTCGCGCCGCCAACTGGCCCTGAAGATCAAGGATCTTGCTCTCCAGATGCTCAATTAACTGGCACTGGTGACAGACAAACCCACCCTGGAAATCTCTTTCCAAAAGTGCGATCATCCTGCAACCGTCACATAGTTTTGGCCACATTTTGAACCCCCTACCTAATGACCTCGCTCACCCTAGATAAAAGAAAAATACTAAGTGCAAAGACAAAAGCTCAGGAACCACAATTTATTAATTTATTAACCTGAGAAGCCCTAAGCAGCAGTCACAATAGAAACCGTGGGGAAACAATGTGAATGGATAGTAAGTCTCTTTTAACAGAGGCTTAGTTTCAGTTAACAGAAATGAAATACCAAATTGAGAAACTCTATAGATAATAATATATTAATGTACTAACCTAAAAATATCACAGGGCTCAAGTGACTGCTGCCCTACTAACTAAATACTAAATCTCAGATCCCCAGCCAAAAATGCAAACAGTAACTATCTGGCTAGCTAGCCACAAATACAACCAAGGGTAACCGAGATAAGAGTAAAGCCTCGGTTCCCTTTAATTAAAACGGACCGAATAAACAGGTCGTTTACTTTGTGAGCGAACTATACACGGTATCTCCCCCAACAAGCTGTCGTTAAGCACTCAAACAAGCAGTTAAACTTTAATCAGCTGATCAAGGCACAGCAACCGGAGGAAAATACAAAGGTAACTTAATTTGCAATGTGTTTAATCAGAAGAGCCCTTCGATAATAATAAAATGCAAAAAAGATAAAAACCTCGGTTCGCGTTAATATTCAAGCTTGGCAATGCGTTTATGCGGTAATGCGGTCAGGATAGAGAACGAAGGGGACTAAAAAAAAACCCCAGTGAACGTCAATATTTATTGGCTAGAAGACTGTATGAAAGGCAAGCCACCAAATATGAAACCAAGCCGGGTTATAGTTAGATATCCCGGTAATTTGATATATTCTTGGCGTTGAGAGCTTACTAAGGTTTGTTAGCTAAATCAGCTATAGAAAAAGCAGGTGACAGTGTACCTCAGTCCTTGAAAACAACTCTGTTTTACTTTTTATATCACACTTAGACAATTATTTAGCGTTTAATTTATTCTTTAAATTTAGCGTTTAAATTTATTTTACTTTACCTTACTTTGCTCCCGAGAGACTGAACCCCCCCCAAAAAAAAATCATAATTATAATTAAAAATATCATAATTTTCTATTGTACATTTACATAGTCTGGGCCCTAACTTGATAATCTGCATGCAGTTGGCGAGTGCAAGCACGAATGGTATCAAAAATCTGAACTGGGCGGGTCGTACTTCACTCCGGTAATTTCGGGACAGGAGGTGATGGCGCAACAGTGGCGCTGTTGTCAGAATGGTTGGACTGTGACTGATTAATTACCTATCGGTGAAATGGGGATTTGGCTCCATTAAGGCACACCCCATAATGCGCTGTCCACCCCATTTTGAAAGAAAATAATTTATTTTCAACCGGAAACTACTAAACTGGGTGAAGACAATAACTTTGTCGTTTGCGATGTATGCAGTTGTGCACAACACTACTGCCAAATGCATTTCAGTTTGCACAGGAACAAAAATAGTGCCCCATATGTACCTGCTCTTTCATGCACGAACAGTTCTCATTGTGTTGCTTTTCCATTTTGCTCACCTTTGCAGTTAATAAATTAGTCAACTTCAGGAATATTTTTGAGAGGTTGCCCATCCTGAAAGCATTTACAGCAATGATCTATTTCCAGTAGCCTTCTCATTGTGATACCTCTGCAGCATTCCAGACTGTTACTGCACCTGTTATGTACCTGCATGCCTGTGTGTGTGTGTGTGTGTGTGTGTGTGTGTGTGTGTGTGTGTGTGTGTGTGTGTGTGTGTGTGTGTGTGTGTGTGTGTGTGTGTGTGTGTGTGTGTGTGTGTGTGTGTGTGTGTGTGCGCGTTTCAGGACTCATTTCCTTTTTTCTGTCTGATCCTCCCTCTGTGTCTCTCTCATCCCCCTCTCTATCTCTCTCTCCCCCTCTTTGATCCTTGTCCTGCCTCCTGCTGTTGAGATCTTGCAGTGGAGGGTTATGGGTAAAGGAGCTCTCACTCTGTGAATACTGCTTACTGCTGAGACAGGGTGCACTGGATCCCCCATGTTTTGGGAAACAGAAGGACCTTTTTACATCCAAACCTGATCCCTTTTTCCCCATTTCAGGGTATCACTCCAACATTAAAAGACCAAATCACACACAAAGACATAAATGTGATGCATGCTCATGGTATTCACTGATTTTAGAAGATTTTAGAACCCAGCTTGCCTCTGTTTCATAAATTTGAAATACGCCTTAGTTGCATGTTACCAAATTTGTAAAGAATCCTCTAAGTCTTTGTTTATATGTTAAACAACAGGAGAAGAACTAATAGTAATGATAATAATAATAATAATAATAATAATAATAATAATAATAATAATAATAATAAGCACCCTCAAAAAAAAAAACTAATCACCATGTCCTAATGGAATGAAAATATAGCACTCAGTACTGACATGGTAGTATCCAGTATGGGAGAAAAGAAAAATGAATTATAGATAAACAAATTTGGGCATATTTCTTAATCGAGGTGAACATGTTTCAGATGAAAAATGCACTTAGAATGCTAGCCTTGAAGAGGCTGAATATAGCACATTTGCAGACAGAAATAATTGCACATTTAGCTGTTGAATACAGGTGTCTCAATTTACATTCTCTGTTGAGGATATCCAGAGAATGTAGAGAATTACACTTTTATACCACTCAATTAATATGTGCATTTCTTTTTAATTATTATTCCTAGAATAGACATCTGGGTTGAAATTTTCAAAGTACTCTCTGCTTTTTGTTTTTGTATTTAATGAATAACTGGAAGTGGCTGTAGTGAGAAGGGCAGAGGGACAAGAGAATATGTGTTTCAGGATGTAAACACCGCCTTCATTAGGTGGAGAGGGTGGGACAGGTTATACTTTTCACTCTTTCTTACAACTTTGTAACTGTGACATGTCTTGGTGCAGCACAATACGCTGAATTAATGTAATTCTGAATGTAATAATGAAGTGTCAGGGACAAATTGTCATTATATATTTTATTTGATTTCAGTACGGAATTATAGACATATAAAATGAGGACTCACTTGTGGCAACTTGCTCCATCAGTGGGTAAGTTGCTGCATTTTTCTACTGGTAAGAGCAGAAACTAACCATATTAAATATTGTGAATAACTCTAAAATTCAAATTCTTTAATAATATATCAGGTGATGTGCTGTTATTCATTGTCTTTCTTTCATATTTCCTAAACATTTTGCTTCCTTTCTTTCATCATATTGTGATTTTGTCTTATTACATATTCATTACAGGCTTACATGCATGTGCCCATGTTCCTGTCTACATCATAGTTTCCTTAAAGTAATTCATAGCACACTGTTCTTAATACACTGCTTGTGTGTGTGGGGGGGCACACACTCGTAGGTGTGTGTGTGTACGTGTGTGTTTGTGTGTGTGCATACACTCATAGGTGTGTGTGTGTTTGTTTGTTTGTGTGTATATGTATGTTTGAATATGTGTGTGTGTGTGTGTGTTTTGTGTTTGTGTGTGTGCGTACACTCGTAGTGTGTGTGTGTTTGTTTGTGTGTGTATGTATGTTTGAATATGTGTGTGTGTGTGTGGGTTTGAGTGTGTTTGCGTGTGCGCGCACTCCTGATCAGACAGTAAAATGCTTGGCGAGGTCTCATCATAAAAAAAGCAACAGCAGAACTCATAGGTACGTTTAATTACAGTTATAAAGTGACTGAATTTAACAGTTAAATTAATGCGTTGTCTCCTTGCATTAATTTAACTGTAAGTAGAGCCCTGCACACATTTAACTGTGGTTTACAGTTAACATACACGGAACCTCTGTTATAAACCGATTGTAAAATTACAGTTGAAATAACTGACAAAAAAAGGTGCCAGTTAAAATAACTGGCAAAAAAGGCGCCAGTTTATAACAGTGTATAAAGATAAGAGCATTTTTAAATGCACAATGCACAACAAGAACTTGGTGGATTAGGACTAACCAGCTGCGTGGCCACAAGAGAGCCACTTATTTTTTTCCCAATAAGAGGTTTATGGCCCCAATTTGTTATGGCATCACGGACAGCAAGGGATGACAGACAAAATTCTTCAACTTCAACAGATTTAATTAAACAAACACTTAGAACTAATTTACACTCTACCCTACTGACCAAGATTGAAATCAAGTAAAAAATGAGATATTTACAGTTCCTTTGTGATGGAGATGGGCTGCTATGTTGCAATGTCCTGGGACAGGAAAATGCTCCAACACAGGCAAAAATCCACAAAAAGCTTCACAGGTCTTGAAAAGAGTGACAGGTCTGGTCAAATGTATCCTTCCACAATTTCTCCTTGCAATTTCTCCTACTACTACACTCTCTCGATTTTTTCTCCTTATATACTCTTTTCCAGCCCCCCTCTGAGGCATGCCCGGGCATGCCCCAAACCTAGCTCCAGACTGCTTAACAAAAAAAAAATGTCAATACTGCCATCTAGTGCTTTTTTTTTTTTTCCCCCACATTACAGAGGCTGATTTCAATTTGCAAGGGAGCATAAAGATTGGACTGTGAAGCAATGGAAAAAGGTCATGCCTATTTACCCTGTTCCAGGGTGATGGGCACATCAGGGTAAGAAAGGAAGCCCATGAAGTGATGCACCCGTCATGCATAGTGTCCACTGTACAGCCTCTGGAGGCAGTGTTATGATCTGGGGTTGCTTCAATTGGTCAGTTCCAGGCTCAGCACTGTTCTGCAGCAATAAAATGAATTCAGCAGACTACCTGAATTTTATGTTTGACCAGTAACCCATCAATAGATATTTTCATCCCTGATGGCACAGACATAGTCCAGGATGACTATGCCAAGATTTATCCTGCTCCAATTTTGAAAGAGTGGTTCAGGGAACATGAGGAATCATTTTCACACATGAATTGGCCATTTCAGATTCCTGACCTTAACCAGTTGAAAGTCTTCGGGATGTGCTGGTGAAGGCTTAACAGAGTGGTTTGACTCATCCATATTCAAAAAAATATCTCGGCCAAAAATGAATGCTAATCTGTTCGGAAATAAATTTTGTAACATTGTGTAAGATTATCGGAGTAATACCACGACAAATCTGTGCCATGATCTAAGCTAAAGGTGACCCAACAAAACATTATAGTGTGCAACTTTATTTTTTTGGACGGGCAGAGTATATGGGCATTATGCAATTGCAGCATAGGTGTTAAATCTTTTTTTCTAATTTCATGCCTTGTGAATCAGAAATTTTGATTTCTTTCAGACAAGCACCCAGTTGGTAAGAGTACACTATAATATGAGTATTATATATGAAAGCTTACAAGATCTGCTGTGATTCAGGCTGAAGATGTGGATTTGAAAAAACAATAATTTTTAGAATACAATTTTCAGCGAAGTGCATAACTTGTCAAACATGCCACTCTAGGCAAATCCTTTCAGAGGTTAAAGACATGTAATGGTGTATTGCAATCCCTGAAAATGTTAAGCATGTGCCAGGAATTGTTCAAAAGTGATAACTTATGGAACTGTTAGCAACATTTGTTTATTTAGGCCACTACCCCCTATTTAAAGCTGCTATATCTCAGAAACTAAGCATGCTTTCACACTAGGAACTCAGGCACCAAGTACTCTTGACCCCAAAGTCCAGTTCATTCTGTAAGCGTGAACGTACCGTGCTCGAGCACGGTACGCTTGTGTTCACGCTTACACAATGAAGTGAGTCCACTTGGAAGTGGTGGTCTCGGTTCATCCGTACTCGTACCAAATGCGAAAGCAACCGTCCTTGAGCACGGAAGTTGAAAAGTTAGAAAAGGTTGGGTGGACACCAGATGCAGGATCCAGAAGTGTTTATTACAACACAAAACACTCGGAGGAAATAGGCACACAGGCCAAAAACGAAACACCGTGCACATGCACTGAACAACAGGAGAAACTAAGGTACACTGCCCAAGGCAGGGGGGAACAGAAGTACTCACTCAAGGAGTGGCTAGACTAAAGAAACAAAAACTGGAACTAACTAAACTGATGGAAACACTGGGAGACTTAGACAAAGGGCAGACAAGACGTGGGCACAGCAACACACGAGGCTAGGGAAAACTCAGGAAGCCAGAACAAAGTCCCGTCTGACGGTCTCAACTCTCTTCCCTCCTGATATACGCATGGGAGGAGGCGGGGATTCGGAAGGCAATATCAGGTGGAAACAGAAACACATGGGATTAATGAAATCCACGAGGACCGGGTAACAATAATGAGTCGAGACAAGACGCTGAGACCATCAATCAAACTAGACAGTTTAGATTAAGATAAATGTGACGAGTAAAAAGCACCACGAGAACAGCAAAGGAAAGCATAGCTTTAAACGCAGTTAATCAGGGAAAGCTTAGGCAGGAATTACAAAAGCTAGAAACACTCGCACTTGCTAATGAGTTAATAAGGTTAGTATTACGTGACAATATATACAAACACCCTTAAATAAGTGCTGGTTAGTACGGATTAGTAATGGCCCTATCAGAGAACACATTCACGCAGAGTTTTGCGAGACCCAGAATTAAACACAGGTGGAAGCAATGAATGAAATACCAAAGCCAAAACCGAAAGAGGAAATGTGATTGGACCACGAGACTCAGGCATACTGAAGGCTGTCACACGACATCACAGGAGTCAGGGAAAGAGGGAATCAATGGTCAGACCGCGGGAATGGAGCTGAAAAACAAATCAAGAGGCAGGGGGAAAACGCACAAGCAAAAACAAGCACACGAGGCAGAACCATAACAGTCGGCTCTTTTGTTTTAACAAACGCGGCGGTAAAAGGATTTCTCTGTTAAAACGAGGTCATCACCTCTTCAACACTTGGGTGCATTCCTTCTCTCTCCTACCCTAGCTCCTAGTTAGGAACAGTAAATGGGAACTGGTTTGAAGTAATCATGCATTATTAGGTGAGGATACTGAAGGGCGTTTATACCTTTGCTTCTCCATCTCTTCCCATCATCCTGGTGCATCATTCTGATCATTTCATGTGCCTGTCCTTATTATGTTCTTCCAGAGTTCTACAAACTTTTTTGTTTATTTTTTGGTAAATGTCCCGTTTTTGTGGCTTAACAATGGTTTACATCTTGTGGTAAACCCTCTGTTTTTACTCTAGTGAAGTCTTCTCTTGATTACTGACTCTGACATTGATACGCTTACCTTCTGAAAAGTGTCCTTCATCTGACAGACTGTTGTGCAGTGGTTTGTCTTCACCAGGGAAAAGGAGAGAGTTTTTCTCTCATCCACAACAGTTGTTATCTGTGACCCTGCAGACCTTTATTTGTATCTGAGATTTGGATATAAATACCCTAAAAGCTGAAAGTGCATTTTGATTTCAACTTGTCTTTAAGAGCTGCTGATGTCTGGATGGGATTCTCTCGGAGAGTAGAGATGCTCTCTGTGCTGCCTTGACCAGATAGAGCTGCTCAGAGTATCTGTGATTCATATTTAATACCAGCCTGAGGTAAGGTCGGGTTCACAGCTCTTCCATCTTCTCAAAACCTCACGCCTGTGTGCTTTGGGATGTGCTGCTGTGCTGGTCTCTCTCCCTCTCTTTCTCTCTCTCTCTCTCTTGCTTTCTCTCACTCCTCCTCTCTTGCTCTGTGGTATGAATAAGTGTGCCATCCTGTCGTGCTGACTGGCTCACAGTGCCCTTGATGGGCAGAGAGAATGGGAGATGGGGGGAGGGGGTTGGTATTGATTGTAAGAGACTCCCGACGGGCTTTATCTGGGACAGGCTGCAGAGGTCCCTCCAGGAGCCATAGCACAAAGCCCTTTGGGCCAAAGCTGAGATGTTCAAAGAACAGGGGGCACCGTCTTTGTCCTGATCGTATCAAGGTCTCGCTGGCTCGCTTTGTTATTCAGCCATTTTCATTAAAGCGCTGCATTTTTATCTACCCACAAGGCTTTGCGGCTGCAGGAAGCCCGCAGCCCGGGGAGAGACCCATGCCCCTGACCGGCTGCTTGTCACGGGTGAGAGAGGTGTGAGCCTCGCACTCCTGTCCCTGCAGACCACACAGGCCATCCGAGGGCGCAAAGTTCCACTGCCCAACCAATCAGAAACAGCGAAGGCAGTGCCCTCCTCAACCCCTGCGGGGGAAAGGGGGTCACAGGTTCGAATCTGAGGCGGCTGTGCCCCGGAGCTAGGAGAGATCAGCACCGCTCCACCACTCCGGATGCCGAGAGCCGATCAGAAATTCACACGTTTCATTGGATAAAAGCCTCGGCTAAATGGATTTATACAAGTAAAAGGGGCTCCGGTTCAAAGAACAAAAGAACACTGAGCAAAAGCGATGGTGAGGGGTGAAACGGTTTTGCATATGAGTGTGCTTCAATGCGGAGAATAAACCCGCCCAGAAAATGTGCACTTTCGGGCCAAGGTCACTAGAGGTCATTGATTCTATTCTCGGAGAACAGAAAAGGAAAAAAAACCTGCATTATAGAGTCTTGACTTTGCGTATTTGTGCTTTGTTGATTTGTCTTTGTATAATAACCTCAGTTTCATTTGTGGAACAGACTTGTATACATTGTAAATCTCCTATAAAGCTTACAAGCAATTTTGGGGAATATGGCAAGATATGATATGAAACTTATTTATGACACCAAATGTGTGAAAATAAAAATTTACCATCATATAATATACGTATAAAGTATAGTACAACGTACATGCCACAGTAATTTTATGTGGTTTAAAAACATTGCCCTTATAATAATTAAGTTATAGGACATGAGGAGCCATGTCATATGGTAACTATACTAACGGACTTAAGTTCTGAATATATTATCTACGGTGTGATATCTAACCCAATGATAGTCAACTTTGGCACTTTGATAATTATGGAAAACTTGATATTGTTTGGTTCACACTTGTTATTGAATGTGCAGTTGAACCAACTTTTTATTAAATCAATTCTGTTTTTGTACTCTTGTTAGGTCAGAAATCACGCTGTAAATAATAATAGCTTATACGTCCTTGAAAATCCCAGCCTCCCACCCAGTGTCGGAGCTGGCTCATCCATTTTTCAGTTCTGAAATGTTCACATCAAAGGAAATGACTTTAAACTTTATTCCACCAAAATAAAACATACTATTCCATCCAAAGCCGCTTTCACACTGGACGCGAAACAAATTTTTCGCATGGCAGATTACATTCAAAGTCAATGCAAAGACGCGAATACACGCGAAATGCGTGTATTCGCATCGTAGCATTGACTTTGAATGTAATCTGTCGTGCAAAAAATTTGTTTCGCGTCAGGTGTGAAAGCAACTTAAGAGTGAGAAGATTCTCCAGTAAACGATGTAATAATACAGTCCGTGGTGCTGGTGACTTTGCACAATGGTTATTATGCCACTGAATGAGACTTCAATTCAAGTCAATATATCTGTCAGTAATGCTGCTCTTCCTGTCTTACTTGGTCATATTTGTTGTCCCGTATGGCCCATGTAGGCCTGAACACGGAGAGCCAGGGAGAGAGAGGGTGGAGGGAGCCGAGAGTTAAATGTGGCGACATTCATTCTATAATTAATATTATAATGAGTTTCCCTTAAACGGCATGATTTGTAATCGGCCCCATCAAACCCGCGGTCATGGGAAACCTGCTAATTCCCCCTAATTCCTGTGTGCGGATCGGCGTCATTAATACCGCCTAATCCGCTCCACGCTACTGAGTGTCACGGCATCATATCGCTCCATATATCGCTGGCCACGAGGCTCTCGATAACCCTCTGTCATAAAGAGCTGCTGAACAAGGCTGCGTTCGGCCTGCATTCCTCCGTCTTCTTGTCTTCATCTCTCTCCCAGTGTCTTTCTCTCTCCTCCTGTCTCTCTCTCTCTCTACCTCCCCCTCTCTCGCTCCCCTTCTTTGTGTGTGTCTCTCCATGTGTTGGGGTTATGTGCAGGTACTTTATTCCTGGGCATCTTTTTGTATTTGTGAAAGCGTGTGGGTTATTCTAGGTCTGTTGGGTTTCAGCAGAATATTGCTCAAATGTATAATAACGGTCCTCTCTTACTGATACTGCTGAAACTTGGAATCTTCCTTTGGAGATCTTGGTGAGAGGGGGTGGTATTTAAGCTAATTGTATCTCCCCGACGACGATCGTCGGGAGATACTATGGTTTAGTTCCGGGGCCGCCGTCGCGCCCGCAGAGATTTTCTGTTCCGGGCTCTGGAAGCGACAATTATTAGAGGAATT
The DNA here is from genome assembly GCA_029692085.1 of Gymnothorax javanicus. Classification (NCBI taxonomy): domain Eukaryota; kingdom Metazoa; phylum Chordata; class Actinopteri; order Anguilliformes; family Muraenidae; genus Gymnothorax; species Gymnothorax javanicus. The sequence continues at coordinate 64,101,778 of CM056205.1, read as the reverse complement.
TTCTCTAATTTTGCACAGGCGAAGATATTTATTTGACAATGCTCAAGACCGATTTTCGGCAATTTTCGACGTCCAATATGGCTGCCGCCGGCCATTTTGTCCGAAATTTGGGGATCAGGGAGATACACGACTCGGTCCCTGTGGCGAGCGAGTTATCTAGTTTTAAATTTAGTTTAAGCTAATAATTCAATAATCTCCCATTCCCATAATTTATAACCGATGACTTTTAGGGCCCGATCGTGGGATTAGAACAGCTCCATCCGTGTGACGTTCAGTATGTCTGCATACTGCATGAAGACCCTGTGGGGCACAAGCACTGGATGTGTGTGAAATGGGGAGAGAGAGAGGAAACAGGGATGCTGTGAGGTGGATTCTGCGCTGCACCTATGCGTGAGTCACAGGGAGGGGGGTCTGTGGGGACAGGGGTGCGGTGAGGGGCGGAGGCTGGTGTGGGGCGTTAGTGTCCAGCAGCAGTGTGATCCCGCTGCAGGCTGGGCTCTGATGAGGACGGCCTGAGCAGCTGAGCAAGAGATTAATGGCTGCTAAAGTCAACCATTTACATGCAACCAGGACAACCCCAACCTCCCATACACACATACACACACATGCACACACACACACACACGCACACTCATGCACAGAAATGCATGCACACACACACACACACACACATATATGCTCGCACTCTCATAGGTAAATACACTGACACTCAAACTGGCTCGCTAATATACACATTGACATGTTCTTTTTCTCTCACAGCAACACACACTCATATACAAACTCATGCTCCCTTGAACATGTGCGTATGCTCTGATACTGAATTCTACAGAAATATGATTTGTGGATCTACATATGCCTCTCTCGCTGTCTCTTGAGTTTTGAGGGGATCAGTGCATGTGTGAGGGAGAGTGTTTGTGTTGGGGTGGGAGTGCGGTAAAGTTCAAGCACTGCCGTGGTATCCTGAATCATCCTGCTGTAACATGGTGTCTGTGTGCACGATTCGATGGAGAAGAGGCCTGATGGAAGATTTGGGGAGGGGGGTGGGGTCTTTTACATCTCCCTGCCAATGGGATTTATGTCTGCTTTAGCAGGGCCTGAAAAATGGCCAATCACCTGCGGGATGCACCATTTTTCTTGCTTTGCATCTAGAGGTGTATCATACCCTCCTAAACACATAATACTTTACTGAAAATCACACTTTTCTAAAACAATTTTACACTGATGCTTTCAATAGGCTGGAAATATGTGAGGGAGATGTGGGGCATTTGTGCTGGTGACAGGAGGCTCTCTGTGTCAGGGATGACTGTCTGAGTTTCAGGCACAAACTAATTACAGTCTGAACCTTCCTCCAAGCATATAATCATTACATCCCTCACGTTCAAATGCTTGACAGCTGAGCTGACCTCTCGACTCAGAAACCACACTCTGTATCTACCTCTGCAAGCTAAATGTCCCTCTGTAAAATGATCAGGAATTTGAAAATGGACAGTTTCATTCCTAGAGAGTGGTTGGTCAAGCAGTTTTCTATGTGATGCCTGTATTCATGACGCAATAAAATCCTCATTAATCATTCTAAAGTCATTGTGGCTTACACCTACAATGCTACAACGTTGTATATTAATTTCCAGGATATCGTAACATGGTTAGCAGTCTTTGGCAATAAAACGTGACTGAACATCTCATTACAGTTTTTTACAATCACTTTGACGCTAACCTCAGAAGTTTTTGCTCAATTTTCAAAACTTTAGATACAACACTCATAACGGTCAGCACTTGTAACACAGCCCAACCATTTGTTCAAAACCTTGCATTGTGTATTCATATCATTGAAGAAAACTTGCACTTCTGAATCTTTGGTTCAAATGACTCACCTATCATGAAATACTGTAGGAACACTACTTTAGATCACCCACACACAAGATACCAATAGCTTCACTGCGAAGTTGTTTTTTCAATCCCTTTCATTACTGCAAAAAACACTTGATGCATGTTTCAATAAGGTTCTTTTTGTGGTTCTAAACAATAGAGACAGTGGAATCATTAAACAAAATGTGAAATTTATGTTTGAAATACAATAGTAACAGGTTTATTTGAAGAATGGCAAAGAAAAGTAGCCATAATGCCAAAAAAGTAGCCATGAAAGTAAGTGAAACAAAACATTTTGATCAACTGCCGTATAAAAAGTGAACAGTTGTAAACAAAAACAATACTGTAACATTGTTACTCACCATTTGCATCAACTCTCTCCTCTGGAGTTGGCCAAAGATTCTCATCGACATCACAGTGGATATTTTCCCTTGCCAGGCATCGGGGGAAAAATCTCCTGGCATGACGAATCCAGGCCTGACATTGGTCTGCCGTTATTTCATCACATGCATCATCCATGGCCTGGAGGAGGGTGGCACGTTCATGAGGGCGACGATCATAGACTTTCCACCTCCATGCTGAGAAGAATTCCTCTATCGGGTTGAGAAAAGGAGAGTATGGGGGCAAATATAATACTATGAACTGTGGATGGGCCTCAAACCATGTGTGCACCACTTCAGCATGGTGGAACCTAACATTGTCCCAGACTACTACATATGTGACTCCTTCAGTTTGACAGAGCTGCTCTAGTTCGTTTAAAAAATCCTGAAGAAGGGCTGCATTGTATGATCCAAGCACAGGTCTGCGTGCCACCACACCATCCTCAGATATGGCAGCACACATAGTGATGTTCCCTCCACGTTGTCCAGGTACCTGGATTGTTGCTCGCTGGCCAATCAAATTTCGCCCTGTCCGCCTTGTGTTGGCCAGGTTGAAGCCTGCCTCATCTATGTAGAGGAATTTGTGGTGGTCCTCTGCAGCATCCAGCTCCATCACCCTCTAAAAGAAATTGAAAGGAAATTATCCTCTAGAATGTAACGTTAGATCCAACCTATGTGAATCGTTCATACTGTAACAAGAATCTTTCAGCTGAGCATACCTGAACATACTCTGCCCGCAGTTGCTTCACCCTATCTGTATTTCTTTCAAAAGGCACCTGGTAGATCTGCTTTATAGACACCTGGTGCCTTTTCAGAATGCGGGCAATAGTCGGCAGACTAATGGCTTCCACATTATTGAATAGATCGACATTGTTGATGATGTGCTGCTGGATTTCGGTCAGGCGTATCATTCCTGGCCCGAACTAAATTGACCACAGCCAGCTCTTGTTGGTCAGTCAAAATTCTGCCCCTGCCTCCCCTATTTGGCCTTGTCTCAATTCTGCAGGGATAGCAAAGAACACATTGAGGCACAGCACCTACTGTGTGGTATCTGTTTGCATGCACTGTACAGTGGTACACTGGTGAGACACTGTAAGACAGTGGTAAGACACGGGCTGCATTGCAGTACTGTAAATCGTTACCCACTATACAGAAATTTGATAATTTACTGTAGTTTACGTAATGCATAGTCCATGCTGAGGACTTACCGGTTCTCGTTGCGGAATGCTCTGATGATCGAGGCCACCGTGGATCTTCTTAGCTGGATCATGGCAGCGGCCTCACTCATCGTCATGCCCCGCTTGATGACATGATCCACAACCATTGCTCTGATTTCATTTGACACCCTTTGCTGTGACTGTCGCTGTCTTGGTCCCTGGCCTTGTCCTCTACCCCCCCCCCCCCCCGACGAGACCCACGGCCAACCTCTATGAAGGGGTCCTTGTCCTCTACCAAATCTTTCCCCCTCACCTCCACCTCCACGTCCTCTCACTGCTTGACCTCTCAGCTGATCTGCCTGCTCCATGCTGTCGCTGTGTTGAAGCACATGGGTGCAAACCCTTACCTATATACTCTTACCACTATGTGAAATCAATCATCAGCAATTGGAGTCAATCAGTTGTCATTACTACCCACAGGAAATTTGGGCAAAAACTTCAAGTACTTCAATGGTACAGTTACTTATCATTTTGAGTAGTTGTATTCATTGATAGTTGGATGCTTTTAATGACATGAAAAGACAGTCATATCAGATATAATGTGTGTATTCCATTTTAAAATAGTAATACTTTGATGTTAACTTGTGTCATTTTGAACAAGTAATTTAAGTTCAGTGAACAAATGACTTAAATGTAATGTGTATTGTATCCAAGCAATTGAAAAAAGTGTTTAGAGTTTTGAAAAATTGTCTATTTTGATGATCTGTGTTGAGGTTTGTATCTAGAGTTTTGAAAGTTGAGCAAAAACTTCTGAGGTTAGCGTCGAAGTGATTGTAAAAAACTGTAAATGTCCTTGACATCAGCTTGTGAATAATTTTTCTTTAGGGCTGACAAAAGAAATATATTGACTGTTCAATTCAAAACAGCAACAAAGTGTGAAATGAACGCAATTCTAGGGATTCGTTAGCCATGTTCAGGAATTGGAATAATGTTGATGTGCGATCAAAAAGCCTTAGATTGTGAAAGGACACACCCTATATCATACACTGCTCCTCTCATCGACATGGGCCATTACAAAAAAACTCGCTGTGTCCATATGTACGAAAGAGAAAAATAAAATAGATGCAAAAAAATTGAGCAGAATTACAAATAGTGGAAACACAGGTCACACAGATTACTGCAGGTGCGTGTTTGTGTGTTTTATTTTGTGTATGTGTGTGTTTAATTTTGCAATTGTGTTTGCTTAATTGTGTGTGTGTGCGCGCTCGTGTGCGTGGGTGTGTTTCTGTGTGACTTTGTTCGATGGTGTGTCTATGTAATTGTATGTATGTTTAATTGTGTTTATTTCTGTGTATGTGCTTGTTTAATTGTGTATGTGTTTGTTCAAGTGTGTATTTGGGCTTGTGTTTATTTAATTGTGTGTATTTGTTTGTGCTTTTTAAATTATGTGTTTGATTGTGCGCTTATTTAAATGTCTATGTGTGTGTGTTTTGTATGTGTGTGTGCCTGTGTGTGTGTGTGTGTCTTCAATTGATGGTGCGTGTTTGTTAATTGTATGAATAGATGTTTAATTGTGTGTGCTTAATTGTGTGTATGTGTGTGTGTGTGTGTGTGTGTGTGTGTGTGTGTGTGTGTGTGTGTGTGTGTGTGTGTGTGTGCGTGTGTGTGCTTTTTTGTTTGTGTTTTTGTGTCCATTTAAATGTATGCATATTTGTGTGTGCTTGGCCAGTTGTGTGTTTGATTGTGAGCTTAGTAAATTGTGTGTGTGTGTGTGTGTGTGCCTGTGTGTGTGTGTGTGTGTGTGTGTGTGTGTGTACATGTTTCCCATCCCTGCCTTTCGTGGCCCTGCCCCTGAGCCTTTTCTCAGACAGCATTGAGCTGTAGATGAATGAGGGCTCTTGTTTTGTTTTCACAAACTCTGACCTTTAACCCAAGACACAAAAGCTAAAAACGAATCGGACAATCAGTGTCAGACCTCTCGCCTCTCGCCAGCGCTTTCATTTCGAGGAGCCTCCCTCTGGCAGCATGTGAGGCTGGAGCAGTACCCCATCAATCCCCCATCTCTGCCCTCCACGTGTAGAGCGCTCCACCGAATGCTTAAACCTGTGGACACGGGGCCAGCGCACTACCAGAAACGGCCCATTAATTTCCCCCGTGTGCAACTGAATTAAAATACAGAGAAGCTCTTAATGTGGTACAGTATTCAAAGTACTTTAATTGCTGCCTCTTAGTCTCTGTAAATGGACTGCAACTGAATCAAAGTGTAATTTCAGTTTATTACTGTTGGGTAAGTCTAGGTAACTGTATAACTTTAGGTAACTAACTGGGTAACTCTAGGAACTCTAACTGCATAACTGTGGGCAACTCTGGCTGGGTAACTCCAGATAACTTCAACAGGATAACTCCTCACATGAGTAACGCAAGGTCACAAGTGACATACCTGGTGAAACCCAATTTTCATATTTTCGTTCCATGAATTCAGGGGGCACCACTGTAGCACTTCATTGTCGGCGAAAAAAACAGGTTTCACCTGAAATGTCACTTGTGACCTTGTGTTACTCATTTGACAAACTGTAGGTAACTCTGACTTGGTGACTCTAGGTAACTCTAACTGGGTAACTAGGTAACTCCAAGACACATATACAAACGTTTGTATTTTCTTTTTTTTTTTTTTTTTTCGCTGTAGTCTTTTGGGTCACACTTTAGTTGAAGTGTTGCTCATAAAGGCTTTATACAGCATGTATAATGCCTTCATAAATGAGACATAATGTCTTCATAAATCATACGTAAGCAAATGTCATGCTTTGTAAAGGGTGAAATAACACATCCTTATTCAGCATGTGATTCCAGATGTGATATAACTGACAATGTCACTTAGCTAGTATCTAAATGCTATAAAGGGTGACATTGTCAGCTAAGTGACATTGTCATTGTCACATCTGGCATCACATGCTGAATAAGGATGTGTTATTTCACCATTTATGAAGCATGATTTTTGCTTATTTCTGATTTATGAAGACATTATGTCTCATTTATGAAGGCATTATACAACCCCGATTCCAAAATAGTTGGGACGAAGTGTAAATTTTGAATAAAATCAAAATGCAATGACTTTCAGATCACATAAGCCAATATGTTATTTACAATAGAACAAAGATAACATTTCAAATGTTGAAACTGAGACATTTTACATTTTCATCCACAAAATGAGCTTATTTCAAATTTTCTGGCTGCGACAGGTCTCAAAAAAGTTGGGACACAGGCAAAAAAGGGCTGAAAAAGCAATTAATATATAAGAGAATCAGCAGAAAGAACATTTAGCAAGTACATAAGTTAACTGGCATCAGGTGTGGAACATGATTGGCTATAAAAGAGGTGTCTTAGAGAGGCTGAGTCTCTCAGAAGTAAAGATGGCCAGAGGCTCTCCACCCTGTGAAGGCTTGTGTAAAAAAATTGTGGAATGCTTTAAAAACAATGTTCCTCAACGTCAAATTGCAAAGGCTTTGAAGGTCTCATCATCGAGTCGACAGTGCATAACATCATCAAAAGATTCAGAGAAACTGGAAAAATCTCTGTGCGTAAGGGACAAGGCCGAAGACCTTCACTGGATGCCCGTGATCTTCGGGCCCTCAGATGCCACTGCATCACTCACTGGCATGATTCTGTCATTGACATTACAAAATGGGCTCAGGAATACTTCAAGAAACCACTGTCTGTAAACACAGTCCACCGTGCCATCCACAGATGCCACCTAAAACTCTATTATGCAATAAGGAAGCCATTGTTGAGCATGATCCAGAAGCGCTGCTGTGTTCTGTGGGCCAAGGCTCATTTAAAATGGACTGTAGCAAAGTGGCAAAGTGTCCTGTGGTCAGACGAGTCCAAATTTGACATTTTTGCTGGAAAGCATGGGCGTCATGTCCTCCGGGCTAAAGAGGAGAAAGACCACCCCTCCTGTTATCAGCGTTCAGTTCAAAAGCCAGCATCTCTGACGGTATGGGGATGCATTAGTGCATATGATGTGGGACACTTGCATGTTTTAAAAAGCACTATGAATGCTGAAAGGTATATAAAGGTTTTAGAGCAACATACGCTCCCCTGCAGACATCATCTATTCCAGGGAAGGCCTTGTGTATTTCTGCAGGACAATGCAAAACCACAAACTGCAGCTATTACAACAGCATGGCTTCGTAGTAGAAGAGTCTGTGTGCTGAACTGGCCTGCCTGCAGTCCTGATCTTTCACCGATTGAGAACATTTGGCGCATAATTAAACGAGAAGTCCGATAAAGGAGACCCAAAACTTTCCAGCAGCTGGAAGCCTGTATTAAACAAGAGTGGGATCAAATTCCAATGGCTAAACTTAAGAAACTTGTCTCCTCAATGCCCAGACACCTCCACTCTGTGTTAAAAAGAAGAGGGGATGCTACACCCTGGCAAACAGGCCCCTGTCCCAACTTTTTTGAGACCTGTAGCAGCCATCAAATTTGAAATGAGCTCATTTTGTGGATAAAATTGTAAAATGTCTCAGTTTCAACATTTGCAATGTTATCTCTGTTCTATTGTGAATAAATACTGGCTGGTGTGATGTGAAAGTCATTGCATTTTGATTTTATTCACAATTTGCACTTTGTCCCAACTATTTCGGAATAGGGGTTGTATATGCTGTATAAAGCCTTTATGAGCAACACTTCATTTAAAGTGTGACCGTCTTTTGTACAGCACTTAAAAAGTGTCATACAGCTGTGTTGTGAAGTTTCTGAAATGGCATGAGAGAGAGAGAGAGAGAGAGAGAGAGAGAGAGAGAGGGGGGGGGGGGGGGGAGCCATCACACAGAAAGTTCAATTGCGCACACTGCCCAGTATCATATGTAGTGATGTTGAAGCATGGAATACCCTTTTGCTGCGTGGTTTGAGAATGCGGCAGCGTGTCGGAGAGAAAGAGCGGGTGTGAGAGAAAGCTGGAGAGTGTGAGTGTGTTGGAAAGACTCTACAATAGCTTGGACCTGATGACTGCTGTTGTATCAATGACTTTCTTGGGCTAGAGTTGTGTAAATTGATCTTAGACAATTGCTCAGGGTGACGGCACCTGCATCAGGCAGCACTAATCATTCTACCCTTTGCTCCATCTATTGATCGTTTGGCGATGCCCGGCGTGGTCCACAGCCTGCCACAGTATGCATGCGGAGGTGCGGATAATCAGGAACACAGTGTGCTGGGTTAGAGTATGGTCTTCAATGTCTGCAACTACATTTGGAGCATGCGCATCAGGAAATAATCCTGCAAGTGTCATATCATCAAACATGACATAGTATACTGTATATTAAATTCTATAAAAATATATAAATATCCTGAAAATAATGTGTCTTCTTGGGCACAGATCTCAAATAGTGCCTTTGTAAATGCGTTTAAATTCAATTCAATTCAATTCAATTTATTTAGGATAGCCCCTTGAGATGCAGCATCTTGTTTCCAAGGGGGTCCCAACACAAAACATAGATTACAAAACACAAAACATAGATTACAATGATACAAGACAGACGCATCATACAAACAGCTCATACAAACAGCTCTTCCTCAAATACAAAAGTACAACCCCTACACACCCCCATCCCATCGCAAACTCTCAAACACAATCATAGTAAAAAAAGAAAAGTTAATAAATAAATAATAAAATAATAAGAATACAAGAACTATTCAAAAATGATAACACCAAGATAATAATAATAATACACATCAGAAGCATCAACATAATAATGCAACATTAAGTAAAATCATCAAAAATCAAGAGATATCATCAAACAAAACAATATCATCAGAAACAAGAACAGCTAGTTTGTAAGTGGAAAATAATTGTGATCTAAAGCTATCAAAAGAGGTAATGGATTTTAAGAAAGAGGGAAGATTATTCCAGTGAGATGGAGCTTTATACTTAAATGACCTGCGACCTATTTCCTTATGGATTTTTGGGATTGTACAAAATTGATTATTCATATGACGGAGGGGATATGGGGACAGATATGGGATCAGGAACTGTTATAAATATAGTGGAACATCTAAATGGACACATTTAAAAAGAAATAATAACCAGTGAAAATGATGTCTGGATTTTGGATGAAGCCAGTTGAGGGACTCATACACGAGGCAATGATGGGTTCTGAAAGGACATCTCAAGACAAATCTGCATAACGAGTTATATAAGGTGTTGAGGGGCTTGAGGATAGAGTCTATGGTGTTCTGATAAACAGTATCGGCATAATCAAGTGTGGGAAATATTAGTTGGGAAATGATTCTTTTCTCACCAGAAAAGAAAAACAGTTGATTGACCGATATAGAAAACCTAAACAGCCATAAATTCTTTTGGAAATGTAATCAACATGTGGTTTGAAAGTGAGTTCTGAGTCCATCCAAAGTCCAAGGTATTTAAATACATAGACTCTATCAAGGGGAGTACCATCACTGAAATCAATAAATAAATCTGGTGAGTGTGATGCATCATGTGATATACGTTTTCTGCACCAGTTCTGCATCCTTTTCTGTTTACTGATAACTTGGTTCAGCTAAGGGCTGGCTGTACTATAATCCATTAATGATGAGATTGATGGTGAACAAACTGGTAACAATACTGGCTTATAGGCATCAGTAACAGCAGGACATTCAGCTTATTTGTAAAGTAAACTATATGTGTGCTGTGTGGTTGACCGTGCATGCATGTGGAAATGGCTGCCTTTAAGATAAACTTATGTATGTGATCAAGCGTATGTCTGCATAAGAGCGGCCAAGAGTGTGTGCCGGGGTTGGGTTTTTGATTGTAATTGTAATTACAATTACAATTATGTACTTTCTGGGCAGAATGTTCAATTACAATTACAATTATTTTTCGATAAAAAATTCAATTAAAATTAAATTACAATTACTGATTACAATTACTGCAATTGTAATTGAAAATGTAATTGAACCCTATCCTGGTGTGTGCAATGTGAGCATGTGGATGTGTCCTTGAGTGAGTTATAAGTTGCTTTAGCATGTATATGTGGTCTTTGTGCTTAAACCTGTGCATCAAAGAAATATTACTAGTTTGGGGACACAGAGTTATTTCATAGCTGAGCTGCAGGTCACCCCCACGTGAAGCGGTACTGCTTTGATTCGTGGTGAGGAGAGAACAGTAACCCACAATGCATCTCTGTCTTCTCTGTAGTGTAGGGACCATTCAGCGGCCATCCTCTACCTGGGTTCTCTGCCTCTGCTGGGTCAGACACACAGATTATGGCTCTTGGACTCTTCGTCCCCGGACTTTTCCTCCCTGAATTTTTCATTCCCAATAATGCTTTGGCCTCGTCCTACATTATAACCCTATCCCTAACCATAACCCTTATATCATGGTGATCCATCTGTCATCCGTCTGTCCATCTTTCTGTCAACAGTGGTGGCACGTTGTGTTATCATTAGGGGACAAAAAAATCCGGGGACGAAAATTCCAGGGACGAATAGTTAACGGACGAAACGTCCTATAACCACAGATTGCCCCCTCACCCTTCTGGCTGGGCCAAGCTCTGAGTTATGGTCACGTTGCTCTGATGTAAATCAGGGAGGAGGTGAAAACGTGAATCTACACGTTGTGCCAGTTACTCTTTAAACATCTTTACAAATTACAGGTGATATTTGGCTGAATAACCTGCTAATAGCAACCTGATAACCTGATTTGGCTGATAACCTGCTGTTCTACTGTGTACATGAAATTCAAAATTAACACATGAACCTACACAGATATATATTGAATCCTAGACTCCCAGGTAAGAGTCAAACGTGCTGACCACGTCGCCAAAGAGCCAGGCTCATTGGCAAGGCGAATTTAACTCTTACCCAGGAGTCTGGGGTTCAATTCCCCGCCCGAGCCCTCCTTCGGCCTGACACATTATGGCTTAATCGGCAGGATCTGGGGGATCCTAATGGATGGCAGCATGCGTAAAGCATGCGTGAGGACACGCTCCCGAAAGAGGGGGAGAGATGTGACAGTTGAAGGGTCCTGTCACTAGAAATGCCTCCTAATAAGATTTTAAGATGTACTTTATTGAACCCCATGGGGTAATTCGTCCTCTGTATTTGACCCATCCTATAGTTAGGAACAGTGGGCAGCCACAGAGCAGCGCCCGGAGACCAACTCCAGTACACGCCCTGGCTACATTGCCAACAAGCCTGCCTCTCTGGCGATGTGGTCAGCGCATTTGGCTCTTACCTTGGAGTCTGGGGTTCAATTCCCTGCTGGGGCCCTCCTTGGGCCTGCCACATCTTATTATACGTGACAGTCCACAGGAAAAGGGTGTATAAGGGATTTTTTGGTCAAACTGAGTTAAGTGCATCTGATGATCCCTTACCATGTACTAAACATAGAAAAACAGTTTTTCTCTAAAATGTAAAAAATCCCCTATACATCCTTTTCCTGTGGATTGTCACATATAGTGCTGTGAAAAAGTATTTTCTCCCTTCCGGGTTTCTTCGATTTTTGCATGTGTTTCTCTCAGATGTTTTAAATCATCAAACTGATTTTAATATTCCATATTCATAACCAAAGTAAACACAAAATGCAGATGTGGAATTATGATTTCATTGAAGGAAAAAAGTATCCAACCCTACATGACCCTACAAAAAAAGTGATTGCCCCCTTAGTCCTAAATCAACTGATTAACCTCTTTGACCTGAGGAGCAAATGGGAGAAATTTCACATTTTCTGACCACTGTCACATTTTTATCTGAAAAATAATAAATGCCAGAAATATGATTAAAAGCTTTATAATATCTAGAAAACTGCACCTTTATAACTAAGTGGTCATTTTACACCTCTGTCCTGTTAATAATACTTATTTTTATTGTCTTGTAAAGAGAATATCGAAAAATCAAATTCAAATTTTGGAGATTTTTTAAATTTATGTCCACAAGCAAAATAGCTCTTGATGATTTGGCCAACAATGAGTTGCTTATTATATGCAGTGCTGACAAGAAGGATGCTGTCATACTGCAAAATAGAGAATCGTGTTGTTCTGAAAGGAATCAATTAAGAAATGCAGAATTCTACACCCCTTTGAGTTTTGATCCCACGCTTAAATTCTTCAATGAAATTAGGGACTCTCTTGATTGTGCAGCAATGAATTTAAATGAAAATACAGTGCTGTAAAAAAGTATTTTCCCCTTCATGATTTCTTATTTTTTGCATATTTGTCACGCTTAAATGTTTAGATCATCAAACAAATTTTAATATTAGACAAAGATAACCTGAGTAAATACAAAATACAGTTTTAAATGATGATTTAATTTATTAGAGGAAAAGCTATCCAAACCTACCTGGCCCTATGTGAAAAAGTAATTGCCCCCTAAATCCTAATAACTGGTTATGCCACCCTCGGCAACAACAACTGCAATCAAGTGTTTGCGATAACTGGCAATGAGTCTTTCACATCTCTGTGGAGGAATTTTGGCCCACTCTTCTTTGCAGAATTGTTTTGATTCAGCCACATTGGAGGCTTTCGAGGATGAACGGCCTGGTTAAGGTTATGCCACAGCATCTCAATGGAATTTAAGTCCAGACTTTGACTAGGCCACTCTAAAACCTTCATGTTGTTTTTTTTTTTTTTTTTAAGCCATTCAGAGGTGGACTTGCTGGTGTGTTTCGGATCATTGTCCTGCTGCATAACCCAAGTGCACTTGAGCTTGAGGTCACAAACTGATGGTTGGACATTCTCCTTTAGGATTTTCTGGTAGAGAGCAGAACTCATGGTTCCATCAATTATGGCAAGTCGTCCAGGTCCTGAAGCAGCAAAGCAGCCCCAGACCATCACACTACCACCAGCATGTTTGACTGTTGGTCTGATGTTCTTTTTATGAATTGCTGTGTTAGTTTTACGCCAGATGTAACGGGACGCACACCTTCCAAAAAGTTCAACTTTTGTCTCGTCAGTCCACAGAATATTTTCCCAAAAGTCTTGGGGATCATCAAGATGTTTTTTGGCAATTGTGAGATGAGCCTTTGTGTTCTTTTTGATCAGCAGTGGTTTTCGCCTTGGAACTCTCCCATGTATGCAATTTTTGCTCAGTCTCTGTCTTATTGTTGAATCATGAACACTGACTTTAACTGAGGCAAGTGAGGCCTGCAGTTCTTTAGATGTCGTTCTGGGTTCTTTTGTGACCTCCTGGATGAGTCGTTGATGCGCTCTTGGAGTAATTTTGGTAGGCCAGCCACTCGTAGGAAGGTTCACCACTGTTCCAGGTTTTCTCCATTTGTGGATAATAGCTTTCACCATGGTTCACTGGAGTCCCAAAGCCTTAGAAATGGCTTTGCAACCCTTTCCAGACTGAAAATGTCATTGACTTTGTTTCTCATCTGTTCTTGAATTTCTTAAGATCGCGGCATGATGTGCTGCTTTTTGAGATCTTTTAGCCTACTTCACTTTGTCAGACAGGTTCTATTTAAGCGATTTCTTGATTCAACAGGTCTGGCAGTAATCCGGCCTGGGTGTGGCCAGTGAAACTGAACTGAAATAATGTGGTTAATCACAGTTATTTCATGATTTAACAAGGTGGGGGGAATTACTTTTTCACAAAGGGCCAGGTAAGCTTGGGTAGCTTTTTTTTTTTTTTACCTTAAAGGGATAGTTCACTTTTTTTGAAGTGGGGTTGTATGAGCTACAAATTGCCACTACTTACATTAGATGCAGTAGAAAGCTCTCTGATCTCCTCCAGGTAGCCGCACCAGGGCATAGTGCTGGGTGGAAATTTAGGCGATACACTGTTGTAAACGGAAACACAGAAACAGCGTATTTTCACGGCCTAAAAGAGGTCCTACCTGAAAATGATACACCATTTCAATTGAACGCTATATTTAAAAAAATTACAGCACTTTAGCTTCTCGGAAAAAAATACAGTTGCTCTTGAACTAACCAACTGACGTATTCCTGCGCGAGGCGCATCGTAATTCACTGCGCGCAGTAGCGATCAGCTGTTTGGGTCACAGTCAAGCTGCTTGCACAAACGCGTGTATTCGCGTCTTTGCATTGACTTTGAATGTAATCTGTGTGCGAAAAATTTGTTTCGCGTCCAGTGTGCAAGCAGCTTAACTGCGTTTGCGAGGTCGGACGGCCGTTTAACATGTGCAAATATTTCGAAAATGGTCCGTGTGTGTCGCTTTCTTGGACGTGAAAGCAAAGCTGTATCCTGGTGCACTTACAGCTTCCACCGCATTCCTCTGCAGAATATTGGACTTGTAGCTGTGGCTAGTTGCCTCAACATGGAGATTGATACGCCACCCATATCCCTAAAAGAACTCCGTGTTTGCAGTATTCATTTTTCCAAAAAGGATTTTTTGTTAGGCTACATTAAGGGAAATCTCAACGGTGCACGCTGAAGAGCACTGCTGTACCCAAGCGTCAGGTAAAAGAGTGAAACACCTGTGAAAAAGTCTAATGTCACATTGCAGCACAAATTGATATCGCAGAGGGTCTACGCAGCCACATACTGTGTATCTGCTGTGCTGGTTATTGTAGGGATTTTTTTTTTTTTAATTTCAGACGTGATTCTATGCCATTGAAAATCCGGCTCTGCCGCAAACCGCTCAGAGTCTGACCCAAACAGTTGATCGCTACTGCACAAACTACGATGCGCCTCGCAGAGGAATACGTCAGTTGGTTAGTTCAAGAGCAACTGTGTTTTTTTCCGAGCAGCTAAAGTGCTGTAATTTTTTTAAATATAGCATACAATTGAAATGGTGTATTATTTTCAGGTAGGACCTCTTTTAGGCCGCGAAAATGCATTGTTTCTGTCTTTCCGTTCACAACATCGCCTAAATGTCCACCCAGCACTATGCCCTGCTGTGGCTACCTGGAGGAGATCAGAGAGCTTTCTACTGCATCTAATGTAAGTAGTGGCAATTTGTAGCTCATACAACCCCACTTCAAAAAAAGTGAACTATCCCTTTAACCCCTTAAGCCCTGAGCCTCTGGCTTGAAAATGACATGCCCAAAATGAAATGTCTCTGCAACAAATTGGTTGATTTGAATAATTTTGGTATCATGATAAAGGTAACACCTTGGAGATTTTTGTCATGGGGCAAAAATCAGTGTATATGTCACTTTGACTCCACTGGTGCAGATTTATTAAAAAAAGCAAATTAAAAAAAATTATAAACACAAAGGTAATGTAAAAAATGGTTAAGAAAAGTAAAAAGAACAAAAACCCCAGCAATTATTTATGCACATAAAATGCTAGTAAAGCCTAAGAGAGTGCATATGTTTGCTAAGGATTGAACTGTGGTCGCCTGGGATAAAGCACCTTAACCTAACCACCAGGCTACATCAGCTCACTGGGACTTTATAGTCAAATTGCCAATATAAAGAATGAGTCAGGGAAACACGTCACTCACCCCACTTGTACTGTGGTGTTCGCAATATTCACGCGGAATGGTACAAAGATTCTGTCAGAAAACGATTTTGAAAACGACTGTCGAATATTTAGTGCATAAATATACCGAAAATACTGCAAACAAACCAGTTAAGCGTTTAGATTGTCGCGCTATTTAAGTACATGTACATGGACTCAGGTTGACGCACTGGGAACGCAAGGCTGTAGCTCAGGTTTGTGCGATTGGGATGTTTTAGGGCTCGTTGGAAGCATCAGAACTCATAGAATGAAATGGCTACTGGCAAAGTCTTACTGACAGCATCACGAGCCAATCACAGAGAGGAAAATACATTGCAAGCGAGCTGAATGCTGAGGAGCTGAGATCTTCAAAGCAATGCCCCGAGGGAAAAAAAAAAAAAAGAAAAAAACATGCTTGGAGACTGGAAGATCTAGTTTCGTTATAACACGGACACATTGGGCTGACAATAGCAAGTGCAGATTCACCCTTGAACAGTTTTTTGTTGCAAAATATCAAAGGTAAGAAAAATTTTTTGCTCATCTCTGTAGACTGTAAAGTGTATGCCTGCTGTTCTTTGAGTGTGGTGTCGGTTTAAAATGACAAGGCTTACATCCTTGGATTCTGTGGTCTTTCCTCTTTCATTTGAGGTATCGTTTGTATGCATAGCACTAATTCAGGAGAAATGCTAGTGACTCAGCGCTGATATGATTTTATCCTATGTTTGGCTCTGTGCTTATTTACTTGCTTGGTGCTTGAATTTTGTTCGGTTGAGGTAAAAATGGTCAACATGAGCTTTTTGCCTAGTTTCTTCGCTTAAAGTGGATAAGCCACGGGTGCCCCGGTGGCTCATTGGTCCAAGTGCGCGTACCATAGAGGCTGTGTCCTTCCCGCAGCGACCTGGGTTCGAATCCGGCTTGGGTCATTTGCTGCATGTCTTCCCCCATTCTTCTCCCCAACTTTCTCTCAACACTGTATAACTATCAAATAAAGGAAAAATTCCCAAAAAAATAATCTTTAAAGTGGATAAGCCGCATGACGATGTTGCGATTAGGAAACATGCTGTATTTATTATGCGTAACGATCACCCCCGGTACCGGGGGCGTTTGGGTTTAAGGGGTTTATAAATGAAATAATCAACCTTTCGTATTTACTCGGGTTATCTTTGTCTAATATTAAAATTCATTTGATGATCCGAAACATTTAAATGTGATAAATATACAAAAAAAAAAAAAAGAAATCAGGAAGGGGGCAAATACTTTTTCACAGCACTGTACATTTTTGTTACAAAATCATCCCATGCCCCCCCTTTTTTTTTTGACATTACCCAAAATTCATGAAGGTTGTCAAGAACCTGTTCCAGAGCATCCTATATTGCTGGTAATAAGATCTCTGACTGAGCCCAACTCCCAGTTCTTTGATTTTCCTTATTAAATCATTGGTAACTCATTTACCCTCTTTTGAGTGGGATATTTCATATTTTTTTTAAATGAAATTTAAATCTGTGCTCAGGCTGAATAATGATTTTTTCGTACAATGGATGTGACTAGTTTATACAAAGATTTACCCCATGAGGAGGGTATAGAGGCCTTGTGTTTTTACTTGAATTTAAGGGAACAACAGGTGCCATCGGTGGAGTTACTTATGAAATCTTCTGAAATAGTTTTGACCAGGAATTAGTCAGCTTTGAGAATGATTGTTTTCTGCAGAGACAGCTAGTCTCAATGGGGAGTCCTCTCAGTCCAAATTATGCCTATTTGTTTAAGAGAAAGTTTGAAATTGATCATGTCCATGACAATAATCATTAGTTTTCTTTTGTGAAGTGTTGGTATAGCTACAATGATGATTTATTTCTTGTTATCTAAATATCTAAATTCTAGAATGCCTGCTATTACATTTACAGTGGAGGTGAGTAGAGAATCAGTGTTTTTTGGATGTGAGAGTCAAAAAATCCGTTATTTCAGGCTACAGTCTTTTGCAAAAGGACGGATAGAAACAACTATTTACATTACTCAAGTTATCATCCACGCAGCCTGAAAAGAATCTTGCCATATAGTGAACTGTTATGATTAAAAATAATTTGTACAAACGTAGTTCTGAGGAAGACTCTAAGAGACGGGCCAATGAATAATGTTTCCATTTCTGAGAAAAGAATAATGACCAAAGAATTTTAAATGCATGTTTGTCTAAGGTTCATGAAAAAGATCGAAACAGTCCTTTAGCTCCTAATCCTCCTCCTGAACAACAGTGTCATATCTTTGCCATTACCTTCTCTCTGGTTTCTCCGTTTATTTACAGTGTCATCCAGAAACTCCGCCATATTTTATTTGGGGACCCCATTGTGGGCCGAGAGTTTGTTTACCCTCCTATATTTGCAATACTTTTATCGGGTTTTTTTTTCTTGTACTTATAAGATTTTTTCCCCGTTTGATTTTTGTTGATATTGTTATGATTGGTATCAGCTGGTCAATAATTTTCACCAGATTCCCAACCAATGGTTTATAAAGGTCACACCTGCACTGAGGAAATGCTGAGGAAAGCCTATTGCTGAAATAGATCCTTTTTGATGTTGTGCAGTAATAAACATTTTAAAGTTGATTTTGAGGGCTGGCAATTTTTTGTTTTATTTTTAAGGAGGAAATTACACCAATATGGAGTACATGTATATTCCCAAAATGTTTTAGAAAAAAATTGTGTTGAAATCTTTAACCATTGAAATTTTAGAGTTGATTTTCAAAAATATAGAAGAGAGCCCATTTTGCCTGTTTCTACTGAGTATCAGAGAAAGCCCAGAATCTCAATTACCATAAAGGCCAGGAATATGGAATGATGCTGTTTTCAAGCTAGGGAAGTACACCTTTACCACCAGTTAGTTTTGACCAAAGTCAAACTCCTGATCTTTAGTTTCAACAATGTATTTACAAAAAATGCAAAAAAAAAAAAAATTACAGCTGCTTGCAATCCAGTATTGGAATTTTTTTCCCTCCGATGTGGTATAGCACTGAGAGATACAATGACACTTCTTTGGGGTTTCTGTATATGTTGACTGCTTGTGTGAAAAATAATATCAATATTTATAATTTAACAGATTGGACATTCTTCTTTATGGATAGCCCCTTTGGTTTGGTTTCCAAACTTCCTTTATAATACTGTATACGATCATTGTTATTTTGAAATATGCTTTATCCATATGCTCCAGTAAAGTGACAGTATGATAGCTAGTACAATTACTGATAGCAAAATGAATAGATGGCTAATATTCACAGTTTGTGCCTCTCAACTCTATTTTTAAATGCCCTGGTTTTATCCAGCACTGCACTGGATGCCAAATCAACCACTCAATAATGCACAATCAGACAGACATAAACAAAGCATAGTATTGTAAAACATATTACAAAGTAACTTAAAATTCAAATGGGAAATCAATCACCTTAACCGGCGTTGTAATGAACATACGAAGACTCCAATCGCGGATCAAGCTCAGAAGAGCGTCTTTTATTTGACTGGGAATGTTCAATGCTCATGGTCAGAAAAAACAGAAACAAGTCAGAAGCCAGAATCAGGAATATCACAGGTAATCAGAATCGTAAACCAGGGACAGGCAAGGGATCTATTAACCAGAAAATCCGTCAGCACAAAATACAGAAACAAAGGGGTATCTAAACTAAGGGAAATAGGGGAAAAGGGGAAAGGGTAATTGGATAGGGGAAAGGGAGACAAAGAAATTAACTAAACGAAGGGAATGCAGGGGAATATGGGAAAACGAAAGACTAGCAATCAAAATTCACAATCACTCGACGCAAATACAAAATATCAACTGGAAACAATGAAACACGCAGACAAATCTTACAACAATCGCAGAAGCTCACTAGAAAGAAAGGCAGAGACGAGACGACCAAGACTGAGCAAAGGAACAAACGAATCGACACTGACAAGAGGAAAAGTGGGGTTTTTATAAACAAACTAATCAGAGTGTTTAGCCCAAGTAATAAAGGACAGCTGGAGAGGAGGTGGAATCTAGAACAGCAAAGGATGGTGATAGGACAGATTGGGGAAGTAGGTGTGCCCTGCTTCTTCAAACTAACAAATCACCGTGCCTAACTACTCTGCTCTAATGTGTAGTCCTACCCATTTCTAATCACCCGTGCCTCAGCTAAACTATTCTCAGGTGCAGACAGTTAACAAGCACAGGAAGAAGGAAGCAGGAAGTACCCAACCAGAAAAAACAGGGGAAAAGATTGTGAATGGAAACAAGACAAGACACCACACTTGGGAAACACAAAAGGGAGCTCAGTACAAGGAAGACAAGAGACAAGCATTCAAAAAAACATGAACAGTCACACTAGAAAACATTAACTAAACACAATGAAACTAATAAATCTAAGCAAAAACATACAACATCAAACATAAAATCCTTAATTCACAACAGGCGTACACCCAGCTAAGACAGAACAGCCTCTTGTTATATTCCCTGGAGAATTCTGGAAACGCATCCAGTGAATGAAGCAAAAAAAGAAGTAAAGGATGTAACATAACTTTGTCTATATAAAAGTAAGGGCAAATATAGTAGGCTAACAACACTGAAAAACGTTCAAAATAAGGATACAATTACATATGAAAAAAAGTCAATTCTGTTGCATAGATGGCCACTCCGAAACACATAAATGCACCATGCTTCCCAGAAAAACAAACCCAGATGCAACATTGATTGCTTTGGGAGCAACTTGGAGTGATTTAGCTGTATGACACGTAAAGAAATTAACTGAAACTTAGGTTACCATGTGAAGAAGCAAGAGTGGCCAGCCTTTTAAAATTTCTTCACGAGCGCATTGATGCCTCATGCAGGAGGTCACAAAAGAACCCAAACTAACTTCTAAAGAACTACAGGCCTCACTTGCCTCTGGTAAGGTCAGTGTTCGCTATTCCACAATAGAATATAGGGCACTGGCGGCCCCAGAAGCTCCCACCGTTAAGATAAAGCAAAATGCCAAAGTTTTTGTTGATGGACGCACACACGCACGCACAGACGGAGCCCGATACCATAGCTCCCGCTAATTCGGAGCCTGTAACTGAAATAGTTGATGAGATAAAGCAAAATGTCAAAGTTTTTGGTGACATTTTTAGGCCAGTGACCTTGAAAAAATAGGCTAAGGTCACCTTTAGGCACTTCATTTCTAGGCCTTTATGAGATGCATGTCCAGTGAGAATTACGAGCCTGTAACTGAAATAGTTGATGAGATAAAGCAAAATGTCGAAGTTTTTGGTGATATGTTTAGGCCAGTGACCTTGAAAAATAGGCCAAGGTCAACTTTAGGCACGTCATTTGTAGGCCTTTATGAGATGCATGTCTAGTAAAAATTAGGAGCCTGTAACTGAAATAGTTGATGAGATCAAGCAAAATGTGTTGACGGACGCACGAATGCACGCACACACGCACGAACGCACGGACGTACGGAGCCCGATATCGTAGGTCCCGCACCGTGAGCGGCGGGAGCTAAAAAGAGACTGGGCAAAAATAGCATCCATTTGAGGGCTGGCAAAAACCACTGCTGACCAAAAAAAATACTAAGGCTTTTCTCACATTTGCCAAAAAAGTATCTTTATGAACCCCAAGACATTTGGGATAATATTTTGTGGACTCATGAGTTAAAAGTGGAACTATTTAGATAACATAACATAACATAAAATAACATGAATGGCGAGAACAGGCTGTTCAGCACAACTAGGCTCGCCAGTTTCTTTATACTATTGTGAATATATCACTTCAGATACTCAATGACTCAATGGTATCTAGCTTTAAGTCAAGCCTGCTCTTGAAAACCCCCAAGGTCTCTGCCTCAACAATATGGTCAGGCAAGCTATTCCACATCAAAATTACTCTTTGGGTGAAGAAATATTTCCGAATATCAGTGCTAAATATACCCTTGGTCAACTTCCATTTGTGACCCCGAGTTCTACTAACAACACTTGGTCGAAGGAATCCTACATAATTCACTTTGTTAATCCCTTTAACATATTTAAAGACCTCAGTCAGATCACCCCTAAGTCTCCTTTTCCTAAGACTAAAGAGCTTAAGGATCTTCAGCCTATTCTCATAGCTTTCATCTTTTATACCCAGAATTAGCTTAGTGGCTCTTCTCTGAACTTTTTCTAGAGCCTCTATATCTTGATGATATGTGTCAGGTTACGACTGTCATAAGGCTAACATTGCATTCCACAATAAAAACATCACACCAACCCAACAGTAAAACATGTTGGAAGGCAAATTGCCATAGTTAATGGAACCATGAATACTGCTCTCTACCACAAAAATTCTGAGGTAGAATATCTGGCCATCAGCTTCTGACAAATGTTGGCTTATGCAGCCGGATGATGAATCAAAGCAGACGAGCAAGTCCACCACAGAATCGGTCGAAAGAAACAAATTGAGGGTTTTGGTATGGCCTTGTCAACGTCCTGGCTTGAATCTGATTTAGATATTGTGGCATGACTTTCAACAGGTAGTTTATGCTTGAAAACCCTCTAATGTGGCTGACTTAAAACAATTCAGCAAAGAAGAGTGGGCCAAAATTCATCTACAGAAATGTAACTGACTCATTGCCAGTTATTGCAAACATTTGATTGCAGGTGTTACCGCCAAAGGCAGCGCTACTAGCTATAAGGTTTAAGGGGGAAATTGTTTTTTCACATGGGTGATATATACACCTGGGAAAAAGTTTAGCACCATTCACTTCTTAAAACAATTTCCATTCCACCAAAGGACTAAATGAATAACATCAACAAACATTACCCCATTCTTGGAAGTATGGAAGAGAATTTGATCTTTACTTCACAGTTCATCAGCTTTTAAAGAAACATACAGTATGCAATGCTGTTAAAAGTATGGGCCTACCGCTCTTTAAAGATGGCAAGGAAACCAAACCTATGTTGCACATACTGTAGATTCAGTGGGTTCAGGGGACTGTTTAAGAGCTGTGTTCACTCACAGTGTCTTTGTCTTATATTAAAATTAGTTGGAAGATCTGAAACATTTATATGTATGTCAAATAAGCAAAAATAGAAGAACCTGGGAAGGGGACATATACTTTTTCACAGCACCTAACATATACAGACCTGTGTATACATGCACATAAACCTGCAAAAAATGTGCAACTTATCATATAAAAATCCTGCATATAAACATGCAACTGTGCATATAAACTAACAACAGTCTGAAGTGTAGACATGAAAGAAAATATTCAGTATGCTGGAATAGCCTGGGAAGGATTATGTTTGAAATATGCATCCAAATTCTGTATTTATTTCATGAGCAGTTTGTAAACGACAGCTATCAACATGGCATTTCTGGCACATTTATTGTGAATACTTTTCATTGAGCAGTTACAATGAAGAGCTGAGGGAATGCTGGAAATTTTCAGAGAGCATACAGAGATGATTGTAGAGTCTGACTAAGTTTGTCATGTGGTTTATGACGTGGTTCATGCCAACAGAAATATATTCCCCGCAGCTAAGGCTCTCGTACACACAAAGGAGGAGTTAGATGGAATGCTGAAACGTGAAGACAGGGCAAGAGGTCTGTGCTTTAGATATACTAGATGGTTGGTAAAGCAGAGGAGGCAAAATCATTCTTCCCGAGTGTACATGTGTAATTTTTCCACAACTCAGAGGTTCAAACTGTGCATTACAGTCCTCTGCAAGCAGGATATACTTTGATAATAAAAGTTGAATGTTTTGAGAAGATATGTCAAAGACAAAATGGCCTCCCAAAATCTCCAGAGAGGAGGGCTAGCTGAAGAGGACCATGATTTCAGATGTAAAGAGGCTACAATCCTCAGGAGAAAAATTGCTGGGGTGTCTGTTTGAGTTTAGGGGGATGTCACCGTTGCAGAGATCAGTGTGACCCCAGGACAGCTCTTTGACCCTTGACCTTTGTTCTAAACAACCAATGAGCACAAGTGTCCTGCCCTTAGTAGGGGCTTGAGTGAGCTCCGTGTCCCATCAGGCTGTGGGGGTGGTGCTTCTCTTCACCCCTTTCCCCTGCTCCTCTCCCAAGCCTCCGCTCCATTTCTCACCTCTCCTGTCACCGTCCTCCATTCCTGCCCAGTGTCGCCATTAATGCTGTTGCTAGGGGACCCAAGGAACCCTCCCCTCCCCGTGACACCCCATTGTGGGGGTCGTGCGTCTGTGACCCCCCGTGGCTTGACTTAAGCACATTCCCCATTGTCCTCTCATTAGGTGATGGCAGGGGAGAGAATAGACTCGGCGTTTCCCATACCCTCACACCCTTCGCTCCAAAAGGAGTGAGTGGGATATGACATAATGTTTGCTCAGCAGCCTGAGACAGAGAGAAGAAACGCGGGCGGGCATGTTTATGGGGACGTCTTTAAAGTGGGAGGGGTTTAAACAGAGAGAATGGAGAACTACGAGTCAATAAGTGATTGTTGGTGATTCTACTCTGTGGCATGGCTAATATGCTCTCCATGCAAAGGCATCCTTTCTGTCTCTCTCACACATGATCATACACCCACGCACACACAACGAGACATGCAAGAAACACTCATACAGAAATATGGCGGCATTCTGACGCTAATGGAAATTGGAAATTGGTAAGATAATTTAGCAAAAAGCACGCCAAATTCTGTAAAGATTGTTAATGCCAGAAAAAAATAGAGCACTACATTTGACTCCAGCTCACTTTTTCTGTTTACTGCATCACGCTGTTTTTATCGTGATGTTGAAGGAGGTTTCCGCCTTTTTACGCCTGTTGTTTTTTCTCAGGCAGGAGGCAGAGTGGAGCGTTTTCCCCTCGCTGTGAATAACACGACCGCAAATTCTGCGGAATGCAATTAGGAGGCCTAAATTAAGTGGTAATGGAGAACCGGGTCTCGAAATCGCGGTTACCATGGAGACCGTCGCGCGCGACACCACTTTCAGTGGTCCTGCCACTTTATCTGCAAAATGCACAATTGAGCATCAAAGCAGCCGCTCGCTCCGAGGGCTGTGCTGTCCTTTACCAGCCGCCGATCATCAAACGCTGTTTATCTAAACCTCAAACGCCACGAGCAGCGCAGCCCGCGTCCGCCATGTCATGCACCATTTGGACTTAAGAACTTACCAAGAGCCACAACCTGAATCATGAAATGGGTAATCGCCTTCTGCTCTTGTGATATTTATATCAATCAACCAATCAATCAATCAATCAATCAGGCTTTGTTTGTAGAGCACATTTTTAAGTCAGTAACACAATATGCTGAACAAAGTAAAATTAAGTATCATGAATGTCATAACAGGGCTTGACATTAACTTTTTCTTTCCATCGGCCCGTTCGAGCAAGTAGGGGTTAAGATTCACCAGCTCTCCCTCATATTATCACTTTCTCTCTGTACTTTCACTGTAGCTAAAGAAATACTATTAAAAGATAACAATGTAGCGTTTCAATCATTTACTTGTACAACAAACCAACCTCATAACAAAGCACAATAATACTGAATATAAAATAAGCTGCAAAGTTTTAAACAAACAAAAAAAAAATGTTCTATTGACTAGACTAAATATCACAATAACTGAATGCTGCAATGCACTTTTGTATGAGACTAAATCTCTCAAGGATTGATTGCCTATCATGAGATTCAGTGGCACATCCTGTGCTTCATCATCTGATATAGATGCTGTAGCAACTGCAGCAAAGACAGGCCTTCATGCTGTTTGACCCTGTGCCCACTCTTACTTAACATTTGAATTTTCTTCCAATAAATTTTCAGTAATATTAACTAATTTTAAAACATTGTTTATAACATTGGCAGCTGACTGTATTTCTGTGCATATGAAAGTACTCCTAACAGGCCATGTGACTTGGATTTCACAACTGTTGTTCTAAAGGTTGCAAGCGGTGGCAAGTCAGTGAACCGTATCGTCTTGAATGCAAAAGGTAGTTGTATTCCTCCACGAATGTGTTGTTTCCATTGAAACAGCACAAACTCAAGGTGACATAGTCTAGATATGGATCCTGATAGAGTACAAATATCTTCACATGGCTTATACCAAAGCCACTGAGAACACACTGAATTGAGGAGTAATTTCCTCTATTTGTCGCGTCAGTGCCCCGCCCCTTTAGGAGACTAGCGGCGGGTCCTTGTGTATTAATTCCTATGGGAGAAGTGAACGTGAGCACAGATATCTTCCAAACAGTCTGACGCTGCAATGACATTTTTAAGACAGACAAATCGGGAGAAAATGAACTTTTTTCGAGACCTGTGTCTCTGTCAGCAGCGTTTGCGTAACATCTGGCAATATAGAATGACAGTATGGACTGTGGAAAATCATGAATAAATTGTGGATAACTGAAATAATACTTGTGTTTCTTTGCTCAGTTATACTGTTAATGTCATTGAGGTTTAATTGTTTGCAGAGAGGAAAATGAATATTATTAGATTGCTATAATCTTGTACTTGGTTGATATCAGATATTAAACAAGCAGAGAGAAACATGCAGCAAGATAAAGCCCAAACATTACATGTGTACTGTATCTCGCGCTGTTGTCCATTGTTAATGCGTGTTAAAAATGCCAAAACTTTGCGCAGCAATAGGTTGTAATAAAAGGAACATATTATCCATCTTTTCTTTTCCCAAGGATGCTTCATCACTTGCTCATTCGGAAATGACCATGTAACAAGATTCAGCCGAGTCGGGAGAGATGCACATGATGTAAACCAATCACAACGCACATACACCTTATAGACACGCAAGCTACTAAATTGCAAAGAGACACTCTTGGGATTCACACGAGGGTTGTGACAATTATTTTCCCTCAGCGATACTTACCATCTGGATGCGAGTTTCTTCTAGGAGAAATTAGCCACATCCGAGCATCAATGTCAGTCATTTAGGCCAGAACATATATGTACTTCATTATTTGATGCTTAACAATCTAACTAAACCTGTAATAATTTTTTTTAACCATTTACACACATCTTAAGCAGAAGGAAGGACGGATAGTAGGAGCTCTTTCCTAACTCTAGTAATTCAGAGTGAAAGCTGAGTGAAAGTAAAAAGAAAAATGGCCAGATATGAAAAAAAAAACCCACTAATTGAAAAAATAAATTTGAATTAAGGTCCTTCCAATGAAAAGATTCCTGCAAAAAGGCAACTGGGATACCTTTGAAATTTGGAGACAATCCATGACAAACTTAAGAAAAAAAAATGGTTTGGAGCATTTTGAGCGCCCCCTATTGACAAACTTCAAGGGTGCCCCAGGTGGATAACTATATTCTGGTTATCTTCCCCCCCTATAGACCCACTTTCAATAAACTTTGAGCTGGGACACCATTGATGTTCAGAATTATAGGGGTGGGAACCTGCAATTTTGTTAAATTGACCAAAAAGGGCCAAAAAAAGGGGTTGCTGTAGCTCGGCACAGAAGGGGTCAACAGAGGAACAGTTTGGGTTTTGAGGTTTGGATACCATACCCATCTCAAAAATAAAATATCAGCCAAATCCAGGGGGGTCAACAATTCAAGGTGCCTGATTTTGCCTGAATCTCTCAAAAATTGGCTCTTAAATAGTAAGTCTTCAGATTATTTAAAGATGTCACCAGATGCAGAAGCCCTCAGTCCCTCTGGCAGTCTGCTCAAAATGCTTGGGCCACTGGGAATGAACTTATGTTCACCTCTCGTATCCCCACCCCAGGAACAGGTCAGAGGCTTATGGGACACACCTTGAAAACATATCTGCTGAATGACATTTTGTGATTTCAAAACCAATGAGAAAATTCAAAAATCTATTCTTAAAGTCATGGAGACAGTGCAAGGTCTGTTGGACAGGGTTCATGGTACAGTTATTATATGATCTTGCCTCTTCACAAGAACCAACCATTCGTGAAATTTTATAAATATACTATTTCAGACAGTCTGTGCTGATACATATTTTTGTCTTGTAATGCAAAAAAAAAAAAAAAAACAGAATCTGAAGATTCTTTTCAGGCCATAAGTTTGTAATGCGTTCAGAAATGACTGTTAACAAATTTTCAGTTAACAATATGGGGACTTTTTTTAAAGCAATGTGCAATATTTCTCACCCTATCTCAGGGCGCCGTTAATGAGAAAAGGCACACCTAAAAACAACACTACAGGTGAGGGAGGCTTGTGTGCTAGTTCCTGCTACTTCCTCTTGACTGGCAGGGCCTGCAGCAAGCCGCTCCGCTTAGTTCCGCCGTTTGCCAAGAGAGTGACGTCCATTCCGCAACAAACCCAACGTGCCTCCCCCTCCACACTGTATTTATGTGGGGGGGACAAGCTGGGCTGCTGGTAGGTCTTGCCGGCTGCGTTTGGGAGCCAGCTACACTCTGCGGTGGTAATCAGGGGTCCATAATACGGGCTGCTGAATCACGGGGTGCACTCCCCCACACGAGAATGGCGCACGCCGGAGCATTTCTGTGCCAGTAGACAGGAAGTGCCCGTGCCAGCGTGTGTTGTCGAGTTCCCGCACTACCGCTGAGCGGGAACATCAGATCGCTTTATTACCGCTACGCCAGCCAGACAGTCGGAGCCACTGCCAAGAAATCCCAAAATCTCCTCACATGCTCCGCACGCATCCACAGCCGGAAAAATCCCCTCGTTCCGGCTCCTGTGGAGTTCAGCGTGGAAACAGATTGCTGGCCCTAAATTCCTCTCGGAAAACTGGATTCCTCGTGCCAGCTCCCAGCACGGCTCACAAACGCTTATTGCTAAATACTCATTATATTACATTACCATAATTTAACCAATGCTTTTATCCGAAGTGACTTACAGTTGATTAGAGCAAGCAGGGACCAATCCCACCAGGAGCAATCGGGGTTAAGAGCCTTTTCTCAAGGACCAAACAGTTGTACTGACCTTATTACCTCCGCTAAGGAGGTTATGTTTTTTGCCGGCGTTGGTTTGTCTGTCTGTCTGATTGTGTACGAGATAACTCAAAAAGTAGTGAACAGATATCTCTGAAATTTTGTGGGTGGGTTGCTATTACATCAGGGATGGGCCCTATTGATTTTGACCGCAATCGGTCAAACAATATGGCCACCACAGTAATCATCTTGAAATCCTATGTTGCAGATACCTTAGATTTCTTATGAGCCTTGTTCACTCAGCAGGATTTTGACCGTGCTGCCTTGGCGGAGGTTTGCACTCTCAGAGTGCCACTAGTTGTGGCTGCATTGGGAAAATTCTGCCTGAAAAAACATTCACTGCGGAAAGCTCAAGGCTCAGCGGTCATTGCTAAATTCTTGATACAGGTTGCAGGTCAGAGGTCATAAGGCAGGTGAGCCTCTGGGCACTCTCTGGCCTTCATTCACCATAATTGTTCATAATTGTTATTTCTTTCTTCCTTTTCGGTAGCCTGACAAATAATCCAACACTGCATTAAGCAGGAGTTTGTGCCTGACCTCAGTGCACATCTGTGCTTGCGTTGGCGGTAAATGGGCAGTCGCTGGGATACACTTGGACTGCCGCCCTGGTCCCAGAGAGCGCCAGGTCAGCCGGGTTTCCCCTGCTCACATAAGCAGCCAGTTCAGACCCAAGAATCTACTGAGTTACGCTTGTAATTGACTGCTATAATTGGTCAATTAACTGCTAAGCAGGAGAACATTTGCACCCTATTGCTCTCTTGGACAAGCTCTACAGAGCCCTGGACACATGCTGGAAGCTGGAGTCATTAGTGGTGTGTGTCCCACTATGGGCCCTCAGCATGCCTGTGCCATCTATCCATCCCCACCCCCACCCCCTGTAACCCTTCCGACTGACATTGTTCCACAATACCAAAAACTGCAATATCTCCAATGTGTGATTTTTATATTGATCTGAAATTTGCAGTTGTGATTGTGGGCCCACAATATCCCTTTAACTCTAGAGAACACATACTCAAATAGTGACCAGCATGTTTCCCTGTGCAGTTCTGTCCTTTAGCCCTCGGGCTTGCTGTTCTTGTGCAGCCCAATCAGGTTGACTGCAACCACACGGCCAGCCAATCAGGTTGGGCTGCATTCAAATAGTCTTTTTCTGCATAAAAAAGTTCCCAACTCCGAACAGAAAACCCAAAAGTTTTTTTTTTTTTTTTTAACCTGACAGCCGTGATAAGTGCGGTTTGAATTCTGCTGATGCTAAAGGAAGCTGTTTTAATGCTTCCTATCTCATCTCCTTTTGAATAGGGTACACTGGACCATCCTTTACGAAAAGAACGGAGACAATGCCGTCCCACAACTCCTTGCAGTAGCAATATTTTAAGCAGTGGGCCGCCCATCCAGCCGTTGATGAAAACAAACAAACATGACAGGCAAAAGATGTGTGATGAGGTCACTTAGTGTTTATGTTGTTGGATTCTCTTAGAAACACGGTTGTCTTTTCCTAAGTCCTTATCAATTATCCTTTATAGCTTTCCTTGACCTCATGACGTTTTCCATCAATGTTAAGGAAAAGTGATCAGGAGTTATACGATAGGACGTAATTTTCTGACTATTCGAATGCAGTCTTGTGTCACAAGTTTGGGAATCCCCACTTATTCACCCACAGGGTAAGTTCATACCCCTGATGAGAGCTAATGAGTCCTGCGTTTTGCCCGGTGAGGGTCCGTCCGCTGTCTGCTGATGTTTCCACCCGCTTCTGATTCCCACCTACCTGCCCGTAAAACTTAAAATATGCTCTGTTGTGAGGTTTGGGCTTAAAGCAACACTGTTTTTTAAGTGTTTTATTTTTGTTTGTTTTTTAGCACTTCAAATGGATGCTGAACCCTTTCATACCTACAGCTAAATAAAAGTAATATTAAAGTAACACCTTGAATGTAGAATGTGTTCTTTGTAACCTTGGTCTGACATAGTAAAATTAAGACTCAAGTCCTCCAGGAAATGAGCCTATTACATGCTTTAATATGCATACTACTCTTAGTAATGCTTTATTATGCATATATAACAAGTTGAAAATATACTACTGACAAAAAATGCAAGACTACTGACCTGACCACAACACTGCTCAACCAATCTGCTTTAATTGCATCAAATGTACAGTCTTTTGGCAGAAAAACTCAAACAAGCTTATTTTATAAATAAAATGTGTTTTCAGTGTAATTGTCACATCCTGAGTGTTTCCCTTTTTTTCCCAGCAGTCTAGACGTCTTCGTAGGGATCAGTTTAATTTTGTTAATTGTTTCTCATTATTTAATCATTGTCCTGCTCATCACCCCTCCCCTTGTGTTTCCACCCTATGCTCTGCACACTTGTCCCCACTTTGTTATTTTTTGTCTCTGCGTATTTAAATTTCTGGTTTTCATCTCACCCCTTACAAGACTGTTGCCTTCCATCTTTGGTATTTTCACTCTAGCTGCAAAGTATCTATTCATTAGGTAATCAGTTCCCATTGGCTGTGGTCCTGGTGGGAGGTGCTCCTCCCAGTTTTTTTTTTCATCCAAGAGTGTGCATGTGATCAGGGTGCCCCGATCCATTCGGCTTGACACTCCAGCTGCAGACCTCAGACCAGCCCTTTTTACTCCACCAAGCCTGACCTCACACGTTCCTGTTCGCTACAGCCTGACCTCAGACCGTCTTCTGACTATCCTCTTCATTTGTGTTTATTGAAACTGATCTTCTATTCATGAAAGACGCCCAAGTGGCTTGTCAGTGATCTGTGCGCAGCTCCTGTGTTCTGAATATATGAGAGAAATAAATGTTATGCCATCTCAACAAATGCTATTTAACACCTTCAACATATTGCATGAATAGTATATTTAGGGAAACGATTTGTACTTTATAATACACTGAACAAAAATATAAATGCAACACCTTTATTTTTGTTATATTTTTAAACAATACATCAAACAATTTTTCATGTGCACAGAGATTATTTCTTTTGACTCTTTCTCACACATTTGTTTGCATCGCTTTTAGCACGCATTAATTGCTTGTTAAGATAATCCATCTCCTGCACAGGTGCAGCATATCCACATTGATTAAAAACCGTAATCACCACACAGATGTTCCTAATGACCAGGCCTATTAAAGGCCACCGTAAAATGTTGGATTTTTGTTGTATAACATCATACCACCGATGCCTCAATATTTAAGAGATTGTGCATGATGACAGCAGGAATGTCCTGCAGAGCTGTTGCCAAAGTAATGAATGTTCATTTCTCCATCATGAACTGCTTCCATTATTGTTACTGAGATTTCAGACGTTTGTCCAAATCATTGACTGTATAAAAAGATGGACGCAGCACCCAGGTCTGAAAAGTGAGGCCGAAGCGGAAATCTCTAAAAATTGCATTCTATTTAATGGCCAGCAGATGGCGACGGTGGTGATTGCAGAAAGAAGTTCAGTGCTATAGAAGTCTATGAGAAAATGACTTTCCCACCTGATTTATTGTTTCAATAATGATTTTCCACATCATTTTATGATATCTGTGGCAAGTTTCAAGTCTCCTTCGATATATCAAGATGCTTATTTTTGAAAATTATGGTCCCAAATAGATTAGAATAAAGAATAAAGCCAGAATATGCTTGAGGGGCGTAGCTGTCCTCGTCCGATACGGGCAGATCCAGAGCCACGCTCCTCCCTGGATCTTCAATTCACGCTCTCGTCCAATAGGATTACATCCGGTTTCAAAATGACAAAATGGCGCTGTTCAAATTGCCAAAATTGAGGCTTCCTAAATGGTATGCTGAAACCAGTGGGTGACGTGACAGTTGCTTCGTCGATCTTTTTATACAGTCTATGGTCCAAAGGGTCTTACAGCCTCAGACCTAATGTAACCATGCCAGCCCAGGGTCGCCACATCCGACTTATTCCTTGGGAGGTTAGTTTAAGATCAGCCAACTGTACAGCAAATGAAACAGTTGGTTCACACACCAGAAGAATAACTATGCTCACAGTCAGAAATTGCCTTAAAGATGCACTATGCAAGTTTGTTTACTTTCTGCGCAATTATATTTTTGTCTCAATTTGCTGACATCTCTCCACGATCCACTAGCTGCCTGCCCCAAATTCACTTTTAAAAAAACCCGGGTTCTGGAGACCGCACAGGCGTCACAAACTGCAAATAAACACAAGGGGCACAGGCTGTGCCCCATAACATAACAAACCGTCCCGGCCAATCACCGACAAGAGCTGACAGTTATGGAAGCATGGGAAGGAGGGAACTATGGGAGGGAGGGGCGGGCTACGTCTGTTTTTTTT
Organism: Gymnothorax javanicus; assembly: GCA_029692085.1. NCBI lineage: Eukaryota > Metazoa > Chordata > Actinopteri > Anguilliformes > Muraenidae > Gymnothorax > Gymnothorax javanicus. The sequence goes on along the minus strand of CM056205.1, from coordinate 64,068,786 downwards.
TGAGTTCGAATGTCAACAGATGTGAAAGTAAACAAACTTGCATAGTGCACCTTTAAGGATGCCAGTCTTCATGCTCAACATCCTCACCAGGGATCTTGATTTTACTGCAATGTGGTGTTAATTTGATGCGAGTGGGAAAGAGCTCACCTTGGTCGGCCGCTGGCTCGCTGGAGAAAGATCCTCTTCATGGATGAATCACAGTTTTAACTGCACAGGGCAGATGGCAGACAGTGTATGGAGAGACATTTGTATCTTTATTATTCAATCAAATAGGATAGATTTGCAACCAAAAAAAAGATTTGAGAGCAAAAGAGAATAAGTGGCAATCAAAAAAAAAAAAATTTGAGAGCGAAACAGAATTGGTTGCAATTGGGGAAAAAAATGTTTTGATAGCATATTTCTTCAACTTCAATCAAAACTAATCTTTGTAAGTAAAAATGTATGATCATTTTGCTTATAAATCAGTTCTCTTTGCTTGCAAGTAAAACAACTTTTTCTAGAGAATTAGTCCTCCTTGCTTGCAAATTAAAAAGTTTTGCTTGCAAATTCAGCTGCACTTAATGGGCGGGGCCTACGCTGATGGATGAGAGAATTGTTTCTATTGGTGGGTTTGACCTGGCTCCAGCGCGGGCTACACCTTCCGCGTTACATCCAATTCTCCTTTGTGTTATGCTACAGAGAGGCAAGTTGATAGTCTATTGCTCTTTGAAATTGAAATGTTTCCCATAAGTGATGAATTACGCTAAATAGCGTAGGCTACAGCCAGCCGTACATTCGCAACAAGAAGAAGAAGTAATGAATTATAATGCCCTGCTGCTTCAATAATAATAATAATAATAAATTTATTTATATAGCACCTTTCAAGCAATACAGCACAAAGTGCTTCACAAGCAGGTAAAAATACATGTACATAAAAGCAATAAAACAAAATGGGAAAAGTAGGGAATTAAACATCAAAATAGGAAGAATTAAGATAATGAAAGGAGACATACATGAAAACACAACTGTACAATAAAAGAATTTAAACCATAAAATCAGCATAAGCAAGCCTAAAAAAACGAGTCTTTAAAAGAGATTTAAAAGAGATAAAGACTCAGCATTTCTAATATTGTTTGGGAGGCTGTTCCAGAGTCTTGGAGCCTTAACCAAAAAGGCTCGATCACCCTTTGTTTTTAACTTGGACTCTGGAACAGCCAATAATGCTTGCTTGGTAGATCTCAGCTGTCTTTTAGGTCTGTAAGGATTTAAAAGCACACTTTTATATTCTGGTGGCATGCCATGGTATGCTTTGAAGGTAATTAATAAAATTTTAAAATCAATTCGGAATTGAACTGGCAGCCAATGCAAAGATGCCAAATTTGGGGTAATGTGGGCTCTTTTATTTGTTCTAGTGAGCAATCTTGCGGCCGAATTTTGAACCACTTGCTGTTTGTTCAAAAATTTCTTATTCAGACAATTAAATAATGAGTTGCAATAGTCTAATCTTGACGAGATGCATGAATAATTTTTTCGGTATCTTCAAATGACAGAGCAGGCCTAATTTTAGCTATATTACGGAGTCGCAAGTAGCATGACTGTACAAGCTTCTTAACGTGGAGCTCAAATTTGAGTTCAGTATCAAATATCACACCGAGATTTCAGGAAGAGGGCCTAATATTAGAAGCAAGAGGTCCAAGAGATGATTGGATTTTATCAGAGACCAACTTTGGACCAAGTATAATGACTTCAGTTTTATTTGGGTTTATCTGCAAAAAATTATCAGCCAACCAATTTTGAACATCAGCTAAAAAGTCATGCAACACCAACACATTGCTGAAATCAGTGGATTTTACAGAAATATACAACTGCGTGTCATCAGCATAACAGTGAAAAGCTATTTTATGCTGACGAACGATAGAACCCAGAGGTAACATATAAATACAAAACAATATAGGCCCAAGTATGGAGCCTTGAGGTAAACCTGAAGTAAGCAGCTCAGGCGAGGATACATGTTCACCGAGGGAAACCAAAAATTTTGTGTTCAACATATATGAAGAGAACCATTTCAGAACAGTCCCAGAGAGCCCGACCCAATTTCTCAGCCTATCAATCATGATGACATGATCAACTGTATCAAAGGCAGGACTAATATCCAAAAGCACCAATAATGAGCAGTCACCAGAGTCAGCATTCATCAAAAAATCATTAGTGACCCTGAGAAGAGCCGTTTCTGTACTATGTTGAAATCTAAAGCCTGATTGAAATTTCTCAGAAATATTGTTGGTTTCCACCAATTCTAAGAGTTGCTTTGCGACCACTTTTTCCAAAACTTTCGAAATAAAAGGCAATTTTGATATTGATCTAAAATTACTAAGAATGGCTGGATCAAGATTTGGTTTTTTTAGAAGTGGTTGAATGCAGGCAATCTTAAAATAGTCTGGACACAGCCAGTAGAGAGAGAACGGTTCACCACAGAAAGCAGGTCAGGGCCAATAGCCATCATTACTTCTTTAAGGAGCCTAGTGGGTATAATATCCAAGGAACTGGATGAGAGTTTCATGTGTGACACAATATCAGTTAGATCCGACAGAGAAATCGGTGCGAAACCACTCAGCAAGTTTAAGCGAGGGCACGAAACAGTAACAGATGGAACATGACTGATACTAGACCGTATGATTGCTGTCTTGTCAAAGAATTTCCAGAATTTCTCACAATCAGCAGGGGATGAAGCTGATGCAACAGCAACTGGAGGTTTCACCAGACGGTCAGTTATTTTGAATAAAAATCTTGCATTATGCTGGTTAGCGGCTATTAATTCAGAGAAGAATTTATCTCATTTATCTTCAAGCACGCTGGTTAGCAGCAACATCGTTGCCCCTCTCTACTTGCTAGTCATGGCCTGAGCAGGGCTGCGTTTCCCAAAATCACAGATTCTAACTTACGTAGTTGGGTCCATTGACTGTGAATGGATGAACTATGTAAGTTGCTGACTTAGTTAGCAACTACGCTTTTGGGGAACGCGCCCCAGAGTAGCCTACATCGGAATGAGTGAATGAGTTACAGGGAGGCGTATACAACGTAGGGCTGTGATTTAAACATTTATGCCCGATTTCACAGAAGCATTTTAGCGTGTGTATAACTAACATGCGTTTAAATTTTAAATGCATGTTAAAATGCTGTTGTACGCGGACAGCTAAACAAATATGTTATGTTTTTTGATACTGTACCTCATACATAAGAGACTAATTTTTAAAATGAGCTCCATTGGAGTTACAGGAGGTATTCTGAAGTGGATTCAAAACTGGTTACAGGACAGAACACAAAAAGTGGTGGTCAGTGGTATCTCATCTGAGCTAGGTATGGTGGGGAGTGGCGTCCCCCAGGGATCGGTGTTGGGACCCCTGCTGTTCCTCATCTACATTAATGACCTTGATAGGAATATTGAGAGCAAATTAGTTAAATTTGCAGATGATACTAAATTGGGAGGTTTGGCAAATAGTTTAGAGTCCACTAAAGTGTTTCAGGATGATTTGGATAGAATCCAGAATTGGGCAGAAATGTGGCAAATGAAATTTAATGTAGCGAAATATAAAGTTATACATGTAGGTAATAAAAACATTAGACGGGATTACTTCATGGGAGGTTTAAAACTGGAATGTGCTCCACAAAAAAAAGATCTGGGACTGATTGTTGACCAAACCCTCACAGGCTCTAGCCATTGTGCCGTAGCAGTTAAAAAAGCCAATCGGATGCTGGGATACATTGCCAAAAGTTTTGAGTTCAAATCCAAGGAGGTGATGCTTCTTCTGAAAAACACATTCGTCAGACTACATCTTGAGATTTGTGTAGAGTTCTGGGGACCATACTTTATGAAAGATATAGAGGCTCTAGAAAAAGTTCAGAGAAGAGCAACTAAGCTAATTCCGGGTATAAAAGATGAAAGCTATGAGAAGAGGCTGAAGATTCTTAATATCTTTAGTCTTAGGAAAAGGAGACTAAGGGGTGATCTGATTGAGGTCTTTAAATATGTTAAAGGGATTAACAAAGTGAATTATGTGGGATTCCTTTGACCAAGTATTGTTAGTAGAACTCGGGGTCACAAATGGAAGTTGACCAAAAGTAAATTTAGCACTGATATTCGTAAATATTTCTTCACCCAAAGAGTAATTTCGATGTGGAATAGCTTGCCTGACCATATTGTTGAGGAGAGACCTTGGGAGTTTTCAAGAGCAGGCTTGACTTAAAGCTAGATACCATTGAGTCATTGAGTATCTGAAGTGATATATTCACAATAGTATAAAGAAACTGGCGAGTCTAGTTGGGCTGAACGGCCTGTTCTCACCATTCATGTTATGTTATGTTATGTTATTTGAAAGTGTTTAAACACCATTTCACAAGATGGGATCATCGCACGTTTAGCTGCACGCAGATAACCTTGCATTTAGCCCTCAGACTAAACAGGTGCGGCCAAATTATGACAATCTGCCATTGCATAATGGGCATTTCCAATTGTCGTTACCGGTTAATAACCCCGTAAGGGTAGTTGCGTTGTGGACGCGCGTTTCGCACAGAGATGTCGGCAAAAAAACGTGGCGAGAATTTCACAGTGGTTAGCACTACTGCCTCACAGCAAGAAGGTCGTGGGTTCGAATCTGGCCTGGGGCCTTTCTGTGTGGAGTTTGCCTGTTCTCCCCATGTTCGTGTGGGTTTCCTCCGCGTACTCCGGTTTCCCCCACCCACAAAAACATGCATCATAGCAACACTCCAACCAGTACCCCTGACCAAGGAACTGGCTTTAGAACTGGAGTTGGTCCCCGGGCGCTGCTCTGTGGCTGCCCACTGCTCCTAACTATAGGATGGGTCAAATGCAGAGGACAAATTACCCCATGTTGTTCAATAAAGTATATCTTATCTCATTCATTTGTGCTTTCATTATCGGTGAAGAGTTCGACTTCACTCACGGTAGCCTTTTTGGAAAATGTAAACGTAGATGTTAACGAAAAACGTGGCCTTGCAAAACCCCTCTATATTAAGTGAATAAGAAACTGATGAAAGTAACTAAATTATGCACTCATTTCATTTACTTTATTTATGCATTTCTGTTCCAGAAAAGGTGCAAGTCTTGCTCAAAATCTACCAGGCAACTAGATGAAGGCAGGTCGGCGTCACTCATTTAGGTGCAAATCAATCTGTGGTAGTATTTTTCATGAGTTAAACCTACCCTCACGAGCGTTTAAGTTTTCTTTTGTTATTTGACCGCAGGCGTTTAAAATATTTAGACGCACGCAGGCAATTGCTCCTCGTGAAACGGTGATTAAAATTAAACGCATGCTAAACAGGTGATTAAGAAAGTTATCTGCGTGTAAACCTTAAAACGCTTTTGTGAAATCGGCCCTTAGTGTTGCACGGTACTATATTTAAGATCTGAGTGCTGATCAGGTGAGCCAGATCACAATAGATGTGGCGCTGCAAAGCTGTGGCAGCTTGTGTGTTTTATAACATCAGCAAGAAAAAAAGCATCATTCAGTTGCTCCAAGTGTGTCATTTAAGTCGGACCGTCTGACGCAGTGCTGCTGTATGGACCAGTAACACTGGCTGGTTAGAAATACAAAACCCAAAACCAGTGAAGTTGGCACGTTATGTAAATCGTAGATAAGACCAGAATACAATGATTTGCAAATCCTTTTCAACTTATATTCAATTGAATACACTGCAAAGACAAGATGTTTAATGTTCAAACTGAGAAACTTTATTTTTTTTTGCAAATAATCATTAACTTAGAATTTAAAGGCAGCAACACATTGCAAAAAAAGTTGGCACAGGGGCTTTTTTACCACTGTGTTACATCACCTTTCCTTTTAACGACACTCAGTAAACGTTTGGGAACTGAGGAGACCAATTTTTGAAGCTTTTCAGGTGGAACTCTTTCCCATTCTTGCTTGATGTACAGCTTAAGTTGTTCAACAGTCCGGGGTCTCCGTTGTCGTATTTTACGCTTCATAATGCGCCACACATTTTCAATGGGAGACAGGTCTGGACTACAGGCAGGCCAGTCTAGTACCCGCACTCTTTTACTACGGAGCCATGCTGTTGTAACACGTGCAGAATGTGGCTTGGCATTGTCTTGCTGAAATAAGCAGGGGCGCCCATGAAAAAAGACGTTGCTTGGATGGCAACATATGTTGCTCCAAAACCTGTATGTACCTTTCAGCATTAATGGTGCCTTCACATATGTGTAAGTTGCCCATGCCTTGGGCACTAATACACCCCCATACCATCACAGATGCTGGCTTTTGAACTTTGCGCCTATAACAGTCTGGATGGTTCTTTTCCTCTTTGGTCCGGAGGACACGACGTCCACAGTTTCCAAAAACAATTTGAAATGTGGACTCGCCAGACCACAGAACACTTTTTCCACTTTGCATCAGTCCATCTTAGATGAGCTTGGGCCCAGCGAAGCCGGGCGGCGTTTCTGGGTGCTGTTGATAAATGGCTTTCGCTTTGCATTGTAGAGTTTTAACTTGCACTTGCAGATGTAGCGACGAACTGTAGTTACTGACAGTGGTTTTCTGAAGTGTTCCTGAGCCCATGTGGTGATGTCCTTTACACACTGATGTCGGTTTTGATGCAGTACCGCCTGAGGGATCGAAGGTCACGGGCATTCAATGTTGGTTTTCGGCCTTGTCGCTTACGTGCAGTGATTTCTCCAGATTCTCTGAACCTTTTGACGATATTACGGACCGTAGATGATGAAATCCCTAAATTTCTTGCAATAGCTCGTTGGGGAATGTTGTTTTTAAACTGTTCGACAATCAGCTCACGCATTTGTTCACTAAGTGGTGACCCTCGCCCCATCCTTGTTTGTGAATGACTGAGCATTTCAGGGAAGCTGCTTTTATACCCAATCATGGCAATAATGAAATTAGAAATAAAGGTCGCACTTTGCATAAACACATTTATTTGAACAAGCGTCTCCGCACAAACGCGTTTCGGCGTAGTGCCTTCTTCAGTGTGCTTACAGACATAGTCGTTCCACAGGTTATATACCCACACCAATGCACTGACACACCCTCATCGATTAGGTGATAATGCAATTATGTAAATATGTAAATTGCATGATAATTTCCAATATATAAAATCATACCAGCACGCATAATTAGGCGTCATTGTAGCACTGCGCATATAGCTAATACAGATATACAAAGTCATACTATAAAAAGCATATTATAAAAAGCAGGTAAGGGACAGATCCTCATTCATCCCATTAGGTACAACCGTATTCAAAGAAAAAATATACCAGGCCTCCCTCTGCAGTAGGCGGTTCTCACGGTCTCCGCCTCTAGAGGACTCCTTGAGTATTTCTAAGCCCATAAATTTAAGAGAATTAGCATCATGGCCCGCTGAATTGAAATGTCTAGCGACAGAGGATTTTTCATCATTTCTCCTAATTGCATATTTATGTTCACATATTCTGGTTTTAAGTTGGCGTTTAGTTTTCCCAACATAACATAAACCACACGGGCACATTAACAAGTACACAACAAAAGTGGATAGACATGAGATTCTGCCCCTTACCATAAAAGTTTTATTGATGCTAGACTGTGTGAAACATTTTTCCGTCATCATATTATTACACACCACACAATCGCAATGCATTTTTAGATTATAGTAGCTTTCACCCAGAGCCTCTTAAACGGAGCCTACCATATAGCCAATTTTTAAGGGTACGCCGTATATGTGCCAATGATGAATCATTTGAAAGACAAGCTGGGGAAATGCTTCAGAGATTTGTAAACAGGGGATACAGTAAAGAATTATTGGTGGGCTGTTTAGATCGAGTCACGTTCTATCCAACGCTCTGATCTTCTGAGCCATGGATCACGGAGCCAAGTAAGAACACCTCAGTTACTTTTGTTTCACACTTTTGGACCAATATCTGGCCCATTAAAAAATATCGTGCGGCACCATTGGCATATCTTTAAGTACGGATTCTAACGTTGGCCATGCCTTTAAAGACCCACCCGGTTTTGTTACAAAAGAGCTCCTAATTTTGCGGATCGTGTAATAATTTGTGTTTTACATTCCAGCCGCTAAACCACAATTTCCATTTCCCTTCAAAATACCCGAGGGTATTTTTTTTCTTTGAATTTCAAATGTTTTAATTGTGTGGTGTGCACTCTTAAAGTCTGGGAGTGAAGCCCGTTTGTGCATTTATACCCAATCATGGCACTCACCTGTTCCCAATTAGCCCGTTCACCTGTGGGATGTTCCAAATAAGTGTTTGATGAGCATTCCTCAACTCTCTCAGTCTTTTTTTTTGCCACTTGTGCCAGCTTTTTTTGAAACATGTTGCAGGCATCAAATTCCAAATGAGCTAATATTTGCAAAAAATTACAAAGTTTACCTGTTCGAACATTAAGTAACTTGTCTTTGCAGTGTATTCAATTGAATATAGGTTGAAAAGGATTTGCAAATCATTGTATTCTGTTTTTATTTACGATTTACACAACGTGCCAACTTCACTGGTTTTGGGTTTGTATGTTTGGGGATTTATTAAATTATTCGCCATGTGTGTTTGTTGACATCAGAACAGTGTGTAGTGAGAACAGGAGCCTGGAGGAGTAGCCTCATCCCGCTACACAGTGGAAACTGGCGCCGCGTTCAGCGGTAGTTTAGTAATCCACAGTAGTAGGCCTACTGCTGTGTAGATTTTCTGGTATCGTAGGAACCGTGACGTTTTGGCACCGCGGGTACCGTGCAACACTAAATGTTTAAATCACAGCCCTACTCTGTATACGCCTCCCTGTAACTCACTCACTCATTCTGACGTAGGCTACTCTGCTCAGGCCGCGACTAGCAAGTGGAGAGGGGCAACCATGTTGCTGCTAATCAGTGTGCTTGAAGCAGCAGGGCATTATAATTCATTACTTCTTCTTCTTCTTGTGAATGTACGGCAGGCTATAGCCTACGCTATTTAGTGTAATCCATTACTTATGGGAAACATTTCAATTTCAAAGAGCAATAGACTATCAACTTGCCTCCCGGTAGCATAACACAAAGGAGAAGTGGGTGTAATGCAGAAGGTGTAGCCCGCGCTGGAGCCCGGTCAAACCCACCAATAGAAACTCTTCTCTCATCCATCAGCATAGGCCCCGCCGATTAAGTGCAGCTGAATTTGCAAGCAAAACTTTTGAACTTGCAAGCAAAGAGGACTGATTTTCAAGCAAAACTTTTTAACTCGCAAGCAAAGAGGACTGATTTTCTAGCAAAAGTTTTTTTACTTGCAAGCAAAAAGGACTGATTTATAAGCAAAATGTTCATACGTTTTTACTTACAAACATTAGTTTTGATTGAAGTTGAACAAATATGCTCTCAAAACATTTTTTTTTTCCAATTGCAACCAATTCTGTTGCGCTCTCAAATTTTTTTTTTTGATTGCCATGTATTCTTTTTTGCTCTCAAATCTCTTTTTTGGTTGCAAATGTATTCTATTTGATTGAATAATAAAGAGACAAATGTCTCTCCATAGCAGTGTGCTTGGTGTTATGTGGGTGAGCGGTTTGCTGATGTCAATGTTGTGGACAGACTGTCCATGGTTGTGGTGGTGAGGTGTTAGAATGGGCAGTAAATCCAAAGGGCTGCAAACTCAAGTGTACCTCTCCAGTGCTCTTTGAATGCACAGATACTGTGATGAGATCCTGAGGCGCATTGTTGTCATTCATCCTCCACTATTGCCATATAATTCAGAGCAATGATGTTCACACAATTCCTGGAAGCTGAAAATCCCAGTATTTCCATGGCCTGCACACTCACTAGAACTGTCATTCATTCTGCATGACTTGGATACTTTGGACCAGCACATCAGACACTGTTCCAGTTCCTGCCAAAATCCAATAACTTCAAACAGTTATTGAACAGCACTGGGTTAATCCCATAAAACCCTATGGGTCCGTAAAATGCAGCTGCTGTATTCAAACCTGTGGAACTACAGGCCTATTTTAAATCCTAGTGGAGATTCCAAGATATCCAATGATCCCCAATATGTTCTGCTGAATTACAGTTAAATATGTGTGAAATGATAAACAAGAGCTAGATATTTTCCATTTGTAATGGAAAATAAATGGAATACTGTGGCAATAAAAACATGGTATCCTGGGTCTGAATAATTTTTTCAACACAAGTGTGATGTACAGTAGCTTCAGTTAGCAGATACAGAATAGGTATATGATCTTGTCCAACAATAAGAAAAAAAATGCTTTTTTTGACATTGAACCAACTTAAAGGAAAACTTCAAATTTAAGTGGTTCCAGAAGCTACAATCAATAATCTGATCTATTCTTTGCAAAGCATGTTGTATTGCATGAAGTAAATGTGGTCACTCAAGATACTTATTGATATTCTGTTCATTACATGGTACCACCTTTTTTCGGGATTCAATGACCTACAAATGCATATTAGTGTCCCCAGTCTCATGAAATCAATCTATAAGTGCCTAAGGATTCAATTAGGAGATAAGCTTACAGTTTCTTTCGAACACGAGGTATTTATCGTAGGATAGATACCTGGAAATTTCATTTGAAACCAAGCGCTTGCGTGAGGTTTCAAATGTAAATTTCCAGGTATCTAGCCTGCGGTAAATACCAAGTGCTCGAAAAAACGGTAGGTTTATCTCCATTCTACCATGACTCTTGTCAACACTCCAAAGTTCCGAAGTCGAAGTTTGAAGTGGGAATTTCAGACACCACAGCGGTCGCCTTTTTTGGACACGGAAATTAATAGCCTACGTTTTTTATTGAAGCGGCTCGATAATCAAGCGAGAGCTCTTCACGCAGTGCGAGGTCTTGACCCAGTGCGAGGTAGTTTACCGGTGAATAGATACCTGGTGTTAACCAATCAAAATGCAGAATTCGCTGGAATGAATGGTAGAATTCCAGGTGGTTTATACTTATCACCATTGAACTTCATAGCATCTTTTAAATTGTTCAGTTGTGTCTGTGTGTTTGTTCACTGTACTTCCACCATCACGACAGTTACAGATTCTGTTCTGCAGCTTTTGCTGCACCAGACCGAAGCACAGGAGCTGCCCAGGAGAAAGAGGAGGAGGGATGGATAGCTGGGGAGAGGGGAGAAATGAGGAGGAGGTGAAAGGGGCAGGACTAGCTCTCCCTGGTATACATGTGGCGGTCAGAAAGTGGTAAATAATGAATGTGTCGTGGTGACGAAGGGTGTGTGAAATGGAAATGCGGAGGACGGAGGTGCGTGGTGAGGATTGGAACAGCACAGGGTGGTGTGTGACCAGAATAGGGATCACTTCCCTCCAGCAGGGGGGGGCACCGCAGGTTAACGGGGTGGAGACTCCCCCCCTCTGTGGCCTGCAGTGAGCTTTTACTGTCTGTGGGAGGGGGGGGGGGGGAACGGGGCGATGAGAAAGAGGGGAAGAGAAAAACAGAGACAAAGAAAAGGTCATAGAGGGCTGACTATAAGACAAAGATACCAACAAATAATGATACAAAGTAAAAATAGGTTAATCATCATCAATTATCACACTCAGTTCTCTAAGTAAGTATAGCATAGGGTTGGCCACACAGACATTTCTTTAGCCCCTCCCCCCCAGTTCTGTGTAGAAAAATTTAACAGAAAGCAGCTTGAGGGTTTATTTCCCTAATAAAATGAAAGAGCATCACATTTTTGGCCATCAATGTTTATTAAAATAGTTGTTTCATCTCATTCTTTTTCATCTTGGCTGCTTCCAGACACACAAGGTTCATAAGCTGCCAGTTTTGTAAGAGAGCCAGTCCAGGCCTTTTCTGCAATATGTGCTCTGTTATTTCTTTGTGTTAGAAAGCTGCATTAGCACATCCTAATTATTGTCATGCCCACGAAGATCATTTAAACAGAAGTGAACTGTTCTGTAGACATTGAATGCTGGTGGTCTCCTAAAACGATTTTTATATGCTTATTCTGAAGAGTAGTACATTTAAAGCGGTTTAACAAACAGTGCCGTGAAAAAGTATTTGCCCCCTTCCTGATTTCTTACTTTTTTGCATATTTTTCACACTTCAATGTTTCAGATCATCAAACAAATTTTAATATAAGAAAAAGATAACCCGAGTAAATACAAAATGCAGTTTTTAAATGATGATTTAATTCATTAAGGGGGTCATTCCGTGTCAACTCAACCAGAGCCCCCCACATCAAAATTTTGATTTTGATAAAACTTTGCACATTTCAAGAGATATGCATTGGCAGTACTGAGGTCAAATATTTCAGCTCAATTATTGCTAGTTCCTGAAATTTAGCCTATTTTAGGGAAGGGGGGTCAATTTGAACAAAATTGCTTTAATTTTGGAGGGAGTTTGAGGGCCTCAGATATGGATTTTCAGAGCTGACAGACCCACGAGTTTCATTTTGTCATCAGGAAAGTTGCAGAACTCTTGGCTTAAGCTACTTTTCTTTACTCAGTATGTTTAGTATACCTGAACTGTGGCCTGGAAAAAGCAAAAAACACCAATAATGCTCATTTTTACAAAATTTAATGCATTTATTATTCTGTTACTGATTAAGATAGAGCCCTGAGACTTCATATGTAAACTTTCAGTCAACTTTCTGAAGACCACAAAAAATATCAAAGTCACAATGGTTGTATTAAATGTTTTAATGTCCTTGGAAGTTGGCTTCAGAATGAAAAGTGCATATTTTGGATCATTATAGTGGTTATATGAGCCCCTAAGAACCATACCGGGCCATCCCGCACTTTTAGCGAAATTGAGTTGAGGTAGTCAGCATGTGCAGAAAACTGAGATCTACGTTTCCTAAATGAGCCAACCCAATCTACCCACATGGATTGTTCAAACAAGCAAACGTCCTCTCTGCCACTGTACATATGCACTGCACTGCCTTAGCCATAGTGGACCATCCCACAACTTTTCCATTATTCAATGTGAACATGGCGGCTTGGTATCTCACTAATGAGGAACTGCTTGCTATGATTGATGATGATGGTGAAGTGGAAGATAATGGAGACCCAGAGTTTGTCCCAAATGAATCAGAAGATGATGGTTCTGCTTCAGAAGGAGGTACCTTTCACTTTAAATGAAACAGAAGGGCATCCAAAACCGACATAAAAAGTGCATAACGTAATTTTACATATCTTGGGTTTATAACATAAGCAGTGTTTCTAGTTCCCAGATACTCTAGATGACACAGGAGGCTGGCAACTTTAAGTCCCATTTTCTCAGAAGTTCCCCAGCATGGGTTGGCCCAGTATGGCTCTTAGGGGCTCATATATCTCAAAGGGGACATAAGTGATCAATGTTATATTTTTAGTGCTTGAAGGCATGGGTCTTGGGTCTAACATATTAAAAAACTGGAGATGTAAAACTCTTCCTTTAGACTGTACAGCATGCCAATCATATTAGGCGTCTAACTTAATTTTCAGAGCACCTTAGCCATGGTGTAAGTGAAAAGATGAATGTGACACATACACTTGTTCACCTCCACCAAGGAGGTGTATGTTTTCGCTGGCGTTGGTTGGTTTGTTTGTTTGTCTGTCAATCTCTGTCTGTTAGCAGATATCTCAAAAACGGCCTCATAGATTTTATTTGAACTTTGCAGGATGTTAGAGTAGCACAAGAAGAACAAGTGATTAAATTTTGGCAAATCTAGGCCAAAGTACAGCTGAGATATAGGCCAAAGTTCAAATCCAGCTATGCTGGCAGAGATTAAGTCTTTCCAATGGGCTGGATTTCCAATCGACGTGCTTTTGGGTTTTGCTGCCACCTGGCGGTAGAATGCAACAATACCCTTCCTCAACCAACGAAAATAGCTAATGCACAGAGTTGCCTTGGCGTGGCAGAGGTGCTGCGCTCTCTGAGTGCTCTTGTTTCATAATGAAATGGGTACATAGGCATTGTTATGAGACATGTTGGTCACATTACAAGTATGTTGACATATAAAGAAACATCAGAATAACTACTGAATGATTGAAAACAGGTCATGACCAATCATTAATTTTAAGGGATTTTTTTGAGCCTCCCCAGTTGCCAGTTCAAGAGCTAACACTGCTATCTATATATTGGGCCATGGGGCGGAAAAACTCAAAATTTCAGACATGGGATTATTGGAGGTTTCATTTAATATTTTGATAAATATAGAAGTGGGGAATTCCAAAGTTCCATTAATAACCCTGGAAAGGTCTAGTGTATTAAAATCATTGGAAAATTCTTTTTACACAGGAATTATTACCATGGTTACACTGTCATCTTTTCAAAAAATATTTTTTTCCAGCTTCCCTTTATTACACTATAATAAATCCGATAGCAGCACTGGTATATAATGACAATTCTTTTGTATATCAAATACTGTGCCAGTAAGAGTAGATAATGATGCAACAGTGCTCTGTGAATGAAACAGTGTGATCATTAAAATTTATTGGTGTGGCGTGATGTAATGTCCATGAATGTCCATCATTTATTATGATGGGCGTGATGTAAAATCAAAAGGAACAGTTTTACATCTCCAGTTTTTTAATATGTTAGACCCAAGACCCATGCCTTCAAGCACTAAAAATATGACATTGATCACTTGTGTCCCTTTTGAGATATATACCCACTATAATGACCCAAAATATTTTTCATTCTGAAGCCAACTTCCAAGGTTATTAAAACATTTAATACCACCATTGTGACTTTGATATTTTTTGTGGCCTTCAGAAAGTTGACCAACAGTTTGCATACCAAGTCTCAGGGCTCTATCTTAATTAGTTACCAAGTAATAAATGCATTAAATTTTGAAAAAATTAGCATGATTGGTGTTTTTTGCTTTTTCCAGGCCACAGTACAGGTAAACTAAACATGCTGAGTAAAGGAAAGTAGCTTAAGTCAAGAGTTCAGCAAGTTTTCTGATGACAAAATGAAACTTATGGGTCTGTTTGCTCTGCAAATGCATATCTCAGGCCCTCAAACTTACTCAAAAATTATGGCGATTTTCTTAAAACTGACCCCCCCCTCCTTAAAAGAAGCTAAATCTCAGGAACTGGCAATAATTGAGCTTAATTATTTCACCATTTCACACCAGATATTTAAATCTTCCACTGTAAGGAATATAATAAAAATATTTTTTTTTTTTGGTGGGGAAGTTCCTAAAATTTGGTTGATTTGACATGGAACGACCCAAGGGGAAAAAGCTATCCAAACCTACCTGGCCCTATGTGAAAAAGTCATCCCCCCCCCCCCCCTTGTTAAATCACGAATTAATTGTGATTAACCACATTTTTTGAGTCCAGTTTCACTAGCCACACCCAGGCCTGGTTACTGCCAGACCTGTTGAATCAAGAAATCACTTCAATAGAACCTGTCTGACAAAGTGAAGTAGGCTAAAAGATCTCAAAAAGCAACATGTCATGCTGCGAACTAAAAAAATTTAAGAACAGATGAGAAACAAAGAAATTGACATCTATCAGTCTGGAAAGGGTTGCAAAGCCATTTCTAAGGCTTTGGGACTCCGGCGAATCACGGTGAGAGCCATTATCCACAAATGGAGAAAACTTGGAACAGTGGTGAACCTTCCCAGGAGTGGCCGGCCTACCAAAATTACTTCAAGAGCGCATCAAATACTCATCCAGGAGGTCACAAAAGAACCGAGAACAACATCTGAAGAACTGCAGGCCTCACTTGCCTCAGTTAAAGTCAGTGTTCATGATTCAACAATAAGACAGAGACTGGGCAAAAAAATGGCATCCATGGGAGTTTCCAAGGTGAAAACCACTGCTGACCAAAAAGAACATGAAGGCTCGTCTCACATTTGCCAAAATACATCTTGATGATCCCCAAGACTTTTAGGGAAATATTCTGTGGACTGGCGAGACATAAGTTGAACTTTTTGGAAGGTGTGTGTCCCATTACATCAGGTGTAAAACTAACACAGCATTTCATAAAAAGAACATCATACCAAAAGTCAAACATGGTGGTGGTAGTGTGATGGTTTGGGGCTGCTTTGCTGCTTCAGGACCTGGACGACTTGCCATAATTGATGGAAATATGAATTCTGCTCTCTACCAGAAAATCCTGAAGGAGAATGTCCAACCATCAGATTGTGATCTCGAGCTCAAGCGCACTTGGGTTATGCAGCAGGACAATGATCTGAAATACACCAGCAAGTCCACCTCTGAGTGGCTTAAAAAAAAAAAAACAAAATGAAGATTTTGGAGTAGCTTGTCAAAGTCCGGGCTTAAATCCTATTGAGATGCAGTGGCATGACCTTAAACAGGCCGTTCATGCTCAAAACCCCTCCAATGTGGCTGAATTAAAATAATTCTGCAAACAAGAATGGGCTAAAATTCTTCCACAGTGATGTGAAAGGCTCATTGCCAGTTATTGCAAACGTTTGATTGCAGTTGTTGTCGCCAAGGGTGGCACAACCAGTTATTAGGATTTAGGGGCAATTACTTTTTCACATAGGGCCAGGTAGGTTTGGATAGATTTTTACCCTTAATAAATGAACTCATCATTTAAAAACTGCATTTTGTATTTACTCGGGTTGTCTTTGTCTAATATTAAAATTTGTTTGATGATCTCAAACATTTAAGCGTGACAAATATGCAAAAAAAGAAGAAATCAGCAAGGGGGCAAATACTTTTTCACAGCACTGTATATAATAAAGACGAATGCCAGAACATTATGACCCCCTGTTTAATATGCTGTTGGTCCTGCGCACTCCGCCAAAATGGCTGCCATCTACATGAATGCCCAGTCCCAGGATTTCCCAGCAGAACATTTCTGCGAGCCTTACGCTCTTACACCAGCCTGTCTTCATCCCACTGTTCATCTGCACCTTGGGCCAGTAAAGGGCTTCGGCAGCACAAGGTGCAGATGAATTGTGGGAAGAGGAAGAAAGTATCAAATAGTTCAGTTGGCCCAACTAAATGGTTTTGCGTTCTCTCTGGTGGGTTCGTTTTTTTTCAGCCTCACAATGGCTTGCTTCACTGGCACTGACTTCTCCTTGGATTTCACATGGAGAGTTTGGAGCAAAAGATTCCAAAAGCAAATTCAACTCTTGAAATCAACTGTAGACCTTGTACATGTTCACTTTTAAATGAAATTATCAAGGAATAAAACACAACAAGCCAGCTGTGCAGCCAATGGTCAGAATACCTCTGACCTCATAAAAAAGGATCTGTGATTCCTACATAGTCCAGCCAATTTTAATGTTTACACCCGGAAAAAAATTCCAAAAATCAGCACTTTGAGAGCAAATTCATAATTTAATTTCAACTTTCAATATTGCATGGTTCAAAGCTAAAATTAACCGATCAATGTCCAAATATCTACGGGCCTAGTGTGTGTGTGTGTGTGTGTGTGTGTGTGTGTGTGTGTGTGTGTGTGCGTGTACATATACAGATATTTACAGCGATGTATTTCTTCTCCATATAAATATACAATATATTTCTGGTATAACAAGGACATTTCTGGGTGATGAAAAGAGTCCGTGGCAGTTTTTTCCGGGATATCTACACCATCCATCCGAGTGCAGAACCTCCCTGGAAGCCTGTGCCCAGAGAGAGAATATCTCTCTTACATCTTTTCCCTTCATCCTGCATCTTTATTCCTCTCGTCTGTGGTCATGTTCTTATCCCATGCTAACAACACGGCTTCCCACTGAGCAGAGCCCATTTTCAAAGTCCCTGCTTTTATACAAAAGCATTCAGACACAAATATTAAAACATCTACCCATAATTGGAATGCTATTTTTAACAATGAGTCACTTTGATCTGTTTACTTTGAAATAAATTCGAGAATGTGCCTCTGGTAAACAAACAAGTCCTTGCTATATTTCTTTGGGTTGGTGTTGAGAGCGCGGTTTTGTAATTAAAAGTATGTCTAGTAAATCTTGCTGGAGTTTGGTGGCTGTTGAATCATCAAAGGCTTTGTAAACTTTGCCACCTCCTACTTGACAAATAAACGGAACTCATCTCATAGTCTTGAATTTGTGTTCTGGATTTCTTTCTTCTCTGCAGTAGAGTCAGTTTGAGAGCGGCAACTTTTACTTTAATCTTTGCTGTAATGGACACTCATGCTCATACACACAAACGCACAAGAGTGCCGTCTGTGGTCTTCTACGTGACAGTCTAGCCGTTGTCTGTTGGGGTTTTGATTTTCTTTGGTGTTTTATGTACAACAGTCTTGTGGAAGAGTCTCCACTCCAAAGGCTCGGGTTGTAACTGTGGTAGGAATACATAGGAGGAGGAAATATTGGCTGCTCATTGACTCTTTGTTGGCTTTCACTGCATAAAGTTACATTCACACATTTACGTGCACACAATTACAATTACACACACACATTTGAACACTTCCACACTCGAATATACAAATACACACACTCACACATACAGTAAATGCTGCACATAAGTGCACATACACATTCACACAGGCACACACACAATGACAGTCCTAGCTTTCCTAGCATTACAGACATCTCCAGTGCCATCCTGGATCATTAAGGCTCTCACAACCTTTGAATTTATGGTGGTGTGTGATTTATCAAGAATCAGTTAATGAATGGTCTTCATGCCGACTCCAAGAGGTCCCACTGCTGCACCTTTTGGATCTTTTACTTTTTCTACATCTTGGTTGATCATAATCTTAGTGCCAAAACATAGTCACTTAACGTAACTATCACAGCCCAGGAATCTAGAATAGGAAGTTTCAATTGCCGTAACCAGTAAAGCAATTGCAGAATATTCCATGTGTCAAAAGGGTTAACATTTTTCTGAGGGCAGACATGAGCTTTAAACAGAAAGCATGTCCAGATACTTATTCTCTGAGATTCAGGACTTTCCCCGTGGATGTTATGGACCACTGAAAATCTCACTTCATGCTGTGACACGTTTTTCATCTCGAAACCTGCTGAACTTTAAAAGGCTCAACTGGCAAAATGAAATCAAATATCTTGCTCGAATTTTCAGGAATTTTATATCTCACCATAATCTACCAACACCTCAAAAAAGAATCAAAAATCCAGCGCAGTGGCGCAACCTCATCGATTTGGCATGAAAAGGCCCATTATGGTTTATCTTCAGGACGATTTTTTTTCCTTTCTTTGTTTACTGCTGCGGGGCTGTTGTAATTTTGCATGCACTAACGGAGAGTTAAATAGTTAGCATTGCTGTAATCTAGTCCAGCCTTTCATAACCAGACTGTGTTATCCGTCCTGGTGCTGCTAGCAGAGCCTGACTGCTGAAAGGATCAGAAAGTTTAACAAAAGTTACAGTACGCTGAGCTTAGCTGAGCTGAGCGATTTGCTGAGATTGTTGGGAAAGTTTCTGTGGTGAACTCAGCTACGAGCGGCAGACTTGCTGAGAGTTTCAAGGTGACCCTTTCCATAGCTGCTCCCAGAACCGTATCTGAGACCAAACGAGGTCCATCTACTCGGCTCATCATCATTTCATTCCATGGGAATGAAGCAGCCTAGAGGATACAGGCAAGAATCCACAAACACTTCTTCATGACCGCGCATACATGCATTCATGAACAAACAAATATGATGACAAACAAACACTGTAAACATCATTTCATCTCCTTCATGATTGTGGACATTGATTGATTCCCTGTCATGCGCATGAAAAGGAAGGACTGAGACAGAAAAGAAGGAAATTGGACTGAGAACTGAGAGTTCCTGTGGGAGTTCCTGTGAGAGTTCCTGTGAGAGAGTTCCTGTGAGAGTTCCTGTGTATTGGTGTGGATGGATATCACTGAAATATGGGGAATATTTGGTTTACTTTAAAATGGTATGTTCATTGGTTCTGCACCTCCATCCATCAATTATATAAACTGCCTCCTCCATATCACTGTCACAGGGAAGCAGGAGCCTATACCAGCCTACTGGTAAGAAGCATTAACGCCCCGCGAGACTCACTGATCCATCACAGTACTCACACACCATTAAATCACATCTATGGGCAATCTAGAGTGTCCAATGAACATAAAATGCTTTTTTTGGGGATGTGGGAGCAATAAAGGTCTATCTATCTATCTATCTATCTATCTATCTAAACAGGAGGACTTGAAGGAAACCCACGTGAACATGGAAGCAACTCCAAATAGAAAGGCCAAATGATTCAAGCCCAGGACCCTCTTGCTTTGAGGCAACAGCAGTACCCACTCTGTCACCATGCTGCTCACTCCACTCTTCAACTTCAAACTAGAGGGCACTCGGCAGAGCGCATACCTCCGCCATGCCATATATCTGTTCTTTTGGTTACAGAATATGTTCCAGATCACTTCCAAAGTTAAATCAACTCATCCTTGGACTACCACATAACATCCTACCAAATTTTGTGCCAAACCATTCATAACTTTTTGAGTTAGCCTGTCAACAGACAGACAGATGACAGACACATAAACAAACAAACTGGGGTGAAAACATAATCTCCTTGGCGGAGGTAATTAATTTCATTTATTATTCACTCAGATTTTTGTAATTTCATCAGAAGTTGGGTGGGACCAGTTCACACAAAGTTTTGAAGTAAAGTGGGCAGTTCTATTGTGCTGTCTCAACAAGGTTCAACATTATTATATTTTTTGGTATGACTATCCTTTGCCTTTCAAATTGCATCAAATCTCCTACACAGTCCAGAAGTATTATGAGAAAAAATTGGCAGATAGGTTGTTCCAAACATATTGGAGACCTTGCCACAGTTGGTCTGCAGACAGATTGTATTGCATGAGTCTGTCTGTCTGGGTAATCTCACACTCACTGATGTTGAGATCAGGGTTCTGTGGAGGCTAATACCATCTGTTACTTTTTAAATAAGATACAAACATTTCTTGAACATTCAATATTTAGGAAAATAAATTTTTGTAATCTTTTCTCGTGATGCTGTAATGCAGAAAGCAAGACAAACATCTAAAATCAAATTGACATTGAACAAAACTGGATTGCCTAACATCTGCATAGTACTATCTTAGGAAAGATTCACAAAGAATATGGTTCAAAATATTTGGGACACCCTCTATCAGGATGGTGTGGATTTTTCTATGCAATAGCTTTAAGTTGTGACTGTGGTCTGTGGCTCACCCATTTATCTCTCTCTCTCTCTCTCTCTCTCTCTCTCTAGATGTATCTTTCATCCTCCTCTCTCCCTCCCTCCCTCCCTCCCTTCTTTCACTGATTGCGTCGCCTCCTCTCTCTGATTGATGCTAAAGCGAACATTATCGCTCCTCTCACTGCTGGTATTGTTGCGAATGTATCTGAGGAATTGGTTACCTTGTCTGAAAGCCGACTTTAGCGCAGACAGCGCAGAAATCGATGGCGAGAGCTCCCCGCCCTTCTTCATCTTCAAATGCTGCAGACTTGAAAGCAATTAAAGAAAAGTACATTTGCATATTGAAAAATAATTAAAACAAACAAACTAACAGGAACCAAGGCCTCCCCTGGAGAGACAGCGAGGATGCGATGAAGTAGGCCAAAATTGAAAAATGTTGAGAGGGAGATGCCTAATCGTGCTGTGTGAGGGCTCCGCTATTAATCTTAGAGGCCAACTTATTTCCTGTGTCATTGCTGCGAATAACTGCTTTTCACCCAAGATTTTTACTTAGTAACCCCTTATAGCCAAAGAACAGTCCCAGACCACCAGAGTATAAATCCATCCTGTCTTATAAGTGAGGCAGCTAATTCTGGGAGGAGTTGGTTTGGTTGCACTACCACAATGGAAGCCTAATCCTGAAAGAAATTCCGTTTCAAATGGCGTTTCTCCATATTAAAGTTTTAGGCTTAGTTGTAAGTATGGAAGCAGGCCAGGCTTTAGAGTTCACACTCTTGAACATGAACAGACACACACACACACACATACACACACACATACACGCGTACACACACCCACACACACACACACACGCACACATATAATGTCTGTCCAACTGGAGAGCGCTCTCTTCCCTGTATTTTTTCCTTGAATTTATTTATATCAGCCACAGAAGGGTGGACGGTGTGGAAGTACTGCTAGGACTGCTGGCGTTTATAACGGCTGCAGCAGTGTTAGCTGATTTAGTGTCGTTAATCATGCTAGTGATGTTAGCGGCTCGTGGTACGTTAATCGTGTGTGTTGTGCTAGAGGTTTTAGTAGCGTTAACTAGGGTTCACAGTTTTAGCAGTCGCAGAGATCAGCCAAGTGAACCATGTTTGTATTTTCATTACTAAAACAGAGTTAACCGTTAGAGCGCTGAATACATTTTCAAGGAATTAAAAATGGCATTATCCTGAGCTGTTGAAAACCTATCATGTGGAAACTTGTTTCAAAGAGCTCGCAAGCTCTTTTAAACAAGTTGCCACATGGTAGGTTTTCAACAGCATCTGATTTTGATATCTCACATCATTGGGCACCTGTATTTGCCTATAGTGCTTTAAGGGTTAATCAAATGGGCAATCTCAGCTACTTTCGCGGTCGCAGCAGACATAATTGTATGGGCAGTGGTTAGTGGTTTTAGCGGCTGCAGCAGAGTTAATCATATGAGCGGTTTTCGCGGCTGCTATGGAGTTAATTATATGAGCAGCGTTAGCGGTTTTAGCGATTGCCGCGGAGTTAATTATATGGGCAGTTTTTGTGAGTGTAACACCGCCACACGTTAGCCGGTCTCAAGTCAGTGTTTAAAGCCAATGCCTCCTCTCGCTCGGAAACAATGATGTAAGACCCAATCACTGCACAGTTTGTAAAAATTCACACACGGCTGTCAGAGGGATCACTCCAGAGTGTTCAATGACTGGCCGGGTTGCACGTCACTCGCGGCGACACCTTAAAACCCCTCTCCTGTCACACCGTGGTACAGGGCAGCTCCGTAGGGGCTCTCAGGCAGCCGAGAGGGCAGCAGAGGCTTCTGGGATTGAAAGGTACAATTCTTTATCTTTTCTCTCCTCTCAGCTCGGGGTCGTCCAATCAGAAAAGGAATAGAGAAGAAAGGAGCGGGCCAGGGACGGAGCGAGCCTGGAGTCTGCCTGGGGATTTCATTTTACGGTGCGTATCCGGGGAAACGCTGAGCTCATTTGACACCTGCCTTTCATAAATATCTCGAAATAAGGCCTGCATTATACTCTTTCCTTTAGGTGCTGACAAGTTTTTTTTTTAAAAATGCAGGGAATTTCCATGGCGTCTCTACCTTTTCACACGTGCTTTCAGAGCCTGTCTTTGGACTCCAGAGCTGGATGTTGTGTAGTTTACCTTTGTTGACATTATATTCAGTGTATCACTCTTCTCAAACGTCCAGCAAACATCTCTGGTCTGCCCTGAGGATTTGATCTGGATATATGAAATCAGTCTGTCCCCGCGCTGTGTCTGAATTTGACCCTGTAAAACAGTGTCATTGAACATACTCCCTTGTGTAGAGGTCAGAGGTCAACACTGGCTGGGTGATCCTAACCGTGTGTTTGTACAACGTACAATGCCTTTGCTCTTTAAATAATATCTCATCATTCTCTTGAAGGCCCATTTCAGGAGCGTTGGATTTCAGAAAGTCACTATTAAAAACATTTATTTTAGTTTTGTCTTTTTTTAGGAGCAGCATGTTTTAAGCTGCTAAACAATTATTATACAGGGTGTCCAAAAAAAAATGTCCTAGCCAAACTGGGCAACCTCAGAATGTATATTTCCCTGGATCCTTATATGGAATCTTCTTTCATGAAAAATTGTCTTAATTTCATCAAAATCGGTCGAGTGTATCAGACGTTACGTCAGTTTACGTGCAGCAAGGTCAGCCACTCAACTATGACTGATTAAGTGACATTTTTTTGCATTCTTTCTATTCTTTTTTCTTTCTTTATTCTTTTTTCTCTTTGCATAATTTGCAATAACAATTATCATTCACAGTTCATTTCCTTCATTAGACCATGATGACATGCTGCTCAGTTGTGAACTGTTGGCCAACCATCTTGACTACGCAAACATGTGGACAAAATGCTTTCAAAGAAGTTCCCCACCTCAATAAATAGGCCTATATGGACACATTAATTATGCAATCAGGCTGAAATTGACTTAGGCCAGTGACTATCACATCTACTTTGAGAAGAAGGGTGTGACTTACCTGCACAAAAAATGACATAACTTTTGATTGGTATGACCGATTTCAATGAAATAAAGACTGTTTTTTAAGTATGAAGATTTCCTTTCAGGATCTGAGGAAATTTAAATTCACAGGTTGCCTATTTTGGCCTGGACATTATTTTTTTAGGAACACCCTGTATATCATGTGTTCATTTAACTCTGCTTTAGTGTGTCACAATGCACGGTCATATTCTGTTATACACATCCCATCCCCTGTATACTGTGTGTAATAAGTGCATTATACAGGGAGGTTATTAAGCATATAGAGAGTGGCACTGTGGAATTATAGGATTGAAATTTCTTTTCGTTCTCACACTATGTGGATGGAAAAACCCAAAATAAAGAAGACTGTCCATTCCAGGGATTCTTACTTCTGGACCTTGAATCTAAATCCGGCCCTGGCTTTCTTTCCTCCCAGGTAATTAACGAAACAATAGGCATTGCTGATTGGCCAGACTGCCTTCACCCCTGACTCTCAGGTAAACGAAGGGTGGAAAACCAACAGTTCTGAAAGCTAAAATGGCGTCACTGTCCGATCACCAAGAATATATGCACTTGTGAACATATTCAGTAATTTAGTTAGATGAGCAAACTGCAGGCAATTCCTTCATTACCAAACCCCGTGCACCTGTCCTCATAATGAGTGACGTGACTCCTGTTTGTCATAATGTGTTCATTTGCTTTTCTCTGCCTGTGGGATGGAATGAAACTCATTTACAGTTGAGCGAAACACGTTGCAGAAAGTGCCCAACACACACATTTATGCAGTCCCACCTTTGCTTTCGGCATACACCTTGTGCATAATATTACTTGGAAACTTGAAAATTATTTTCGAAACGATTGTGCCTTTTACAGTAATGGGTACACCGTAAACCCTGACAAGTGTGGTGAACTCAAATGTTTTGTGGAAACTGATTATCTCAAAAAAATTGTGTATGCCAACTTAAGGATCTTGTGTTCACAGCACTTAAAAACGTGAACAATAACTTTACCGTATTTTCTTTAAGTTCCTTCCACACAATGCAATTAATTCGGCCTGCACAATTTTTTTGAGGTAATCGGTTTCCACAAAACACTTGAGTTCACCACACTATCAGGGTTTACAGTGTGAAACTGAACAGTAAGAGTGCCTGGATTATGAAATGCCTCATGATTGTCGCGGTTTTTGGGAAATGGTTTCAATCATTAAAAACACACACAGTGCATGTCTTGCACAGTTTCCTCTCTACATCGTTCACCTTTGCTCCACATTATGGTCTTCCAGATGAAGTGGTTTCATTTCATGTAGCATCTCAAAGTGTTCTCAATCTGCCATGTTCTCGGGCAGGTTTCCCCAGCTAGGCATGAGCCGGCCCTCGTGTGAAAGCCTGACCCCTACTGACCTCTGACTCGCCTCCACAGTGATCTGTGCAGCCTGGGCCCGCGGTGTACATATGCAGGGACAGCAGGAGTACTGCAGACCAGCACCTCCCCTCCTACCTCCACCGACAGCTCCGCCGCTCGCCGCTCGCTAACCTGCTCCAGTCTGCCTCCCAGCACAGATTGGCCGTGACAACCCTCCTGTTTCAACCTGTGTTTTGAGGTAAATTGGACTGAGCAACGCCACCTGTTCAGGTGAAGGGCCTTCCGCTTCTCTCCACTGGGAGAGAGAGAATGAGAGAGAGTGAGGGAGATGGAGAGATGGATTCAGAAGGATAGAGCGAGAGAGTGGAAGTATACCTGCCACCATCAAAGGCCTCGCTGGTAATAATTCAGTCTCCCTGGCAGCTTCTCGACCCACTTCCGTGCCCCCCCTCGCCGAAACCCACCACCACCTCCTCCTGCAGAAGGACCTCAAACATGCTGACTTGCCCAGATCGCTCACACAACGCTTTCCTAACATTTCAACCCCTCATTGATTATTTCTCCTCTCGCTAAGGCCAAATGAAAATTTATTTAAATAGGATTCTTCTCTAATATTACTCACTCTGTACTGTCAGAATAAAGTATAAATAATGGTCATCGACGGCAATTGCAGGAAATGTCCGAATATGGACCATCTCTGCAGCCTTTCGCCTTGTATGATGCTGGCAGCATCTGTGAGGTAGCTTTTCAGCAGGATGGACAGGTTTAATGGTACACTGCGTAGGAATTTCTCCCATCAAGCGGTGAAATTGTATTTTGCATTCAAACGAATAGTGCTCTCTAGCGCCTCACTTTTTCAAAGGCGTGTTGCAACTATGGTAGCCGTGAAGTACCAAGAAGCTATGACATCATGTCATCCAATACCACTTCACAATACCACGCTGAACTGCGGTCTACGGTGGAGTGTTTTAATGCAAACTCTCAGACCGCTTTCGCACAAGGTACAATTGTTCGTTACCGTGCCACAGTGCGATCATCCCTCTCCCCACTGGTCAGCTCACTCACAGTAATATCGTACCATACCTGAGTATGCCAAATTCCAATACAGCACGTTGCAGTATACACCTTGGTAGTTTTAAGTGGGGAAATATACAGAAAGAAGGAGTAGTTAACTCTTGCATAGAAAGAATTCCGTATCCAATCCCTGCTTTTTTCTGCCTTTTTATTTGCCAGTACAATTTTAAAAGGAGGTGCCAATATGGTTTGCGGATTTTATTATTGAGAAGGGGCTTTTAGTATGTTGATACCACGAATGCGTGCTGCGCGTGCCCTAGCAACCCGGTGTGTCATCAGTAACATGGATTACCACATATAGCAGCACAAGAAATTAAACTCAAAATTTTCTTGACTGAATTTCAGTGGCTAAATCATCAAAATTGCTAAAATTGCTCCCTACAACTGTCAAAAGCGAGTCTGTCATCTTGGATTTGCCCGGAGACGCCTGTCAAACAATAATATTACAACTTGATGGCAGGTGTGAGACCAGCATTTACCACCGTTGTCTATTTTCCTAAGAAACGTTCTGATGGAGGTAGCGGGCATGATGAAATGCAACCCTTATTCCATCAGACATAGCCTATGCTGCTATTCACCAACAACACTTTTTAACTATACATGTTCTGCTGTTATGCTGCCTATATAACGAATTATACAACCAAGCAATGAAAAAAGCTTGTAATTTAGACAGTAACATTTACTTACCTGTCGAGAAGAAAGCAGGCAACTTCAGCGTCCCTTTGAAAGTCTTTCTCCTTCATTAGCTCTTTCCACCTGGGAAAAGCTACCCCGATGTTTACCCTCATTTTTTAATTCGCCGGTCACGTTGCCTTTATAATTCCCTTTTTCGCTTTTTTGACGACGAGGATTCCTTCTCCCGTAGCTCAGTATAAGTATGATCCTCCATTATGAACTACAGTGCAGTACAGGCTTTCAAATTTTCCGGGGCAGTGACAAGCGCCTCTCGCTGATCTCCTTCTCCGTTTCAGTCAGGCTGGCTCTGAACGAAAACGCGTTGTGGCTAATTAGCTAGTACCAGGTAGTGCTTTACGTCCCTCTCGGCGATAGTAGTTTTTTCGAGGATAAGTCAGATTATTGGCAGAGGTAATATTACACCAATAACGACATATAAATGAATGAAGTCATTGATTTTGGCTAATAAATTACTTAAAAAGCTACACAGTGTCCCTTTAACTTACTGCCATCAAGGGAAATACGAATTGAGCCGAATGCAGGCAAACCTTCAGAGATCCAGCAGTCTTTCAGTCTGTAAGATTTTTGAATTTAGGGTGAGACTGCATGTTCCAATCCACTAATAACTCAAGTTATAGCTACAGCAGAATGGCTTTAAAACAAGAGGGTAAGTATTTCAGGTGAGAAATGCTGGTCTTTGATTCAAAAAAATGTTTGTGAAGGGTTTAAAAAAAACACTAAACAAAAGTACACTCTTTAGTCAGGGGATTTTTCTTCTTGCCTGGCTAGGCTTTTTAAGTCCACTGAAGGAAAATGAGGATGCTACAGCATACATTTGCGTTCCACACAGTTTTGTGATTCCAACAGTTTAGGATAGGCTCTTTGACGTTTCACTATGACAGTCTCCTCATGTATGATATGAGGGCCATACATTGTTTGTTGAGATCATCGCAGAAGAACTTGACCTGGGGTTGGTTTCCCAAAAGCACAGTTGCTAATTGTGTTAGCAACTCACATTCCTCTCTCTACATGGCTCTGGTTCAAACTGTGCAAGTTCCTAACATGTTTAGTAATTCAGCTTTTGGCAAACCTTCCCCTGCTTGAATGTTGACATCAACTCCATCTAACAGCTGGAAAGGCGATTTCACACCAGGCCTGTTGGACCAACCCTTGTGAGCCTTCTCTTACAGAGAGGATGTGCATCCCTGCTGTTGCTATAATGTTATGACATCTAATGGAAAACCTTCTCAGAAGGGTCAAAGCTGTTATAACAGCAATGGGGGACCAACTCCATATTGATGTCAATGAATTTAAAATGACATTTTGGATGACTTTTTCCTACAGTAAATCGTAGTTTTACGGTATAGCAGGACCCAGGTCGACGGGGTAGAAAAGATTCTGCGAGTTCAGTACTGGATACCCACCTCTGTTTGGATGGCAGGAAGCACTCAAATATGAGGAACACAGACTGCTGCATCTGTGTGTTGAGCCACTACAGAGGCTGAGCTGCGGTTACGTGTCTTTCTCCCTACAACGTCTCCCCTCCCTGTTTCTCACTGAACTCAGGAGATAAAAGGGAATTCATCTATGGAGTCTGTGGGCTCAGGGACTGCCTCTGTGACAGTGTGTCTCAGTCTCACTGCTCTAGGGCCTCAACGCCTGGCTCAGTATAAGAGCTCATGAGAGACTGAGCACTTCTTAACTGCCACAGAACCAGAACCAGCTCTTAATCAATGGCTGAGAGATCGAAAATGCTTGAGCAATCGAGTATACAAGTGCCCTGCCTTATCTGGTGTGTATGTGTATAAGTGTATGCAGACTGCTGTGTGAATATTTGCCTGTATTTGTGAACTTGCTTGTTTGAGTGCGTCTGTGCTCTTAGGGTGTCTGTATGCGTATGTGTGTGTGTGTGTGTGTGCGTGCGTGCGTGCGTGCGACGTGTGTGTGTGTGTGCGTGCGTGCGTGCGTGCGTGTGTGTGTGTGTGTGTGTGTGTGTGTGCCCTGTGAAAGACAGGACTTGGCCACAGTGATACGGCTCTACTGTGCAGCTCATTTAAGGAACATTTCACAACTTTGTTGTACATGTGGTATTAAATGTTCTTTATGTCGGTTTTTGTGCTCATCTTCTTCATTGTTTTTGAATAAAGTGAAAATCCTCCCCCCTCCGTCTATGAATTATAATTTGCTCAGTTGAAATGTGATTTAATGACCTGAAAGAGGTCAAAGAAAGCTTTGACACAAGTAGAAAAAGAAGTAGAAGAAGAAGTAGAAGAAGAAAATAATAATAATAATAATAATAATGGATTAAAAAAATTACCTCACAGATAGCTTGACAAATGTGACATTGTGGACAATAATTCTCGGGGCAATATGCACTCCAGACATTACAGAAATTATATGTATTTCGGCTATGGCATTAGAATTATTGAAATCATACTTGAATCCCTACCATTTCTTTTCTGTTTCGCTCAGTGCACACGTGCAAAACACACTCGCTTGTGCTCACTCTTGTACAATCACAAACGTGCACATGCAAGGTCTCTATCTTTCTCTCTGAGTCTGCCATTCTCTCGCCTTATTCTTTCTGTGATGGATGATTTGAGTCATTATTTCACAATGAGTATCATGACTGACTCCTTTCCTTCTCTGGGCTACTTTAATGTAATGGTAGCACTTACCAGCCACATGACACAACTAGAAGGACATTCGGTAGAGCGCATACCTCCACCATGCCATATGTCAGTATTATTGGTTCTTCCGGGTCAAGAATCCAGAATATGTTCCGGATCACTTCCAAAATTGAATCAACTCATCCTCGGACTACCACTTACCAACCTACCAAATTTCGTGCCAATCCTTACATATCTTTTTGAGTCATACTGAAAACAGACAAAGAAACCAACAAATGGGAAAAAACTGAACCTCCTTGGCGGAGGTGATTACTTTCAGAGCTTTAATGCAAATGAAAGGAGAACGAGTTTCGCCTACTTTTGCGAGTCTGCTGCTGCTGCCACTTCCTCGGCAAGGCTACCGTGCCCTCGCCTCATGTACAGAAAACTCAAATGAGCGAGAGTGACAGCGGGACCGAGAGAGAGGTTCATTTTGGAAGCCTTCGCCGAGGTGTTAATGTGGAGACTGTTAGGGTGTCACCTCGTGTGTGGTTTAGGTACGGCGAGCAAATTCACACCAAACCTGCAGCCTCAATTTAGTTCTTTTATTTTTCTCTTAAATGTCATTATGATACTTTGTGTCTTTTAGAAACTTTCAGGAGTCTCTCCAGTAGCAGCTCTATCCAACTAATGCAAATAATTCTGTAAATACAGCACACTTTTCGCAGCAGTAAAGACAAACCATCTGCTATAATTCATTGACCTGTTTTTTTTTTTTTTTTTTTTTTTTTTTTTTAGAGGCACTCAGAGCTCTTGCCTGGAAGTGTTTGACGGGGACATATTTGGCAAAGGTGCTAAGCACGTTTCTGGTGGAATTTCAAATGATGTCCTTTTATGTAATCAGTGACTGAAGTTTTAAAATTAGCCTTTAGTTTCAATAGCGCATGATTTAAATACTGTAGCAATAGAAAGGAATAAGTCTGTTAACCAAATTTTGTTCTAAACTAGAAGGGCACTGGCCACGCCACTTGTTTGACCTATCGCGGTCAAAATCAATACAGTCCATCCCTGATGTAATGGCAACCTACCCACAAAATTTCAGAGATATCCGTTCTCTACTTTCTGAGTTATCTTGTACACAAACAGACAAGAGTAACAAACCTACGCCAGCAAAAACATAACCTCCTTGGCGTAGGAAAGAAAGGTTATCATTTGGTTAACCTTACCAATTGTTTGGGTGAAATTTTATACTGGTTGATTGTACCTGTTTTCTATATCACTGAATACCCTGAGAAGAAGCAGCTTTCTGTTACCTGGGCTGCTCCACTCTCATTCAGTCTCTCTCCTTCCCAGTGAAATCATGCGTTCCTCTGTATAATGAACCTCCAGCACCAGGAACACAAATGCAAAACGCAAGACCTTCTCTCTCCTCTCACTGGAACAACAAATTTGCATATCTTTAGAGCCGGCTATGGAAAACCGCTAGCAGCTCCAGCACTCCAGAAACCCTGCTCGTCTCTCCTTTCCTCCAAAGAGGTGGAGCAGGTGTGGGTCTGTGGAGGGATGAGCAGTGTGAAGCTTTTAAAGCCATTACCCAAGCAACCCCCCCGTCCCAATCCTGTGTCTTGCTCAGAGCTGATAGTAGGTACTGCCTCTGCAGTTATAAGTGTAAAGTTTGACCTGGTACCTGGTTAATATTTCAGAAATAAATCTCTATTTCCACAGTTCAGCTTTAAGAAAGACATTGTCATGGGCAGTTGAGATCAGTGATTAGAGTGGTCACTATGGCAGAATTGCTTTGGGAGTGCCATTGATTTTTTGAAAAATCCTTTGTTTTAAAGAAAGTCAGTTTGACAGAACTTGAATCTGAAGGAGCGTTTCGAGAGGAGTTTCCTTTGGTCTCTGTTTGATGTTTAAAGAGGAACTTTCTCAGTAAATCTACCATATAATTTATTCCCTCATCTCTCCCGGGTTTCTAAACATGCAAATGCAACATGAGTGCATACAGGCACAGCGCACGTGCAGGCACAAGCAAAAACACATTTTACACAAACTCGCACACTGAACACACGCAGGGTTACACCCGCACAGAATGAAACACACACTGGAACAGATACAGTATGTCCACATACACTCACAGATGTAAGACTGCTCGTGAGAGCGCCTCTTTGAAGAGAGCATCCTCTTCTGAGCGCAGCGATACGGTTGGGCTGGGATGGGAGGGGTTCCCTGCACAAGCCAGTCCTCCCAGCACATTTCATGGCAGCTCTATCCACCTCCTTTTCCCTCCATTTTAGAAGTGATAGTGCCATTCAGTTCATTCCCATCAATGGCTGCCACACAAATACAGGAAAATTTTGGCCTGATACTTTGGCTAATGGCGGAGGAAAGCACGGTTCATTGAGAATACATTTGACTGAATGGACAGGGTCAGGCACAAAATACAGAAATATTAAAGAGGCAGTTTGACAGTGGGAGGTATTTTGGGAGTACTCTCAATCTTAACAGTCTTAGCCGGATGCCCTTGAGTCAGGCAGTTGAGTTGAGTCAGGCACGGTAGTCAGGCTGGTCGCAAGCCTGTTTCTGTCCAGTCATTCTTAACTTTAACTCCTCCCACCTAATTGGCAAGCTTTTATAACCAAGGCAGTGTTCCTTCACTTCTCTGGCGCCGTGCCCTCTACACTGCTCCTACTTGGGTTAATATGAAATCTGTTTCTCATCTCCCTCCACGTCCCCAGCCACCTCATTTATGATTATCATTGTTCATCATAATCAGCACTTGTTCATATTACGTTCAATAATTTTAACGTTTACGAGATCCAAAAGAATCTCAGGCTCTGCCGGGGGGGTTGTGATCTCAGGAACTGTCTGTCATGCTTGCTCAGATTGTTCCAGAGCATCACTCGAGCAGAGTCATCGCCAAACTCAAATGCAGGATGTCCTGCAATAAATGCTTTAATCTGATGAAAGTTTCCTGACCGAAGTCAGAAAATGAACAGCCAATGACATCAAAAAAATACATATTTTAATGATTTTTTTGTTAATGTGGCAGTGTTTTTCCTGTGCCGTTTTGTCCTCATGTTGAACAGATGGGAAAGAGTTAATGCTGCAGAAAGTTGGGCTGTATATAAAATACAAATAAAACAGAATGAAGTGAAAAGAGCACAAATACAGTATTAAAAAAATTCCCAAACACTTACTACTGAAGTAAAGATATAAACTTCATTCCACAGAAATCAAAGCAATAAGAAAAATGCAAATAAAAACATGAGTAAGTGATTTAAATTCTTTTTTGCCAACAATCTGTTGAAAACAGCACAAAGAAAAAATATTTAAAATGTCATCTATTCAACTGTGTTGATTTTTGAAAATATTTCTGATCTCTGAATTTTATGCCAGCAACAGGTTCTAAAACAGTCAGGAAAGGTTAATAGAAAGTCTGGGGAAGTATTTCACTGGTTAGTAGGCAACTGGTGATTCAATTATCATAGGATATAAAATGAGCCATCACAAAAAGAATGGTCCTTTACCAGCAAGATGGTTCACGGTTTGCAACTTTGCCAAAAGCTGCATGATCAAATAATAAAACAGTTTAAGAACAATGCTCCCCAATGTTCAACAGCATGGAATTTGCAGACTGATCGTGGTCTATAATATGGCAAAAGTACTCCGATAATCTGGATAAACTGGAGCATTCACCATTTGTGAAAGACAAGACCGAATAACAATCTTGGATGCGCATGATCTTTGAGCCATCTAACAGCACTGCATTAAGAACCAGCAAGCTGCTGTTATGGACCATAACCACATG
This sequence comes from Gymnothorax javanicus, assembly GCA_029692085.1. Classification (NCBI taxonomy): domain Eukaryota; kingdom Metazoa; phylum Chordata; class Actinopteri; order Anguilliformes; family Muraenidae; genus Gymnothorax; species Gymnothorax javanicus. Next base: position 64,035,206 of record CM056205.1, on the reverse strand, counting down.
GGCTTGTAAACACTTCTGCATACCTGTGTAAATTAGGACTTCACTATGTAATACTGAAGCAATATATCGATGTTGTCCAGAAGCGCCTCCAACTTCTATGGGCTTGGGCTCATCAGAAATATGTAGATTGACAAAAAGTGGACAGGAGCGTTATGGTCTGGCAAGTCCATCTTTCAAATTTTGGAAATAATGGACTTTGTATTGTCAGGGTGAAAGAGCAGAAGGATGATCCTGACTGATATAAGTGACGTTTTCTAAAGTTGGAGTTTGTCATGGTCTGGGGCTGCATTTGTGCACTGGACATCTTGTCGCAGGAGAGAACATACGTATTTTGGAACAACATTTGCTGCCGTCCATACATCATCTTTTCCAGGGATGCCCCTGCTTGTGCCAGATAATGCCAGGCCACATTCTACATCTGCTGCAGTAGCATAGTTTCCTAGTGTAGCTACTGGACTGGCCGGCCAGCAGCCAGGACCCGTCTCCTGTTGAAATGGTGTGATGAATCATGAAGCACAAAATACAACAACGGAGACCCCGGACTGTTGACCAACTGAAGTTCTATACCAGGCAAGAATGGGAACGACTACAATTATTGTCTGCAGTTCTGAATCAGCTACTGATTGTTGTTAAAAGAGGAGGTGATGTTACGCAGTGAGGAACATGTACCCTTCCCAGCTTCACTGGAACGCGTTGCAGATATCACATTTTCACATTATTTTTTGCTATTATTTTCAAAAAATTATAAAATTGATAAGATAAAACATTACTTATTTCATCTTCGTACTTTTTAAATGCAGGTTTAAAAAGATTCGCAAATTACTCCATGTTGTATGTATTTGCATGTTACTTCACATTGTGCCAGTTCTTCTTGAATCAATGTTATACATTCAAACAATTCCTACTGCACACATACTGTACAGACGAATGCTTACCTCTCCCAAAACATCCATACAAACACTTACTTCTACCATATATATGCATACAGCATATATACAGTATATGTGTGTGTGTTGATGCGTATACAGACACACACATACACATTCAAAGGCCACATTATAATGTTTACCTGTCAACCAGGGCTTCGTTTCCCGATAATGATCGATCGTAGAGCCCTAAGGGAGATCTTTAAGTGCGACCTTCCGAAAGTTTTTTATTCTCTCCTTGCCTTTCCCTGAGCAGCACTCAAAGGGGGAGCATGTGATCAGCTGTTAAGCATATCCTAACTTTGCAGTCATGTTGCCCACTTGAGTGGGGCTGAGAAGTTTTATAATATTCTGCTGTAGTCTCAAATTTCGCTGTAGGTCTATATAAGTTATGTGATGTAAATACGAAATACATAAATACTAAGCATTAATGAAACATTACGCAATAGAAGCATAGTATATTAAGCAGTGGTAAATGTTCTGCTAAAATTAGAGGAAGCACAAAAAATCCCTTTAGGCCTACTTTAACCTCTTAAAGTGGGAGCAAAAATACAGGCTATGCTTTTCCCCAAACAAATTTTATAATAGTTATTAACAGACTTCTCAATATAAGTATGACTTAAAATTTTATATTTAAGAGCGGGGCAAAAAGGGGGCAATCCCCGAAGTCTTGTGGCACCGTGTCGGAAAAGCCCGAGTGAAATCACTACGTAATAGAGAGAACGAAAGTGGGGGTGCTGTACTGAAATGTATTGAGCATTTGGCAATTACAATAGTCTACAATCTTAGGAATAGCTTTAGTAATCAACATGAGAAAACATATGCCATGCACTCTATCACACGTGATGGTTTTTAAAATTATTTGCCTGACCACTTTGTGATATTCATGGGTTAAACAGCTAGCTAGACATGGCTAACGTTAGCTACATGGCTGGCTTACCAGGCTAACAAGCTAGCGCCGGCTAGATTTGGACCTAGCTGTCCTCTCTCCACCTATCTAAAATGACTGACAGTGAGGAGCGGTCATAGTGTGCGGTCCTCTCCTGAGTCCCTGCGCCCTATGGGCTCTGTTGGCAAAAATGAGAGTCACCTTGACCAAATGGAGCTCACAATAGGCATTAGCCTTTTAGATTTCAGCCTGCTGCACAGACACCTGTACGAGCGGTAGCCTCAACCTCCCTCTCCGCGACCAAGCCTCACGTATGGGAAACTCTAATTGGTATAGGGAACACTACAATGCTAACTCCTTACAAAGTCAGCAATGAACAGAGTTGGGTTCGTTCCTCAAAATCCATAAAAGTTACAGGCTGTATGGAAAGCACACCTGGCCTCATAATGTCAACATGACACAATCTTTTAAACAGAAAGTGTCATCAAAGCCACAGAGCAAACTCAACTTCTTTGCCCTTGCAATAGCAATCTCACACTCCACACCCACTCGCACTGCCCACATTCCAATGCAGGCTAGTGGAGGCACTCCTATATGACACGATACTGTTTAGAGCACGGGATGCCGTTAATCCCCTCTCTCAGCCCTTTCCGTTTTGCCCTTCTGTTGACTGTGTTACAACACTCAGTGGCGGACAGTACTTTACTCTGGCTGTCAGAAATGTAAGTGGAAACTCCACATTGCACGCCTGCTCTCAGAGCGCTTTGTCATGTGGCAAAGTATGTTTTCCTAAGTTGGACGGCTGATCGTTCAGCGGGGTGATAGGAACTGACGTCATATCAGTCAGAGATAGAGGCTCTTTTCATCTTAGCTAACCAAACTGTTCAAGAGGGAAGCTACATCCACAGTTTCTCCTCGGGTGAGGAGAACAAAGGATTTTACTCTCACTACTTTCAAGTGCCGAAAAGACAGCGATATGAGACAGATTCTCGACCTGTCTTTTCTCAAAAATTGTTTAAGACCGTTTTCACGTGTATCGGAGTGCGTGCGTCACGACGATTGGTTCACATCCATCGACTTAAAGACAAGTTTTTTCCAAGTACCTATCACGCTTCTCATTTTTCGGCCAAAAGTGCAGAGTAACTCCGTCTCTGTTGGTGTTTTTACACCCTCCAATACCACACCGTCTTGGCATGTTGTTAGCTTTGAAAAAAATCTGTTGTAGTGAGCTTTGAAAAAAGCTGTCAGTTTGAAATAAAAAAATATATATCAAATGGACTTGGATACTCCGCAAGACTCTCCCTTTGCAAAAACACTCCCTCGACGAACTAGTAGTTAGCAATTCTGGCAGCAGCTCTGAACCGCTCTGAACGTGTTCTCTCTATTACATAACAGAAATTGCATTGTGGGTGGATTTCCGAAGATATGGTAAAATCCTGAGTTAAGTTTTTAAACTTCAAAATTGCATATTTGTTTTAAAATAAATATCATCAAAAACTTACTATGATATAGTTAGGGTCTGTTTAAGAGACTAGTGTCATTATTTTTGCAAAGTAAACTTGCTGGTCCCTACATTTTAAGCCCTGAGCCTCTAGCTCGAAAATGACATGCCCAAAATGAAATGAGTATGTCAAAGAGTCAGGGTAAATGAAGATGGATCACAGCGTAAATGAAAGATCTCATTTCCGCCTAACAAAATTTTACTTTTATCCCTACTTTTAAGTTGCGGTCTGAAACCTCTAAAAATTGCAGCACAGAATCTTACCATTATCTGTGCCAAAGTTTATTGTAATCAAGTAAATCGGAGCAAAATTAGAGAAGTTTTACTTCAGGAACATCTAGGTGGCTTCTCAAAATTGACATCTTTTTGGGCACTGTGTGCCATTTGAGATTTCTCAGGTACCGAACTGAAAATCTCATTTAATTTCACTTATATAAAACTACAGACATACATTCTACCCAAATACAACCATTTTTTGAATATTTTTTAAACTTTTTTTTTTTTTTTTTTTATTGCAGCCAGTCCTGTGCACATTTTCCCATTCAAAGAAAATACATGCAAAGGAAATGAAGTTTGACTCCACTGGTGCAGATTTACTTTCATAAAACAAGGTTATAAACATAATAAACTAAATTATTACTATAAAGATAATTTAAAAATGGTAAAAAGTAAAGAGAACAAACACCTTATCTTATGTTTTGCTTCATGCTGATTTACTTCAATTCAATTCACGTTTATTTAGGATAAAAATTCAACATAAAAACTACAAAGATATTTCATGGGTAACACCTAATAAAAGCAAAAGCTTGTCGGGCAAGGTGCACCCTAATCATAATTGCCCATAAACAATACGTTACATATAAATAAATAAATATGGATTAATATACAAATTAAACATAAATTAAATATAATGATAGAGTGTAATTATGCAAAAATTAAATACATTAAATGACAGAAGTGACAACAGTCGTATGAATCTGTGAAATCATAAAAAGAAAATAATAACAGAATTAAGTAAAATGTCATATGTGTTGTAATGAGAATGAAATCAAAAGGTCATCCGGCTGTCAGACCACCATATTTGTTATGAAACCAATCACGTAATCTCCAGTAGGATATATTAATCGAAATTTAAATGATAATAAAACATGCAGCAAGTGATAAAATGAGGTTCAACCAATAAAATCACATCATAAAAAGAATTATGTCTTTCAGACCAGGAAAACAAAACAACGCACTTTCAAAGATTGAATAATGTACGTAGTAAAGATTGCAGTAATTTACGGCCCATACTTACTTGGTGCTTGAATTGTGTTCGGTTGAGTTAAAAATGATCATCATGAGCTTTTTGCCAAGGTTCTTCCCCTTAAGTGGATATGCTGCATGACAATGTTGCTGTTTGGAAACACGCTGTATTTATTATGTTTATTGATTGCCCCCAGTATCGGGGGCGTTTGGGTTTAAGAGGTTAAACTTGTGTTTAGTCTTGACTCATTGTCCTTTATTAAAAAGCTTTCTGATTTGAAAAATCAACTGGAAAATTTCTTGAGAAATTTTGCGTGTAACTGATGCTTGGGGCGTGTTTCAACAAAGGAAGGAACACCCTTCAGGTCCGGTGGCCCCTTCTGATGGTCAGAGGAAGGAGGTGCAGTTGGGCTGGGGGCTGCCTGTGAACAGGAAGAACTCTCGTCCAAAATTGATCCCAAAGGCCAGTCCAAACCAGGATTGTGATGTTCAAGCCAGGGCCTCCCCAACGCCACCTGTGCATGCCATGACTCCATACTGAGGAATGCCAACTCTTCTGTATGGTTACCAGAGGTCAGCATGGGCACCAGTTGGGTTACCTTATTGACGTCAGGAAGGACAATCCCTGTTAGACACTGGGACTTCAGAGGAGCTGGCAGAGGCACAGCAGGAACCCTCAAGGGCAGCTTGTGAAGCCAAGTGCAGTCAAAATCCATGGGTACTGGAGGAGCTAGATGCGAAGACGCTCCGGTTTGAGCATCTTGGGATATGGGCAGGGAAGGCACCTGTAACCTTGCTCATCAGTCCATCAGCCACTCTTGCAGCTGGATGTCAATCCTCAGCGGCAGGTCGATGAGTTGGTCCAAATCTGAAGGGAGGACTCAGGTGGTAAACTTATCCTGAATTCACTCTGCCAAGCTGAACAGGGAGGCCTCAAACAATGCTCGGGCATCCCAGAACATGGAGACAGCCAAGCTGCGGAAGTCGATGGAGTAATCCAACACCGTCAGGTTGTGCTGGTGCAGCTGGAGCAGTTTTCAGGCAGCAGCATGGCTAGAGCAGGACTGATCAAAGGCAGCAGCCAAGGCAGCAAACGACAACACTGCAGGATGGCCTCCCAACAGGTGGCAGCCCAATCCCTGGCACATCCAGAGAGGCGAGTGATGGTGATGGCAAATGTAACTCTGGAACACTCAGTGGGGAAGGAAGAGGGCTGAAGCTCAAACATCATCGTACACTGATCCAGGAAACTGCAACTGTTGGTAGGATCGCCATTTTAGGTGTCTAAAACTGCCAGGTTGGGCTCCCAAGGGCTAGTGTCTGAGGGTGGGCTTGCTGCAGGAGGGAGCTGGCTGCTTGAGTGGCTGTGGCGAAGTCTCAAGAAATTTCGGAGCCACATGTTGATTGGAGAGAGCTCCAATGGACTGGCATAGCTGTTGGAGCTCACCCTCCTGCTGACCAATCTGCATTTCTTGGCACCACAGGGTGTAAACTGGACTTGACATCTCCGTTGATTCCATCTTGCGGCTAGATCGTACTGTTCTGTTGCTGATTCGGAATCAAGTACGGAGGTGGAGCACAATCCAATGTGTAGTTTTATTGACAACTTAAACAGAAGTTCAGGGATGAAACCCCAGAGGAAGAGATAGGGACGGAACTCCAGATAAGAACAATGAAGTTCAGTAGAGATGTTATGGACAAAGCTGTCAATTGAAGGCCATTGGCTTCTGTGATAACAGTCAGATGAAGTGCATGCTTTACCAGTGCCAAACTGTCCGACAGGAGGATGGTGTAGCTTGAGGGAAGCTCAGTTCTAATCCTGATGACCATTGAAGGATTGGAGACTTGTTCCTAACAAACTGATCAAAGGAACAGACTTGGACAGCGTTAACAAAAACGTGGTCTTAATCCTGGACCCGGATGAGGCTTGGGAGCTTGCTCCTGTTAAAATGGACAGACAAACTGACTTAAGCTGGGTTAACTTGAACTCATTCCCAACCCCGGACCCTGAGTAGACCTGGAAGGTTGTTTGAGTAAACTGACTAAAGAGGAAAGTTTCCTGGAGTAGCTATCATTAAAGTACACATTGCACTTAAAAAAGAAGAAAGGTTTTTGCTTGGAATACTGACTGATTCTAAGCACAAATAGCAAATTACAATGCAGCAACTTGCAACACAAAGCAGGGGGTTTAAATGCATGTCACTAGAACATTAGGAAGTTACCATGAAACAAGATGCAGCCGGGGAGGGAATTAAACGCAAGACATAAACCAATTAAAGGAGACATACTTCTAATAGACACGCAGGTTGCTGAATAGGAAGAGACACATTGAATTTTCATGAAGGTTGTGACATACACTCATCTCCTATGGACAGAGATGTCCATCTTTCCCTTACGGTCTGGCAGGCCCATCTGTCCTCTACTTAGAAAAAACATCCATCTCTTCCCTTCTGACAGAGACACACCCATCTATCTCCTACTGACAGAGAAGTTCATGTTTCCCATACTGGCAGAAATGTCCATCTTTCCCCTACTGACAGGGACATGCAATCTATCTCCTACTGACAAAAACATGCCCATTTATCTCCTACTGAGAGAGACATGCCCATATTTTCTTTACTCACAGTGACACATCCATCTACTGACAGATGTCACCTACATATCACCTACTGACTTGGATGCCCATCTCACCCCTACTTGCAGACATACCCATCTCTCTCCTACCAACAAAAATGTCCATCTCTCCCCATCTGACAGAGATTTCTGTCCCTCCCCTACTGGAGAGACACCCATATCTCCCCTTCTGGTGGAGACATGAACATCTACCTCCCACTGACAGACATCCACATATCTCCTTTACTGACAGAGACATGCCCATCTATTTCCTACTGACAGAAATGTCCTCCCTCTCCTACTGACAGAGACACACCAATCTTTACTGATAGAGAAGTGCATCTCTGCTCCTCTGACAGAGACACACCCATATTTCCTGTACAGAAAGAGATACACCCCTCTTTCCCCTACCATCAAAAGCCATCTTTCTCCTTTGGTCAGAAAAGTGCCCATATGTCCCCTACTGACAGAGAGATGCCCATATGTCCCTTACTGACAGAGAGATGCCCATATGTCCCCTATTGACAGAGAGATGCTCATATGTCCCCTATGGACAGAGAGACGCCCATACGTCCCCTACTGACAAAGAGACGCCCATACGTCCCCTACTGACAAAGAGACGCCCATATGTCCCCTACTGACAGAGAGATGCCCATATGTCCCCTACTGACAGAGATGCCCATATGTCCCCGACTGAAAGAGAGACGCCCATATGTCCCCTATTGACAGAGAGATGCCCATATATCTCCTCCTGACAGAGACGCCCATATGTCTCCTACTGACAGAGAGATGCCCATACGTCGCCTGCTGACAGAGAGATGCCCATACGTCCCCTACTGACAGAGAGATGCCCATATGTCCCCTGCTGACAGAGAGATGCCCATACGTCCCCTACTGACAGAGAGACGCCTATATGTCCTCTACTGATAGAGATGCCCATCTAACCCCAACTGACCGACTTTCCCGTATCCCACCCCTACTGACAGAGATATCAATCTCTCCCCTATGGACGGAGACACCCATATCTCCCCATTGACAGACATTCCCATGTACATCCAAATGACAGAGGTGTAATTCACTTCCATACTGACAGAAATGTCCGTCTCTCCCCTACCGACAGAGACACACCCATCTCCTCACTAGAGACAGATGCCCATCTTTCCCTTACTGTCAGTGATGCCAATTTCTCCTGTACTGACAGAGACGTGCCCATCTGTCCCCTACAGAGACAACAATCTCTCCCCTACTGACAGACATACCCACATTGCTCTTCTACTGATAAAGACACACCCATCTCACTCCTACTGACCGAGATGCCCATCTATCTCCTCCTGACATAGACATGTCTATATCTGCCCTACTGACAAAGACACACCTACATATCACCTACTAGCGGAAATGTCCACCTCTTTCTTACTAACAGGAATGTCTATCCCTCCCCTACTGACAGAGATATATACATCTCTCTCCTTCTGATAGAAACACGGCCTCAGCTGCCTTACGTACAGATATGCCCTTATCATTCCCCTACTGACAGGCTCACCCATATCTCTCCTTACTGACAGAGATGGCCATCTGTCCCCTACAGAGACAACCTTCTATCCCTTACTGACAGACACATGCCAACATCGCTCCCCTACTGAAAGAGACACACCCATCTCACCACTACTGACTTACATGCCCATCTATCTCCTACTGACAGAGACATGCCCGTATCCTCCCTACTGACAGAGACACACCTACATATCACCTACTAACGGAGATGTCCATCTCTTACTTACTGAAGGGAATGTCTATCCCTCCCCTACTGACAGAGATATACCCATCTCTCTCCTTCTGATAGAAAAACGGCCTCAGCTGCCCTACGTACAGACATGCCCTTATTATTCCCCTACTGACAGACATGCCTATATCTCTCCTTACTGACAGAGATGTCCATCATTCCACTAATAAGAGAGACGACCATCTTTTTCATAGTGACACAGGGCCACACCCATTGTGCTTTATGGTTCACTAAAGAGTCCAGAGCAGCCAGCATTTCTGGGGAAGAATAATGCGGCAGTTTTCCTGGCGGCTTGGAGCCATCACTCCTCCATGATTAGAGCGGAGGGGGAGCATTTGGGCGACCGAACAGCACCATAATGAGTGCTGGATTTCTGCACGTACACATGAATATCAAACAGACCCTGTTATACCATAACGGCTCCCAAGAAAAATTACAGCTCCATTATTTTATTTGCGTTACCTGTAATAGCAGGCATATTGGATATGGTATTTATTGTAGTGAAGCCTGTTCGGCTTTGTAGTAAACATGCTCTGATTTATCGCATTGGCTGCCCTGGCAATGTTTTATTCTTATTAAATTATACATAATTATTTCCTGGAAGTTGTAAAAAAGGAATGAAACCAACTCTTGTTTCCTTTCTCCCTCTCAATGCTGCTGAACAGCCACCCTTAGTATGGCAAGCAATAATTTCAGCCTGTGTGGTCCTCGTATATTTTAACAATATGAACACAGCGAATGTGAACCCAGTTCAGTCTAGTTAATAGGAGTTTTTATTCTTTCGGGTTTTTATGTATGCAAACGTCAGTATATAACAGTTTATGTTACATGCTATATACAGTGTATTAAGGCATAGGTTTGTGTGCATATTTGCATACAAGTTTCGCTGTGTGTCAGTTTTGACATAAGTTTGTGAAAACTGCATGCATCATGTAACTCATTTTCAGGGCTCTCTCCACAATAACTGAGGGAAAGAAATTACCATTAAATTTGAAAAAGGAGTAAGGTCACTTCTTGCACTCCGTTCCTCTGTGATCCAATTTTATTGGGATTTGGTGTGATTTGAACTGTGGCTCTCTTGGGAAATAAGTGTGTTGATTAATGCGGTCGTGGGCAGGGAAGGCCAGGCGCCACTCTCCGGTGGGAACAGGCCCTGTTTGACAAACAAAAACACAGCAGCAACTATTACAATCTTTACCCCAGCTCCAGCAACATTTCACGCAACTTCCTACCCACAATTCCTTTCTTAAGGTTGTGCATCCTTACATCATTTCTTTAGGATGCAGCAGGTGTCTGCACAAGATGTATGTTTTAAATCTAGTTATGAAAGATATATTACAATATTACAAATGTAGTAATGAAATATGAGCGAATTAAGGAATGCCCTGTTTAACATTAGCTGTTTTTTTAATATGAAAACAGGAAGGGATTTTTGCAGGACACCTTGAAATGGCAGACCCTGTGTCAGTCGTCTGTGGAAAAGAGTTTTGTGGAAGTGTCCAGTATTACACAAGCACAGCGAACCGGCAGCCAGTGCATTCTTTGCTGCCACCAGTAAGCAGTCAACCATCTATTAGCTCCAGTTGTTTAGATGACTAATTTATCCATAGCCCAGGGCATTGCAGTATCACCTGAAGCACGATCTGTCTTTGATCCTTTTGCAGGCCTATGGGCAGAGCAGAATGAACTGCAAGACTTTATGGAGTGTTTTTTTTTTAAGGAAATTCAGCATGGGAATGTAGGGATATATGCGAGTGGCACAGAGATCGATCATGTGTCAACTTATTCAGTATAAAAATATGCAAGTTTACATTGCAGTCTCAAAAAAATTGTCCTTATTATAAAATTGAATAGAACGTATATTTCATCACACCCACAAATGCCCAGACTAGTTTTTTTCTTCTTGGCATTTATTAAAAATTAGATTATGATTTCATTGATTTTCAATAAGGAAAATGAAATAAATCAATAAGACAGCTTATTCTATGAATACAATGGGGTTTCATATCTTACTGAAGCATAAATTTCACAGTGGCTTTCTACTGATACAAATTATAATCTTCCCTTATACATTGTGGGTGTACGCTGTACATCTGTACATGTTACAGTCAGATTGTGAAACCAATAATTTCCTGAGAAGTCTAAACAATGACTAATTTCGCAATCTGACTGTAACATATATGCGATGCTGTGAAAAAATATTTCCCCCCTTTCAGATTTCTTCTATTTTTGCTTATCTGTCATATTCAAATGTTTCAGATCATCACTCTAATTTTAATACAAAACAAAGAAAATGTGAGTAATCGTAAAATGCATAATAATTGATCAATTTCATTTATTGGAGCTAAAGAGTTATTCCGAATCTATATCACTCGTGAAAAATTAATTGCCCCACCCCCCCCCCCCCATATCTAATATGATTGTGCCACCCTTGGCAGCAACAACTGCAATCAAGCATTTGCAGTGACTGACAGTGAGTCTTTCACACCGCTGAGGAGGAATTTTGGCCCACTCTTCTTCACAGAATTGTTTTAATTCAGCCACATTGGAGGGTTTTTGAGCATGAACGGCCTGTTTCAGTTTATGCCGCAGCATCTAAATCAGATTGAAGTCAGTGCTTTGATTTGGCCACTCCAAAACTTTTATCTTGTTTCTTTTGAGCACTACAGGGCTTGTATGCTTTGGATCATTGTCTTGCTTGCATAACCCACGCTTGAGCTTTAGGTCACGATCTGATGGCCAGAAATCTCCTTCAGGATTTTTTGGAAGAGAGTAGAATTCATGGTTCCATCAATATTGGCTTGTCAGCCAGGTCCTGAAGCAGCAAAGCAGCCCCAGGCCATCATGCTACCACCACCATTTATTTCCGTCAGTAGACAAAATCATTGTTTTAAAACTGCAACTGCATTCTGCGTTTACTCGGCTTATCTTCGCCCGATAATAAAATGTTTGAAGATCTTAAACATTTAAATGTGACAGATATGGAAAAATCGAATAAATCTGGGGGGGGGTGTACTTTTTCACAGAACTGTATTGTGGGCCAGAGGAGTGAATTGTGTTCCATCAGGTAATATGAATTTAGGACAAAAGTCTCTCGCTAAATTGCTATAGAAGTGCGTAACTTAGCAAACTAACAGCCAGCTTGAGCTCTATCCATCTATTCGTAGTTCTTTTGCTGAAATAACAGGCCGCGCGCTCAATTTAATTAATCAAGCTAGTTACTCTCAAACTGTTCGAAGTTACAAGCTGTTTTAAATCAGTTTCATTACACTTGCCCTGAACGCAAAGCACATATCATTTACGTGTACTCTAATTTGCATATATGCGGACGAAGTCAGTAGGATGAATTACGCGTTCTATAAGTATAATTAAAACGCGTGAGCTCGTAATTAAATAAAAAAAAAGTTATATCAGTCGTAGACCACTTTACCCTGCATTCTGCTTGATTAACTTCTTTTCACATTATTATGCCTCATGCAGGATTCTCTCTCTCTCTCTCTCTCTCTCTCTCTGTCTCTCAATGATTTCCTGCCTTATATATTTGCCTTATATATTTGCTTGGGACGATATTTTCTGCCATTATCCTATAGCTCATGTATTTTTTTTTACTTAAATTATGACCTGGAAACGTTACCTTGCCTTCTTATGGGAATAATTTTTTCTAAATATGAAGGATTCTGATGTTTGATATGAATATTCTGCAAGAAATATAAGATGACAAGTTTTCCCCAAAATGTGAGGCCTAGATCGCAAGGGGCAAAGTAATCCCGATGGACAATAAACCAAGGCCAGTGGTTTTTGCGGCTTTGTTCATGCATCACGGTCATTGTGCCATTTGCAGACAATATTAAGCACGAGTAGAAGGTAGGAAAAATGAATTCACAATGTTCCTTGAAAAAAATTCATAAAGTAAAGAGATTACTTTGAGTTCAAATTGTTCGTCAATGTACGTGCACGGCCTCTGAATGAATTTTGTCTATACAAGGAGCTTATGCATTATTTATAATGATTATGATCATTATTTTGGACAAGTATTTAACCTACTTGATATTAGCCGGTAAATGTTATAATTTCTTTAATTAAATTGATATTATACACGTATGTAGGCCTATGGGTTTGAAGCCTATTAGGCTACTGAAAGTATCTCCTGCAAACGCTTGTCAGTATGATGTACGTTAGCTTACGTTGCCTGCCAAATCAATATCTGCACCTCTGTTCATTGAAATATACAGAAATATGACTCCGACTCAGGCCAAATCAATGAGATAAGCCTTCATTAACTAATTTTACGCATTGCCCTGGTGGTAAGCATTGGGCCAATAATTCTTGATTCTTATTTACATGTTGGGATTGGCAGTGAAATAAATTGGTCAATAAAATGTTTGGGATAAGGGATAGAACTCAGTTGCCCTCTTTGTGTGGGTAAAATTTCAATTCGTTTGACATTTTTCTAATGTTGGAGGGAAAAACGCAAATATCCCGGCGCAACTTTAGTTCGCAACTGCTTTTGAAAGTCAAATAATACATTGAAAGCAAGTATTTACAGACATAATTTTTCTGGTTTGGTGACAGAAATATATGCAAATGTTAAAATCACAGCGCTCAAATGCACGTCAATAAGCCGGTAAAAGAATAAATGACAATGCAAATATCACAAATAAAGTGAAATTTGCTGTCCGTGAGATGTTTAAGAAGTCTCTCCGGGAAAGGGATTTGCAGTGGTAAATAAGTTTCCCCTGTCAAATACTCGGGTATTTTTGATATAGGCCTATATTTAATGCTTCTTTGTGCAATTATTTTATGTATCTCCATATTTTTATTTTTTCTCAATAAATGTGCCTGTATTCGCGTTTCTTACCATCCATCAAAGATCATCTAAGGCAGCGTTACTTACCTAAATTGCGATCACAAGTTAGCATGACCCCTGCTGGTCAGAGAATTTTCTCTCTTTCACCAAGTATCAGAAAATTAACAGAGTTGTTCTCGAGCCTGCGAGAGTATTTGCTAGAAGGCGTAAACATACCTACTGAATTAAAATCGGCCTATAGCGTGGACACTGTGTTTTAATGCACTTTTCGTTGCTTTTGCTTTCTGCGGGATCATCCTGGCTTTTCTGGGAGCTCTTTCGTGTCGAATTCAGTGCACTCACATATAGCCTAATGCGACTAGTGTTCCTTCTTTTATTCCGTTCTCCATGGCAACAGAAATTTTGCGCACAGAAATGCTTCCCTATCAATGAAACAAACGATCTTCATACGGCCGCACGCCGTGGCATCTGCACCGAAAGGGCGCCCAAAGTTAACCGGTGAGAGAAAGAAAAAAGATCTGCCACACCAACTTTAAACTTTTCCTTCCATAAAAATATCTAAATATTAAATTCCACTCGTATCAAAAGTATGCCTGTGGTAAAATGTAAGCGAACCAATATCATCTTTCAGGAAGTTTAGTTCAGAAGTGAAATCAAGGCCATGTACTTTTTAAAAAGTTTTTTTCTTTTAAATATAAAAATAAAATAAAAAAACTGTAGCCTATGATTTGTACTGATTTCTTTTTGACGGGTCTCAAAATATACTAATTCCGTATTCCAAAATATCCAGTTAAAACGATCGAAAGCTTTTGCAAAATGAGACCCTCGACGTAATAAGCGAACAATAATGCTTTTAATTAATCCAAAAGTATGGATCCATGTGGGCCATCGGTTTTTTATCTCGAAGATTCCAAACCAACTCGGTAAATAACTGCAAGGAATCACCATGTAAGCGACTTAAAATCCACTCGTATGCGACTCCTGGTAAATTCAGCTGGGAGGGAGCCCTATTGAAGTTTGATTGATCGCGCGCTCTACTCTGGACATTCAAGCAGCTAACAAAACAGCGCTTAACCGAATGCTCATTGTTTATAAACTAAGATCAGAGAGCTCAATATAACAAAAAGCCTTTTTTTTTTTTAATGCGACATACGCTTTTTGCCATTAAATAATTGGCACAGTTTCATCAGGTAAAATGAACCCTTTATTCTATATATATATATATATATATATATATATATATATATATATGAATGTATATGTATATAAAATTAGGGGCAAATTTATGAATTACCCTTGCTTACATAAAACCGTAAAACCGCGCAAAGACGAAAGACTATAAAGGATGAAGGAAGTTTTTATCTTCTAATCATCTGAACCCTCCACCTCGAATAAAATAAATGAATATTTCCTGAATAAATAGACATTTCTAAATATCTAGCATGCAATTTATGCAATTGATTTTTGGATGAAATTAATTACCGTGTTTCGCCATCTCCGTCCTATAACGGTCCATCCTAAGATTTCCCTGTCCTGAAACTCAACTGAGCTCTGCTCTGCTCCACTACTCTATTATTTTCACTTAAATATATGAAAATTTATGCAAATGAAAGTCAGCTTAAACTGGTCGTCTCGAGCTATACTTGGGTTTTTTTTTTTCTTTTTTGCATACAAAACAAATGAACTCCGCAGCAGGGGACGTGGGGAGCCAACAACTTGAACAAATAAATACATAAACACCAAGGAGTGGAAAAATACAAAAAATCTGAGGACTCCCATCTCTATAAGGTGTTTTTCTTTGCCCTCTGCTCTGTTTGGGGAGAAAAACGACTTTTCTTTTCACTACCAGCTTTTGGCTGCGCGCAAGACACCCTTTGAAAGCTCGCGCTGTGAAATGCAGAGCAGCAATCTACGCAGAAATCTTCTCCGTGTATTAATGAAAAGGCGACCCCCACGGCAAAAACCTTGTTCTCCTCACTCTGTATAAACGCCTCCACGAGACTCATGCGGGTTTTGAGCCGGATCCAAATGAAATCTGCTGAGAAGGGAAACGTGGGATTCTGACACTGAGCCTTGATCAGCACCTACATTTATCTTCGTCTTTATTCAGTGAAATCGCCCGGGTACAGAAATTGCCCCGTGGAAGACTATGCATTCCGGGAAATTTTCGGTATTCCCAAGCGCTACTGATCATAAACCTGTGCTCCAAACGAACAAATAAGATGGACTGGTTCCCGTTTAAATTACTCGCGCGCGTCAATTCACTGTTCACTTGACACCAATACGAACTTCGATGAGAACAAATTGTAGTTCATCTGTCCCATTCATTCGCAATTCTGGCATTAGGGAACTCTGTGGGGTACACAAGAGTACAAAAATACACGAGAACAAAAATGGCTTTATTTCGTCGCGTAGGGTTGACGTCCATAGGTTGCTCAACGCAGGGCTCAGAGTGCGGTTGTTTCTCCCAAATCCCCAAAAGACTGCTCAATTTACCCTTGTTTTGGTTGCCACTCTCTTTTTCCGTGGTTCAGCGAGGTTGCCTGTGCGCTGTGTTTCCGCTCGAAAGCATCGCTTAGAACAACCTCCACCCCCAACTTACTTTTTTCTGTTAACTCTTAACAATCCAAAGCTTGAATCCTTTTTGTTGACATCACGATACGAGAAGTCTGTGTTTATTATCATACTGTAGCCTATTTTGTGGTCTAGTGGGCCTAATCAATACTAGAATATTCTTTATGAGTCTAAATTGTTTAGGCACGAAAGTTCTCATTGATACTTATTACTCCCCAGTAAATTTAGGCTCTTTCTGTGGTTCCTCTATACCTTCTTGGACAGCTTCAGATGCCGCTATTTGTAGTTCAGTGTTGTTCACTCGGCGCACTTCAAACGTCACACCGTTATGCAGATGCAGAATAAATTTTTTTCATTATTATAATTATTGTTATTATGATGATTATTATTATTAGTAGTAGTAGTAGTAGTAGTAGTATGTGTGATTGATTTATTGACGTTTTTTTCTGAGAATGTGCAACAAAGAATTCGAACATTTTGGATTTACACACTTACCTATGCAAGATTAATTTTTCAGGAAAAGGTTATGCACATGCAGAAAAGGTAACAAAATCACACTTACGCGCGCATGCACACTCACACACACATGCACACACACGCGCGCGCACACACACACACACACACACACACACACACACACACACACACGCACACACGCGCATTCGCACAAAATTAAAATGTAACCAATCGAAACGGCCGGTAGGGATGCCTGCGCGCATAGAGCTCGATTTTCCGCACCTGACAATCACTTTACGGTTATCCAATCAACGAGACCCTTGCAGCCAACTTCCTTGTTCTGGAGGTGGGGGCGGGGCGGGGTTGGTGTTTGCACGCTTGGCAAAGCGTAAACATTCGTGTGTCCCTGAGAGAGAGAGAGAGAGAGAGAGAGAGAGAGAGAGAATGCAGCCACCATCGTGCACTGTAATTCAGGGTCGTACTTCAATTGGCGTTCGGGGTTTTGCAGGTTTAAGAACATTAAATAGAACAAAGAGAGTACGTCTATAGCATTATAAAGAAACGACGTACGCAATTTACTTGTCTTCAAAACCTCGTCTAACTCACGAAAGGCTAAAAAATCGTTGATATTTGCTTCCGCTTTACGGGGTCTTTCAAAAGGATTTTATTTTTTCGTGCACAATATGTAAAGACGCGCATAGCCTCTAGAAGTTACCGCGGAGAAACTTTCTGATTTCATTTTTCGGTTTAACGCGAATGGACTGCGTGGGGTTTTTATTTAATATAGGTTACTGACTTTAATAAACTCACCAATTTGAATTGGTAGTGTTTTTTCATTCGCACGTATACTGTATTCTTCTGCAGAGGAGGCTTTATTATACATAGACACTTACTGGATTTTTGACTGATTCTTTCTCCCTTCTACTTTTGTTGTGCAACGGATGCCGTCGATGGTATCAGCGAACAAGGCTGCGATTTCTTAAGTTTGAATAATTCATGGCAAAGATTTTTCCTGCCTGAGGGACACTAAAGTAATATAAAAGAGGGAGGGGGTTAATCACGGAACACATTCTTAAGGGTTAACGGGATGGCCACAGCGGCTTCCAATCCCTATCTACCCAGCAGCGGCATTCTCTCGTCAGGTTCAGTCGTACATTCGGACTCCGGAGGCGGTGGTATGCAGCCGGGCAGCGCTGCCGTTACTTCGGTGTCCGGTGGGTACAGAGGAGACCCCACAGCGAAGATGGTGCAGAGCGACTTCATGCAAGGAGCTATGGCAGCGAGTAACGGGAGCCACATGCTGAGCCATGCTCATCAGTGGGTGACATCCCTGCCTCACGCGGCTGCTGCGGCGGCTGCAGCCGCGGTAGCAGCGGCGGAAGCCGGCTCGCCTTGGTCATCCAGTCCCGTTGGAATGACAGGCAGCCCGCAACAGCAGGATGTCAAAAACAATTCGGCCAGGGACGATCTGCACTCGGGTACTGCGCTGCACCACCGGCCACCGCATCTGGGGTCCCATCAGACTCACCCAGGGACTTGGGGAGGCACTACGGCGGCGCACATGTCCTCCATAGCGGGTGGGCAGCAGCAGCAACAGTCGCTGATTTACTCGCAGCCAGGCGGATTCACGGTGAACGGGATGCTGAGTCCTCCTGGGAATCAGGGCTTGGTGCACCCGAGTTTGGTGCGCGGAGACACGCCGGAACTCGAGCACGGGAGCCATCATCACCATCATCACCACCAGCATCAGCACCATCAGCAGACGCACCACGGCGGAGTAGGCAGCCACGACCCACACTCCGACGAGGACACGCCGACTTCAGATGATCTTGAGCAGTTCGCCAAACAATTCAAGCAAAGGCGGATCAAACTGGGCTTCACTCAGGCTGACGTGGGACTGGCCTTGGGCACGCTGTACGGGAACGTGTTTTCTCAGACCACAATCTGCAGATTTGAAGCGCTACAGCTGAGCTTCAAAAACATGTGCAAGCTGAAGCCGCTGTTAAACAAATGGCTGGAGGAGGCTGACTCGTCTACCGGGAGTCCCACTAGCATTGATAAGATAGCAGCGCAAGGCAGAAAACGAAAGAAGCGGACCTCCATCGAAGTCAGTGTTAAGGGGGCTTTGGAAAGCCATTTCTTGAAATGTCCAAAACCCGCGGCCCAGGAGATCTCGTCTTTAGCGGACAGTTTGCAGCTGGAGAAAGAGGTGGTTCGAGTGTGGTTTTGCAATCGGAGGCAGAAAGAGAAAAGAATGACGCCACCCGGTTTGCCGCAGACGCCGGAGGATGTGTACTCTCAGGTCGGCAATGTGAGTGCAGATACGCCGCCCCCCGCCATGGAGTGCAAACGAATGTATACTGAGACATAAGAACACTGCACGAGCCTATATGTTTTATACATGTCTAATCACTTAGGACAAAGACTACCGACAAGGTAGCAAAGTGTTTTCATACTGTGATTGTGATGGAATATGATGAATACGGCCTCCAATATGTTTTATATTTTTTGCAAAAAAAGAAAAAAAAAACAAATACAAAAAAACAAATACAAAACAAAGCAAAAACAGAAAGCACTTCTTCTCAATCCCAGCCCAGACTCGCGGCACTAACTTGCTCCTGGCCCTCAAATGTCTTAACCTAAAAGGTATTGTCTGCTTTTTCTTTCAGGGACAATTTTTAGTAGATTACATAAAAGAACCAAGTTTAACTGGGCCCAGAGAACCAAACGACCAGAGGGTGACGTCTACAAGTTCGTTCCATCAGGTAATTTTGGCGCACTAAATATCATCTTCACGAAAACAAAAGCAAGAGTAAAATGTCAGTATCTTTTCTCCTTTGTACTGATCATCAATTTATTTTTTGTGCCGGCATAAAAAAAGGATGCGGCATTAACTCAGTCAACAAAAACGGACTACCCAAAGATAACAAAGGAATCAAGTGTGACTACATCAAGAGGAGAAGAATTTGTGAAGCCTCAGACATTTGTAACGAGGATTGCATGGCTAGATATTTTTTAAGAAAAAAGGAATTAAGATTTTTTTTTTTTTTTTTTTGGCGACCGCGCCCCACCCTCTCCGCAAACTTTGGCAGGACTGTTTTGCCATTCTCTGAACCGCTCACCGGTATCCCCCTAAGCAGAATGCAGATCTCAAAGATCTTTTTTTTCTGTTTTGTGGACAAACCACTTTCGGAGGATTTTTTTTAAAGGAAATAGAAAGCAAATTTAAACAACTGTCAAAAGCTGCACTTACCTGAATTTTTATCTCCATTGCCAAGTGTGAGTGAATGGGCGTGTGGATGTTACAATTACTGCCATTTCCAAGCAGGTCTTTTGGTAGGTTTTAATAAACAAACTCTGTAATGCCGGAAATATAGATTCTTCGGATCATACTCTGACCTGAGTCATGTACTTCATATTTTTCCCTCAAAATCACTTGTTCTTATATTTTACTCTGAGTAACTGTGGACTGTTGCAAAACGGTAATTTATTTTCCCCTGAAACATTTTCTGAAATGCATTTCTTTCTCGTTTCGATGTTATCCTAATTGGTTTTGCTTATCTTTTTGCATTGTAATTGTTTTCAGTGGAGCACAATTTAAGCAGGAGATGTCATGGACAGTTGATAGATAGTATGGGTAGCTATATTTTGATGTGATAATTTGGTTGTAATTTAATTTCATTAGTGATCCCGTCAGATATGATTGAGAACAATAAATTTGTAAGAATAAAATAACTTCCTTGTTTGTTTTGCAAATAATAGCTCAGATTTATCATTTTGATTCGTATTGAATCATTGACCTATGGCTATACGCTATATACCTTTTCTACTTATTTGCTGTGAAGAAAGCTTGTGCTTGCCGTGTTTTACGATCTTATCTGAAATAAGCCATTGTTGTGTGCTGTGGATTTTGTAAATACTGTGCTAGCGAGGTGTCGCTTTTAGAGAAATTGCACGTGGAGGTTAGATTTCTTCTTGACCCCGCCTGACCTTTTTGTTTGGCGAGTAAAATGTGCGCCATGAGCACTACGTGCCTAAAATCAGCCCAAATAAAGCCAGTTTTTAAACCATTTCTTCAGTGTTTCGCAATATATCACCAATGTATTCTAATTGCCAGAGATATTATTTGTCCAGATAAAGTTCATATTCTGCTGGCCTGCAAATGGCTTGGATTTATATGGCGAAACAATCAAACGAATACTCTCTGCATAATTTGTGCATCTTGAATTTTAATAATAGTCCATACGACTACTATTCTGTATACCTGTTGTTTCGTTATTCCACGTAGGGCCCAATAATCATCAAATAGTACACTTAGGAAGCTTGGCTCAAATACTAATTCTACTGTTTGATCCGCATAGCCTGTTTTATTCGAAATGACATCGGTTTAGGTCTACATTATCTGTCGACATTTTGCATATCCTGTCTGTAGCATGAATTCTGGTTTCATTGGTGGTGAACGAACTGTTTTATTCAAACTCACTGATATATTATTATTATTATTATTATTATTTTATTATTGTTGTTGTTGTTGTTGTTGTTGTTAGCAGTAGTAATAGTAGTAGTGGTAGTAGCAGTAGTCATTGTTTTTGCATTAGTACTAGTTGTGGTTGTTGTAGTTTTGATGGTTAGTTGAAATACATGCGGGCCTATTTCCATTTTTAGTTAAGGTAGTGAAAAACAAAGGACATTTGATCATGGTAGACCTGCCAGTGTTCAATTACGACTTCCAATTATAAAAGTGTTCATAGGCAATTTTTCAGGTCTCTGATAAATGTATGTTTTCACTGACTTATCCTTTTGTTAGCATTAATAGCCGTGACTGTAAAATGCGAGTACTTCCTGCTAGAGGTATTTATTTCAACACTGTTCCCCGCATTTATGTATTTATTTATTTAATGAATAGGCTACTTTCATGTCAGTGTTGTTGGGAATACCCATAACTACAGTTAATGCTTTCCTATGTTTCTTGAGACAAACTCGTCAGCTTAGCGACACTGTGCAGTCACCTCTCTGTTGATAAGAAGCCTGTACAGCGGCTGTAAGCACTGCATGCGGCTCATGGTGTGGCCTTCGAGTATCGCCTGGGCTTTGATGCACGCAAACAGGGTTAATGAAATCACGTGAAAAGCAGGATCGTTTTGAGTCATATTCAGCTTTTATAAAACTGAGGCCAGTATGTGCGCGTGTTGTCTTCGATTTTGGGGCAGTCAACTTCCACCATTTTGCGCTTTTATTGTAGGATGGACGCTGTGTTTACAGTGCAGGGGTGGGCTGGCGAAATAATGTCGATGTCGTCTTTGTGCCTTTTGGTTGCGAAGTGCAACTGAAAGAATAATCAGGAGTCGCCTAGCAGTTGGCTATTAGAATCTGTAGACTACATTTGGAATCTCATTAAATTGGCCATATGTTAGACCTGTTCGAACCAAAACTAGCCCAATAGACCACCACCTATGCCGGTGGTATAACATCCTGAACACATCTCGTATTTATCTCCGACTGACTATGAAACGATAGTGAAGAGGGGAAGGTTGAGACTTCAAAATGATGGCGTTTCCTCTCGTCATTTTTACCTAGATGCAGTTTTCCGCGTATATATATATATATATTTTTTTTTCTTTTTTTAATCTGATTTGTTTGCTATTGAACGTCTAATGTTAATCCAAGAAGCACATAGGCCTTGGTTTGCACTGTTTTTCAAAGTCCTGTTTCGTCTGCGCTTGTAGCCATCAGCTTGATCTCTTTTAAGGGATATTGCTGGCCTACAGCTCAGTGGTATTATTATTATTATTATTATTATTATTGCTACTACTACTACTACTACTACTACTACTAATAATAATAATAATTAATTATTATTATTATTATTATTGTTGTTGTTGTTGTTATCATTGTTATTATTCTTACTATTATTATTACAACTATTGCTTATTTATTTATTTATTTATTTATTTATTTTGCTTGTTTATTTGCTGTAGTTTTCTGTTGTGGTGACGATTCAACAAAGCGCTCAAACCCTCTCTCAGATTTAAATTTCGCGGATGACTTGCCATACACTGGTTGCGTAGCAACTGCTTTCAACCGGTTATATGCGAATATGCATCTTTCTCTGAATGACATCAAAGGTGCCTGCCAGACGTAGGCCTTACTGACTGACTTTGGATCAGCCCAGTCAGTGCAATATCAGAAGTGTGCCTCATCACTGTTCAAACAGCCGAAAAAGTTTGTCTACCCTCTTACAGGCCTGTATGTTTGAAATCAGCTTTGGCACCGCGCTGGGGATACATTGCCGACTAATAATGTCCCAAAATAAAACTGGCATCTGGCAATCCGAGGCTACACTAGATAGCGTGGTGCACTAAATTGTTTTGAAGGAACCAATTTCCTCAAAGAAAAAATCATGTGTCAGCCAACTTTATGATCTTGTGTTAACGGCACTTAAAACATGGTAAAAATAACTTTTAAAAATTTTTACTTTTTTTTATAAGTAGGCTACCATCCACATGATGCAATGTAGGCTTTTTGAGATAACAGGTTTCCACAAAAATTTGACTTCGCCACACTAACAGGGTTTGCAGTGTAATCGAGAAGTTAATGAATGATTGTATAAATAGCCACATTCCAATAAGTCTCTTCCAATCCCATAGTCTGGAATACCTGACTATATTATTTTGGGATTGATTCAGTAGAAGTCGCTGCTTCAGTGATGGATTTAAGCTTTTGCATAATCAAGATGAAGAATACTCAAAATGATTATGTTACTGAGGGCTTCTTACAAAAACGGCATTGGCCAAGTTTGTCAACGGTTATATGCCATTGCCCCCAAGAATCTTAGCTGAGGGACGGAACAACTTTGTAAAATAGTCTATCTTTTCATTACTGGGTGAATTTGTTTCATGACATCAACTACGCATTAGAATAATAGGAATATCTGGCAACTAATGTTGCACTATAGTGCTCCGATAATTTCTGAGTCAAAAGTTCAAAATATGCTTGAAATGTCTTTAGGCCTGCCTTTCCTCTGGTAGGCCTTCCTGAAAAAGTAGGATATATTCACGTATCGGGTAATGTCAATCTATACAAAGGTCATTTCATGCTCTGTTTGAAAAAATAATTTAGGCTAACTCATTATTCTGGGAATCTGCCGAAATTTTCGAGACGGGCCGTGGAATTAAATGTTTCAATGAAGCGATGCGTCAGAAATGTCATTTAGTGTTGTTGAGTGGGGAATATGACTCCAGCTTTCCCTGAATTGAGGTGCAATAATTTGACGTCACTCTTTAAACGTTTGCTTGTTTGGAAAGAGTTCTTTATTCAAACAAAAAATGGAATAGAATAATGCTACCATAGCTTATTCTGGCGAGCACAAGTAGTCTCCTTGTTCATTTACGGCTACTAAAGCGTTAAACTATTTCCCCACCAAATTAGTGATTCACGACATTTTTTTTTTCTTGGTAAAGATTAAGTTACCAATGATAATTGATGAGTCATTGTCTGTTTCAGACCTTTTTTCCCTGAGACTAGCCGCACCTACAAGTTCATCAGGCATCACAATGAAAGAATCAGTCTTTTTTTTTTAAAGGTTAGTCATTTAAGCAAAAAGAGAAAATTAAAATTGCCAGAAAAACCTTTGCTAGCGAGCCCAATAGCTATTATTTTAAGGTCATTGAAGCGTAACTCTTCAAATTTATGATCCACGGCATTGTTTATCATTGGTAAAGATTAAGTCTCCAATAATGATTTTTGATTCGTTGTCTGAAATAGCAAATGACTATCAACAAAGAAAACAGCGGAAGCAATCGTAGCACTAATACTAAATGCCATTAACGATCATTATTATTCGGCCTACGTTTAAAAATATAATTAAAATATAGGCATAAAACTTATGCCAGAAAACAAAAGCTCTGATGCGAAATCTTATCTTGTAATATACAATAGCATACATTGCACATATTCTCGAAAGATAAATGTAAACACAAAAATGATTTTAATTTATTCATTTTATTGTTATTGTTTATCTTTCTCATCTTTCCGCACATAGTGTAACACTGTGTGTTCGAGTCATCATTCTAAAAACCTTTTATTTGAAATGGACTTGCTAAGGTAATATGAATACCATTTAGTCAAGCAATTATTTTCTCTTGTGTTATCATTTTAATCGTCTTTGTTATTTTCGCTACAACGAAAATGTCTTAACAAGTCTGGAAATGTTCTCGGAACATATTGAAAATATAAGGGGTGAATTTTTTATGGCATATTGTTTTCAACAATAATATTCTCGCCGAAACGTGACCTGAACTTTGAAATATTTAAATGTCAGACTATGTTTCACAAAGCATCATCCGCGTCACCATTTTGTACAGATTTCTGCTCCTTCTCAGACCAGCCCACCGCACCCTTGGTCTTGTTTCTTTGTATTCTTCTTCGGATAGGTCTCAGTTCTGACCATAGAATTGATCATTTTTCTTTGGTTGTCTCTGCAGGGATATGCCGTCTCCTTAATTTTGCCTGTAGTCTGATGATTAATTTGACACCACTGTAAATATCAAGTAATTTCGTGTGCTCCTAATTATTCTGAGTGGTTGCCATGCGGCCTAAATGTTCATATGCCTTTATTTATATCAACGGCAAAAGATACGCTTGTTTATTTGAAATTAATATATGCTGCCTACTTTATTCAATGTATGCAACCGAACTGATTCAACCCAGAGCGGAAAGGATCCACATAAAGGCTCAAAAGTGTCGACGGTGATCGGTTTTTCCGTGCTTGTATCTGAATGGAAAAACTTGGTAATACTTCCTTCTGTATTTATCTTTCATCATTTCTTCAAGTATGCATGAATGTGTAGGCCTACTATTTTAACACGTCTTTAATGTATTATATGCGTAGATGAAAATAATGTGGTGTTTAGCCTTGAGATTTCCTTGGGCTAATTATTATTTTTTTCCATGAAAAGGTAGTTAATAAATCAGTATGCGCGCCTCCAACTTGTTAGTTGAAAATACTATTGCGTGTCGAAACAGTTGCACTTGTTCACTGTGCAGGTATAATACTTGACATGCCTTTTGAGTATGCTAAATTCGAAAAAAAAAAAAATTGTCTGAATCAACCGAATGAGACGGATTTAAGATGGCCGTTCCAAGAATGGGCCTTCTCAATTTTGCAGTCATCCTTTATATAGTTGTATATCTTTATATAACTAATAAAAATGTCGCCAATATTATTAACTAATGGTTACAGATCAGAACCGACCGCTTCAAGGTGTTGTCCAATAGGCCTATATAAGGGTTAGGCTTAGGCTTTTTGAAATCTGTTAACGCCCACGTCAATAATTCGTCACTGTAAAGGCTATTGCGAGCAAAATTATTTCCTACAGGTGCCGCCTCAGCGAAGTTCATCCTCTGTTCCTGTTCCTTCACGAGACAGTGCTTTGCGCGTCACGGTGCACTGATGGAAATACATTAATGTTCCAGGCCGTTCTGTGTCACTTTGGCACTTAATACCTCGAGCGGGAAACCAATACATTATTCATAATTTTGCTGGTGAAAGGAATAGCCTATATTAGTTCAGACGTCTGGAAGATCAGGCGATACAAAGCAAAGGATGGAAACCGGCGTTTGCTCGTGCACATTTGAGTGCCTCCATTCTTGTCCGCCTCATGCTCTCAGGCTTTCCTAACTGAACTGACTGAGAACATGAAGTAGGTGAATACAGTGATGTGACGATGAATGTTGTCCTTGTGCACACAAAAAACATCGTTGGTTGACATTCGAAGGGATGGACGGGTAGCCAAGGAAATACAGTTCCCCTAAAATTTGTTGCGTAACCAGTCTACTCGACATTCACGTTGAGCGTGCCGCTTTACTTTTACGCCGACATTACCTTGGGAAAAAAAAAAAAAAACTTTTATAAAGTCTGTGAAAAGAAGGTCTGCAATTTGATTCAGCATAGAATCTAACAGTTAAATAACTTTGATGCACTCTCTGAAAACGCAACTTTTCGAAAACGTCTTTCCAAGGCCAATACGTGGCTACATTGAGTAGGCTAGCTACAGCTGACAGATGTATCAACGTCTTCTTTTGTATTATAACCTTTCTGTGAGAACGTTTGGACCGAAAAATGACCAAATTTAAGACCATGTTAAGGATATCTTGGGGCTGAGAAAGAGTACTGAAACAAGGAACTGGTATCGAGATAATAGAATCGAGAGAATCGTCACGAAACTGTGTACATGAGAATGCTTCAGCATTTGCTTAAAATGTAATAATGGGGCAAATGCAATGTCTTAGCCATTTTTAGTGAAAAACAAAATTTTAATACAGATTCTTCAACTGAAAAATCAAACATTTTTTGAGAGCATTGAGGCTGAAATCCTCAAAAAAGTAGGAACATTGAGGCTTAGGCCCCAAAATAAACGTTACTATAAAAAAGAGTAGGCTATTTACATTTCTTAGCTCGTTGTGAAGTTTATTATATCATTGGCTACTTTAATTCGCGCATGTTTGGCAGTGCGAGCGTTTTCCCTGGCTTGGAAATGAGGAACAGGTCAGTCACCTCCAGCAGGCTTTACCTCGCTGACTAAAGAAGTGTCAGTGTACTTCTCACCCTCACCGAATAGGAACGCCGTGTGAGATTGATCAATGTAATACAACGCATCCGTTATGCCGTCTCTCATAGTTCTACTGGCCCTATACTTCTTTTCTGCTAAGTTCTTTACAAGTCAAATCCAACAGTGTCCATTGCTCGCACATGAATGAATGTGTTAACATGTCTAAACACAATGTCGTCTTCTGCGAACAATATAGGCCTCGATCAGATTTATGGAACAAGGGAAACAGGTATACGCCTCGAACTATCAAACAACAACAACAATTATTATTCTTATTATTATTATTATTATTATTATTATTATTACTGTGATGCAGTTTTTTTTTTTTTTTTTTACGCGAGTTCAGTCAAAACGTTGAAATGCTGCCAGATAAGGGTCTGTACTATTCATTCATCCATTCCACAAGCATGAAAACTCTCTCTTCTCTCGAGTTAATCTTCAATGGCTGCTGCGTTTTTCCGAGCAAGACCTGGGTAAATGTTGTTTATTCGGGACCCATTTTACAATGATCGACATAAAATTCATTTCACACATTTGTATGGTGTCCCGTAAATGTAGCATTCAAGGGTATTGCATTGCACGAAACTTTAGCGCCACCTTCTGGGGATACCATATCTTATAAAAAGAATTGTTTCATGGGAAGCGAAAAGGTCGAAGTCATTTCCCCGGAAAGAATGCCTTTTAATGCAATTAATTAATTACAACTATTACTACTACTACTACTACTAATAATAATAATAATAATAATAGTAGTAGTAGTAGTAGTAGTAGAAGTAGTATTAGTAGTAGTTGTAGAAAAAGTAATTTAATATGTACTTTCGATTTCAAGCTTATTGCTAAAAAATACGGTGAGTCTCGAGACCGGTCAAATTAAAAAAAAAAAAAAGTAGCGGCTTAAAATGGATATTCAATGTGCCCTTAATCTATATGACTGCAAGAGACAACACATTCAAAGCGTGTGTCCTGGACATTCATTTCCTGCTCTGGAGTGCGTTTCCCAAAAACGTAGTTGCTAACTAAGTTAACTTACATAGTTCGTCCATTCGTAGTCTGCGGTTCCAATTATTTAAGTTAGCATCTGTGCTTTCGGGAAACGCGCCACTGGTCTGTACAGTACTTTGGATAACATGGGTTGTTTCAAATGTGACTTGTAAATAAATTTGATTTGATATCAATTGACTTGACTTTCAAAAAGAAGTTGCAAGGTGTATTTTCAAGGACACCCTCCAGTACCAATAATTTATTTGGTTCTGTTAAAAGCGTATGGGATCTTTGGGTATGCAACCAAGCAGGTGTCTCTCACGGGCTGAACAAATATTTACTTAAATAACTTTTTTCTTTATAATGCCAGTCAAACCTCCTTTTTGATATGACCTCTGTTAAAAGCCTCGAAGCACAAGAGGCTGAGAATTTCTGCTTACTTACCAAACATAAACAGCCTTGTACTGCCTTCATTACCCGTAGCTTTTCTAGTGGTCTCCATCATGGCTTCAACATCGACTGCAGTTGTAAGGCCTTAATATTGTGACTGTCACAATTAATTATAAGAGCCTTAACTGCAACAAAAGACATTATTTGCAAATGTATTTACATTATTTTGGTGATTAGATGCATTGCATGGATTTCTGCATAACTTAAAAACAGACGTAAATTCAATGCAGTTGAAGTGTTATTTATGTTTTTTGAGTTAAATTTAAACTATACCTTTGATACCTTAATCGAAACAACTGCATTTTCTTCTGTGCGCATATATAGCGCGTATTTAACGCAAGGAGAGTTCATGTGTTTTCTAAAATATGAGCTCTCGATTTGTGGTTCCAGAGCGGGGCCCTTTCGTGACAATGATGGTCACGAGAGTTTGAGATCGGTATTGTAATATAAAGGCAGCAAAATTATTATTATTATTAGTAGTAGTAGTATTATTATATTGATAATTTTTTAATTAAGTTACTTATTTGGATAACTATTGTACTATTAGGGTTACCTTATTTATGACGGTATATCAACAACTGTATATTTCAGTTGAAATCGCTGCGTATAAGTAAATTCAATTGCTAGAGATAGATTTAAATGCCAGTTAAGGATGTAAATTCGATTTTAAATATTTATATTTTGTATTATAGAAATAGTAAATAACAGTGAATGACTTAGTTCATTATTCATCTCTTATCAGAAATTCAAGCGAGTGTTTTGAAAGAGGAATTCATCAGTGAAGATCCATAAATACAGACTGCCACGTGGGAATGGAGTACTTACAAAAAAAAAAGAAAAGAAAGAAGGGAAAAGAGGCCCGCGCGTGTTAAAAGAAATGCGAGCCGCCTCTTCTCTTCAGTTCACGGCAGTGCTGAATCAGATGGTTGGGTTGGATTGGGTATTTTTTTCTGTCAGTTCCACGTTTATTTTGGTTTTTATACTTGCTGAAAGACCTGTTCCTTTTTGTCTGTCAGGCTTATCCTGCCGTTTCTGTTTGTGTTGTTGATTGCTGGTTATGAAAGGAGTCTGAGCAGAGAATTTGGTTTGAGATATTTACACGGGGGAATGTGTGCTTCTTAATGTTTCATGTTTGTTTAATTTACTTCAAAGGCTCAAATCCCAGTAATTATCCGCGCATCATCCTTCTAGCAGTACAGTTCGTGCGCTTCTTCTTTGGTCGGAGCGCAACATAGTAGGATAATTAATTGAATATGCGGGTTTTAGTTTTCTTTTATTTTATCAGAAAGTGTCTGTCCGGTTTGGTTGTTTGCTGAAATTCACCACTGTCTGTTGTCAGAATATAGCAGGATCTCTGCTATCTCCAAGAGAGAGTGACTCTCAGATGTTCTGCTCCAAATGATTTAGTGTTCCTTTATGACAGGATATTCCAGGTGATGGCAGGACTGTACTGTACTGTACATAAGATGCATGAACATCATGCTACACTTGGTTTTGCCCTTTGACGAAAGTAAAAGAGTCACTGAATTTTAGTGTTATGACTTTTTGTAGCAGGGAGACAATATAAGAACATATATAAAGAACAGTTTGAATACAGTTTATTATCCAATGTATTGATTTCATGCAATGGCTCTGTGTTGTTAACGATGTCATGTCTGACTGTGGTATCTGATACTGTAAGGTCAGTCAGGCGGCTGTGAAACCATACTTGCCATCCTTAGATGTTTGATACACACACGCGCGCGCACGCACACATGCGCGTGCACGAGCGCACACACGCAGACAAAGACTCACAGACACAAGGACGTACACACACACACATGCAAATACACACACACACACACACACACACATACACGTACACACACACACACCCACACGTAAACACACACACGCACATGCGCGTACACACACACTCACACACACCCGCACGTAAACACACACACGCACATGCACGTACACACACACTCACACACACCTGCATGTAAACACCCACATACACACATACACAAACACACATCCACATGCACATACACACACACACACACACACACACACACACATACACAAACACATACATGCACGTAAACACACACACACATACACACACACGCACGCAAAGGCATGTGCACATACACACACACATGCATGTAAACACACACGCACATACAAACACTCACACAAACACACCAGCACGTAAACACACACACATATAGAAACACACTCATGCACATAAACACACACAAACACATGCACGTAAACACTCACGCACACACACACTCACACACACACAAACACAAACATGCACATGCTTATAAACACACACACACACACACAAAAACAAACATGCACATGCTCATAAACACACACACACACACACACACACACACACACACACACACACACTCAGAATACAACCAAAAGAAGAAAAATTGCTTAAGGCTGAAAACTCTGACGGGAGAGGACTGGTAAGCTGACTAGTGTACATCACTAACCAACGAGTGTAAACACAAAAACGCAAACTGCCAAAAAAATCCCCCTATACAGCTTGAGAGAGGTATTACATGTTTACACTTCAAGACAAAGGCTCCCTTTCACTAATCTGTCCCAGCAGCGCACTGACAGGTCCACAGCCCCCTGCTGCACATCACACTGCCATGGGTGATAAAATGACCCCGTGAGAACATCCTGGGACTCAGCGAAGATACGCCGGCATGTGGGACGGAGAAGACTCGAACTCCAGTTTATTTTCTTTTGATGAGTTATGATTTTGTGCATCTGATTCACCTGTTATGGAATTTATGTGGAAAATCAGGCTCTTGTTTCAGGTTCCAAATCAGGGTAGGGTGAAAATCAAATTTAAAAGTGGGTTATAAGGATGGAATAAAGAATTGAATGAGGAAATTAGAGCCGCAGTCATGCTGGCCTGTACAGTAGAGGATATGGGAGAGGTGTTTGGGTGTACAGTGAAAAACAGCTGGAATAAATCCCTCCCAAATGAAGTCTGGGGATACCAGGTGGGGGCACCGGGGGATAGATGGTGGGGGCGGGGGGAGTTGGGGGTGTGGTCTCCTGGCGGTCCGGTCATGCCTCCTGACACGAGCTCACCGCCGCCTCCCGACGTGAGGTCAGCCATCCCAGCGAGCCCCTCAGCTCGGCAGTGGTTGCCACGGTGACAGCATGTCGGAACTGCCCCCAAGTCCTGAGGGTCTGGAGTCGCATGCATCGCCGCCTCTGATAGAGCTGTCAATCATTCTCTCTCTCTCTCTCTCTCTGTCTCGCTCTCTTTCTCACTCACGCACACGCAAACACACACTGGATGCACAAAGACATTTGTATATTTGCCTTGTGTTTATATGTAAAATTGTACTCCTTGTTTGGTTACACACTAAATACCTGTTTCTCACCATGGGGATTCTTGCGTAAAAATGGGTCCGCTCTGCTGGATTGGCCGGTGTAAAGTGGAGAAATACTGTTTGCAGTTTATAGATGCTGTAATCTGCACACGGCTGAATGGGCTAATTCATGTCCAACATTGTCCACTGTGCCCTGACTCTGTCTATTGGAAGAGCAGTACACACATAATGACTGAGAATTCAATTTGTATTTAAACCAGTCATTTATGGTGAAGACTGGTGCTGCGCAACTTGTGAAATCCCTCCTATCCCCACCTGCACACCCCCCCCACTAAAAAAAATCAAAAAATAATAATAATCTTTGCTGTTATTTTTACTTCCGTCTAGAAGGTTATGCTTATGGTTCTGTTTCATTGTTAGTTTGTGGATAAACTCCAGGCCTGATTTTCATAAAACTTGTTGGACGGGTGTAACATGGGCTAAGGACGAGCTCATTACATTTTGGAGCGGATCTGAATCGTAAGGCAGATAGACAAGGGATTTTTGCTCTTTTGTTGACATTGTGAAATAGGGAATTTGGCCTTGGCGGAAGTCTGGGCTCTCCGAGTGCCCTTCTAGTTATTACAACAACCATCACGTAGTAAAATTTCGACTTAGTGTGCAGTTTTTGTTATATGAATACAATTTTCATGGTATGCAGGGTTGTGAAAAGAGCCAGTGTCTACCAAACCACACACTGCAAGGCATTTAAGCGGGGTTAAATCCAGGCTGTGCACTGTATCAATGTGGCAAAGAGCCAGGCAGTGTTTTTGGAGAAAAGGGAGAACCCACAGCCATTCCCAACAAGCTGTCTCTCAGCCAATCAGACTCTGTTGGCAGGAGCCAGCGTGGCACAGCTGTCCAATCAGTGGTCCCAATGGTGCTATTGAGAGGCATGTATTTGGAATTTAGAGCTACTATAACCAGGCCACTGTATAAACAGCGGTGTGCATGTACCGTACGTGTGAGCTGACGACACAGGCCCACCTGGAGCCTACCGCTTCCTTCTGCCAGGTGAGCAAGGTCAGTCATCGCGGGAGTTAGGGTCTGTTGTTTTTATTAAAATGAGATAAACAACCTTCTGTCCCCTTCAACACTCAAAAAGCTCTGAAGGGGAAAAACTCAAGCATGTTACTTGGCAACCCATCGACTCCTGGCGGAAGGAAGGCATTGTAGGTATTGTTTGTCAAAAGGCTAATTAAAGGCTAATTTACACCAGATGCACGAGCAGCAGGAAAGCAGCATGCTAGCAGCAGAATTTTTGCTGCTTTTGAAACACTTCCACGCTATCTAATTACACAATTTACACCAGGCTCAGGTCGCAAGTTCTGTGCTCAGAACCTGCTAACTATTTCAGGCACATATTTTTCAGCCGGGCTTTGAAAGCTTCTGCCTCTTTTTAAGAAAATGGAAAAAATAAGCCCCTGGATTGACATAAAACCCTTTCTAGCCGTGCAGAGAAGGAAGATAAAAGTAAAATTGCGAGATTAAAGACCTTTAAAGTTTCTATAATCAGATAACTGATGTCTTGTGTGAATCTAGATTCAGATCAGGGCTGTGTGTGTGTGTGCCCAGATTAGAGTCTGCTTGTAATTATGCCCATTAGTACTGTTAAAATATGAGCGGGAGTATGTTTTGTGTGTGTGTGTGTGTGTGTGTTTGTGTGATTGAAAGAGTAGCAGTTTGGGTGAAAGTTTAGAGGTTAGGGGGGTAGGGTTCTTTTAAAAGTGGCATCAAATGAGGGCACCAAAAGCCTCTGTTTTCATTGTATATTGGCGCTTGGTCAGGTAGCG
This sequence comes from Gymnothorax javanicus, assembly GCA_029692085.1. NCBI lineage: Eukaryota > Metazoa > Chordata > Actinopteri > Anguilliformes > Muraenidae > Gymnothorax > Gymnothorax javanicus. Next base: position 64,001,183 of record CM056205.1, on the reverse strand, counting down.
TCACGACATGACGAGTCGGGATGAGACGGGGCTCCTTAGGGAGGACTTGCACTTTATGTGATAACAGTTATTTCACTGTTTGAGGTTCACTGTCTTCCCTCAATAAGGACTTTATTTCAGAGCCATTCCACACTGCACCTGGCAAGCAAACCAAAGGAGCAGGTGGGTGCTGAGTGAGCTTTGATATCACAATATCAGGAAAATTGTGCAAGTGTAATGACATTGCCACCTTTTGTTTCAAAAGCTTTAATCAAGGTGACTATCAAAGCCTTTAGTATTTTTTTTTTTTGTTAAGTTTCCATTTAACGGCTGCTGAATACATGCTGAAGTGATTCAGTTTAAGGGACTGTTGGAAGGGTCCAATGACAATGTGCTTCCTGGGAAGTGAACCAGCGACCTTCAGACTACAAGGCTAATCCCTTAACCATTTCCGTTAAACCACAAAACACTCCTGCAAACATAGGCTCCCAAATCTGGCTTCCTTTTAATTTCTCCCAGGTAACTGCCTATGACGCTGGTTTTCCAGACAGTCTTCACAGCAGACTCTAGGGTAAAAGAAGGGTGAAATTCTGATAGTTCTCAGCCATTGAAGACCATTATTTGAGTATTAACGCTCACAGAGAGCCTAGTGTCCCAACACTGCTCCCTCACACAGATTAATACAAACATACATACACGGCCTTAAGCAAAATGCTTAAGGGCTGGGGGTCATCTTAGGTCACCCACTAAAATTTCCAGGGGTTTGGATTTCGCACTTGTCCTGTCTGGGGTCACCAGCCCCCCTGAGACCCATAATGATTTCCTTCCTTCAGTAACTTGACTGCATGGTTCTGTCTGGCAAGAGGGGGGCGGGGAATGGCGAGACGAGAGTATGGGTTACAGAGAGGGATAGACAGAAAGTATGAATGAAAAACTGGGGTAGGAAAAGAGGGGGAGTAGAAGGAGAGGGAGTGAGAATAGGTGGATGGAGAAGGGGGACGTGTGAAGGGGTGAGAGGGACACAGGAACAGGATACAGGAGGATGGAAAAGTGAAGTTTTTGAGGTTTTTTATGGAGGAGATGGGGTTAGTTGTCTAAAGGTCTGGTACAAAAATACTATCTCCAAGCGCTGGTGGGCGTGGCCCAGTCCAGTACAGGTGCCTGAACCCAATATGCAACTGAACTGTGTGATTTGAAGGGTATTGATAACAGCATTCTAATCAGGCGATCCCCAGGGATTCTTCTCTCCTCTCTGAAACGTCTCCATTAATCTTTGTTCTATTTGAGGCCAAATGAGGTGCAGTCTTTGGCCTCTGAGGATCTGCGGGTTTCAGGCACTTGGCAAGATGTGGGTGCACCAGCCAAGCCTGCTTTACGCTCTGAAACGCAACTGGCGAGCCGCAAAATGCCAATGCCAAAACAATCTGCATAAATTACCACCAGGGGGCATCATCTGCTCTATCGGGATTTTATTGTTTGGTCTGTGTGTTCGTTTAGGCAGACTTGGCAGGAATAATGGCAATAACTCAGAGCCAACTTTCGTCTGAAAACAGTTCTTTCTTCGAATTTTAACGTATTACATAGTTATTTTGTCAAACAAAAATAACATTGCCATTTACACATGCACATTCGATCGAAGATGATTGGAAAAATCTTCATAAATTGTCTGTATTATTTGTACTGTACAGGATCAGTATGAATATCCCAGTGTTCACGTGTGTAGATCTAGAACTCAAATCCATTTGGGTCTTAACTCAACAGACCTGCTTCCTGTCTGAATCATTCACCGTATCTTCCTGTCGCTGCTGCAGTTTCAGGGCTCCTGCTTTCCACGAGCTGGCATCTGATCTCCCCTTTCCCAGCGGACTTGGATCACGAGAGCCACCCCACGTTGTTCAGGAGCTGTGGGGAAAGTGAAGCCCGTGGCCCTTCTCATCTCACTGGCTTCCCCACCAGCCAGGCAGCAGTGCCTGCACACTGGACACTGTTGGCTTCAGGCCCTGGCCGTTAGTTAGCATGATATAGACTCATAGCGTGAGGATTAAACCATAAATCTCGGTCCAAGAGTGGTCACAGTGCTTCCAGTCCGACCTTAAGTGTGACAACTGGCAGAGGACCCAAAACTGGCTCTTGCCGTTGGTGTTAAGCCTCCTGAAACGTGCTCGTCTCCACCGCACAAAAACTCACCCTGATCTGCTTTACTCCCCCCCCCCAATCTCCCCCAATCCAGGGCACGGTGGCATCCGATTAAGGGGCTCCCATCACTCTGTGCCTAACAGGATTTGTAAATTTTGTTCCATGGTTTTCCCTCGCAGAATGTTCCGGTGAAACCTCAGACATGCCTTTGGCTGGAGACCAGGGATCTTACTACAAATCCCAGAGATGCGCTTGCAGCCAACCCTCTGAGTTCTGATCCACTGCAGCCTCTGTGCCACACACTGAGATGCCAAAGCACTGGATTTATTGTCCTACCCCAAACAACAGAACATAAATGTACCTTAAAATGGGAAATATTTAAATAAAATTATTGTGGCCAAAATTGCACAAATATATACTTTTCATTTTTAAAAGTAATAAGCGTTGTATTTACACCTCTAATAATTGTTTTTTAACCCTTAGGTACAGACATATATCGAGGGTTTGGAGCGCATTGGTTATATGTGCATTTTAGAGGTTTAGAGAAAAATTGATTTTTAGGTTTCCAAGTGTTCTATTAAATCAGGTATTTTATATCTTTTTTTTTTTTTTTTACCGGTCACTCTTTTGCTGCATGGCTCAGAAGTATATTGAATACCTAAGTTTTCATAGGAGTGTAACCGCAACATCATTTAAGCAGATTTTTTTGGACATATCACAAAATGAAAATGTGAATTTTGATTAAAAATGAATGCAGATGGACATATAGTTATTGTGCTCGAAGGAGTAGCTGATAGAAAGCTGTGACGGAGGGTAAAAATCTCAAAACCCCAAATTTTAGACGTATAACCATTGTGCCCCAAACCCTCGATATGTACATTATATCACAGTCTATTGGAAAGAACCAGAACTACAGGGTTTTAGTGAACAAGGTATTGTAGGATGGTGTCAGGAACAGAAGAATGGTAGGTTGTGTGTTGTTTTTGCTGGTACGTGCTGCTGTCGATGGTTGTGTGTTGTTTTTGCGGGTGCGTGCTGCTGTCGATGGTTGTGTGTTGTTTTTGCGGGTGCGTGCTGCTGTCGATGGTTGTGTGTTGTTTTTGCTGCTGTCGATGGTTGTGTGTTGTTTTTGCGGATGCGTGCTGCTGTCGATGGTTGTGTGTTGTTTTTTTTGGTGCGTGCTGCTGTCGATGGTTGTGTGTTGTTTTTTTTGCAGGTGCGTGCTGCTGTCGATGGTTGTGTGTTGTTTTTGCGGGTGCGTGCTGCTGTCGATGGTTGTGTGTTGTTTTTGCGGGTGCGTGCTGCTGTCGATGGTTGTGTGTTGTTTTTGCGGGTGCGTGCTGCTGTCGATGGTTGTGTGTTGGTGTGGTTTATGACGAAATACCCAACGTCCGTTTTTAAGACCATATATCACCTGCCATAATGTGTTCTGTTTGCAAAGTTGTCACAACCAACGTGTCTGCTTAACTGGTTCTTCCCCTATTCCAGCAGTCTTGTGGGTTGTTCCTGATAATTGATTGATTGGCTCAATATTCCCTCAGTGCAATCAGCTGTAGCCTCTAATTGTGCTGTGTGTGTTACAGTTAGACTGTGAAACCAATCATTTTGTGAAATGACTAAAAATTTTTAGTCATTTCATGAAATTACTGAAGTTTAACGATAGCCATTTCAAGGAATGACCAAAATTTTTTGTCATTTCCTGAAATGACTGGTTTGACAAGCTGAGTGTAACACAGTGGGTTTTGGCTCAGTAGGGGTCTGGATCATCTTATTTGTCAGAGAGTCTGTATCTTCTTACTGTAAATTCTAGGTGTCCTCCATGGTGTATCTTCCAGTACGCTAAACTGTTAGTGAGCAAATTATTAGGTACAGCAAGTTCTCCAAGTCTCCATCCATTTTCCCTCTTCCTCTTCCTCCTCCTCCTTATATATGCGCCCTAGTGGCTCATCATCGGTCCTCCAATCGGCTCCCCCTCTGCTCAGGTTGTAACAGAAAGTATGCTTCTCTGCCACTATTTGTTTTTTTTAAAGGCATTTGCTCCTCTGTGTTGTGAAGACATGCACCATTTCCTTCCAGTTACATTGCCACTGGCTTTCCCCTGCTGTCTTTGGCAATGGTGTGATACCATTTGGCCCACTCATATCCCCACGGCTACCTTTTCCAATTTGTGCACACATTCCTCACAGATAAAAAACCAATCAGAGCTGGCTTGTGTACAGGACGGTACGGGAGAGGAATCGGGGAGATGTGTTGCCTCGGGACACGCTATGACACACACACACACAAACACACACACCCCTCAACACAAAGGGCAATGTCATCTGCATACACGGGATTGGGAGAAAATGCTACAATTTAACTGTCTTTTCAGGACTTTACCAATTACCAAATTTTTTTAATTTTTTAATTTAATTTTAAATCACCAAGTTCACCTTTTGAACCAGGATGTGTTCATTAAGTCTTTGTCGTACCAACACCCCCCCCCCCACACACACACACACACCACAGGACCCTAGATGCTTGTTGCACGATAGAAACTAAGGACCTGCGCGTGAAGCGAAGCCTCTTCCTCTCTCTCACGCCTGTCATATATAAGATGCTACACTGCAGGTTGCCTGACATCACATACTGCAGAGGTGACAACAAGTCTACCTGCTGTGCCCCAAATCAGAAGTGGAGGTCTGTGGCAGATAAATTAATCTGGCCACTATGGGGAGAAATGTGACCAAATATTAAAAAATATTTACTTGGTGCATCATCATCATCATCATCATCATCATCATCATCATCATACTGCAAAGCAAGAAATCTCTGTTTCTGTTTGCGTATTGTTATGGCCCCCAATTTGTTACGGTGTCACGGACAGCAAGGGATGACAGACAAAATTCTTCAACTTCAACAGATTTAATTAAACAAACACTTAGAACTAATCTACACTCTACCCTACTGACCAAGATTGAAATCATAAAAAAAATAGTTACAGTCCCTTGGTAATGGAGATGGCGCTGCTATGTTGCGATGTCCTGGGACTAGAAAATGCTCCAACACAGGCTAAAATCCACAAAAAGCTTCACAGGTCTTGAAAAGAGTGACAGGTCTGGTCAAATGTATCCTTCACAATTTCTCCTTGCAATTTCTCCTACTACTACACTCTCTCGATTTTTCTCCTTATATACTCTTTTCCAGCCCCCTCTGAGGCATGCCGGGACATGCCCAAACCTAGCTTTTAGATTGCTTAACAAAAAAAATGTCAATACTGCCATCTAGTGGCTTTTTACCACATTACACCTCCATTCCAAAGGGAAAAATTTTGACTTATAAAGGCAAAATTTTTCTTTTCAATACAAAAATGGTTAAGTAGACACTTGTATATATATATATACATATAATACAATATGCTAATAAACACGTGATATATATACACATACTCAAACACGGGATAAGCAATCGGCAATTACATTGTCAGCACCCTTTACATGCTTAATTTCCAAGTCAAACTCTTGTAAAATCAAACTCCAATTCAACAATCTCCGATTCTTGTTTTTCATCTTACTCAAAAACATTAACGGATTGTGGCCAGTATATACAATCATTGGCTTTTGCCCTGTACAAACATAAACCTCAAAATGTTGTAAGTTTAGAACCAGAGCCAACAGCTCCTTCTCAATTGTGGAATAGTTCTTTTGGTGGCGATTGAACTTCCTGGAGAAGTATGCCACGGGATGCTCAATGTCATCAGAGTCACTTCTCTGTAGAAGCACAGATCCACAAGCTTGGTCGCTAGCATCGACCGCTATGGAGAACGGCTTGTTGAAGTCAGGAGATTTGAGCACGGGGAAGTGACACAGCAGAGACTTCAGGCGATCGAAGGCTCTTTGGCATGCTTCATCCCAAGTGAACTTTACGCCTTTCTTCAGTTGGTTAGTGAGACTGAGAGCAATCTCAGCAAAGTTCTTGCAGAACTTGCGGTAGTACCCGATCATTCCAAGGAAGCGGCGCAAAGCTTTTTTGTTGTCAGGAACTGGAAAGTCCATGATGGCTTGGACTTTAGCATTTATGGGTGCCACCTTACCCTGGCCTATGACGTAGCCAAGATACGTGACAGTAGCACAACCAAAGTCACTCTTGTTCAGGTTAACAGTCAGGTTAGCCTGGGTCAAGCGCTGGAACAACGTCTCTACATCTTTCAGATGTTCTTCCCAGGAGTCCTCCATGTGATCAGGTCATCGATGTACGCACCGTGTGTGGCAATCCGGCGATTGTAGACTGTATCATCCTTTGGAACGTGGCTGGGGCATTTTTCATGCCAAAGGGTAGGACTTCATACTGGTATAACCCAGATGGTGTGGCAAAAGCAGAGATGCTCTTGGCCCTCTCAGTTAAAGGCACACACCAATAACCCTTCAATAAATCAATCTTGGTCAGAAACTTTGCTTGCCCTACTCTATCGATACAATCATCAATCCTAGGTATTGGAAACACATCAGTTCTAGTTACAGCATTGACTTTTGCGATAATCTGTACAGAATCTAGTACTTCCATCAGGTTTTGGAACTAGAACACAGGGTGAACTCCAATCTGAGTTAGACGGTCTGATAATATCATGTTCTAACATGTACTCAACCTCTTTCTCAGCAATCTTTCTGTTTTTTCAGGATTCATCCGCACGGATGCTGTTTTATTGGTTTGGCATCACCAACATCTACATCATGAGAGGCTATAGAAACTCTTTTGGAACATCAGGAAATAGATCTTTATATTTCTTGATCAACCTCTCAAACTGATCTTTCTGTGAGGGTTCTAAGTGCTGGAGTTTTACATCAAGATTTTGCAACACTTCAGAATTTGACAATTCACATGAAAGAACTTCAGCTTTAATTCTAGGTTCATCATCTTGAAACTCCCCTCATCTTCACAAGTCTCGGCCCTAGGAGGATCTGAAGTGACAGCTGCAACCCTAGCATTCCTATCATGATAAGGCTTCAGCATGTTAATGTGACACAACTGTTTTGGCTTTCTCCTATCTGGAGTCTTCACAATGTAATTGAGATCATTGAGTTTTGTCAGAATTTCATAAGGACCATGAAATCTAGCCTGCAATGGATTGGACTGCAAGGGAAACAACACAAGGACCTTGTCTCCTGGTTTAAACTCACGGCTTCAAGCCTTATGATCATACCAAGTTTTCATTTTTCCCTGACTTGATTTCAAGTTCTCTTTGGCTAGGTCACAAGCTGCACGCAGTCTTTCCTTGAACTTGTTAACATAGTCTAACAGACTGATATGCGGCTCTTTCTCTCGCCATTGTTCACTCAACAATAGCAAAGGTCCTCTCACTTCATGGCCAAACACTAGCTCAAACGGACTGAATCCAGTAGACTCCTGCACTGCTTCTCTAGCTGCAAACAATAGCAAATGAACACCTTCATCCCAGTCTTTCTCATGGTCATAACAATAAGTCCTCATCATTGTCTTGAGAGTGGAATGAAACCGCTCTAAGGCACCCTGACTCTCTGGATGATAGGCACTGGAAAGAATCTGCTTCGCACCTAGTTCATACACAACCTGCTGAAACAATCCGGAAGTGAAATTGCTACCTTGATCTGACTGAATTTCCCTGGGAAGGCCAAACAACGTGAAGAACTTTATCAAAGCCTTCGAGACTAATTGCCTTGATGTTGCGTAGAGGGATGGCTTCAGGGAATCTGGTAGATGCACACATGATTGTCAACAAGTACTGATTTCCAGATCTAGTCTTGGGTAATGGACCAACACAATCAACAATGACCTTGGAGAAGGGCTCCTCAAATGCTGGGATAGGCTGCAATGGAGCTACAGGTGGGTCTAACTGGTGTTTTCCAACTACCTGACAAGTGTGACAGGTTTTGCAAAAGTTGGAAACATCTTTCCGAAGTCCAGGCCAGAAGAAGTGTTTCATGATCTTGTCAACAGTCTTGTTAACACCAAGATGACCTCCTAAAGGCAAACTATGAGCCATTGTTAAGATCTCATTCCTGTAGACCTTCAGAACAACAATTTGCTTGACCACTGCCCAATCTGCATTGGCAGGGATATCAGGAGGCCACCACTTCCGCATCAACACTCCATCCTTGAGATAATACCCAACTGGAACTGCGTCTATTTCTTCATCAGGAAGGACTCTCTTCTTTAGTACACAAATTTCAGGATCATTGGTTTGCTCCTGCATCAACCCCTTTCTGGACAGAGACAAGTCTCCAGACACATCAGAATCACCAGACCCATCTGGCTGGCTGAATAGAGACCTGATAAAAGTGTCTGATAAGTCCTCAAACAGAGAAACCATAGTAGGCTGAACAGAGTCATGAGGCGAACCACCTGAGTCATGACTATTCAATGTGCTGGACGGCATCACATCATCTTCTTCTTGAGCCTTCTTGGCCATAGCACGAGTCACTGCACAGGAAGGATACAGAGGTGGGTCTTCATCGCCATCTTCAGTGCTTGGCTGTGAAGTAAAATGAACAGGGGGAACTACATTGCCCCCAGCCAGGTCATTGCCTAGCAACAGAGAAACACCCTTGATAGGTAGACTTGACATAAGTCCCACCTTTACCTGTCCTGTAACTAAATCTGACTTCAAGAATACAGAGCGCAGGGGTACAGATACAGTCCTCCTTCAATACCTTGTACAAGTATGAAATCCCCAGAAGCGGTCTCATCACGTAACTCCAAGGAGTCCATCAACAAAAGTGACTGAGAAGCTCCGGTATCCCTTAGGATATATATGGGGACAGGAGGAGAATGCTCATTCAGAGCCACAAATCCCTCTGACACAAATGGAAGGAATTCCTCCTCACAAAGTCAGCAGTATCAGGCTTCTTAGCCTCACAAGGAGCAGGCAATTTAGCAGATCGGTCATCTACTACAAGGGTTTCTAACCTTGTCTTCACAAAGGCATTGGGTTTGGTATCCTTTTCTTGTTCTTTCTCAGCTTTAAGGAACCAACAGTTAGTTGTAACATGACCAGATTTCTTGCAATAATTGCAAACTAGACCACTTTTTGTCACTGTCAGCTTTCACACTTTGTTCAGACCTTTTACTGGATTTCTGAGCACCATCACCAGATTTGTCTTTGTCTTTGGGTGAGGAATCTTGGGTATCACCGTTACCTTTCTTCTGAAATTGGGACCATCTATTGTTACTGCTAGACTGAAATTTGGACTTATGTGTGAGAACATATTCGTCTGCAAACTTGGCAGCTGATTGCAAATTCAGTGCTTGCTTCTCATTAAGGTAGGTTTTAATATCATCCTTGACACAGTTCTTGAATTCTTCAACTAACACCATCTCTTTTAGTGAGTTGAAATCATCCTTGACCTCCATAGAAGTACACCAGCGCTCAAAGCAAACCTTCTTCTCGTTAGCAAATTCCACATAAGTCTGATTGTCAAATTTCTTCAGACCTCTGAATTTCTGTCGGTAAGCCTCTGGGATCAACTCATAAGCTGTCACAATAACCTTTTTGACAACCTCATAATCAGAGGAATCATCTGCAGACAAAGCCGAATAGGCTTGTTGAGCTTTACCCTTGAGGACAGTTTGCAACATCAGAGGCCAGTGTTCCTTTGGCCACTGACAACTCTTAGCTACCTTCTCAAAGCACTGGAAATACTTATCAACCTCCTTCTCTGAGAATGGAGGCACCAGCTTTACCTCCTGGCTAGCCCGAAATTTGTTTTCGGCTTGCATTTTGATTTTTAGTAGCTCCATTTGGAGCCTTTCTTCTCTATCTAATTTTTCTAAATCGAAATCTCTCTGTCTCTGTCTCTCTCTTTCTGCTCTTTCCTCTTTCTCTCTCTCAAAATTCTTTTTTTTTTTTTTTTTCCTCCCTTTTTTTTTTTTTCTTCTCTTGCTAATTTTTCTAACTCAAACTGCCTTTGTTTTTTTTTTTTTTCCTCCCTTTCTTTTTTCCTCTTTCTCTCTCTCAAATTCTCTTTTTTTTTTTTTTTTTCCTCCCTTTCAATCTCTCGCATTTTTAATTTAAGTTCCAATTCTACATTGGGATTTTCCACGAAACTGTTCTAGATCTCCTGGTGCAAACACATTTTCATCAATGTAATATTCAACAGTCTCTCTAGCCAGTCTTGCTTTTCGCATGGCTGGTTTTACATCTGTCAGCTCTAACTGTCTGCATATTTCTAGCAGTTCTGTCTTTTTAAAAGAGTTCAAAACCTCTACGGTTGGTGATGCCAAGAAATCATCCATTGCTGTTGATCTGCCAATATATATCTAGGAAAATTCAAAAACAATTTCACAATTTGAAATTATAGATTTTCAATAAATGACTCAAGACAATGGTCTATCCGGACCCGAGCCCCCAATTTGTTATGGCCCCCAATTTGTTACGGGCCACGGACAGCAAGGGATGACAGACAAAATTCTTCAACTTCAACAGATTTAATTAAACAAACACTTGGAACTACTCTACAATCTACCCTACTGACCAAGATTGAAATCATAAAAAAAATAGTTACAGTCCCTTGGTAATGGAGATGGCGCTGCTATGTTGCGATGTCCTGGGACAGGAAAATGCTCCAACACAGGCTAAAATCCACAAAAAGCTTCACAGGTCTTGAAAAGAGTGACAGGTCTGGTCAAATGTATCCTTCCACAATTTCTCCTTGCAATTTCTCCTACTACTACACTCTCTCGATTTTTCTCCTTATATACTCTTTTCCAGCCCCCTCTGAGGCATGCCCGGGACATGCCCAAACCTAGCTTTAGATTGCTTAAAAAAAAAATGTCAACACTGCCATCTAGTGGCTTTTTACCACATTACAGTATGTAGTTATGTGTATCCTTACATCTCAGGAGCCGTGCATTTCGCTGAGTACAAACTTGGTGGATATATTGCTGAGGACCCAGGAAAGTGCAGTGTCGAGTTTGAAGTTGTTTGGCTGAGTGGCGCAACTACCAATACTGCTCAAGCGCCAGTTGACAAGCGCTGCACAAGCACAGGCTAATTGTATAAGTATTTTGTTTGGTTTTTGACAATACTCCAGCGAATTTTAAGACAGTGAATATGCGGTTGGACACTGTCCACTTTTGCAGGTATTCACATCTAAATTATTTGAATCACATAGAAATTCCAGCTCTTATTAAGCCCCCCAGAATGTAATACAGGGCAAAACAGCGATCAGCATTTTCATCCATCCGTCCATCTATCTGTGATAATTTCATTTTTGTTTCTGGACCGTAAATCAACATGGCACACTGATCAACAATGTGCAAGAGAAGTCCCTTTTGCTATTTTGGAATTTATATGTCTATTGACCACAAGGTGACGCTACAGCAACAGGTTTTGCATTTTGGCCTGTAACCTCTGAACAGTAGGTCTCAGAAACATTTTTTCCCCTTTTTGCTGGATTCTGAGGGCTCACAAGAATCTATCCATATGTGTAGATTTTCTGCCATTTTTATTATTTTTTGCAAAACATTTAAGAGCCATTCCACGAGAGATTGACATTCGGTGCACAGTTGACCCCCCTGGAATTGAATGAAACTTGGCACATAGGTAGATATGGGTGTCTCACAGAAAAAGCTGAATTTTTAGGTCCATATTTTACTTTGCCTGCTGATAGCGCCACCTGGAAGCCACTTAAGTGGCTCAGTTTTGCTGTTGACACCACATTTTACATCAACTATCATGACTTAAGGGTACACAGTACCAAATATGTTATACTTTTATCATGATCCGTGACACTTCAAGTCCGGTTAGACATCAGCACCACATCAGCGCCAAGCTGGGTAACTATGTTATTGAGCCAGAATTATTTGAGAAATAACAATAAAAATTGAAAATGCAAATGGGAATAAAATAATACCCCAGACATATACCAAACTAGAATGCTTTATTATGTGTTTACACACAACAAGACTATCATTTTCAGTGAATGGTACCATGATATCATACTGTGTTTGTGCAATGGATAGCCAGAAAGATGGTCAAAATTCATTTTTGGTGCAAGTTTGCTGTATATTTTCTCTGTCACCCAGATTTGTACTGTGAAGGTAAATGCTGTTTGTTGTGCTTTTGGAACTCTATTTTCAGGAATACCAAGCATTTCTTTGGTAGCATCTACACTTGTTAGCTAGACAAAGCCAAAGTTGGAGGAAAACTCAAAATGGACCATTTCATAGTAGATTGTGCCTATGTTTAGGTGGCATTATTTTGTTTACCCAGCAAGATCGAGATCTGAAATTCTCTGGTTACATAGTCCCTTTGGGGTACATTACAGCATTAGTAAAATTTAAATGGTAGTATTTTCAGTGCAGATGATTTTAAACATCAAAAGTCGGAAAAATTCACCTCCAGGGGGCACTGTACGCTGGATGCAAGTACTGGCCATCCCCAGCAATGTACCAAAAAAATTTTTTTGAATTGTGATGCCCACAGCTAGTTTTCTCTGAAAATGAAGAGTTTAGCTTGGTACTATGCTGAGTGGATAGCTTTCTGACCAAAGTTGGTGCTCTAAAGAGCTAATGTTTTACCGATCTAATATTCCTTATTCCCAGACATATACCAAAGTTCTGTCTTTTCACATATATAAAGTATATGCACAGTTATACATAAAATTTGTAATCTCTTTGGTATAAAGCTGGGTTGGTTGTAAATTGTAAAAGATTGTCGGCGGTGATTGTTGCATTGTGTCAACATGCAAGACTTTTACCAGTAGTCAGTACAGTGTGCAGTTTTGTAGTGTTGGTGAGTTTCAGAAAAAAACAAATTCTCTGCATTTTTGCATTACTATCAGAATCGGAGAGCAGGCTTCAGTGTTAATTCTAGGATTTCCCTAAGGTATGGTGCTTGGGTATGAAAAAGGGCACTTCAGTCGCGTCTAGCGAGTGGTTGTCCTGATAAAGGGCACAGAAATCCTAGCAAGCAAGCAAGCAAGCAGCACCCTGCCAAGAAAAGGGCAGTACATTTGTAGTGGTAACTTGCATGCCTTCATTCCTAATACCTGCCCATGATGTCTAGCCTATGGGCTTCCTGCTGGTTGGGAGGGCGGGGTTTCTTTTACAGACTTCCCATTTCCGTGCATACCAAGCCATGGGTGTTGACGCAACTCTTGCGCCATATAGGCTGCAGCCCGCTATTTAATTCAGAGACAGACAAGCTCACTATCAACGGCCTGTAAGCAGCCCTGTAGAGACCCAGGATGCAGTGTAGTAGGGCTTGCCTCGGGGTCGACTGGCTCCGTGGGTAACATCGACCCGGATCGAACAAAGAAGGCCATGGATGGCTGCTCAAGGCCAAGGCCAAGGAGCACTTCTGGTGTGTACCACCAGGTGCCGCCAACCCACAGTCGAATTCCAAAAACAGACTGACGGATAGAGCTAGTCACATGCTGTGTTGACATCATTTCTCTTTGGATAATATGAAAAGTATAAAACTGTTTTAACTTTTGTACTATACATTCTGTCTTCATGTACATGATTGTGTGATAAAGATTTTTTTAGAGTTCAAATTATGGACTGTTATTTCATGTAAGTGTACGTATACTGTTGACGCATGTCTGCATACATACTTATGGTGGTACGCCTTTTACATTAGTTCTTTTTTGGCATTTAAAACTTTTGGACTGATCATGTTTTATAACGTGCTGTACGTTTTTTTCTTTTTGACTGCGCTGTACCTGTACTTGGTAATAGCCCATGTATTGTGTGTTTGTAATGCTAACAGTCACCACCAGTTTACAACCAAACAAGCTTTATACCAAAGGGATTACAAATTTTATGTATAACTGTGTATGTGCTTCATATATTTCAAAAGACAGACCTTTGGTATATGTCTGGGAATATGGAATGTTAGGTCGGTAGAACATTAGCTCTTTAGAGCGCCACCTTAAGTCAGAAAGCTATCTACCCAGCATAGTACCAAACCAAGTTCTTCCCTTTCTGAGAAAACTAGCTGTGTATATCACAATTAAAAATTTATTTGATACATTGCTGGGGATGGCCAGTACTTGCATCCAGCCTACAGTGCCCCCTGGAGGCAAATTTTTCCGACTTTTGATGTTTAAAATCATCTCCACTGAAAATACTACAATTTAAATTTTACTAATTCTGTAATGTACCCCAAAGGGACTATGTATCCAGAGAATTTCAGATCTCTATCTTGATGGGTAAACTAAATAATGCCGCCTAAACATAGGTACAATCTGCTATGAAATGGTCTGTTTTGAATTTTCCTCTAACTTTGGCTCGGTCTAGCTTGAAGGTGTAGATACTACCAAAGAAATGCTTGAATCCTGAAAACAGAGTTCCAAAAGCACAAAAAATGGCATTTATCACCATGGAACATATCTGGATTACAGAGAAAATATACAGCAAACCTGCACCGAAAATCAATTTTGACCAGCTTTCAAGCCATCCATTGCATGAACCCAGCAAGCTACCAAGGGAATAATAACTGAAAATGATAGTTTTGTTGTGAGTAAACACATTATAAAGCATTCTTGATTGATATATGTCTGGGATTTTATTTTATTCCCATTCCCATTTTCAATTTTTACTGTGATTTCTCAAATAATTCTGGCTCAATAACATAGTTACCCAGCTTGGCGCTGATGTGGTGCTAATGTCTATCCAGACTTGAAGTGTGACAGGTCATGATAAAAGTATAACACATCTGGTACTGTGTACGCTTCAGTCATAATAATTGATGTAAAATGTGGTGTCAAAAGCAAAACTGTGCCATTTTAGTGACTTCCAGGTGGCGCCACCGGCAGACCTCTTGAGATGCGCACCTAAAAATTTGGCTTTTTCTGTGAGTCTGCCATATCTACCTATCTGCCAAGTTTCATTCAATTCCAGGGGGTCAACTCCTCAACTTCTTCAAAAAGTGCCATTTTCTCACGGAATGGCTCTTAAAGTCTATCACTTCCAACATGATGCAACCAATTCACATGTAACTTGGAATTCAAAATCTTCAGACTAAGATCTTTCAAAGCTATACTTACAAATTGCAATGTTGAAAGATGTGGCCGCAGTAAGGCAATTAAATTTGGGGGTGTGGCTTTTATTGCTTAAATGAGCTCAAACTCCTGATAGCAATTGTCAGTATCTGAGATCTGCTTATATTCATTATTTTTCTGATAGGACCGCTTTGTCAAAAAAGGAAGAGAATTATCGAAGGCATACAAGCATAGGTGTATACATTGGGGGTTCTGACAGATCCCTGCCCATCCAAACATGGAACTGAAGGCAGGGAGCTGCAACTAACCCCCTGAATAGAACCAAGCCGGGCATAGGCTAACTTGAACTACAGAATAAATTATGAAGTGTTCAATGTGTAGAGGCAGCCCAGTGGCTGGAAAGGTTTCTCTTGATGCTGATTCAAGAGAAATATTCTATATGAAGTGTAGCATGTGTAGTGACAGTCTGGCGGCTGGCGCAATTTCACATAAGGAATTTCACTCGAGAGAAATATGCTATGCCTTTTTTATGTGAAATGATGGATGAGTTGGCATAGTATCGTCCGCCGTCATTTTAAGGCCCTGTGTTAGTGTATGGAAAGATGTTCAATATGACGCATGAGCTGGAAGTAAATGAAGCCAAGTGCAATGAGAATGTGTTTTAACATGCAATGCATGGGAACTATTAAAAATTTCAATTAGCTTACTCAAGCTTACTCGGTTTTTGACCCTCAAATATGTTCTTGATTCCAGGGTGAAGTTCATAGGCTGATGATGAAAAAGGTTCCATGGCATTAAGAGTAGGGACTGAGGCAACTGAAGCGGCAGTTGTTGCTGCAGCAATGCAAAAAGAGTGAGGAGTGTAGAGATAACAGTATGTCATTTCCTTTGACGTCAACAATACAGGAGAATCCTTATGTTCCATCAGAATCGCACAGTTCACAAATATTGCCATGATGCGCTTTACAGTTAACCCTGTCCTGAACCCTCTCAGAAACAAGCCTGCAGCAACAGTGGCAGGGAAAAATTCCTGGTGTGGAACGATAGGAAGAAACCTTGAGAGGAACCAGGCTTAAGAGGGGAAGCCTCCTCTGACCGGCCCAGGGTGTAAGTTCATCGTTACTGTCAAATTGAAAAGTCAGTTGAGAAAGGCGGTCCTGGATTTGTAATCAGCTGGATAGGTGGCATGGACCTGACCGTTCTGATGGTGGAGACTGGCAGTACTTGGGCAGAGGGCCAGATGGCGATGATGGCAAAGACCAGCGGCAGCATGCTTGGGGCAGGGGCCCACCACAGACATGGAGAGACAACACAAAAATCAGGCACCTAGTGGAGACTGTGCGCATGGCCATGCAAAGTTCTGTATTCTGTTGATGCTAATATTACAAGGAAATACACCATGTGATATGAAAATGTAATGTACTCATTGAAGTTTATGATATAAGAACAAGGATAAATATACCATGATTGGAGACTACAAATGAGCATTCAAAAATCTGAAAGCTGAGAATACTGCACATATCCGCCCCAAAACCAATGATGCAGGCATAACCCAAAGACCTGTGGCTACTATGGGCCTTTGGAGCCAGAGATTATGTGGTTGTGTATCTATGGCATTTAGCTCAAGCAGGCGCGTGGCACAGTTAGAGGATATAGGACATTCAGAGCATATCCTCTATTTCCAACCAACATTTTCTACTAAAGCGATTTTGAATGAAGGATACAATGTTGGGCAGATGACCACAACTCGTGAGCTAGTTTGATAACGTGAGGTAAATACTAGTGAAGAATCAGCGACATTTGCCAGCTAGGCCACAAGCCTTTGCATCTTGGCATTGCTAAGCGAGCACAAGGTAAGCCATGGTTTGAGGACATGAACTCAATGTTGGCCAACATCCTATTGCTCACTTGCCGAGTAAAGCGCTCAATAATCATGGAGATACCCAGGCTAGGGTACTAGTGCACGCACAATTATGCAAAAACATTATTGCTAAAATTAAAAAGCATGCCAATTTTGGAATGGTAACACAGATATTCAGTTCATTTACTTGCATGGGAGAGCACCTGCACAATCATAGAAATCCCAATGCTAGCGGGGATGGTTGATCCATGCCCTGAGCATTTCCCAAGGTTTTTAGTGGAAAATGTTGGTTGAGACCACGTCCACTTGACAAATATGAGATTTTAAACATCACTGAGCACTCCAGTACCTTGTATTTGCTGCCGGTTGATCATTGTCAGGTGTATGCAATGTAATATTGCCAACCATTACCTTGAATGGACATTGCCGCTAATGATTGTACTTGCCAGGGATAAACAAATACCAGTAACACTAATTACAAAGCAAGAAGTTGCAACGTGACTATCAGAAACAAGTAAGACATGCAGCACATCAGCAATTAATGTTAACGCTAATGCGACTACAATTCGGTCCAGTTATTTGAACAAGCAGCAAGGCAACTGTGATCTGGAAAACGCTTTGTCCATTCCCTGGTTTGAGTCAGCTTGTTTTTCGGCTTATGATTCCGTCTACTCCCTGGTTTATCATTATCACTGATTGGCTTTGAACCCTCTGCATGTCCTTGACCCTGATTTGGAAATTCCTACTTGTACTGCAATCTGCCTGCATGGAAAAGACCTGCAACATATTACCTTGATAATCCGCTCAATAAACTTTGTGGAATTGATCTGCTGTCTGTACTTGAGTTCTGAGCTCATGGTTCGTCAGTACTGGCAAATCATCACCAACCCTCAGATTCCTTATCTACCAACCATTAGACTGAAGCCTACTAAATTTGGTGTAGATTTGTCCATAGGTGGTACTATAGTAAACAAATAGCTATAACTCAAACCAATTGCCCAATCACTTTCCCTTCTCTCTGAGTTATACCGTATCATCATAAAACTTGACATGAATATTTTTCATTTTTGAAAGACCAATCAGCCATTTGCAGAAGTACAGCCATTTGCCATTTTGGAATTTTTCACATTTAAAATTTCCTGGGGATATGCCACCTCCTGATAGCTCTTGTGTATACAACGTCATTGTACAAATACTTGTGAACTATACCTTGTAGGCATTTCTCAAAAACTCATGTAATGTTTAAACAAAGAGATGTTAGTTGAAAATGAAATGTAAATCCTTATGACCAATTATTACTTGATATTCTTAATCATATTACTCATTATTGCTTTGTGGTATTTTGCCCTGGGTTGAGAATAATAGTTTCTTGAGAGGGGATAAATAAGAGAAAATTTGCCAAAATATGCACTTTCATGCAATCTGAATTTCATGTTTCATTTGCGGTGGAAATGCTCAGTGGAAATGGCAGAAACACCGCAGCAGAAAACTGAGAGACAGCGGTAGGTGTCAAGAGGAAACTCAGATAGATAGAGGAACTGACTCAGTTCAATCATGCAATTGTCATCTTTGTTACCTGAGCACAGTTAAAAAAAAATTGGTTGCGGTCTAATTACCAGACTTTCCTGAGATTACCGTAATGGATTGGAATGCGTACTCCTCAGTGTAACTTCAAATGTAACTGGCTACATTAGCGATGTCAAACTGGTCCGTAAAAGGGCCGACGAGCTGCAGGTTTTCAATCCAACCCAGCAGAAGCACACCTAATACAACTAATCAACTGTGTAGCTGAGATCAGTTGAATAGATTAGTTGTATCAGGGGTGCTTCTGCTTGGTTAGAATGATAACCTGCGGCTCCTCAGCTCTTTTACAGACCAGTCTGAGGCCCCTGGACATAGTACCTGAGAATCCAAATCTGGACAAGTACCAATCCATGTGCAATCTGATGCCGAATGTTATAGCCTTATTGTCCATGGGGATGAATTGGGGGACAAAACACAGAAACACACACGTGCAAATACATGTGTGCAAATGGCTTGGCACACAGTGGCACACACATATGCAAGGCCATGCGCAAAAAGACAGACACACACACTAAAGCACATGTAGCGTACACACAATTGCACTCACACATATACTTGTGCACACTGTGCTAGTGTTTGCCAAGTTAAACACCAGCAAGCCACTGCTTGGCAGAGGACACAGGCCATTGGCTGCAGACCATTACTCTTACCTGTTTGTGTGACATGGTGCCAAGGCCTTATTAACGCTGTGCCTGCAACCTTTTTCTGAAGAATCACCAGAGAAATATGGGGGGAAAGGAGAATCCCTCAGGAAAACAGGGATGGATGCCAGTAAGTAAACTGGAAAGTGTATCCACAATGCACACAAATACACATACCCTGGTTCACTTCAGGCCAGACCATTGATTTATTGATGCCATCCATTTCTGAAATCTGCTTCTCCTTAGGGTCGAACTTAAAGAAAACACACCACAGAGCTCAGTTTAACTCCAGTCAGAGATAAAACAGCCCCTAAACAGCAGGATAGTACATGGCCTGAAATTTATCAAAAAATTATACAGCCCTGTTAAACCTACAGTACATTTAACTTTAATCTTCAATATCTAGCGCTACTGCTGTTGACAGTTTACAAAATTTGTACAAGGGTGGGAAAACCTTAAACTTGCGACCTTCTAGCTGTGGAATCAATGCGTATAAAGCTGCAGATAGTTTGCTTAATAGACTGAAGCATAATAATGCAGTTATGAAAGATTACGGAGGTCCCCTGATGGAGCACATTTTACATATCAATTTAATCAAATTCACATTTTTATGCAGTGTCCATTATAACAGCAAGACACTTCACTGAATCAATTCAGCTGTAGCACTTTGCTCTACAATAAAATGGCAGTGCAGCATCTTGGATCTTAATCTTTAACCTGAACAGCCCAAGTCGCTGATTTACTCCACAATGGTGTAAAAAGTATTTGCACCCTTTCTAATTTATTATTATTATTATTATTATTTTGTATATTTGTCACGTTTGATTGTCTTGTATATTCAAACAAAATTTCACGTAAGACAAAGGCAAACAAAGTTAACACAAAAAACAGTTTTTAAACAAGTGTTGCCACTAAACGTGGCCATGTCCCCCGCAAGGTCACAGAAATCGACTGGGGTCGGCGTATCACACTAATAAAGATCGAAGCCAAAGATGAATGAAACCATTCTTGAGATAGCGCATTCACAACAAACGGGACGTGGCGTACGGATGGACGGACGGAGCTGAATACTATGTCCCCCGCTCTGCTCGCTACCGCAGCGGCGGGGGACAATAAGAACTTCATTTTTTGAAAGAAAAAAGAACACTTATCCAACACAGACTGGCCCCGTATGAGGAAGTAGTTGCCCTCTTCCATTTCTCAATCAGCCAGTCAACCAAATATGACTGATAACTGGGATAAATTAAACTAGATGCATTCTGGCTTGATTACTGCCTGCCCTGGTGAATCTAACAGAACCTTTCCAGCAATGTGAGGTGGGTTAAGAGGTCTAAACAAGCAGCCTACCATGACGCCATCAACACTAATCCTGGAAAAAAAAATGAGGATGAAGGTTATTGAAAAATCAGACTGGAGAGCATTAAAAAGTCATGTCTATGGCTCTGTGACACCAGCAAACATCTGAGAGAGCTGTTATCTCCAAATTGGGCTCATCTTCCCAGGAGTGACCAACTCGCGTAAGTTCCACCAAAGACGCATCCACAACTCATCCTGGAAGTCACAGAGGAACTCAGATTAATATTTTTGGAACTGTAGGCCCTGCTCACTTCTGATTGGCATTCATGATGTGGGCAAAAATGATATGCCTGGAAGAGGTGGAAGGTGAAAAGCAGTACTAACCAACAGCAACATTAAGGTTCATCTCAACCCCCTACCAATTAAAAAAAAAAAAAAAAAAAAAAAACAACCATTAAACTGTGCAGATCCACAGCATAAAATCCACATGCATCCCAATAAACATCACACTTCCATGACTGAGTAGGTGAATGAGTGACCACCATTTGCAATGCATAGCCCATGGGGGCAGTTTGCAGCGCCATGGGAAAAATGCAATTTAATGACTCTAAAATCTTCTGGGATAATTCTTTGTTGACTTATGTGTTGATTGTCATAGTTTTTTGAAGACATGGGTCCTGTTCCACCTGGTGGAAAGCTTACACAGTACTCCAAAGTCACACAAGCATCATTATGCAAGAACAATAATCTAATGCACGAGAGGAAGGCCCCCTCTAAGTGGCTCAGAACAAAAAGGTAAGATTTTGGAGGGTCGTAGTCAAAGTTCTGACTTGATCCCCATAGAGATGCTGTGTAAGATGTGCAATTCATACTTGAAAACCGTCTGCAGTGCCTAAATTAAAGCAAGTCTGCAATGTAGAGAAGATCATTACTCCTCTGCAATGATTTGAAAGACTGATCTCCAGTTATCAGCAGTTCTTGCCTGCTTTTGATGTTGCTAAAGGTAACATAGTCACTTATTTTACAGGGGCAATTATTAACCATTTCCTTTTGATAAATGAAATGATCATTTTAAATTTATGGTTTGTGTTTCCTGATGTTCTCTTGTCATATTACCTTATTTATGAAGGAACCATGCGCTGTGACAAATGTTCAAATATAGTGAAAATCAGGACAAATACTTTTTTCCCCTGGGCATTTCAACATCTTTAAATGCAAATAAATCACGAGTGACGTCATCACCTTCACTCTGTTCTACAGCATTTGTTTCCTATAGAGTGACTAAATATTCTAATTTATTTTATTTAGGGTCCTATCAGTCTAAATGAACAGCACGACAAAGAGGTAACACAGCTGATCAGAGGACAGAGCATGAATTCTTTGTTTTGTAAAGATTATATTTCCTTCTGTAGTGTAGATGATCATGTTTTTGTTTAATTAATAGATGCTTTTTTGGAACTCAAGGCCAATGTGTAGCAAGCAGGCCTACTTAAACTACTCAGAAACAACTTGCTCTGTGCTTTAGCTGAAACTGGCTAAGTGTTACAACCTTCAAGATTTTTTTTTATGACTGCAATCCTTTTGTAGGTGGACAGAACAACATTGCTTTAATCCATTAGGCAATGTAAACATAAATCACACTGAAGGATTGAGGGTGCTTATGCGCTATGAGTAAACACGTACACACCTCAACTCATCTGAAGCTCTTCGGTTATCTGTACAGGACTGGGGCAAAATTGTGATTTATGCAGCTCCCCCCACAGCACTCCACCCCCCACCGTGAATTAGAGACCACGGGTCGAAGCCATTTTTCTTCCTGAGTAGGAATGAGCTTGTGGCAAAGAAGAACGAGGGCAAACACAGTTTATCATCCCCTGGACGATTTCTCTCCCTGGGCGAGTCTGCCGCGCCACCGTATCGACTTGTGCAAGGCAGGAGCCCACGTTTTCCTTCACTTTGATAAATTTCACATTCTAAAGCTATCACAAGAATCCAAGTGAAACCACATTTTTCACTGAACAACCTCAGTTATTACACCAAGCCTGTTTTGTATAGCCAACACTGAGAGTTGATTTGTTTTAATTGTAATAATGCCATAGGCCACCCAAACTAACGATGCTGAGCTTTGCAATGAAAATATTTTTTGCAGAAGGTAAATTCTAATTAAGTTGAAGAAAATAACAAAGGAACTATCACGGTGTCTTAATTCTTCTTCTTCTTATTATTATTATTATTATTGAGGACGAGTAACCATCCGCAATGACTTGGCATCGCAAGCTGGAAACTTGCCCGCACCCTCGAGTAATTCCGCCGGAATCGTGCATCTCCGGCATTGTGCTTGGTGTGCGCATGCTCGAGTAAATGCATCATGGCTGCTTCCAGGGGACTTGTCATGAAGTCCTTCCTTCGACGATGTGGTCATTGTTGGTCTGTTATATCGGCTTTACCATCGGGAAAAATGATATTTCAGCTACACCATGTAATTCCCGTAAGTTCGTCTTGGCTTGTTATAACTTTGGGTGATTACAGATATAAGCTTTTCTCCAGCGACTGCGGTTTGGTAGCTGTCATCACCCTAGCTAACGTCCCTGAATCACACTGAGGAGCGTTTCCCATCAGCACAGCTCGACCGTACACAGTCAGTGCTTTCAGCGGTGAGTTAGCATCTGCGCTTTTGGGAAACGTACGAACTGCATGGCTCGGAGAATTCGAGCAAATTTTTCATAAGCTTGTCCAGTTCCGTTATTGCGTGTTTATAGAGCATCATTTGAGTTAACGTTGTGTTACGAAAAATAACTGTTGTTTTCACCGACAAGGCTGGGTTAGATTAACTGGCTTGGTTGCATCTTCCGAGATGCTGCTGTAGTCTGCAGATCAGCTACTAAGGTTCTTTAGTTATGTCTCAATCAATGGAATTGGCTCTTTTATGGTTGCATTTGTTATCGGAGTAAGTGACAGTGTTGTCCTTACTGGGAGATTTCGCTCCATTACGGCTGAGAGTAGAGTAAATACCGAGTGACTATTGCTGCCTCATTTGCTTTGTAGCCTTGACTTCAGACCTCTGTTCACCATTGTGGAAGAAGTGGGGCTTATGATTGCATCGAAAAACAAGCGCATTGTGTACACCTTGAAAAGAGAGACGGTTTGTGCAGCTTAATTACCATTGAATATCTTGAAAGGCCTCTTGCGAGATGAACCATTATATTCTGCGGTAAATTGACTGTTAGAAGATCAACCCCATACTTAACCGATATTGAATTTACCGCTTGGTTTACTGAATTGTTTTAGGCTCGGTTCCCGTCCGCGTTTGCGTCGGCGTTCCCACTTCCTTTCCGGAGCCAACTCCAAAACAGTTTGCATGATCTTTACGAAACTTTGCATACTTAGTACTCAGGTCCTGCAGTGATGCCTTTTGGTATGAACCTGTCTGTCTGGCCATCCGTCCGGTGGGTTAGGCAGGGAAGGGGGCTGGGGGGTGTCTGTTTTTACAAGTAAAAACACATTCTAGTTTGAATTTGTGATACTTCCCCAACGCGGAAAAACGGGAGGTATTGTGATGATCAGAAACTGGGGAAAGACAGGGTTAAATACAAAAACAGCTGTAACTCTTGGTTGACCAAAATCCTCCATTCTCTTTCTGCCGCTCAGCGGGCGAGGCTCCTCAGCACAAGTTCAGTTTTCCTGCAGAAGAACTTGGCTGCAGCCGGGCCTGAGAAATTCTCTCCGGAGTTCATCAAGAAGCAGATCGAGGAGTTCGACATTGGCAAGCGCCACCTGGCCAACATCATGGGGGTGGACCCGGAGAACTTCACTCAGGAGGATATTGACGTAAGAGTCCTGTCAGAGATGCATTTTGTGATTTCTGAGTGTGCTTGGTCTGGCTGTCAGTGACACCACGGAAAGGCTGAATCCCAGGCAGTGCCCAAAACAGCCCCTTAGCTGCGGTTTCTTTGAAATATGCACTGTCTACCAAACACACCACCATTACCTACTGCCCACCCTGTTGTTGCACCTGCGAGTAGAATGCACTAGAAGAAACGGTTGTCAAGTTTTCAATTTTTCTGTGAATGAAATCTGCTTAATATCCCTTGATTATATACTTATTTCAATGAATTCGGAAAACACCTTTTCTAACACCATTTCAGCCTTTTTAAAACCATACTTTTTTGGTGGCCCACTAAAGATACGTTAAATCTCTGTCTGATAGATAATTAAAGAGGCCAGACATTTTTGCGACAGGAGTAAACTCCTTAGTATGGAGTTTCTACCAAAAGTCAATCAGACAGTCTGTCTGCACAGTATGTTTGGTAAATGGCTCCTATTGACTACGCAGTAGTTTAAGGCATGGCCATACTCAGTGAAACTATTGGAATATGTGTATTATTTGGGTAAGCACACACGGTTAGCAACAATTTATATAAGCTTGTAAAATGCTGTGAATATGACCTAAATGTCCAATCTTCTTAGCACTTGCAGTCTGTCTGACCTAACGGTGCATTCCTCTCAAGTCTGGAGTGGCGAGACCTGCATAACACTGCAGTTGAGCTACAGTACAATGGGGGTCTTGTGGAATTTCATGTAGACTTCTGGAGAATCCACTGGGGTGCAGGCCATGCTTTTGTTTGCCATTACCCAGTATTCATAGCAATGAGCATGTTATAATATAAATGATGTCAATAATGCAGTGCCAGTAAAGAGACATTAATTGTACAACTTCAGACACTCATCGAATATTTATCTACACTCTTATCAAGCCATCATTGCTTCTGCATATAGTCCCTGTCCCACATATTGCAGAATAAGTACATTGGGACCATATGGCAACATTTTTGGGTAAGAGGGGGCGGTGTTAGAAAAAATGCCAAGGCATCCGCTCAAAATTCACTTTTGATGTAGCCATAACTTCTGAACAGTGCATCCTCCTACTCTCATTACAATGCCAAATTCTGAAAGCCTGGGCAAAAAATCAAAATTCTTGATAGAAATTTTAGTAATTTTTTTCAGAAAACTCCTGGAGGGTCACATGCAAAACTTCTCGGTGATTTGGCGTGGAACGACCCCTTTTTCAGTCTTGGTCTGTTATTATTTGTTTGTGTATAGTATCCAGGTGTAGTATTGATAAACCATATGTATTTTCCTTTTGTAGTCAATAATGTATTAAACTAAATTTGCAGTAAAATATGCTAAACACCATTGGCATTTTGCCATTGACTGGAATCCATTAAATCCCACCATTTTTAATTTTGTCTTTTTGATGTTCCCAAAAGCTTAAACTTAAAAGCTTATAACAGACAAAATGTTTAGCTAAAATGCATTTATGAGGCCTCGTGAAAGGTGGCATCCTCTAGTTTCTGGAAATGTGCTCTCAGGTTAATTTTAAAAATAAGCTTGGATGCTAGCTAGGCCAGTGCACTTCAGTAATGGTTATTCTTTTTTTTTTTTCGAATATTAGCGCTGTGCTACAATTCATTTGTATTTGGATGTATACTGGATGTGTATGTGCATTTTGTAATGTCTCAGTCCTGTATTCAGTTTTTAAAAAGTGAAGAACCTTCGACAGGAAACCCCTATCCTGCCTCCTGGGACTGTAATTCAAGTATCAGATGTTGGCTACTAGCCGAGCTAACCAGTATTAAGCAAGGGCTGAATATCTGTAATCTTCTACCTTTTCACTGTGTTTTCATCCAGTAAAGGAATCCACTCTTTTCTTTCAGAGAAGCATCGCTTACCTCTTCCCTTCTGGACTGTTTGAAAAAAAAGCGCGACCCCTCATGAAGGTGAAGTCCTGATAAACCTTAATAATAAGTCTTTAAACTCAATCCTCCAAATATTTATGCTGTTTTGTGCGCTCATGCAGATCTGTCAGGAATATAAAGCACCCATTATTTTATCTTTTCTCCAGCATCCAGACCTGATCTTCCCCAAACAAAGAGGTAAAGTCCTGGTTCTTCTCACATATTCCACAAACGAAGTTCAAATGATCACTTTATCCTTGGTTCTGATATCCATACTAATTTACTGAAGGGAAACGGTATACAGCAACAGATTTTCCCTATGGCCAAAATATAAGTGAAATCCTGACTTCATAAATATGTTGTTGGAGACTTGGCAGTTTGGGATGACATTATCGTAAACCTCACCTTGTGTGCCATAGAACTGCTTAGTCCATGGCAGCAGCTAAGATTTAAGGTAAGTGCTGTTGGGGTGGGTTTGTCGAACCTGGATGATTTCTGGAGTCGGTTACAACAATGGAGAGTTTAATGGAGAGTTTCACTGTCTCAGAAAAATGAAAAAAAATTGGAGGTGTTTGCCATCATTTCAAATGGTCAAATCCCAAATCTTAAGTTCCAACTCCAATTTTTCATGGAGCAATTGTCAATTTAAGGAGGGGGTGTCTAGTCACTCGCGAATGTAGCAATGACTTATAAGCCTTACATACATTGAAATATGAATTAATTATGAAAGAGCTTATGCCACTTATTTATGACAATTTCTGATTATGTACGACATGCATAGAGGTTTTTAATCCACGCACGTAATCGGATGAGATTTGACCCATTGGTTGAATATTTGACACATAAGAATTTACCACCGCAAAAAAAATCAATAGCCTTCGAGGCTCAGGCCAGTGAGGAAGAAGGTGGAAATGACGTAAGCGCAAGAACTGGTCGTGAGTTGCTGACAAGCTATCAAGGCCGAAGAATACTTTTGTGGAGTACTCCTTTTAGTATTTCGTTGAAAATGCGTCTCGTTGTGTTGCTGGATATATTCGAATACAAGGGAAAGAGGTTTTAGTCCAATGGATTCCGTTTTGCGTGATCAGTGGGAGAAACAAGTCAGGAGAACGAAGGCCAGTTGGACTGTTTGCGATTCTTCAGTCTGTGCCCATTTTGAAGAGGAATGTTTTCACCACATTCCTGCTCTGAAACATCATCAGTGTACTGCACACGTGTGGCCTGTCACATTTTCCAAATAGGTTGTCTGATTCTTATTTTGATCCCACAAATGAAAAATCCGTGTGATACAACCCATGAGACACTTTTGGCATTATACACGTGTAATACAGCTTTCTAGCGTCGCGATCGGTAAGATTCCGTTCATTGGCAAACATGGTTATGTTTCCAGTCCTCCTGCTAGAAACTGGAAACCACTGCTTAGCGTTTGTTTCTAATTCGCGGTTTATTCAAGTCAATGGGATTATTAATTTGCTAGCTAGCATGCCAGCCCTTTTTTGCTATGAAAATAATGAGTCATAAGAGTGAATTTTTTTGCGGAAACTTGAATTTACTTGAATAGCTGATTCCATTGACTTGAATATACCCCCAGCTAGAAGCTAACGGTTTATTTTATTTTCCAAATAATACGGCACTGACATTTATGGGATTAAAAGGATCTCAAATTTGTGGACTTTGCATTGTAGTTGGTTGAAGCACAATGCAAAACTGGACTCCGATAAGTAATGGAAAATGCAAATAAACTCAATCAGCAGTGACTTTTTCCTGCAGTCATTGATTGAATTTGCAAATTCTTGAATTCAGGGCGATTTACACGAAAATGAATAATTCCTCAAACACTGTCATAAACGCAACTTTAATAGAAGGGTATGGGACAACTTTGGAGTGAAATATATGTGCTAAGCACACAATGGTGTCATCAAATATTACCAACATTTTTTTTGCAATATTAAACCCAAGTTGGTGCAAATTCTTGCAACTCTGTTTTACAATATTGGCAATGTTAATCTTTTATCTCGTTCGTAATTCATAGCGCCATAGAGACTGAACATAATACGACGAGTGCTAGTATTATTACAAGACATTACAAACGGGAATGACAATCTTGACGTACTGGTGGCTATGCTGGCCTATATCCGTATAATTATGTTCTAGATCTTTAATCAGAAATAGAAAGTATCTATGACTGAAGAATAGTCTGATATATCCAAAGATATCTCACTTTGCTCTGCAATATCCTTCCGTTGAAATGTGTAGTATGGGTTTGCTAGAGTTCTTGCGATGATGTCACAGTTAAGATGGTTAAGCGCGACAAGACTCACTCAGTGGCGCAAGAGAAATATAATTTTGAGTCGCTTGCTCTTTGTTATTTCTTTGCGGCTGGAGCAGCTATGACACAAACCTTCCAGTACGTGACTTCTTCAAATTTTTGAGGTCTTTTTATACTTTTAATCTTATGTCATAAGCACTTTAAGCATTCATGAATGAATTGCAGTTTCGACATCGTTGTGATCCTTTGGGCTTTATTTTATAATGCATATGTTAGCCATTTACAAGCAAGTTGACAGGATTTACTGAATGTTACAGGCTGATATAAGCCACACAGCATGGTAAATAAAAATGCCAGAATTCTTCTAGAATGAGTTGGAAACACAAAGAGAATTTTCTACTGTTTATTGCCCTAATATAAAAGCTGCCCCACATGACCAAATCATGCCTTGAATTTAGGCATTTTTGGGCATTTTTTTATCGTAAGCATTTTCAGATGCAAGTTACTCCTAAACTAGAGACAGGAGATGGGATTGGGTTTAAGGGGCCGGTGTGCTGTGGCTGCTGAGGATGAGGCTGCAATATGAACCCCTGATTATGCATACTTCAGTCAAGGGGACCAACTAAAAATCAAATAAACATTTTGGTTCTGTAAAAATAGTCTTTTTCAACAGCCTATTACAGGAAATCAAATGAGATATGCCAAATCTGATTGCAGATTCATAAATTTCAGGCAAATTTACCTGTATGCATCCATTGACATTAATTTAGGAGCACTGGAAAGTGTATTTGTATCTCCTCAAAAATGTTTATAAGTCATTGCTTCATTCGTAAGTAACAAGACACCCCCTCCTTAAATTGGCAATAACTCCATGAAAAATTGGAGTTTAAACTTAAGATTTGGGATTTGTCCATTTGAAATTATGGCAAATACCCATGATTTATTTTTCAATTTTTTATGAGACTGTGCCGTGCAGACCCTGGTCCACCTGGCATGGAATGACCCAATGGTCTTTTGGCAAGACATCAGTCCGCCTATGGCTGAACTTTCATTTTAGTGTTATTTTGATCGGTATTTAAATTTCATTCCAGTTCTACTGTATTTTTTAAAACTGGAAATAATACGTCTGTGATTGTTGTGATACATTTGTGCTGGGTTTATAATTTCTTTATTTCAGATGCACAGGTTAAAAATTTTGCACTTAATGCCACTTAAAGTTACATTTCTGTATTCGCGTTAATGTTTGAAAGATGCTGCTTGAAAAGTGTGTATTACAAAATACAAAGCAGCTACAGTATTGTATAACTGAGTCATATTAGCTGTGTATTTCTTCTTTAGGGGAAAAACTTACTTGTTCCGTAATTTGATCATGATTTTTTAGATGGCAATATTAATCAGAGCACATCGGTATAAATGGCTAATTAACAGTGTAATAATTGTTTGATTGGGGAGGGGATGGAGGGAGTGGTATCGGATTGGTAGCAGTATCGGTCGATGCTTGAGGTTCTGATATCGGTATCGGAGATGAAATTGTGGTATTGTGTCACTCCTCTCTGAAACGCTGTCCTCTCCCTCCAGCTCTTCAGTGGGACCAGGACGGGCGGCCTTTCCACTACCTGTTCTACACGGGAAAGCAGGCCTACTATTCGCTAATGCATGTGAGTGTGGGGGCCAGGCAGTCGGCCCAGTCGCCCTAATTTATTTATCTTGCAATCGCAGCTACAGCAGGTTCAAATGGACAGACTGTTCTTTTTTACAGTCCAGATACTTCTTTCCCCATGCAATTTAGATTTGATGGCGATTTTTTTTTTTTTTTTTTTTTTAACTTCCTAATTGCAGTTACTGGATGGGTTTTCACTGTGTCCACGAGAAAACCAGTGCATTGAATGGCTCACTGTGCCTGTGGCCTGAGAAATGTATTGATGGTGGTATATTGACTCTGTTAAATACTGAAATGACAGCCTTGTCCCATTAGCACATTGTCTCCCTTGTGTCTTTTTATCATTGGTAGCCTCATAAAATCTGTTTGCTTCTGAGAATAGGTTAGTTATATTAATGTAGCTTCTCCCTCAGGTGTAAAATTTAAAGTGTGAGGAAGGGAGGGGGGGCTGTAGAACAGATGCTGTCGTTGACCTTGAGGGAGACAGAGTGCTGCCGTGTGATTCGGGTTCCTGCGAGGATGCTTCGGTCTTGTTGGCTGCGTGGGGCGGGACTCGGTTAGGCCTGTGATTTTGTGTTCTGAAGTGGACTTTGTGCTACTCTTTCTTTTTTTCTAGATGGCCATGATGGCAGTTTATACTTTGCACTATATGGAGGCTAGTGGTCTAGGTGCACACTGGGCCAAAAACATCAACGAGTGGATTAGGAGGACTATGGGCGCCTTGGAATTCGCTTGAATAGGAAGCCATTTTCTTCACCTCTCCACTTTTCTTTGATCTTGCCAGGAAATGTCACAGGGGCCAAGGCTAAGCTGCAGGAGTATCTTAAAGTTCCCTTGGGTGATGTTTGAGAAATGGGTTGCCCCTCCCTGTAATGCGTCCTCAGCCTGATGGCGATTCATAAAGACACAGCTGATCCATCAGGAAAACTACCATGAATGACACATCCAATAGCTATAGCTGCAAAGGACTGTGGTCCATTGTCTATGAGTCCTTTCTTCCAATGTTAGTCCTGTGTTTTCTTGGCGGAAAGAAGCAAGTCAAGGAGCTAATTGTCTCCTTTCCTTAAGGAAATAGACAATTGGGACGTTTTTTTGTCACGGCTGCCGGTTTATGTTCATTATCAAGGGAGGTTCGCTGCTGTGTAGAGGACTCTGATGCTGCCTCAGACTGAAAGAGAGGAAGTGGGAGAGAGGGAGAGGGGAGAGACCGAGGGAGAGACTGCGTTTTGGAGGCTAAGATAAGCTGTGCTGTGATTATGGCACGATGTATGGACTTAGCGATGGAAAACGGTGTTTGGTTTCCTTGTTGACACAGTGTCAGAACCCATTTTACACTAAAAACCCAAACTCAGCGGGACTGAGCCAAGCTCTCAGTGCTGAGGTGTGGTATGTGTGTTTGCGTTTGAGCAAGACTATGGGGTGTTTATCAGGAGCTTTTGGCTGTGTTTTAGAGTTCGAGTTTAAGGCTGGTGTGAAATGCCCCTCTGTGGAGAAGTGATTTCTCTTTGGCTTCAGTCTGACTGCGAATCTGCTGACCTTGTGTGACCTTGGAGGGGAAATTTTGTCTTTATCTCAGGGGAATGGAGAGAGGCTGTGGTGCTATCACCTTCAACACACACACACACACACGCACACACACACGCACCCACACAGGCGCGCGTGCACACACACACACAGTCTGGCCCTGCTCTATCCCCTGGCGTCTGCAGCACCCCTGCTGGTATGTAAATAGGTGTGTCTAATCCAGCATGAGCCGTTTGATGCTCTGTACTGTCAGAGAGCTTCCACACAGACCGGAGCCCTGCTGTGATCAGACAGGTAGAGCACTGCTGCAGAGAGCTGAGCGCTGCTCTCTCAGATACCAGAGAGACACACACACACTCACACTCCTGTTACTGACACACACTCACACTCCTGTTACTGACACACACTCACACTCCTGTTACTGACACACACTCGCACTCCTGTTACTGATAGTCTGACACACACTCGCACTCCTGTTACTGACAGTCTGACACACACTCACACTCCTGTTACTGACACACACTCACACTCCTGTTACTGACACACACTCGCACTCCTGTTACTGATAGTCTGACACACACTCGCACTCCTGTTACTGACAGTCTGACACACACTCACACTCCTGTTACTGACACACACTCACACTCCTGTTACTGACACACACTCGCACTCCTGTAACTGATAGTCCGACACACACTCGCACTCCTGTTACTGACAGTCTGACACACACTCGCACTCCTGTTACTGACAGTCTGACACACACTCACACTCCTGACACACACTACTGACGCACTCCTGTTACTGACACACACTCGCACTCCTGTTACTGACAGTCTGACTCACACTCACACTCCTGTTACTGACACACACTCGCACTCCTGTTACTGACAGTCTGACACACACTCACACTCCTGTTACTGACAGTCTGACACTCCACTGACAGTCTGACACACACTCCTGTTACTGACAGTCTGACACACACTCACACTCCTGTTACTGACAGTCTGACACACACTCGCACTCCTGTTACTGACAGTCTGACACACACTCGCACTCCTGTTACTGACAGTCTGACACACACTCGCACTCCTGTTACTGACAGTCTGACACACACTCGCACTCCTGTTACTGACAGTCTGACACACACTCGCACTCCTGTTACTGACAGTCTGACACACACTCACACTCCTGTTACTGACACACACACTCCTGTTTGACAGTCTGACACACACTCACACTCCTGTTACTGACAGTCACACACACTCGCACTCCTGTTACTGACAGTCTGACACACACACTCCTGTTACTGACAGTCTGACACACACTCAGACTCCTGTTACTGACAGTCTGACACACACACTCCTGTTACTGACACTCCTGTTGACAGTCTGACACTCCTGTTCTGACACACACTCACACTCCTGTTACTGACAGTCTGACACACACTCGCACTCCTGTTACTGACAGTCTGACACACACTCGCACTCCTGTTACTGACAGTCTGACACACACTCGCACTCCTGTTACTGACAGTCTGACACACACTCGCACTCCTGTTACTGACAGTCTGACACACACTCGCACTCCTGTTACTGACAGTCTGACGCACTCTCGCTCTCCTGTTACTGACAGTCTGACACACACTCGCACTCCTGTTACTGACAGTCTGACACACACTCGCACTCCTGTTACTGACAGTCTGACACACACTCTGACACACTCCTGTTACTGACAGTCTGACTCCTGTTACTGACAGTCTGACACACACACTCCTGTTACTGACAGTCTGACACACACTCGCACTCCTGTTACTGACAGTCTGACACACACTGCACTCCTGTTACTGACAGTCTGACACACACTCGCACTCCTGTTACTGACAGTCTGACACACACAGTCTGACACACACTCGCACTCCTGTTACTGACAGTCTGACACACACTCGCACTCCTGTTACTGACAGTCTGACACACACACTCCTGTTCTGCAGTCTCCTGTTACTGACAGTCTGACACACACTCGCACTCCTGTTACTGACAGTCTGACACACACTCGCACTCCTGTTACTGACAGTCTGACACACACTCACACTCCTGTTACTGACAGTCTGACACACACTCGCACTCCTGTTACTGACAGTCTGACACACACTCGCACTCCTGTTACTGACAGTCTGACAGTCTGACACACACTCGCACTCCTGTTACTGACAGTCTGACACACAGTCTGACACACACACTCCTGTTACTGACAGTCTGACACACACTCAGACTCCTGTTACTGACAGTCTGACACACACTCACACTCCTGTTACTGACAGTCTGACACACACTCACACACTTGTTACTGACACACACTCAAAAACATACTACACGCACACACTCGCACTCCTGTTACTGACAGTCTGACACACATTCACACTCCTGTTTCTGACAGTCTGACACACACTCACACTCCTGTTACTGACACACTCACAAATATAACTATACGCACACACTCACACTCCTGTTACTGTCACACACACTCAAACATACTACACGCACACGCTTACACTCCTGTTACTGTTACTGTTATATCTGCATCTAGTTTGCATCCCTGTACACTACAGGGTAAAATTGGCTTCCCAGTTGCTTCCTACTGGTCTGTCTTTATGTGGATTACGCTGCACAAAGCTACGGTGCTGTGCTTGGCCATCAACAACATGTAGGCTTCGGTTATTAGAGCGACAGGGTCTTAATATTACAAGCCATCGACTACTCCCTGGCAGACGGATTGCTGTTACATAATTAAAACTGGAGCCCAGTCACTGTGAATAAACGTGCTGACCAGTGCTGCAGTGCTGATCTGGAGGCATGCTGACAAGCTAATTCCTGGCACAGTGTCTTTGGTTTTTTTAATGCTTTTGCTGGTGTATGTAGGTGTTTGCAACAGAAGAATTGGAAGTTTAGACTGAGATTTTGACGCTTCTGGATTTTCGCTGTCCACCATTGTTTCAAGTTTTTCATGAACGCTCATAAAACCCAGGTAGCAAGATGATTGGGCAAACGCTCAACCAGTCAGGATGGAGAGATCCGAGAGAGGCCTCGATTTGTTAAAGCGACCAGGACCAATTGCATTTTTAGACTCCTTAATACAGAGGCAGGGGAAAACACAGAGATCTTGATTTACTGTCAGACCACTTCTATTACTGATAACTGAAACGGTACTCTGACATTTTTTACCAAATCGGACACAACAAAGTGACCAACTGCAGCTTTAAGAATGTCCCAAATGGATGATTTGGCCAAACCTCATTTGTTTGTGATTTCTCTGAAGTGTTTTGTTTTGATTTTTCAGCGTAATGATGGTTTGCTTCACTGGCAGTGATGCAGCTATTTGGACTTGTATTGAGAGTGAACAGCAGCAGAATCCAAGCACAAATGCACCACTTGAAATCAATTGACCATTTATCTGCTTATGTGTAAATGGGAACAATGACGTAGCTATGCACGTCCAATCACGGAACAGCTGCGCTCTCAATTTTGTACTATTGCCCTTGTTGTGTGAAAACGGGGGGCACTCGTATACTAAAGTGCTGTAATGCCTACACCGCACACCCGATTAGATGGAAGTACCCTCAAATCAAAGCAGACGGTCTCCACTTTGAGCCCACATTCATTATTTTATTTCAGCTACAACATGATGTGGTAAGACTGCTTAAAGGTACAGTGTGTAACTTATTTGGCTTTTTATTAGCAAAAATCAAATATTGCTTTCTTAAATACCTATATACCGAAGTCTAGTAACAATCGCATACAAATGAAAGCGTTCTCATAGCTTAGAATGAGTTGTTTACAAATACACAGGTGGCGGTGCACCCACCAGAGGCTGCCATGCTGCATCGCCATCTTTGAATGCGGTAGCCAAAAGGGGACAAACTTGGTTTGCCTTTCGCGTTTTACCTTTAAATCCCCGTGTGTTGTCGGGGGCAGGGGAAGAAGCAAGCAAAGACGACTGTGTTGGTGAAAGTGCCCTGCAGTTCATATACTTGCCCTTTCCCTTGAAATGGAGGACCATGGATACTCTTTGCCCTATGAGAGGGAAGGAAAACCACCCAAGAAAAGAAAAAGAAAACATGACCAGGATAGAACGAGAGTCTACATCAGCGTAGCTTTTCCCAGGTGGACACAACTCATGAGCGAGAAGGACTTGAAAACGGACGCGGAGCTTGCAACCTTTCTGCGAGACAGGTAATTAAATCTAACAGTGAAGTTTATTTAGGCGTAATGTTAGAACCAGGGCAGTGTAGTCCAGCAACTACTTTATCCTCCCGTTTAAGTCGGATAATTTGCTGTTACTGGCAATATAAAACGGCAGAGACAGCTAGTTTGTTAGTTAGCCTACATTGGAAAAGCTCCGTTGCAACAGTTTTCAATTGCTGTTACTCTGCACATAAGTCATAGTCGTAGGCGACCATGCGTGATGTAACTCTTTCAACCAAATTTTCCAAGATTTTTTCTCGTGTTTCATGCTAATTAATTTCAGCTGATTTGCTGGGGGGGGGTTGATGTCCTCCCTCTAGTCAGACAGAATAGACCAAAGTAATACCAGTTTATCATCTTAGTGACTAAGTGAATTAATCACTAGAACCGCCAGCATTCTAACGTTAAAAGTATCTCCAGGTAATAATTTTTTCGAATCGACACGTCTCCCAACCCCTCTCCCCCTTTATAAATCAGCTGAAATAAATTAGTATGAAACACGAGAAAATCTCTCAGCAATAGGTTAGCCATATCAGTTGTTTATCTTTTTATAATCTAAACTACAATAAATGCCGATACATTTACATGATATTGTTGTCAAAAAGGCAAGTTGTAAAAAATTGCAGTCTCAGTCATGGAGTGTCTCCTGGCAAACTGAGCTGTGAACTTCCTCCTGAGATGGGGGTTGGGTTCGCCAGGCCATTGAGTCAGGAAACTGAGGGACAGTGAACGTAATTATCCTGTAGGACTTCGCGGCTTCCGTAGTGGTGATGACGCGCTTAGAGGGGGAGGTGCCAGAGAGTACTACTCGGTTCTTTGCATTCTATTAGTGCACCACTAGATGGGAGTAATTCTCACACACTGCAGCTTTAAAACAGCCCCAAAATATGACTGACCCACCATCCTATCTTACCATGGGTATGAGCTACTTCTCCTTGTATGCATCTCTGTTTTGATGCCAAACATGCTGATGCTGTATCTGACCGAAATGTGCAGTTTTGGTCTCGTCTGACAGCAGCACCTTGTTCCAGTCAAAATTTAAATGACGTTTGGCAAACTCCAAGTGCTTGCCTCTGTGTCTTCTGGTCAGAAAAGGCTTTCTGCTGGAAACCCTCCCGAAGAGCCTATGCTTGTGGAGGTGGCGCCTGATGGTGCTTTTTGAAACCTGTTGACACCGAGGCCTGCAATTCCTTTGCAGTGATTTTTGGGAATTTTGTTGCTTCTCTTACCATCCTCCTCAGTATCTTGGGAGGCAAAATGCTGTTGTATCCTCTACTCTTGAGGTTTTCAACAGTTCCATATCTTTGGAATTTTTTTATAATTGCCCTGACAGTGCTCAGTGGCATATTCAATCATATGTGAATCTTCTTGTAGCCATTACCAGATTTATGAATGTCTATGACCATAAGATAAAGCTTAAATAAGTGGTGTTTAATACCTGGTTTAATTTTGGTAGATGTTATTACTCGGGCCGGTAGGCCACGAGTCTAAGTTTCGGCTCCGTTCTTCTTTTTTTTTTTTTTTTTCGGGGTTGCAATTGTCCTGCTCATGCGCGCGCGCGGTTTCTCGATTGGCCCAGGCCTAGACCTGGCCCGAGTACAGGCTCTGAGGAGCCTCTTGTTGTATCTCCTCAGCCTTTCCCTGATCTTAACCATAACCAATGTATGCCTAACCCAAACACATATCCTAACCATAACCCATCCCTGACCCTAACCTTAACCAATGTATGCCTAACCCAAACACATATCCTAACCTTAACCCATCCCTGACCCTAACCTTAACCAATGTATGCCTAACCCAAACACATATTCTAACCATAACCCATCCCTGACCCTAACCTTAACCAATGTATGCCTAGCCCAAACACATATCCTAACCTTAACCCATCCCTGACCCTAACCTTAACCAATGTATGCCTAACCCAAACACATATCCTAACCATAACCCATCCCTGACCCTAACCTTAACCAATGTATGCCTAACCCAAACACATATCCTAACCATAACCCATCCCTGACCCTAACCTTAACCAATGTAACCCCTAACCCATAAACACATATCCTAACCATAACCCATCCATATGACCCTAACCTTAACCAATATATGCCTAACCCAAACACATATCCTAACCATAACCCATCCCTGACCCTAACCTTAACCAATGTATGCCTAACCCAAACACATATCCTAACCCATCCCTAACCCATAACCCTAACCCAAACACATAATCCATAACCCATCCCTGACCCTAATAACCAATGTATGCCTAGCCCAAACACATATCCTAACCTTAACCCATCCCTGACCCTAACCTTAACCAATGTATGCCTAACCCAAACACATATCCTAACCTTAACCAATGTATGCCTAACCCAAACACATATCCTAACCTTAACCCATCCCTGACCCTAACCTTAACCAATGTATGCCTAACCCAAACACATATCCTAACCTTAACCCATCCCTGACCCTAACCTTAACCAATGTATGCCTAACCCAAACACATATCCTAACCTTAACCCATCCCTGACCCTAACCTTAACCCATCCCTGACCCTAACCTTAACCAATGTATGCCTAACCCAAACACATATCCTAACCTTAACCCATCCCTGACCCTAACCTTAACCAATGTATGCCTAACCCAAACACATATCCTAACCATAACCCATCCCTGACCCTAACCTTAACCAATGTATGCCTAACCCAAACACATATCCTAACCATAACCCATCCCTGACCCTAACCTTAACCAATGTATGCCTAGCCCAAACACATATCCCAACCTTAAACACATATCCTAACCCAAACACATATCCTAACCATAACCCATCCCTGACCCTAACCTTAACCAATGTATGCCTAGCCCAAACACATATCCCAACCTTAACCCATCCCTGACCCTAACCTTAACCAATTTATGCCTAACCCAAACACATATCCTAACCATAACCCATCCCTGACCCTAACCTTAACCAATGTATGCCTAACCCAAACACATATCCTAACCATAACCCATCCCTGACCCTAACCTTAACCAATAAATTGTAATTTGCCTTTGTGGTTATGAGGATTTGCCAAATGTCATCATTCTCAAAAATGTCCCTGGTCCGTTGGTTAAAAATGTGCTCTCGTCCTCACTATGTAGCAAGTACAAGAACACTCTCTCGCACTCTTTCTCTCCCACATACAATCACACCCACGGATTCATAATTTCACGCAGATACAAGTGTGTGCACGAGCACACAATGCGCACAGACTTTCCAATACATTTACAATCATCCTCTTGCGCGCACACACACACACACACACACACACACACATGCACTCGCATGCAACGGGCACATGCCCTCCAGTACTTTTATCCCCCACACACACACACACACACACACATGCGCACGCGCGCGCACACACACAGGCACATATTTCTTGCACATACTCTCCGGTGTAAACACTGCCATATGTGCCCAAACTATGTACATACACACACACATTACACGCATTCATTCTAATACACATAC